>BTHU01000020.1:14910000-15560000 GCA_036184795.1 Tokudaia tokunoshimensis | reverse complement strand
CTAAGGAGGCTTAGAATTGAGGGTGTGGGGTGCAATCTCAGCACTCAGGAGGCTGCGGTAGAAGAGCATCCATTCAGGGCCAACCTGGGCTACACTGTGAGACATTCAGTGCTGGGGGTACAGCTCTGAGACAGAACATTTGCCTTGCAGGCCCAGGCTCCGTGTTCCACACACACACACGGTGGCACAAAGGAGAAGTTGTTGAGGCTAGAGGCAGTCACTTTCCTGTCTTCATACAAAAGTCCAAACTCTAGATGTCTAAGTAAACTCAGCATTTTAAAAGGTGGGTCAAGGGGCTAGAGAGGTGCTCAGGGGTTAAGGGCATTTGCTCTTCTTGCAGAGGACATGTTATGGTTTCCATCACCCACATCGTAACTAACAACCATCCCTAACTCTTTTCCTGGAGATCCGATGCCTTCTTCTGAGGAAGAGGCAAGGGAATGGGCAAGTCAGGACAGCGGCACGCAGATGGCCAGTCCTATCATGGCGCCAGAGCAACACTCCTGAGGTACTTGTCAGAAGCATGATTAGTTCTCAAACTCAAAGTAACATAGACAATATCCTGAGAGGCCACCAATGGCAATATTACACACACACACACACACACACACATACACACACACACACACACTGTACTTAGTCTGGTGGTTGGACAGTAGCACAATGCACAGGGAACACCATGTAGGGACCTCTTAGTGGTCCATGTAATGCATGGCCAGAGCTTCCAATAGTCTACTCCATCACACCCCATTCTGAGATAGGCTCTCACCATGTTGCCCAGATTGATCTCCTGTCTCATCCTCCTGTCTCAGTCTTCCTACTGCTGGGATTACTGGTATGTGCTGCCTTAAATCTTAAATCTGAGGTCATGGATATAAAGTAATTTTCCAGGGAGTCCCAATGGTATCTGCATTTCCAGAGAGAAACAGGGTTCCTCCAAGATGAGGCATTACCAAAGTAGTGAGCCAACAGTGGCTGGGTGATGCCATAGCAAACCATCAGCCAGCTCTGACACACAGTGCTAATGCTGTGCCCAGGGAGGGTGTCCAGAGTGTGGAGGCTGGGTCCCACAGCAAAGCATCAGCAGGCCCCAGCGGCGATGCCACACTGTGTGGTGGAAGAGGCGGAGCCTCCTACAATGTAGAAAGAGGAGGCCCAGAGATCTGCAAAGGGAAAAGTACCAAGCTGGGTCTTGAGAAGACATAACTGCAGCCCCACGATCCCTGCTTCCTTGCATAAGATGCGGGCTCAGATGGACCATCACCTGCATCTAAGAGGGGCTGGGATTAATTTCCACTCAGGGAATCTGGGCAGAAATGGGACCTGCACCTGGTGGCCACGAATCCATGCTGATGAAGAGATCTGGCAACTGAAAGAGAGCAGAATGAGCCACAAGATGGAAGTCACCTGAGCCACCAAAATCACTTGGAGGCCAAAAGCCACCTTGAGATCCACACACCTGCTTGTTGGGGCTGGTGCGTGATAAAATGCTAACGTACTGGGCCACTGCATTGCCAAGGTTTATTTGTGCTAGTGTTCGCTCATCTAAAACCAGAGCAAAAGGAAAGAAAAATATCAGGGGTGGAGAGACAAATCCTCAGTAGCAGAGAAGAGCTCAAGGCAAGAAGTAGCAAAGGAAAACTCTGCTAGAGAGGACCAGTCCCCACCTCCTCCCTGCAGCCCTCACAGAATAAGGTCGGCTCCCAAACTCCAGGGTTCAGTGCTGCCTGCCTTGATCAAAGGTGACTTCTGGGGGCAGGGAGATGTCTCAGCTGGTAAAGCCTTTGCTGCCCAAGCTTAAAGACTGAAATCCAACCCAGATCAGCCAGGTAAAAAGTTAGCATTGCGGGCACAGGCATGTAACCCTGGAACTATCCACCATGGACAGGTGGATTCCTGGGTCTTACTGGCCTAATAAGAAAGCCCCGGTTCCAGGGAGAGGGAGAGAGGTCTTTTCTTTAAAAGAAAACAAACAAACAAAACAAGGTAGACCGCACCCGAGGAACGATACCTGAGGTTGATCTCTGTCTTCAACACGCACACACACCCCAACACGAGCAATTTACAAAGAATGGTGAGGAGGTGTCTTCTGAGACAGACACTAAACCCACAGACTGAAATGAGAATGGTGGCTGCCAGGGGAAGGGCCAGGGAGGAGGATGAGATCTATTACTCTCTAACAATATTGTATCAAGATTGTTGAGAATAGTGTATCAAAAGGAACGAGAGCTAGCAATATTGTATCAAAACCTGAACATTTCCTGAGCTTTCTGCAGGGTTTAATCCACCATCTAGATTTTTATAGTTGGCCAATGCGGGTGTCTCTTGACTATACTGGGACTCTCACCCTAAATCTAGCCCTGAAATGTTAGATGAGACAGACCCAATCCCCTCCTGATCTATTACCACATGATCAAAGCAATTTGGCAAAGAATCTACATCTCACTATCGCTCAACAAATGTTAAAGCCAGGGATTCTCATGTCTGGAGTTGTTCATCTCCTTTGTCACCTGGAGGAGAAGTGGCCAAATGCCTTCACGTCACTGAACTTGGCCACACAGAGCGGCCCCTGCAGGCTCTAAAATGGGCTCACCAAGTGACCAAGAACCCGTAGCTTGTTCAAGGCAAGGGTCGGAGGACCCTGAGAGGCAGGGAGGAGTGGGGCCAAATTACTATATAATCCCAATTTGAATAAAAGGCAGATAGAGACCATGAGGCTAGCAACCAATCGTAGGGATTCCAAATTTTGAGAAAATTCTCAAGTCCCAGGGAGGGGAGTGGACATGTGGGCTCTGTGGCCACGTGGTGGCCAGGTGCACCCCAGAGTAGGCTTCTCAACCTTGGCCCTTCTGAAATTAGGCACCAAAGCATTCTGTTATTGATGGCTATCCTTGGCATTGTAGGACACTAGAGAATCCTTTTCCTCTCCACCAACTATATCCAGGGTACTCCACCCAGGCAGGACAGAGAGCACTAGCCAAAGGCTCAGCCTCCCCTTGTGAACCCTGTTACAAATGAGCACAAAGACGGATGCCCAGGCCAAACTCTAAACCTGCTGGTTTCCCTCCATTTGTTAAATTTGGGTAACTAATTAAATTCACATTTTTTTGTGCTGGGGATAGAATACAGGTCCTCACACACTAGACCAACACCTTTACCACAGAGCGTGTTACACTTCAAACCCAATTAAATTGTTTTATGCAGTCAGAGCCATAAAACACACAGGCATGACACTAGCTGCCACCTTCACCAGCTCTCTGCTGGCTCCACAAGGAAAAGCAGTGTCTACTTCCCGACATCAAGTTCCCGAAAGGCCACACTGTGACCTGCGGCCCAGGAAGAAGACAGGCAGATGAGGATGCTATCCACTTCTGGGGACACCACCCCGACCTCCACCATTTTCCAGGACTGCAGGCTCACAAGTCCAAAGCCAACTCCCTGGATGGGTGGCACCTCCCCTTCCTCCTCCTCCCACACTACGACCACCTCGTGCTAATGTTCTGCAGCAGGCCTGGGCCAGTGGCACTCTGTGGAGCAGCTGACCCTGGCCCATAAGTACACGAACATTTAGTGTGGACAGGCCTCCCTCAGGAAGGCTCTTCTCTAGCCATACCTCCGCCCTCCGAGCTGTAGAGCCAGAATCTGGGTTACCAGTGAGGAGGCAGAAGAGCCTTATAAATCTCGGACTATACCTCTTGGCTTAGACACACACACACACACACACACACACACACACACACACACACCACTTACTGAGTGTTGAAACAGCTTTGCAGCCCTCAGAAGTCCTTACAGTGCCCAGCTGCACTAAATCAAGCCGTGAGGAGCGCCAGGCTACGCTTTTCCAGTGCCCCCTGAGCCGATCTGATGTTTAAAGGGGAAAAAAAAAAGGAAACGTTTCCAAGGCATCCATAAATCCCGAGGAGAGGAAGTTTCAAACTTGGGTGTTCGCAGTCCGTGGCTCCCGCGTGGAAACAGCTTGGTTTCATGTATTTGGTTTTACTGTTCAAACTTTAGGCCTTTTAACTTTTTTTTATTTTTACAGGGCTCAGAAGAAAAGAGAGACGGAGTCATTTGCTCACAAAGTGCCAAAGAAAACCCTAGCGGCTCGCTCCAAGGGCCTCTGCCTGAGAAGCAGTGAGGCAGGACACAGGGGGGCTCCTGCCACACCTCCTATGGCAACTCCTGTCCCTGGAAGGCCAGGCCTGTGAGGCCAGCTACTAATTAGCTCTGACAAGATCAACTGAGGCCAGTTCTGGGGAGCAGTGACCAGGCAAGGCTATCACTGAGCTGTGGCCACCAGCGCCAACAGCAGCAGGAACAAAATGGAGCCTCTCTAAAAACAGGACAAGGCCTGCCTGGTCCCAAGGAATCCTAAATTTAGTCTTCGGGGAAAGACGGTTGTGTGTGCCCAGCCAGAGAGGCCCAGAGAAGTCGACCGAGCTAAACCAGCTCCCAAGGCCCTTCAGCCCCAGCCTCAACTTGTGGGTGACTCAAACCGCTTTCCTATCTCCCCCTCCTTCATTCTCCAGGTGCTGTCTACCCAGCCTGGGCAAGTCTACCCATTTGCTAGCTGAGAAAACTGAGACACCCCGAAGTAGCCATAGTGAGACAGGATGGGCCCAGGCAGCTCAGGGTTCACACCCGATCAGGGTCTATACTGACTGATCCAGGAAGAAGGCACTCTGCCACCCAGTGCCTCAGTTTTGTGTTCTGGGAAATGGAGGCAAGAATGCCCACTTTAGAACAGTGTGAAAGGGAACAGCATGTTAGGATGTATGTGCACATACATGGCTTTTGTTTGTGTGGTGTGTATGTATGCTTGTTGAGAGGTCCGTACGCATGCATGCACACGCATGTGCAGGACTGACACTCCATGTCTTCCTCCATCGCTTCCCATTTGCTTTTGAAGACAGGCCTCACTAACTCAGCAAGACTCTTGGAGAGTTCCTGGGAGCCTCCTTCCTCTGCCTTTCCGTAGCTAGTATTATAGGCCCAGCTTTTTGTTGCTATTTTATACGGGTGCTGGGGAATCCAAATTCCGGTCTTCATGCTTGCTTAGCAGGCACACTTCTGACAGAGCCCTCTTCCCAGCCATATGCACTGTGTATGCTTGTGTTTGTGCTACTGTGCTTCTGTGTGTTTTGAGGCTGTCCCCAGGTCGTCTCCAGATACAGACCATATGCAGCCACTGTTTCCGCCCATTCAGTCTATCCCCCACTTGGTGACAACACTGCTCTGCTGCTCCTTTGGGTGGTCTTCCTCCACGGAGCAGCAGAGAATAGGAAGGGCCCAGAATCCCTCCCCTCACATCCCCAGCCTCCAGGAGGGGTGTGGTGTCTTGATTTTGAAGCGTCCCCACAGGCTCACGTGACACATGCCTCAGCTTGCTGGGACTTTTGAGGAGGTCATGGAACCTCAAGGAGGTGGAGCCTGGACAGGGTAAGCATGGCACTGGGCCAGGCCTTTGAAAACTATACCTGCTCCGGTTCCTAGCTGCTGCTTCCTCCGGGTCTGTGCTGATGTGAACAGTCCGCTCCACATGCTCTATCCGCCAGGAACTGAGCCCCACCGTGAACACCCAGCTGTAAAGCCCCTCAGGGCAGGCCCTCACCCTCCTGGGTCCACCATGAATGCAGGGACACAGCCCAGGTGTAAAGCCCCTCAGGATGGGCCCTCACCCTCCTGGGTCCACCATGAATGCAGGGACACAGCCCAGGTGTAAAGCCCCTCAGGACGGGCCCTAACCCTCCTGGGTCCACCAAGAACACAAGGACACAGCCTAGGTGTAAAGCCCCTCAGGGCAGGCCCTAACTCCCTGGGTCCATGTGGAGCTGCTAGGGAGGGGCTCAGGGGCAGAGACCAACAGAGTTCAAGTGTGATTCTACAACGTGCAGGCTAATGTCACGGGTCAAACTCAAGCCTTCTGTGTCAACAAGGAGGTTTAGAGGGTAAAGATGCTTGCTGTTCAAACCTTACGATCTGAGTTCAATTCCCACACCTTACAATAGGAGAAAAGACCAACTCCAAAGGTTGTCCTTTGACTTCCACACACATACCACAACAGACATGCTTGCACGCACGTGCATGTACATCAATACAACATGGGTTTTTATTTCAACAAATTTTTGAATTTGTTTGTAACATAAACTTGCCCACAAAGCAACTTTAGCACAAGGAGGCCCTCCAGCCGCCTTCTACCTCAAGTTGCCTGATGACCAGAAGACCTGGAGGTCAGAGATCCAATGTTCTGAAGAGCAGGAGCAGGTGAAACACAGAAGGAACATGTGGTCACAAGGACAGCTTTATTGAGCACCTGGGGTTTACATGACCATCCGAGTAACCTTATGTATACCACTGCCCAAGGAGAGGAGGTTTCCCATTTCACAGATGGGAAAATGAGACTACAAGACAGTAAAACTGCATAAGCTTGCATTAATAGGCAGCAAGCTCTGGACTTAAATATACACAAGTGTAGAGTCCTCTGTCTGCTTCTCTGTGTGGGGAGGCCAGCACCCTTCAAAGCCTGGTTGTAATACACCCATACCAGTGAGGAGCCATAGGCTTTGGGCTCACTGGTGCCCTCCAAATTTCTCTGTTTCACTGGGTCAACCAACTGACCTTTGACACACCTCCTACTCATCTAGAGCACAAAGCACAGGTATGGCAAGCCATTTCCCAGGGGCATTCCACAGACATACCAAAATCTACCACCACCAAATTTTAGTCAGGAGCACAGAGAGGGAACCGTACTTTCTAAGATACACAGCAAAGCAAGTTCATTTCCTAAGTACTAATCCACGCCTAGTACCTGTCCAGCATTCTCGTGGGCTTAGAGGCAATAACCTGTCAGCAGCAGAATGGACAGTTCCTTCAGCTGTCACAGGAAGAAGTCACTCGTGGCCAGCGGTGATGACCGCAGAGAAGTGGAGAAGCAGGTCTGATAAGGACCCAGTGTCTCTCAGGCTCTGGGGAAAGCTGCTCTGGTTAAACCCCAAAGGGTGAGCAGGGGAGTGAGTGAGAAGAATCACAGACGACGAGAGCACACGCAGAGGCTCAGCGACAGAGGAGTGAGTGAGAAGAATCACAGACGAGAGCACACGCAGAGGCTCAGCGACAGGGAAGTGAGTGAGAAGAATCACAGACGAGAGCACACGCAGAGGCTCAGCGACAGGACCAGAGGGTCTGGGGTCTGGACAGAGTCAGTGAAGAGCTGGCTGCAGGGAGGGGCAGGAGAGGAGGCACTGGGGAGATGCAAGTGACAGGGGAAGTCACATGGTGCCTCTCTCTGTCTCTGTCTGTCTGTTTCTCTCTCTTGTCACTGTCTCTCTGTCTGTCTGTCTCTGTGTGTGTGTGTGTGTGTGTGTCTTTCTCTCTCTCTCTTGTCACTGTCTCTCTGTCTGTCTGTCTGTCTCTCTCTCTCGTCACTGTCTGTCTCTCTGTCTGTCTGTCTCTCTGTCACTGTCTGTCTCTGTCTCTCTCTGTCTCTGTCTCTCTCTGTCTGTCTCTCTATCTCTCTCTGTCTCTCTCTGTCTGTCTCTCTGTCTCTCTCTCTCTGTCACTGTCTGTCTCTCTGTCTCTGTCACTCTGTCTGTCTCTCTGTCTCTCTGTCTCTCTGTCACTCTGTCTCTCTGTCTCTCTCTTTGTCATTCTGTCTCTCTGTCTCTCTGTCTCTCTGTCTGTCTGTTTCTCTCTCTCTGTCTCTCTCTCTGTCTGTCTCTCTGTCTCTCTGTCTTCCACTCTGTTTGTCTCTATGTCTCTCTCTTTGTCACTCTGTCTCTGTCTCTGTCTCTCTCTGTCTCCCCCCCTCCCCCCTCCCTTGTTTGTTCTTGTTTTCCTGAGTCCTGGAACTCACTCCACAAACCAGATTGGCCTGAACTCAGAGATCCTCCTGCCTCTGCAGGAATTAAAGGCGTATGCGCCACACCCAGTGGTGATGCCTTCCTGTACTGTGAATGAATGTGCCCTGCCTGGAATGCAGGTAGGGACAGAAGAGTCCTCCATGGGCCATTTGCTGGTGGCTGACACTAGGCTGGGAACAATGTGGCCAATGTTGCTCAACCAGGAGTGCTGCCAGGTCTGAGTCCAGACAGACCTGTCAGACGCACAGAGGGGTATGTTGGACAGGTCGGGTTCCTATGTGTGAAAAGAGGAAACCTGCAGAACTAACCCCCTCCCCCAATCTACAAACTGGATCCACACATGTGCCCTGCTTCCACCAGGCTGTGGACAGCAGGCTGTGCTCCGCCTGCGTGTGCTGTGACTGGCTATCTCCAGATCACGTGTCTGCAAGAGGCACGGCCTCGGCCTCTCACAGGTGATGGCAGCATACAGCCAGTGTATACTGTGAGGCTGCCTCTGCTTCTCCAGGACAGGGTTCCAAGTCGCCACCAATTCTCAAAGCCTTGATAAGGACCTTGAATCCAACCTCTGGACAGAACAGTCAACCGTCCCTGGTCCCCTTCTGCAACCTCACAGCCCTCCCATGGCAGGTAGCCCTGGACACAATTGCCCGCATATCCCAGCCCAGAGAGCTGGTCGGAACACAGCCAGGAGGTTCTGTTCGAGCCAAATGTGGAAATCTCTAGAAACATCCCAGCAATGTGCAGAACCTTCCCAGAAATGCTCTCGGCAACCCGTTCCCCACATGGGAACACAGAAGCTGACAGATGTGGTCGCTCGAGAAGTGGATTCCTCCCTTCGGACCTGTACGTAGAGTGAGTAACTGCCTGGAGTTGCCATCTTTCCGAGGAACTCAGAACTACCTACACCAGAGCCCTGTGCTCCCTCCGGGGTCTGGATAAGCACAGGTATATAGAGATGAGAGGGCATTCGCCCAAAGTCACACAGTCGATGGGGGGGGGGGGTGGCACCAGCGTCTGGCCTGACTGTGGAAGCTTCTCCTTGTCCACCTTCCCCAGCACAAGGCTCACATCCCCACCCTCCACAAAATGTGAACGCCACAGGTAACAGAGCACCGGTTCACCAATGGCACGTAGAGCTATCCCTTGCAGTTTAAGAGACTGATCTTAAAGTCTGAAGAGCCAACTTTCACTGCCTTGGGAGCAATAGCTAGCCTCTTAGAGAACAGTACTGAGTAGACAGTAGTACTGTCCAAGAGATGTGTTCTCTTGGGATGTAAGTTCAAATTCCTATAAGCTACATTTTTTTTCAGTGAACTTAATTCTGATGTTATTAAAGCCAGTGTATCCAAATATTTACATTTCAAAAGTGTCACCATATATAAAAATTATTTTAAAACAAATGTTACTGCAGGGGAATGGCTGGGGTTGGGAGATGCTTAGTACTTGAGGGTACAGACATCTCTTGCAGAGGACCTGAGTTCAGTTCCCAGCACCAACTGAAGCCATCCTCAGGAGCACCTGCCTTCATATGAATATGCACACAAGGAAAAGCAGTAAAAATAATGTCCCAGGTAGTGGGAGAGCTGATTTTGCATCTCACCAGCTGTAGTACTCTGGGCCCTGAACCTCGCCTGGGCAACATAATGGGGCTGGCCCTGATGGCAAAGGCATGGGTGAGCCACCCCTGAGGGTGTGAGAGCAGGAGAGCTAGCCCAGTCCTGAGGGTGTGAGAGCGGGAGAGCTAGCCTAGCCCTGAGGGTGTGAGAGCAGGAAGGCTAGCCCAGCCCTGAGGGTGTGAGAGCAGGAGAGCTAGCCTAGCCCTGAGGGTGTGAGAGGGGGAGAGCTAGCCTAGCCCTGAGGGTGTGAGAGCGGGAGAGCTAGCCCAGCCCTGAGGGTGTGAGAGCAGGAGAGCTAGCCCAGCCCTGAGGGTGTGAGAGCAGGAGAGCTAGCCCAGCCCTGAGGGTGTGAGAGCTGGAGAGCTAGCCCAGCCCTGAGGGTGTGAGAGCTGGAGAGCTAGCCCACCCTGAGGGTGTGAGAGCGGGAGAGCTAGCCCAGCCCTGAGGGTGTGAGAGCGGGAGAGTTAGACCAGCCCTGAGGGTGTGAGAGCGGGAGAGCTAGCCCAGCCCTGAGGGTGTGAGAGCGGGAGAGCTAGCCCAGCCCTGAGGGTGTGAGAGGGGGAGAGCTAGCCCAGCCCTGAGGGTGTGAGAGCGGGAGAGCTAGCCCAGCCCTGAGGGTGTCAGAGCAGGAGAGCTAGCCCAGCCCTGAGGGTGTGAGAGCAGGAGAGCTAGCCTAGCCCCGAGGGTGTGAGAGCGGGAGAGCTAGCCCAGCCCCGAGGGTGTGAGAGCGGGAGAGCTAGCCCAGCCCTGAGGGTGTGAGAGCAGGAGAGCTAGCCCACCCCTGAGGGTGTGAGAGCAGGAGAGCTAGCCCAGCCCTGAGGGTGTGAGAGCAGGAGAGCTAGCCCAGCCCTGAGGGTGTGAGAGGGGGAGAGCTAGCCTAGCCCTGAGGGTGTGAGAGCAGGAAGGCTAGCCCAGCCCTGAGGGTGTGAGAGCAGGAGAGCTAGCCTAGCCCTGAGGGTGTGAGAGGGGGAGAGCTAGCCTAGCCCTGAGGGTGTGAGAGCGGGAGAGCTAGCCCAGCCCTGAGGGTGTGAGAGCAGGAGAGCTAGCCCAGCCCTGAGGGTGTGAGAGCAGGAGAGCTAGCCCAGCCCTGAGGGTGTGAGAGCTGGAGAGCTAGCCCAGCCCTGAGGGTGTGAGAGCTGGAGAGCTAGCCCACCCTGAGGGTGTGAGAGCGGGAGAGCTAGCCCAGCCCTGAGGGTGTGAGAGGGGGAGAGCTAGCCCAGCCCTGAGGGTGTGAGAGCGGGAGAGCTAGCCCAGCCCTGAGGGTGTGAGAGCGGGAGAGCTAGCCTAGCCCTGAGGGTGTGAGAGGGGGAGAGCTAGCCTAGCCCTGAGGGTGTGAGAGCGGGAGAGCTAGCCCAGCCCTGAGGGTGTGAGAGCGGGAGAGCTAGCCCACCCCTGAGGGTGTGAGAGCGGGAGAGCTAGCCTAGCCCTGAGGGTGTGAGAGCAGGAGAGTTAGCCTAGCCCTGAGGGTGTGAGAGCGGGAGAGCTAGCCCAGCCCTGAGGGTGTGAGAGCTGGAGAGCTAGCCCAGCCCTGAGGGTGTGAGAGCGGGAGAGCTAGCCCAGCCCTGAGGGTGTGAGAGCGGGAGAGCTAGCCTAGCCCTGAGGGTGTGAGAGCGGGAGAGCTAGCCCAGCCCTGAGGGTGTGAGAGGGGGAGAGCTAGCCCAGCCCTGAGGGTGTGAGAGCAGGAGAGCTAGCCCACACCTGAGGGTGTGAGAGCGGGAGAGCTAGCCCACCCCTGAGGGTGTGAGAGCGGGAGAGCTAGCCCAGCCCTGAGGGTGTGAGAGCGGGAGAGCTAGCCCACCCCTGAGGGTGTGAGAGCGGGAGAGCTAGCCCACCCCTGAGGGTGTGAGAGCGGGAGAGCTAGCCCAGCCCTGAGGGTGTGAGAGCTGGAGAGCTAGCCCAGCCCTGAGGGTGTGAGAGGGGGAGAGCTAGCCCAGCCCTGAGGGTGTGAGAGCGGGAGGGCTAGCCCAGCCCTGAGGGTGTGAGAGCGGGAGGGCTAGCCCACCCCTGAGGGTGTGAGAGCGGGAGGGCTAGCCCAGCCCTGAGGGTGTGAGAGCGGGAGGGCTAGCCCAGCCCTGAGGGTGTGAGAGGGGGAGAGCTAGCCCAGCCCTGAGGGTGTGAGAGGGGGAGAGCTAGCCCAGCCCTGAGGGTGTGAGAGCGGGAGAGCTAGCCCACCCCTGAGGGTGTGAGAGCGGGAGAGCTAGCCCACCCCTGAGGGTGTGAGAGCGGGAGAGCTAGCCCACCCCTGAGGGTGTGAGAGCGGGAGCGCTAGCCTAGCCCTGAGGGTGTGAGAGGGGGAGAGCTAGCCCACCCCTGAGGGTGTGAGAGCAGGAGAGATAGCCCACCCCTGAGGGTGTGAGAGCGGGAGAGCTAGCCCAGCCCTGAGGGTGTGAGAGCAGGAGAGCTAGCCTAACCCTGAGGGTGTGAGAGCAGGAGAGCTAGCCCAGCCCTGAGGGTGTGAGAGCGGGAGAGCTAGCCTAGCCCCGAGGGTGTGAGAGCGGGAGAGTTAGCCTAGCCCTGAGGGTGTGAGAGCAGGAGAGCTAGCCCACCCCTGAGGGTGTGAGAGCGGGAGAGCTAGCCTAGCCCTGAGGGTGTGAGAGCAGGAGAGCTAGCCCACACCTGAGGGTGTGAGAGCGGGAGAGCTAGCCCACCCCTGAGGGTGTGAGAGCGGGAGAGCTAGCCCAGCCCTGAGGGTGTGAGAGCGGGAGAGCTAGCCCACCCCTGAGGGTGTTAGAGCGGGAGAGTTAGCCCACCCCTGAGGGTGTGAGAGCGGGAGAGCTAGCCCACCCCTGAGGGTGTGAGAGCGGGAGAGCTAGCCCAGCCCTGAGGGTGTGAGAGCGGGAGATCTAGCCCAGCCCTGAGGGTGTGAGAGCAGGAGAGCTAGCCCACCCCTGAGGGTATGAGAGCGGGAGAGTTAGCCCACCCCTGAGGGTGTGAGAGCGGGAGAGCTAGCCCACCCCTGAGGGTGTGAGAGCGGGAGAGCTAGCCCAGCCCTGAGGGTGTGAGAGCTGGAGAGCTAGCCCACCCCTGAGGGTGTGAGAGCGGGAGAGCTAGCCCAGCCCTGAGGGTGTGTGAGCTGGAGAGCTAGCCCACCCCTGAGGGTGTGAGAGTGGGAGAGCTAGCCCCCCCCTGAGGGTGTGAGAGTGGGAGAGCTAGCCCAGCCCTGAGGGTGTGAGAGCGGGAGAGCTAGCCCACCCCTGAGGGTGTGAGAGCGGGAGAGCTAGCCTAGCCCCGAGGGTGTGAGAGCGGGAGAGCTAGCCCAGCCCCGAGGGTGTGAGAGCGGGAGAGCTAGCCCAGCCCTGAGGGTGTGAGAGCGGGAGAGCTAGCCCACCCCTGAGGGTGTGAGAGCGGGAGAGCTAGCCCAGCCCTGAGGGTGTGAGAGCAGGAGAGCTAGCCCAGCCCTGAGGGTGTGAGAGCAGGAGAGCTAGCCCAGCCCTGAGGGTGTGAGAGCAGGAGAGTTAGCCTAGCCCTGAGGGTGTGAGAGCAGGAGAGCTAGCCCAGCCCAGAGGGTGTGAGAGCGGGAGAGCTAGCCCAGCCCTGAGGGTGTGAGAGCGGGAGAGCTAGCCCAGCCCTGAGGGTGTGAGAGCAGGAGAGCTAGCCCACCCCTGAGGGTGTGAGAGGGGGAGAGCTAGCCTAGCCCTGAGGGTGTGAGAGCGGGAGAGCTAGCCCAGCCCTGAGTGTGTGAGAGCAGGAGAGCTAGCCCACCCCTGAGGGTGTGAGAGCAGGAGAGCTAGCCTAGCCCTGAGGGTGTGAGAGGGGGAGAGCTAGCCTAGCCCTGAGGGTGTGAGAGCGGGAGAGCTAGCCCAGCCCTGAGGGTGTGAGAGCAGGAGAGCTAGCCCACCCCTGAGGGTGTGAGAGCGGTAGAGCTAGCCTAGCCCTGAGGGTGTGAGAGCGGGAGAGCTAGCCCAGCCCTGAGGGTGTGAGAGCAGGAGAGCTAGCCCAGCCCTGAGGGTGTGAGAGCAGGAGAGCTAGCCCACCCCTGAGGGTGTGAGAGCGGGAGAGCTAGCCTAGCCCTGAGGGTGTGAGAGCAGGAGAGCTAGCCCAGCCCTGAGGGTGTGAGAGCGGGAGAGCTAGCCCACCCCTGAGGGTGTGAGAGCAGGAGAGTTAGCCTAGCCCCGAGGGTGTGAGAGCGGGAGAGCTAGCCTAGCCCTGAGGGTGTGAGAGCGGGAGAGCTAGCCTAGCCCCGAGGGTGTGAGAGCGGGAGAGCTAGCCTAGCCCTGAGGGTGTGAGAGCAGGAGAGCTAGCCCACCCCTGAGGGTGTGAGAGCGGGAGAGCTAGCCTAGCCCTGAGGGTGTGAGAGCGGGAGAGCTATCCCACCCCTGAGGGTGTGAGAGTGGGAGAGCTAGCCCACCCCTGAGGTTGTGAGAGCGGGAGAGCTAGCCCAGCCCTGAGGGTGTGAGAGGGGGAGAGCTAGCCCACCCCTGAGGGTGTGAGAGTGGGAGAGCTAACCCACCCCTGAGGGTGTGAGAGCGGGAGAGCTAGCCCACCCCTGAGGGTGTGAGAGCGGGAGAGCTAGCCCAGCCCTGAGGGTGTGAGAGCGGGAGAGCTAGCCCACCCCTGAGGGTGTGAGAGCGGGAGAGCTAGCCCACCCCTGAGGGTGTGAGAGCGGGAGAGCTAGCCCAGCCCTGAGGGTGTGAGAGCTGGAGAGCTAGCCCAGCCCTGAGGGTGTGAGAGGGGGAGAGCTAGCCCAGCCCTGAGGGTGTGAGAGCGGGAGAGCTAGCCCAGCCCTGAGGGTGTGAGAGCGGGAGAGCTAGCCCACCCCTGAGGGTGTGAGAGCGGGAGAGCTAGCCCAGCCCTGAGGGTGTGAGAGCGGGAGGGCTAGCCCAGCCCTGAGGGTGTGAGAGGGGGAGAGCTAGCCCAGCCCTGAGGGTGTGAGAGCGGGAGAGCTAGCCCAGCCCTGAGGGTGTGAGAGCGGGAGAGCTAGCCCAGCCCTGAGGGTGTGAGAGGGGGAGAGCTAGCCCAGCCCTGAGGGTGTGAGAGCGGGAGAGCTAGCCCACCCCTGAGGGTGTGAGAGCGGGAGAGCTAGCCCACCCCTGAGCGTGTGAGAGCGGGAGAGCTAGCCCACCCCTGCGGGTGTGAGAGCGGGAGAGCTAGCCCACCCCTGAGGGTGTGAGAGCGGGAGCGCTAGCCTAGCCCTGAGGGTGTGAGAGGGGGAGAGCTAGCCCACCCCTGAGGGTGTGAGAGCGGGAGAGATAGCCCACCCCTGAGGGTGTGAGAGCGGGAGAGCTAGCCCAGCCCTGAGGGTGTGAGAGCAGGAGAGCTAGCCTAACCCTGAGGGTGTGAGAGCAGGAGAGCTAGCCCAGCCCTGAGGGTGTGAGAGCAGGAGAGCTAGCCCAGCCCTGAGGGTGTGAGAGCAGGAGAGGTAGCCTAACCCTGAGGGTGTGAGAGCGGGAGAGCTAGCCTAGCCCTGAGGGTGTGAGAGGGGGAGAGCTAGCCCAGCCCTGAGGGTGTGAGAGCGGGAGAGCTAGCCCAGCCCTGAGGGTGTGAGAGCAGGAGAGCTAGCACAGCCCTGAGGGTGTGAGAGCAGGAGAGCTAGCCTAACCCTGAGGGTGTGAGAGCAGGAGAGCTAGCCCAGCCCTGAGGGTGTGAGAGCAGGAGAGCTAGCCTAGCCCTGAGGTTGTGAGAGCGGGAGAGCTAGCCCAGCCCTGAGGGTGTGAGAGCAGGAGAGCTAGCCCAGCCCTGAGGGTGTGAGAGCAGGAGAGCTAGCCTAGCCCTGAGGGTGTGAGAGCAGGAGAGCTAGCCCACCCCTGAGGGTGTGAGAGCAGGAGAGCTAGCCTAGCCCCGAGGGTGTGAGAGCAGGAGAGCTAGCCCAGCCCTGAGGGTGTGAGAGCGGGAGAGCTAGCCCACCCCTGAGGGTGTGAGAGCAGGAGAGCTAGCCCAGCCCTGAGGGTGTGAGAGGGGGAGAGCTAGCCTAGCCCTGATGGTGTGAGAGCAGGAGAGCTAGCCCAGCCCTGAGGGTGTGAGAGGGGGAGAGCTAGCCCAGCCCTGAGGGTGTGAGAGCAAGAGAGCTAGCCTAGCCCTGAGGGTGTGAGAGCAGGAGAGCTAGCCCACCCCTGAGGGTGTGAGAGCGGGAGAGCTAGCCTAGCCCTGAGGGTGTGAGAGCGGGAGAGCTAGCCCAGCCCCTCACAGGCTCCAGCACTGGTAGAGCGGGGCCAGCATCTTGACTGGGCATCACAATGTAGCTCGCTCTGGAGGAGTGAGAGCAGGAGGGCCAACCCTGACTTCTGCCAATGATGGTGGCATTGGGTGACCTATCCACAGCAGTGCTAGAGAGCTCACCCTGGTGGCACGGATAAGAGAGCCAGCAAGCTGACCAGCTCAGCTACCACCCAGGCCCAGCTCAAGAGCTCTGAGTCTCAAAATCTATATCATTTGGAAACGGTGCAAGGGCCAGTCCTGCTGATCCAAACCTACAGGATCTCCATGACACAGGGCAACAGGATAACCAGGAGGAGTCCCAGTGAGGATCTAACACTGATGCTGTCACAGAAGCCAGAGGCCTCGAACCAGACCAATGATTCATTGCAATGAACATTTGCAAGTGAAGATGTGTGGACAGAGGGATAGACTGTGGGACACACTGACACACTACAACTTCCATGGTGAGATGTTGTCTATGCTTTGTTGGTTGTTGTTGTTTGTGGATGTGTTTAATTTTAGGGGGTTGCAAGGGCAGATATGGAAGGATGGGGAGATGAACAGGATTGGGGTGCACGATGTGAAACTCATAAAGAATAAAAGTTCGTAAAATAGTAAAAATAAATCTTTTAAAAACTGTTAACTAGGAACTCTCATCTTTGTGCCTCTGCACCCTGTGCCAGCCATATTTCTTTGCCCATCAACCCTGCAGAAGACAGAAGAGGCCTCCATAGTTGGCATGGACCATAGACTCCAGTCACTCTGCTGAGGCTGTGGATATTCCCTAAAACTCTCTATAGTCAAGCTCTAAGGGACCTTTGACACCTAAGAACCCTGGAGAGTCTCTATCAAACCCCACTGGCAGGTTCCATTCTGATCCTTAGCACCCGCCGTGGGCAAGACAACATGAGGACCAGCTCTTGGGGAGATACAAGGAAGGCAGGACACCTCTGCTCTGAAGTGTCCTCCTACCAGGAAGAGATGAACTGCAGGGCAGCCAGACACCATCCCGGGAAGACCCTGGGAAGTGGCTTCTCTGAGACTATGCCCACACTGTTTTTTATTGCTAGCACCTAAACACAGTGAGACAATCGTTTCAGGCATTTCCCTTGTCTCTGGTATTACAAATTGTCAGCATTGGTTAAAAGAATAGGAGGGTGTGTCTATCTTGTCATTTTTGTATAAGGGACTAGAGGAGACGCCCCAGGGACCAATGTCACAGGAAGTCTGTATTTACTAAAAGCTACTGGTCACCAGGCCCTGAGGTTCCCTGCTCCCCTGTTTTAATTCTCATTATCAGGAGAAGAGTTTTTTTACTGCTGGGAAACCAAGGACATGTATGTCATCCACACCGCTCTGACTTGGACAACCCAAGAACACATCAGCAAAGCAATGTGAAAGAGTCATGGAGGGAGGAGGGCCAGCTGAGGGAAAGCTTCCAGAAGAGGGAGGGACATGGTATCCCAGTGTCCTGGTCAGGAAGAAAGAAGCAGGTCCCCAGGATAAGGCAGGGCCCACGTGCTCAGGAAACACGGGACCAGGCATGACTGATACAAGCACAGGACCCACGGAACCAGGCAGAAGCAGGAATTCTGGTGCTGACACAGACGTCTTACCACCAGCCTAGTCACAGGCACTGTGTGAGAAGGGTCCAGATTCAACCACCTAGTCCTGAACAGCACCCACTCCCCACTCCTGGGCCATAATGCCAGCTGAATCCAACTTCCCAAAATATTTACCAGAAGACTCTGGGCACAGACTCCACTCTGTAAACTTGGATGTGATTCCAGAGCTGAAGAGACAGATCTCCCGGAAAACCAGATAAACTTTCCCTCACATTCTAAATAACGAGGAGGAGGTGGGGAGGAGAAGGAAATAAATCAACCCTCCCCACTGCCCAACTTAAAAGGGATTACAGTCCGGAGCAAGGAGGGAGCAAAGATGCCGTGTCCTTATCGGGCACAAGGCCGCTCCAGACACAAACAAAACGTTTGGCAGGCATCCTTCTTCCTCATCAGAAGGGGAGCAAGCTGTCCTCATGCACAGGCTCAAAGCCACCCTGAGAACACGAAGGCTGATCTTCCCCCAAATTTCTGAAAAAAGAAGGGTCCCTTCTGGGAACCAGGATACCAGTCATTGCTTGAGCAGCAGAATGAGGCCTGTGAACCTCCAAGTCCCAAGGGAAGCTAACCCAGAGTTCAGATCTCACCCTGCCTGGGCCCTGGTAATGGGAAGAGGAGGGGTGAGCTGACTCAGTAGTGTGGGGGAGAGGAAGCCATGTTCCCTGCCTCTGAACCTGCCTCTGCCTCAGCACTGAGGGTGGGATAAAGGAGACAACGACTATATGATAACAACCCTGGGCCTGAGGACATACCAAGAGGCAGGTACTGCTGCTGTCTCCAGATGACAGATAAGCCAGAGTCCTATGACCAGTAAAGACAGCACCAGATCTGACCAGGCCCCCAGATCTCATCTGGGCCCTCCCCTCTGGTGTACCCCCCTCCCCAGTTTCTGGCTCCATCTTCCAACTCAGCCTGTCTCCATCCCTGCCTGACACTCTTAAGTTGCATAGCCCTAAATCCCCCCGAAATGAGAAGAGAACATGGTTGCGTGTTCACCCTTCCCCCTCCCCACCCCATGCCATCTCCTGGCACCCACTCCCACTCTAGAAATGCAGCCTGGCCTCCCCAGTGGCCCATCCAAGAAGCAAGCTTTCCAACATAATATTTTCCTCCCACAGAACGTGAGAATAAAGGGCTCTTTGCTTGTCTCCTGAAATAACTGGCTCTCGCCATAAAGCAACCTCTGCCCAGTAAAAATATTTCTGTAAAACTTGGTAACTCTATCTGCAGCTCCTTTTCTGAAACTCAAAAACCTTGGAGAATGAAATACGGCCAAGGCAGACGTTATGACTAGCTCATGACGTCATGTCTACCCCAGGCAGTCCCCCCGGGCACAGTGATTAATTTGCTGTTAACCACAGGGACTTTGTGTCTTAATACACTCAAAGCAAAACACCAGTTCACATTTCTGCTGAAACAATACTCACCACCCCAGCTCAGGGGCAGCCAAGTGGGCAGAGCCATGACTGGACTCAGGGGCCTGGAAGGATTCTGGAGAGTAAAGAACCCCTGAGATGGCCATGATACGCAGGTGAGTCACCCTCTGTGGCTTGGCCTTGCTCACGGAGGCAGTGAGCATTGCAAAATAAGTTAGGTGTATTGGACTGAGATTGGGAACCCCTACGGAAGAGTTAGGGGAAGGACTGAAGGAACTGAAGGGGATGACAACCCTATAGGAAGACCAACAATGTCAACTAACCTGGACCCCTAGGAACTCCCAGAGACTGAGCCACCAACCAAAGAGCATACACAGGCTGTTGGGGGCCCCAGAGCCCCTGCACATATACCAGAGGACTGCCTTGTCTAGCCTCAATGGGAGAGGATGTGCCTAATCCTATAGAGACTTGATGCCCCAGGGAAGGGAGATGCTGGGGGGAGCGCCCTCTCAGAGGTAAAGGAGAGAGGAGATGGGGGGAAGAACTCTGAAAGGAGGGACCAGGAGGTGGGGCAACATTTGGGATGTAAATAAATAATAGTTTTTTTTTTTAAGTTAGGGGTGCTTAGATGAGTGTACAAGCGCTTAACCTAACTCCCTCCAGGACACTAGAGAAGGCACAGTGCTTGCACAGACCTCAATCTTTCCATTTGTCAATGTGGAAGGCTCACTCTGGAGAAACAGGAGACCAGATGACAGGTCCCTCTGAGCCTCTGCACCCACCACACAGTAGTTGAGACTTGCAAATGCTGTTTTAGGCCCAAAGAGATGGAGATAGGCATACTTATGTGGCTATCAGCACAGTCATTACCTCACTGAATCCTAAAAACAAGGTGGGGGCTCCCCCCCCCACTATACAGAAAAACAATGTAAACCCCAGTCTGAAGCTGCACCCCAAGCTCTATGTCCCCTAGAATTGGCAGATCCACACATATGAAGGCAAGATTAAATAGGGGATGTATGTGTGTGTGCACGTGCGTGCATGTGTGTCAAGAGAGGATAAAGAGAAGGACCAAAACATTATATTACTATTTTATTTGTATTTGTTTGTTCGTTTGTTTAAAGAGGGCTCACTGTAGCTTTGTCTGGCCTGAACTTTCTATGTAGACCAGACTGGCCACCCCCTAGCATGGCCTCCCAAGTGCTGGGATTAAAGGCATATGCTACCATGCTTGGCTCAAACATTTCAAACATATATATGAAAATGTCACAATTAAACTCGTCTGTTGATTGGGTATGTTATTTGCAGTGCTGGAAATCAAATCCAGGACTAGGAGCAGCCTCTAATATTCTATGCAAATCAAGGGAGACTTTCTGACCTGGGAACCTTGGCTACACTAGCCCTACAGTAAGGATGGAGGGCACACATCCAAGGTGGAGAACACATGGGTTTCAGAGGGCTGCCATCAGCATTCGGAGTGGGAGGAACTTCCTGCTGCCCCCATGCACAGGTTGGGAACTGGGAAGGAAAGAGCTCCTGTGGACCACATAGGGGAAATACCAAACCGCCCAGGCTTTCTGAAACCCAGTGGCCAGCCATATTTCTCCCCAAAGCTTGGCTATTTTACCTGGTAGCCCTGTCCCCAACTGCTAGCCATCCTTTGTTTGGTGAGTCTTCGGCCCGGGGAACTGGGCACGCACACTCAGGAGGCTCTACCTACCGATTGGCACGTGCAGCCTTCATGTGAATTCCTATGGACTTCTCTTACGGACACTCCCAAGGGACTCAGCATGAGACCGAGGGTCAGGGTGACTCAACTCTGCAGGACACGATGGAAGTGTAGCCTGGAGTTTCCTGGAACTTTCAGGTGAAGGCAGAACCTCGAACTGCTGACAAGGACTCACGCTGACTAGAGAGACAACCTATGAATGAAGCCAACTTGAAGTAGACAGAGACAAACACCGCCATCCTGCTCTGGGGCAGGGGCTCTGAGCGCCAGACCAGCCACTTTTACCCAACAACACACCCAAGCAACAGATGATTTTAATTGTGACATTTTCATACATGCATTTGAAATGTTTGGGCCAGGCATGGGAGCGCATGTCATTAATCTTAGCATTCGGGACGCCAAGCTAGGTGGATCACCACAGACATGAATTAGGAGAAAGGTGAGGCCCCCTCTGCAAACATCCAGAACAGAAACTGGGGCTGAAAGGCACAGAGCCTGAATCCCAGCCCCTGCACACCTGAGACCTCCTCTCCACACTACCAGGATCCTCCAGACCTCAGATATTCTTTGAGTATATCTGAGTATCTACCGCCTACCAAGCAGTGCCCAGCCCACACAGGATTGCTCCATGGAATCTGAAGTATGAACTCAGTTTCCCCATGCAAGTAATCCTGGCCAATTAATGTATTACTATGAACAAGGCTTTGGGAGCCAGAAAGCCTCTGGTTAATTCCAGTTTGGAGGGCAGCTGCTCCAGCCCAGGAGTTTGCCTTCTAGTACCCTACAGCAAACTCTGTGGTAGGTACCCACTCCAGTCCATACTTGGAAAAAGCCTCACCTCAGAGCTGCACAAGGAGTAGCACACAGGCACTCCAGAAGTAAGTATTTGTATTGTGGGGCACAAGTTCTCCCTGTCACTCTTCTAAAAGGAAGTCCAGGATCACTGGAAACCATGACTGTGGCTCTCAGTGGCCAATGGGGCAGGCTTCTCCTGCCACCATACGTCCATACCTCTAATGCCTCTGATGGTTCACAGGGGAGGGTGGACCCTTCCTTTCAAAGGTGTAGAGGACATTCTCATCACCCCTGCTGCAAATATACCTTACACACACACTCAGGCAAGAGATAGAGATGAGACAGATGCAAGGTGAAGTTTAGCCGGGTGCATGCCCCCCAAACCCCTCCTCCCCCCCCCCCCCGTCTTCCTCCTCCAACCAGAGTTGGGGATGCAGGTAACAGCCATTTTTCTGGAGGATCTTTAAATTTACATGTCTATCCACTCAAACCAAGCTTATCTTACTAGAGCTCTGTAGCTGGACCATGCTCCCACACAGCACACACACAGTAGCTCAGACCACTCTAATCACAAGGAAAATCCATCAGACTGAGCTACACTGCCCACTTTTCCTTTTGACATCCCCTTCGGCCCTCTAGTTCAGAGTAGCCCCGTACCGACGCTGTCCGTGGAAGTCTAAGCCTTCCTGGAAGCTTAGCCACAGCCGCAGGAGTAGGACGAGGGAGACAGACTCATCCACTCAGAGCCTGACACCAGTCAGAGTCACATAGGGCCACCCACTGGGTCCCCTACACCCGGCCCCTGCCACTCTCCTCATTTGGTCTTACCCAGGCCAGCTCTGAACTCACACAATCCTCCTGCCTCAGCTTACCAAGTACACAAATGTGTACCACACCAGCTGGATTCTGTGCTTGAATCAGCACCCAGGAGGCTCAGAAGCAGTGAGTCACCCAACCCTCCACCCCTTCTGGCACCTCCCAGGCCCTTCCAGAGAAGCCATGTCCCTCCCCTCCCTTCCCTTATTAAATGTATAGTTTTTCTGAAAAGTATGAGCGCTACGTACTCATTCACCTAAAAAGACAAAGAAGGAAGCGTGCAGTGTGAGAGTAAAAGTCTCTGATCCTTCCAGATCTTTCTCTATATATCTAGCTACACTCAGAAACAGGCCTGGGCAGACATGTGTGCATAGCTGTCCCCCAATATCCCCGGAGACTGGCTTTAGGACTCCCCTGCCATGGACACCAAAACCTGTCACCACCCAGGCCCTTCTTCACAAGGCCCACTCGCCCTGCTGTCACCTGGGGCAGGAGTCAGTGAAATGGCCACATGGCCACGGACTGACCTGGTGAGGGACAGGTGAGTTGTAACCAGTTTTTCTCACTCTATGCACATTTCTGAACACGCATGCTCAGGCACACCTCAGTTCTGCTGGGACTCTCTGACCCCTGACCTCTCTTCACCAAGTCAGCACCTGTAAAACCCAACTGTGACAACAAGCCCAACAAGCCCACCCTACCTGCATCTCACGGACAAAGCCCCCTCCCCTCTTAAAAAAAAGGGGGGGTATCAGTGGTTTTCTCTTCACACACACTATGATAGGCCACAATCCTGATAGAGATCTCATGTCCAGTATTTACCTGTGGTCCCTGCCCCTAAATCTGGGCTGAAACTGTGACCTGTTGTACCAAAGAGGATAAGGGACCACCACCAGCTCTAGCCCTGAGCTTAAGAGTACTGGCCAGGCACTTGGAGAAGTCAAATAATAGCCAATGGACACCGAAGGCTCCTCGAGCAACCATCATGGCTGCTCAGTCACAGTCCCCTCTGAGATGTGGCTCTTGCCTTCAGGCTCAGATGGTGACCTCAGTACGAGGCCACCGCCCTCCTCTTCCTCGTCATCCCCAATGAGAAGGGGAAAGGCTCAGTGTAAAAGCATTCACCCAATCCCTATGAGCTCCTGCCTTGGGAAGAAAAATGAAGTCAAAGGCTCTGAAGTCAAGAAACCAGAGAAAAGCACAAAGAGGTCAGGAAACTTGGCCAAGGCTAACAGCTTGTAAGAGCTGAGCTGGGGCTTGAACCCAGGTATTCACATTCCAAATCTAGAGCAGTGACCAAACACCAGTGTTTCTCTAACACTTTGGTCACGATCTATCTACCATAAGAATTACATTATAACAGGCTTCTGTATATATAAACATGGGTGTGCATATGTGTGTTTAAACCAATACAAAAAGGAATACAAAACAGTAGTGTTACTGTAACTGATGGTTTGTCTTATTTTTGTAATTTTCTATTTCATTTTTCTGGCCAGCAGTTGATTTCAGGAATGGAGCTGTAACATGTAATTTTGAACCCGCTGGCATGTCTCTACGACGACTCTACAATTTCCCAGCCTGAGCTGAGTCTGGCTCTGATGAGGTCCTACCTTCACGTCAGGTGAGCCTCAGCACGGTAGCAAGCTGAGCCAGTCTTGGCAGCGTTAGTCTTCCCGCTAGGCTGGTGGTTCTCAACCTTCCCAGCGCTGCGACGCTTTACTACAATCCCTCATGGTGTGCTGACCCCCAACCGTAAAATTATCTTGTTGCTACCTCATAACTGTAACTTGGCTACTGTGATGAGCCGTCATCTAAATATCTGATATGTAGGCTATCTGATATGCAACCTCCAAAGGAGTGACGGCCCGGGTTAGGAACCACAGTGCTGGAGGAAGAGGGACGACCACTGCTCAGATGTGAAATGCTGCCCCCAAATGCTCAAGTCTTGATCCCTGGGTAATGGCACTGAAATGGTAAGGGAGTAGAGGCTAGCTAGGAGAGGCAGGACCTGAAGAGGACAGTCCTTAGGGATGTCTTGTCTCTGACTCCTGCCTCTGCTTGCTGTCCTACTATGCTCCTCCACTCACCCCCGCTCTGAGGCCCTACATCTTCTGAAACTGTAAGCAATGCATCCTCCCTTGTTATTTCCCTCTGGCATTTTGCCATTAAAGCAACACGAAAGCTGATTAACGTCAGGGAAAATACCAGCACTTGCCTACACCACCCGGATGCTGACAGAACCAAGCCGTGAGGACAAGGTGCTCTGTAGGCAGAAGCTACGATGCAAGCACCTCCTCTTGGTGGGCACCCATGCTTACCGTGGAGCTGTGCCACAGGCTGCAGCTACAAAGCATGTTCCCAGGGCTACCCCGGACACACACTCCCACGGGCAGGGGCTGGAATAGAGGCCCCCAGCACCCACAGAGACGGCAACCGCAGCCCCGGGTAACCCAAGTTTCCTGAAGTCCTCTTTTGACTCTTGCAATCTAAGCCACTGAGAGAAAGGGTGCTTCAAGGTCAAAACCAGCCCTGTCACATGACTCCCTATGGAAGCCAGGTGTGGCCCGGGGCAGATCCCTAACCAGCACCTACAGGACCGGCCTCTGAGCGAGGCTCCCTGCCCAAGCTTCTGAAGCTAGCCAAAGGTGGATGGCTGGGTGGCGGTGGGTCTCTCCACAGCCCCAGGGCAGACTAGCTCCGCAGAGAGGGCAGCAGCTGGAGTCAAAAGGGAAGGTTTGCAGTAGACACCTGATCTCCCCACAGGATGCGGCTCACATCACCACCCACCCCAGCAGGCGTGGCCCGCCCCTCTGCTGGGTCACAGACTGCTGACCTGCCAGGAGGAGGCTAAGCACTTGGTGCGTACTGTTCATAGGCCTCTGTGCCTTGGTATGTCACCGACCCTGTGCCTGGAAGGCACATCTCCTACTTGTTCCCTGGGGCTCCGCAGCCCCCATCGCTCTCTAACCTAACCTTAAGCATTAGCTCCCCACCCCTGCCCGCTCTCCTTTGTGCCCCTGTCCTCAAGCATACTCAGATGTCCACTCTCGGCATGCATCTGTTTGATCAGTAGTGGACACAACAGAAGGCGCTCGCTGAGAGGCTGAGTATCTGCTCCACTTTCCAACTTGCTGACATAAACTTATTTCACACACCCCCCCCCCCCCCAGAACTCCGTGTGGCGGGAACCGTTCCTTTTACACGTGCCACAGATGTGGAGATGGAGGACCTGAGGCATTGCTGGCCCCAGGCCACCCATCAGGAAGCCCACGTGGACGCAGGTCTAAGATGTGAGACTCTACAGACCCATCACAGCTGTAACCAGCAGCCCACACTGCTGCCCTCAGCAACAGCACTGACCCACCTCTCTACTTCCGCCGTGTCTGCCCTCCTGTTGTCCTGCCTGCCATAGAAACAAGCTGTGGATTCCCAGCTCCGGGCTACCAGCCAAAGGCAGCTTTTCCTGTCAGCCCGGCAGTTTTAGCTCAGGAGTAGCTGCTTCATCCACATGATGAAAGTGTCCTCAAGAGGTGGATACAAGGATCTCACAAGGAGATGCAGGCGATTCTGTTCCATGCATCATCTAGTCCGCATGCGTGTCTTATCACTGCGCCCACAGGGCCAAGTTGGAAGCGGTTACAAGCACAGTGCGCAGGCCAAATCCAGCTACCTGCTCGTCCATAGGAAGGGATCCCTAAAACTTCCTTTAGTTGACTTGGGTTTTTTGTTTTTGCTTTTGTTTTTGTGTTTTTGGAACAAGCTCTCATATATAGCCCAAGCTGACCACAAGTTGTAATCCTCCTGTCTCAGCCTCCTGAGTGCTGGAATCCCAGAGGCATGCCATCATGCCCAGCAATGTTTTACATCCAGACATCTGGATTTTTCTAAACCACCAGATGACAACATCAAGGCCATGTTCCCCAGAGGCTAAGGGTTGGCTGGGCCTAAGTGGCACTGCCCTCTTGAGGCAGGGTGTGTTCAGACACAGATGCCTTCCACCCAGCCTGCTACACCTAATCAATGTGACTTCTCTGGCTCCTCGGGTTGCTGAGATCAGTATTTGCATCCCACAAAGCCTCCTTCATGTACCTCCAGATCTAATCGCAACCTGAGTCCCACCCTTGTCTATGGGTTAGAGCTTAAAGATCCCCGTGTGGGATTCTTCCGAACCGTTCTAGGAAGCGAAGACCACTACCACCCCAGTTCCCAGTTATGAAAACTGAGGCAGCCATGTTTATGCTATGACCACAGCATGTACACCCGGTCCCTACCTTCTCTATGGCACTCTAAGGAAGCTCACCCCTGGGCACCAATTCCCTAGGACCTGTTTGCATGCTGACTTCTGAATGCAGCTAGAAGAACGACCTGTAAGGTAGAGAGAAAGGGAACTAGTTCTTCCCACTCTCGGACACCCCCACACTGTGGCTCTGACCTCAGTTAATCACCTGGGCCTTGGCGGAGGCTGGTGCCAGACCAGTTGTTTCAAAACCCAGCAGGTCTCTCCCAACCTTACTTGCAACTTTCAGACCTCAGGAATCTTCTCATTTAAATTATCGACAGCGTATCTGTTTCCCATCGCATTCGCCGGCTGACACGGAGGCCCAGCTTAGTACCTGAAGTCTCAATGAGAAAGCGCGCAGGCAGAGTTAGAAGCCAGACTGTGGCCTCCCAGGCCCTGCTCGCCTTGCCCCTACTCTATGTCTTCTGGCTTCTTGCCTGCCTGCAGCCTCCCCGA
This sequence comes from Tokudaia tokunoshimensis, assembly GCA_036184795.1. Taxonomy (NCBI): domain Eukaryota; kingdom Metazoa; phylum Chordata; class Mammalia; order Rodentia; family Muridae; genus Tokudaia; species Tokudaia tokunoshimensis. Next base: position 15,533,311 of record BTHU01000020.1, on the reverse strand, counting down.
GGGCCCCTGGAGGGTCCCCAGAGAACCGAGAGCTGTGCTCATCCCAGTGCAGACCTGTGATTCTCACGAAGCCCCACAACACCTTCTGTCCCTGGCTTCATCTTCCGAACTGCTTTACATAGTGTCCTTCCTCACTCGTCCTCCTCCACAGAACAGATCACAGGCTTCTTTCATCACGCCGACCTCACACAAGGCTACTTCAAGTTTCCCCTCTGGACAAAGACCTGAGTCCATAACACAGTGGGAAGGTGGCCAGACACTGGTTATGGTGCCTTGTGCTTTAAATCCCAGCACTCAGCAGGCAGATCTCTGTGAGTATGAGGCCAGTCTAGGATACAGGGAAGGCAGCAGGCCAGCCATGACTTCCACCAATATCTCCAACAAACTATGTTCTGTGGCTTTCTCCCCGACACGTATCAAACGTGCAAGCACCTTGGCTTCCCCCTCCGCCTCTATCCCCGACACACCTCTGTTTAGCTCAGGCCAGGTTACCTCTGACCCCAGCAGTTCCTGTTCTAGACTCAAAGCCCCCGGCATACCCCCTAACCTCTCTTTAATATCTTCACTGTCCAACATGTACCTTCCAAGTGTGGACCAAATCTAACTGAGAAACTCCTGCAAAGACCTGGGGTACAGTAGCTGCATTGAAAAAACACAGCTGCATTCTTAAAAGCCCACAGCACGACATCTGTGTAGCAAGCACAGCTGTATATTAAAAAATACAGTTGTATCCTGTGGTAGCTACATGGCACCAGTATAGAATAGAGCACTCCCTCATCCTCACTCCTGACTACTGAAATTTACTGCTCAAGTCCCTTATGTAACTAGGGACCATGCATGTATATAACCTGTGCACACTCTCTTGTATACTTATATCAAACCCACATTGCTTATAATACCTAATGTGGTGGTTTGAATGAGAATGGCCCTCCTAGGCTCATATGTTTGAATGTTTGGTCCCCAGTTGGTGGAGCTGTTTGGAAAGGACTAGGAGGTTTGGCCTTGTTGGAGGAGGTGTGTCACTGGGGGAGGGCTTTGAGATTTCCAGAGACTCGTGCCATTTTGAGTTAGCACCTTCTACCTCCTACTTGTGGATCAAGGTGTGAGTTCTCAGCTGTTCCTGCCACCATGCCCTTGCTCCTCCATCATGGACTCCAATCCTCTGAACCATAAGCCCAAATTATGAGTTGCCAGGGTCACGGTATCTTATCACATCATAGAAAACTGCTGTCTAGTCACCAGGGTATCTTGTTTAGAAAGCAAGGACAAAGGAGAGGGGAAAGCCTGATCAACTTGGATGCATTTTTTTCAAATATTTTCAGTTTTCAGTTGATGCAGGGCCCAGTATGGGCAGCTGGCCCCATAATGTATCACAATCAACAGACTTACTTCAGGAGTGTTAAGATGCTGAATACCAGGGAGCTTATAGATATGGGTTACAATAGGTATGGTGACACTCACTGTAATCTGAGCAATCGAGAAGTTGAGGCAGGAGGATAGTGATTTCCAGGCCCCCCAATCTGGCCTACACAGCAAGACCCTGTCACAGAATAACACCAGAAACCTAAGTCACACACCACACCAGTAGAGTGACCCAGCCCACCAATATGCCAACAACATTCGATAGAACTGAACGATTATCCCTAATTTAATAAGTCTTAGAGAGCCGGGAGTCAAAGCAAGTTATTTTAGCTAAAGAAATAGCACACACGGCATCTCACTGTTATTAAAGAGAACTTAGGAAACACTCTCATTAAATTCCAAGGCAAGGACAGAGGCATGAGCAGGACCTGCCATTCATGTAAAATGAACAAGCACGTTGACCAGCTCTGAGCCTCAAGGCACTCTGTACCTTACTAGTCAGTTGGCCAACTTGTATTTTATTATTTGCATTTTAAGACATTTGTCTTCTACCAGGCTCTAAGCCTCACAAAAATGGCTTGCGGTCAGGGAACATTCACTGCAGACACAGGAATAGCAGAACAGACGGCGCCCTACACATACTAAATTAGAATGACATCATCCCACTTCTCAGATGGAGAGGCCAAAGGTCAGGGGAGGGAAAGGCCCTTTAGTTGATGTCATGGGATGCAGCAAAGCCCACCTTACCCTGGGGCCCTCTAATAGCCATCAGCCACACACAGGGCCACATGCCATAGCCAATGTGGCTCGGCAGCCAGAACGGTGACGCCCCAACTAATTCCTCAGGGCTGCTAAGCAAACATGGCCCTGGACAGGCCTCTCGGAGAGAGCCACACTGCTGGCCAGGGATCCTGCATGTCCCGCTGAAGCTGAGGGTGACTTCAGCCGAAGGACCTACGGCTTTCCTCCTGAGCCTTGTGGCTGGTGCCCACACGGATAAACATCCCTCTCAGCTCGCCCAGGCATCTATCAAAGAATTACTTATGCCTCTGGAAGTGCGTGTTTAGAAAAGGCTCCCCACCCACCTGGGCTTGGCAGGGTGCGGCCTGGCCGGACTCTCGGGCTACCCTTTATAGAGGACTACCCTTCACGGAGCGGGCATGCCTCTCCTCTGATCCAGCCGGAGCGCTTGCCCCTGTCCATGCAGAGAGGCTGAGGCAGCTTCCCAGGATAAACGGAGCAGGGTGACATCAAAGCCCAGCTTCCAGATCCAACAAGCGAGGCCTTCAGCTCTCTCTGGCCTTTCGTCCAGGGTGTTCTGAGTTCCTTCCTCGCTTTTCTCTGACAGGAGGGCAGATATTTGGTTTGTGGGGGATTAGATTCTTTCCTTTCTCAAGAAGAGAGGGCCAGGGAAGAAGCCAGGGGAAGCAAGCAAGAGGGAACCCTGACTGTGCACAGTGAGCTGCAAGAGGGACATGGGAGCCAGCAAGAGAGAGAAACCCAGAGGCTGCCACAGGAAGTACCTGAATCCAACAAGCTGCCAAAAAGATTTCAAAGTTTGTATCGCTAAGCGGAGTAAATTCGAAGCTCTGGGCACCCGACTCATCAACATGATGGACCCCACCGCGGGCTCCATCCCTGACTCTGGGAAGCCTGAGCACAAAAGCTTGTTGTGCTCCGTGACACAGTGAGCTCTCTGGGGTGGCCTGTCAGCTGCCTCTTTCCCCCAAGTCCCTGAGGTGATCTCCTCTGCCCTTCGGCAGCCAATGACATCCCTCAGTTCTCTACCGGCACGGCTGAGCTTCCGACCCTCAAGCTAACTTCTATCTACAACCTGGCTCCAGAAGCCACCAACCCAATTGACAACTGGGCAATATCCCATCCACAAACTTCAGGTTAGTAAATTCCAAGGAATAAGCCGGCGGCCTCACGCACCTGCCCCTGGACAGGGAACTCTAGCATGCCAAAAGCTGAACAGGGCTTTCCAAGGCTGAGTTCCAGGGGCACTTCCACTCCCCATGAGCTACCAAGCCACAGTCTTGGTATAAGGCTTGGTTCTGAATCCACTAAGGATGGTGGACTCAGGAAGGATAAAGTCTAGCATGAGGAATAAAGGTTTAAAAAGTTGGTTAGAAGGAAGGAAGCGGCAAGGGTAGTGATCAAATTTTCTTTCTTCATTCATACCCAGCGAGTGCCTCTTATGTACTTCAGAAAACCAATCGCATTTGGTGGCTGACTCTTTTGTTAATGACAGTTCAACTTTGACCACTTTGCTCCAAGGAGGCAGGTGGTTTCTGATGGGGGTGGGGGAGGTGGGGAAGTGGGTTTCCCGGTCCAAACAAGGATGCCTTCACCAGCCCATCGCCTCTCCTCCCCTCACTAGACAAGGAAGTAACAGCCTCCAACTCTACCCTCGGCCACATGTAGGAGATGCTGCCGGGATTGTGAATGGAGACACACACACACACACACACACACACACACACACACACCCATGGCTTGTAGGGTACAGACCGCATATACGGACTGGCTCAAGAAGACCCAGTGTCCTTAAAGAAGTCTCAGAGGAAGAAAGGGTACCCGTTACAGTGCCTCTACGAAGTCCCATCACGCAGAGGTACCACCCCGACAGGTGATGACACCCACTTGGCAAGATACAGAGTAGGAGCGGCCTGCACTGATGTCTGGCACGTGGCACAGCCCAGACTCCCAGGCCACTCCTTGCTTACTCCCATGGACAGGGCTATGAAGCTGTCCCCAAGTGCCATCAGCCAAGGAGATCCTCCCTAGACCACTCAAAGATGCCTGTGAGTGAAGGCACAATGCCTCTACCCTGAAACCCCGCCGTCCTCAAAGCAAATCATCTTTCGATTCTTAAACACCGAGTATTTAATGTATGCTCTACCTCAAAGGTCAAGTCCACCTCCCAACACATAGCTTTGAAACCACGTAAGGAGGCCTAACACTTTCCATATGGTGAAGACATGGGGCCTTTTAATTGTGCCAACTGGTATCATTCAAGGGTAATTCCCCTGGAATCCAGGATCGAGGCAGCAGCTGGACCAGCTCCCAATCTCATCGCACAGCCCCACCTGGCCCCATGCAGCATGCCTGCACCCTCCTAATCTCCTCCAAATATCAAAATGTGCTAGGTGCCCCCTAATCAAATTACCCAAGGGCCTGGCAGCCGCCTTTGATCTACAGGGGGCTTGCCTGCCCCAAGCCCCGCCTATTTCTGCAAGCGGTCTTGCTATAAAAGAACAAAAGGATCACGGTGCGAGGAGTAAAGGTTGTTTGGAGCCTGGTTACACGCATCCGTGTATACATGTGTGCCCCTGCTCACAGCGTGGACACAGGCAGGGTGTCCTCCCTCACACCCGAGCCTATTGCTCCAGCTACCTAGGGAGTTTCGTCCTGACGCTTCTGCTCACCTAGCACCTCCACTGGGGCCTTCTCTTGCCGCCCATGCTTTATTTCTACTAGCTCCCGGAGACCACTGTCTAGCCTCTACTACTGCTCAGTACATTCGTCTCAGCCATGTCCTCGGCTCGGTCTACTGTCCTTCGTTCTCGTGTTCTTCTGTTTCCAGTCATGTATGACTCTTCTCCTTTGAGCTTATACTCCCTTGTACCTCATCAAGCATCCATGGAAAAGCAAAAAGCCCAGACCTTAGCCTGGGTTCCCGCCAGATGCGCCTGCAGTCGAAGGGTGCAGGTGGAAAGAGCTCGCACATCAGGATCCCTACGCAAAGATGAATTCTCAACCCAGGTCCTATTCTTATCAAGAGTTATCTGCGACAGTTCTGCTGTGGATGGTATTACTGTGCCCATTTTACAGATGTGCTAATGAAGACACGCAATGTTAACTCGGCTTGCACAAGGTGACAATGTCCTGTGCAGAGTCTGACCTCATTCACTTCTGTATGTGGGGAGTGGGGGTAGGCTGAGTTTCCTGCTTGTGTGGCTGCCCTCACATTTTATGGCTACGTATGCAACTCAGCTCCTGTCACAGACACAGGAAAGGCAGGACCCCTCTTGCTTTTTCCTACCTTGCAACCAGCTCGTGTGGACATGGTGTCAATTGTCTATGAGCTCCTGACTGGAAACAAGACAAGGCTTGGCTTCAGGCAACTCAGTCTACACCAGCTGACTGCAACTCCAGAGGGCTATGGGGAGATTAAGGTCACAGAAGCAATGTGCTTGGCACATAACAGGCTCAGGTGAGAGCAATTCTTATGGCGACAACGTTGTCAGTTTTGATAAGCCAGTAATGTGTCTTCAGCCTCTTCGGAGACAGGACAGGTAGAGAAGTAGACACAGAGTCCTTCCCTAAGATAGGCCTGGTACAGGCTTACAGGAAACTGCCAGCCCTGGAAGCCAGCAGACGGCTAGAGCCCACACCCATCTACATCCTGATGATATCATAGTGGGACCCTGCCAGCCGCCCCTCCCGTGCCAGTGGGATCATGGAAATGACAGGACTTCACTGTACCACCTCATCACTGGCCTACCCACCACTCTCAGTGTCCCCCCCCCCCCGCCATTTGGGCATTCCTCCTTACATTCCCAACTACGACCACTGGAACTCAGTATTTTCCCCTGTACTGACTTTGAACTCACCTACCTCTCAACTTTGATTCATCCCTAAGTGATATAACATTCAGGAAATCATGCGTTTGATGTCCTAGTTATTTTTCACTGATTAAAAAAAAGATAAGTATCTATAAAGATTAAAGATATTCCCTCTAAAGATCACCTGAATCGCTTCCCAGGCCACCACCGGTGCAGCCCCACTCTCACTCAGCCCTGATGCACAACCCCACTACTGTGGCCACCGCAGGCTGGGACCCCAGCGTCCAGGTCTGCTATTAAGATCGACTCTCAAGGAAACAGAGACCTCCCTCCCCCCACTCGACATCTTTGATGGCTGGGCCCACCCTCTAACTATCCAACACATGTCACGCTGATGGCTCTATGCCTCACATCTTCAAAAGGACTTTGAACAAATATTAATGACCCCTCCTTCTCTGAGAGGGGGTGAGGCAGGAAGGCGAGGGAGCACATCCATCCCATGCTGTCCTCAGCTGGGGGAAGAAACCAGGCAACAAAATTCCGTGACTTCAGCAAAGCCACAGGCTTAAGCAGGGGCCCCTCCCCCGGCTTCATTTCCCCCAATGGCAACTTTTACTGGCCCGCATTCCTCTAGCTGGGAACACTACTATTTAATTAAAAACGACAGACTTTTGTTTTCCTCTCCTTCTTCCCCCTCCCTCCCATCCTCTCGGCCTGGATGCCAAGGAGACCCACCAAAAACATGCGGGTAACATTTGTTATGGCTTTGAAGATAAAAGTCAAGGGAAGCAAGCCCTCGCTGTATTTCAAGTTTCCCCTCTAGCATGAAGTAAAAGCTGCCTGGCAGTACAGGGGGAAGAGAGAGAGAAAGAGAGAGAGAGAGGGAGGGAGGGAGGGAGAGAGAGAGAGAGAGCCTAAATAAATGTCATTCTGCAGGAATACTTTATGAAAATAAACAGGCTGAAAAAAAAATACCAAAACTTGATTAATGGAAATCCTCTCTGTCGGCCTGTATTGAGCTGCAAATGCATCTGTTCATATGTCTAAATTGGATTGTTTTCATTGGTCCTTAAATAAATAAGTACATCAAAAACTAGGAATGGTGGGGGAAGGAAAAGTTTGTGGTTCTGTTGAAAGGCTCTAACTGCAGTCCCCCCACCCCCACCCACCTCAGACCAGTTTTGACCTTTCTACTAGGATAGCAGTTCCAATCCCAGCGAGCAGCAAACTGGAAGGCCAGGAAGAGGAAGCCCGAGCCCTGGAGTGGAAGGAGAGAGGTAGCTTATCCCAGAGAGAGAGGACATTTAACACACATGCACACACACACACACACACACACACACACACGCCACCTCCCTGCAATGGCACTGCCAGGCGCCAACACCCACACCCCTCCACACACCCCACACACACACACACCCACACCCCCCCACACACATACACACACACATACACATACACACACACACACACTCATATCCAAAACACCTCTCTGCAATGGTGCTACCAGGTGCAATACACACATACTAACACGCACACACACACACACACACACACACACACACCCACACACATACACACACACATACACATACACACACACACACTCATATCCAAAACACCTCTCTACAATGGTGCTACCAGGTGCAATACACACATACTAACACACACACACACACACACACACACACACACACACACACACACACACCTGAATACTCTACCATCCTCACCCAAAGAACAAGACCAAAGAACTAGCCAGACCTGAGGCTCAGTCTTTCCGCCCCCCCCAAGTAAAAAAAAAAATTAAATGTCACATCAGAAAGTTGATTCATCCTTTGATCCTCAGTTTGCAAGAGTTCCACGCAGACCATCTGAAAGCCCTGTGCAGAGTTCTGGAGCTCACAGGACATCTGTGAACACCAGACCCAGGCCAGGCGCAGGGGTTGGAGTCACTCACCCCCCCAACCCACCTGCTCCTGCAGAACAACTGTAGCCTCAAGAACCCCCCCCCCGTGGAGAAAGAGGGTGTACCCAGACCCTACAGAGACGCCCCCTCCCTCTCAGGGCCACACTAAGGCGACAGCCAGGTCTCAGTGCCTCCAAACTCTACACTCAGATGGCAGATGGCACTGATGAATGCCATGGACACAGTTGGAGGTAGCCACAGATCCTGGGCCAGCAGAGCCCTGCCCTCTACCCAGACACTCCTGTCTCCCTTTAGTCTTAACCCCCCCGTGGAAAAACTGGCCACAAAAGCAAAGCAGTGGACTCCCCCCCCCTTCCGCCAGCCGCCAACACACACACAGACACACAGCACAGCTTTCCCACCCCACTAGACCGGTATCACCTCCTCCCTGGCGCTTCCTCCCCAAGCAACCCTCTGTGCCCAGCTTGATCGACAAGGCATGGGGCTCAAGTAGGGCTGGTGGGGCACACAGTGACTGAGAAAGGATTTTTGGACTTTAGACAATGTGCAAGAGGGATGCTAAAAGTTGGAGTGGGTTAGTTCCTCAGACCCTCCCCAAGACTGAAAGGGGTAAAAGGGGGGAACAGAGTAGGGGGCCATACCCGGGTGCCTCGACCAACGGTGCCTGCCAATCTCAGCTGACGGGGTCCTGAGACGCTGCCTGGACAGCGCTGCCTCCCGATCCACTCCTCGATGCCTTTCCTCGCCCAAGCAGCGCTTACCGCAAAGCTGTCACCTGAGGCGGGAAGAACACGAAGACATTGAGTCTGGGGCCCCCCCCTCCCGCCCCCAGCTGGCAAAAAAGTTACCTGAGAGTGAAGGGAAGGAGACAAGGCGGCACAGCCCGGAGAGTAAAGACTTAGCAAGAGGGGTCAAGCGCCGGACGGAGCAGAATCCAAAAGAGGGAAATAGCCAAGAAGGGGGCTCGGCGAGATCCCAAGTGCAAGGATTCAGAGTGTGCAAGGGAGGAGGCAGTACCCTGACTGAAGGAGTTCAGGGATCAGAGGAAGGAGCGCGGGAGGCAGGGACTGCGGAGGAGAGAGCTGAGGGTCAGCTGAGAGGGTGCAGAGGGACCAGAGACCAAGTTCTCCGGAGAAGGGGCTGGCGGCTAGAGGAAGGCGCAAGATCTTGGGGATCTGAAGGGAAGACGCCGCCGCCAAAGTGGAGGGGGTTAGGGTCAACGGTGGGAGCACTGGGCTGTGGGGAACGGGTAGGAGGGGCAGAGGGGCCCCAAAGAGCGCTCCCGGGGCGGGGCTGGGGGCTGAGGCAGCCCTGGTAATGAGATCCAGCGGCAGGGCGGTCCGCGCCGCCTCCCTCGCGCCCCCCGGGCCGGTGGCCCGCGCGCCTACCTTCCGGGCTCTCCCTGCGCTTGCACACGGCGGCTGCGGGCACATCGCGCGCGGCGGCGGCGGCGGCGGCGGCGGCGGGAGCCGGAAAGAAAGGAGAGGGAGAGTTAGCACCGGCGGGAGGACTCGGGGCCGCGGCCGGCGCGCAGGCGAGGACACTGACCCGGCTTCGAGTGAAGTTTCCCCATGCTGGGGCGCGGCGGCGGGGCGTCCTAAGCCATGCGTCCGGCCGCCGACCCCGCGCCAGCCTCGCTCGCCTCCTCCTCACAGTCCGCGCGCCGAGCGCAGCCTTAGGCGGCGCCGGGACGCGCTCCTGCCGCCGTCGCCGCGGCCGGACTGACGCCCGGGCGCGCCGAGCCCCCTGCCCGCCGCCGCGGCCCCGCGCCTCCCCAAGCGCCCATTGGCCGGCAGCGGCCCATCAAAGGCGAGGCGGACGCGGCGGGGCGGGTAGAGGCGGGGCCTGCGGGTAGGGGCTGGCCGATGGGCGGGCCCACAGAGGGCTGGGTCGGTGGGCGGGGACAGGGGTGGAGCCTCGGTGGGGAGGGGCTTTGGGTGTGCTGGGCCCCAAGCCCCCTTTGCGAACCTCGGGGCGGGAGTGGGGACCGGGCGGAGGCTCTGGCCCCTGGGTGGTGGAGCAGCGCTGCCCTCGCTGGTGACACTGAGACTTCCTTCTTCTCTGCATTTCCTCGAAGCTGCCAGAGTGGAACTCGATGGCTCGAGTTCACAGGTGGGGAAACTGAGGTCACAACTGGCGACCTCAATGCCCTAGTGCACGCGTCTACTGCTCTCCCACAGTGCTGTCCCTTCCCAGACTTACAGTGCTCTGTCTTCTGCAGAAAGTGGTCCCTGTTTTCAGCTGCCTGCCCTTTTCTTTGACTCCTCTGGGTTTGGGGTTTGTTTGATTTTGTTTTTTGGGCTTTCCCCCCCCCCCAATTTGGGAGTCCGGTAGAAATCAACTAGGCACCTCGCTGGCTAGAGCGTGTTCAGCCCACTCCTGTTAATGACAAGTGTGCAGGAACCCCGAGCTGTCCCCTAGTCGCTTGCAACTCTTCTTCGCCCATGGGCTCCTGTGTGCCCAACTGGGGTCGGGGCGAGCTGCCAAGCTGTGAGGCCGGGAGCGGTGAACTGCCAGATCTTTGATCTTTCTTAGTTTCCGTTCCCCCCCTTCCCCTCCCCCTGCAGTTCTGCAGACCCCAAGGGCCTGTTTGTTTTGTCTGGGGAGGTCTCTGCAAAGGGGAGGGCGACTTAAAGGCTTCCACGACACCTTTGTGGTCCTCAGAAAGATGTCTCTGCTGGCCCCGCGCTAAGCTTGTCCTGATATCTAGAAGCCTGGGCGTGGGAAAGAACCAGTTCGGCTCTTACAGCTAGACTCGCTGCTTCAGCCTCGTTTTTATGATCTGTACAATGGAGACTTAGTTCTTCCCATTTTTTTAACCTGCTCCCCGGTGATGCGCTACTCAATATAAACAGGTGGGCTACAGTGGTTGGTCGTTTTAGACTTACAAATAAGCACTTTGTGGGAAGGGATCTGGGAGTCAATCCCAAAGCACTGATTTGACAAGCCAGTACTAGGCAAGCAAACGCTGTTACCGAGCTGTATCCTCAGCCCTAGGCACTACAGTGTTTAAAAAGTTGACCAGGTGTGCCATCCAGATGGCTCAGCTGGTAAAGTTGCTTGCCACCAAGCCTGAGGATCTGAGTTCCATCCTCAGAGACCACATGGTGAAAGGAGAGGCCCATCTGCTGCAAAATTATCCCCGACACACACACACACACCCCTCCACACTCATGTGCCCACATACATATTCACATACTAAATAAATGTAAGTTTAAAATTAAAAATAGAGGGTGAAGTTGGTTTAACCCAAGATAACCAAAATAACATCAATACTTAGTAAGTTGTCATGTTCTTTGTTTTCCACTGTCTTTAAAGTCTGGTGTGCATTTTACACTTAACACACATGTTAATCAGAAGTGCCGCACTACAAGAGACCTTTGCATGAGACTGGTGGCCACTGTGCTGTGAAGTACAGCTCTGAGCACCTACCTGTCTCAACGACAACAGAACCCGGAGCTGTATGACCCTCCGAAATCCTTCATCCCTCTTGTTTATATACCCTGTCTGGAAGAAATAAAACCTAATCTAAGCACACCCCTAAATCTCATGAGCATGCATTTATCTAAGCATGGCTGGGACCTCACAAAACAGCAGAATAATACTGTTGAGGCATCGGTGTTTTGTTTGGTTTGAGTCAAAGGCTCATACTAGCTTAGCCTGGAACTCACCATGTAGGCCAGGCTGATCTTGGAATCGTAGCAATGTTCTTGCTTTAGCTTCCTGCAACCTGGGATTGTAGGTGCGAGCCACTACACTCGGCCTGTTGTCAGTGGTATATGCCACATCTTTAGTGCCTGTTGTATTTCTGTGCCCTCAATGAAGGTTTTTGTACTTGTAGACAGGGCAGATCCTGCTAGGTAGGCTCAGAAAAGTGGGGTTACCTCCCTAAGGAGTTACCCATCATGCAGCTGATTAGTGATCTAGTTAAGAGCCAACCTCAAACTGATCCTTTGCTGGGCATGCATTTTCACTACCCCAGGTTGCCAGCACATTCCAAGCATAACATCTGGAAAGGAAGGGTAAGTGCCAGATGTACGGTAGACGTTGTTCTAACACTTCAGGGAACAAGAGGAACAGTACCACATGCACTGACCTGCCCCGCTATGTCCCGAGAGGAACAGAGACAAAACCTGCACCCACGGCACAGCCCAGGAGGACAGAAGGCAGCTTACATCCAGGAAAGGGTTAGTATTGTCCAAGACAGCCAGGCAAGCGGCTAAACACCTACTGTACCCAGGACACCCCAGAATCACTTGGCCCAGATGTTTAGGGTGCAGTGCAGAGCATGTGAACTGTGTGGAAATGGAAGAGAAGCCCCAGGGACTAGAAGAGAGTGGACCAGGTCACAGGTCCTGAGCTGACAGGGGACATCCTGCAGAGCGTCTGCTATAGAAGTGGAGTTCCTGTGGGGTCCCTGCTTGTCTTTCTCACCCACACCCACACCAGTGCCAGGGGCTTCGAAATCAAAGCAAAACCCTTTCTCACAGAGCTTAGAACGTTGGTTACTTCCTTAAACCTGTCATGGCTTTCTTCTTTCATGAGAAAACAGTATCCCCTCTGCCCCTTGGGAATGTCTCTTTGCAGTTCAAAAAGAGATAAAAGCAAAGACTAAAACTCTGTAGTTACCAGCTTGAGTCTTAGGGGAAGTAAATCCCAAGTGTCTGGCCAGACACAGAGGCCCCACCAGGCGCCTGTGACTTTGCCGCTGTCGGACCCTCACGGCTTCTACAAACACGAACCTCTGACCCTGGCACGAGAAGCCAGAGAGTGGGCCGGGTGAGGACCAGATCACCTGTCCAGGATTCAGAGGACAAACTCCCTAGCGGCCGCCAGGGCACCGTCCACCTAGAGTGGCTCTTTACCCTCTGCGGACTCCCCACCCCATCACTTGCTGTCTTTTTCTGTTTTAATAATTTATCTGGCCCATTTTCTTGGGCTGTATACTTACAGTGACACATCGCTTCCTTTGAAGATTTCCCATCCTTTGGGGGAGGAGAACAGGAGAGGAAGGCCATGAAGAGATAAGAGAGAGAGGTTAGACCCACCGCCTGCATGGGGCTGCAGATTTCCGAAGACTGATTTGGGGAAATCTGTCAGATGAAAGGCTAGGAGATTTTTTTTTTTCAAAAGCCACCTCACCCTGGTTGGCTGCCCATATCCCAGGTTAAGCTATCTGATCTGACTCCTGCCAAACACTACTTCCTAGGTTAGAAACCCATCTTGGCCTTCCATACACAAGGCACACACTCTCTAAACATCAAGGCACCTACCCCTCTGCATCCAGTTGGTACTCCTTCCTTTTTAATACGGAGCTGCCCTCCCTTCTGAGTCTCCTTGAGGGTAAGACTTTCATTGCTTTACATATCCTGGTGTAGTTCCTAATACAACTCCATCCTCAATCAGGAGCCTAAGCCCCGGGGTGAATTGTCATCAGTAAGAAGAAGAAATATAATCTGGAGATAGGCATAATGGCTCAGGTTTGAATTCCAGCACTCAGGAAGCTAAGGCAGGGGCATTGTGAGACAGGGACCAGCCTGGGCTACATAATGAGACTATGATCAAGGGAATGATACCAGTTCTCTCTGGTTCCTAGAAAGCTCCTGCCTTGACTGCATTTCCATGTCCCTGGGAAGCTAGGACTTCTGGGTCCTGGAGACCTGTTGGAGGTGGGGGTGGGGGTGGATGAGGGGTGTAACCCAGGAGGAAGAATGGAGGTCTCAAAATCAACAGAGCATGAAACAATAGTTCTCATTGGAGGTGGAAAGGGGGTATATCCCGGGAAGCGAGGAGGCAGCTGCTACTGTAGCCTCTCTCTACTGCTCTAAACCGTAGATGGATCCTCGCTGCATCCCTGAGCCAGAGACAGCGCTCACCCATGGGGCACTAACCACAGCTATCAGCCAGGGAGGCAGTTGGCTGAAGGAGGGATTGGGAGAGAGGCAGCCAGGAGCTACATGGCCCCAGCATTGGCTCCTGGAAATGCAATGGGAGAAAATGGGGTACCCAGAACAGGCACGGGGTTCCCTCTGTATTTGGACCTTAAAGAGGTCGGAAGGCAGAGACCCATCTCCTCCAAATGCTGACTGAGTTGAACATTTGTGGCAGGAAGTCTTCCTGGCCTGGAATGTCGTCCCAAGCTCAGAGCACAGGCATCCCCTGCCCCTCTGAGAAGCTCTCCAGGCACTCTTTCACAAGAGAGAGAAAGCCTTTAGGGTTTGTTCATTTTCTATTAAATGCAACCAACACAGGCTTGACCCCCACACCCAGTCTCCCTGTCCGTATCCTGAAGGACAAACAGGAAAGACCCACAGTTCTTTTCTGTGTATTTATGTAAACGTGGTGCATGCATATGGCAAGGGGTGTGTGTGTGTGTGTGTGTGTGTGTGTGTGTGTGTGTGTGTGTGTACAAAAGGGGTGGGGAGGCAGTGATAAGTGTAGGTATCTTTCCCCAATCACTCTCCACTTTATTTTGAGACAGGATCCCTAGGGAACCTGGAGCTCACCCATTCTGAGAGACTACCGTGTGGTCAGCCAGCTCCAGACATCTACCTGTCTCCCCTCAGCATTGGGATTACAGGAGTGTGCACCTTTGCACCTTAAAACAAACAAACAAACAAACAAAAAACAGTCGCTGGGGACAAAGTGACTCCTCATGCTTCCACTGGAAGCCCTCTAGCAATTGAGAAATGAAGTGTTAGATTACCAGTTGAGCTATCTCCCCAGCTCTCTCCATGAGTTCTTCATCTGCTGGACTTGTCAGGGCCCTCAGCAAACAACCAAGTTTTGTAATTCCCTAAGAAAAAGGGAAAGAAACAGAGTTTCTTGAACTTGCCAGAGTAAGGAACCTTTTGAGAAAGATCAGTGTACGCAAGCATTTCTGGACCATGCTGGATGAGATAACTTCTAGATCTCCTTTCGGGTTCCACATCCCAGGCTAAACTGAGAGGAGTGTGCTGGAGGGTGGGGGGTGCAGCATAAGGTGAGTGGGGACAGAGCCAACATAGAAAGGATTCCTGGGGTAGAGAAGCCATTCATGTCTAGTCATCATATCCTTGGGATAGCCTTGATCGCTTACAGCCTCTGAAACCCTCTGTCTGAAGCTCTGTGTTGGCATCTTCAAGGCTCAGCTTCGGGAGTGTATTGGGTTTTTTATTTCCATTGCTGTGACAAAATACTATGACCAAGACAACTTGCAAAAGTAAGTTTGGGGCTTACAGTTCCAGAGGGACAGAAGTTCATAACCGTCATGGCGGTGAGCACGGCACCAGGCAGGCATGGTCCTGGAATGCCAGCTGAAAGCTCCCATCTTGATCCCCAAACAGGAGACAGAGAAAGCAAACTGGGAATGGTGGGAGGCCTTTGAAGCCCAGAGCTCACTCCCAGTGACACACTTCCTCCAACAAAGCCACACCTCCTAATCCTTCTCAAACAGTTCCAGCAACTTGGAACCAAGTATTTAAACTTATGAGTCCACTGGGGAATATTCTCATTCAAATATCCAAGGAGGTGAAGAGAAAGTTCTTGCTGCTGCAAAGATCACTAGCAATGGCCGGAGCCGCCAGCCCTCCCCCCTGGCTTAGTTTCTTCCTCCTTCCGTCCCACAAACAGGAGTTTGGGTGGCCCTGCCTCCCATGTTGGCAGCATCTAATACTTTATTCCTTGGACACAGCTGATTGGATGCCTCACCAATGGTACTCTTTTTGCAGCATTTGAAGGGGCAGTGGCAGCTGTCTGGATACCACGTAGGCTGGTGGTGAAAAAAGTATGGAGAAGAAGAGAGATGGGGACAGAGGTGACATTGGGGTTTGGATATGAATGGGTCTCTGACTGCTATGAGAGGTGATTAGTTACATAGATGCATTCTTAGCTAGACAGGCTGTTGAAAGCCCCTGGGGAGGTGGTGGGGGTTCACTGCTGGTGTGCCTCTGCTTCCTGGATACCACTCAGTAAGCAGCTTCTCCTACCCTGCCCTCTGCCTACCACAGGCCCAGAAACCTAGAGTCAAGTAACCATGAAATAAACTCTCAGAAACAATGAGCTAAAATAAGTCTTTCCTCTATTTTTTTTCTGGTTTGCTTGGTTTATCTAGACAGGGTTTCTCTGTGTAGCCCTGGAACTCACTTTGTAGACCAGGCTGGCCTCGAAGTCAGAGATCCATCTACCTCTGCCTCCCGAGTGCTGGGATTAAAGACGTGCGCCACTACGACCCAGCCATCTTTTCTCATTTAAATTGTTTATGTTCAATATTTTCTCACAGTGACAAAAGGCCAGCTGACATGAGTGGAGACATATAGAGACAGGCACATAGATAGATGACTGTCATGGTCCCTGATCTCGCCTGTGTCCTCAGCTTAGAGCCCTTCTTTGTTAGACTGATGTCATCACTGAAGACTCTGGTATGGAATGTGTATGCCAGCCCCCAAGGCCTTGTTAAGATGCAATACCAGTGTGGCCTGAAGATTGCACTTCTGACAGGTCCCAGATGAGTGGGAGGCTCTAGAGCGGCGAGCCAGCTACTAGAGATGCTTGCTTTCATTGAGTGGAAGCAGGACAGATAGCGAGGACTGCGAGTAAAGGTACAAAGGGACCAAGAGACGCTCACGCTTCTCTTCCCTTGATTCCACTGTGCAGTGAAGATGACTAGATGCCTCACTTATACCAGACCCCCATGTGCGTAACATGGGTAAAAATGTCCTCCGTCGTGAAGCTCACTGACTGATAAGAATGGCATCAGACTCAGGTAAGCCAGTGAAATTGACGGTAAAAATAACATTAAGTGAGAAGCAGGAGGAAGGTGCAGCAGGACATGCCACAGATGGCATAAACTGGGAAAAAAAATCAAAATCTTGGGCCAGCAAGATGACTCAGTGAGCAAAACACCAGTCACACGAGCCCGATGATCCCGTAGAATAATAATAAATTAATAGTTTTAAAACTTCAAAATGCTTGAAGGCAATACCATCAGCTACCCCCTCAGCATCTCCTGGCTTAAGGTAAGCCCTTCCTATAGATACATTGCTTTGCTTCTTCTCATTGTGTGCCCAAGAGGAGGACAAAATATTGAGAAGGCAGATCTCAGCACGTGCAAAGGGCCTGAGGTCTCAACAGGACTATGAACGCTTAGAAATAACTGGTGCAGGCTCTGCAGCAGGAACCATGAGGCTGAAGGTGTCAAGGGAAGAGCACGAGTCTCTGATAGGCCACAGCGAGGGCTTCAGCTTCACTCAAGCAAGACAGGAGCCACCTGAGAGGGGCTAGACTAGGGGGTGACAGTAAGAGGTTAGCCCCAAGATGACGCACTAGAGTGACAGTGGTGGAGATGGAGGGGCCGTATGCTAAAAGTTCTGGGAAGAGAGAGGTCACAAGATTAGCTGACAGAAAAGACCTGGAGAGAGAGAAGGGTGGGGGAGGGGGAAGGCCTTAAGTAAGATTTGGAGGTTGGAGACAGCAACTTCCAGTGGCTGATGGGGGACACACACACACAGTGTGGCTGGTGGAAGAAGGTTCAGACTGACAAGGGTGCTCTTTGAAACAAAGTATTGTGAGAGTACTAGTAGGTCCCTGAGTGCAGGGATCTGCGGATAGACAGTTGGAACCACAGAGTTCAGGTGCAAGCCTGCTGTCTCGGGTGTCCTCAAGCCCGAGCCAAGCCTGGAGAGATTCCTGGGGAGTGGGCGGGGACAGAGCCTGGGGCTGCCAGTCGCTGCTCATCCTCACAGCCCTACAGCAGCTTCTGGAGCCTCACTCAGTCCTGGTGGAGTCCGTTTCCTGGTGACCCTTCCCATACCTGCCCTTCGCCCCTCCTCTTCGGCGGCGCCGTTAGCAGGCGAGTTCTAAGAAGAGCTGAGTTCTCAAAGCAGCACTTTGTTCTGTCCTCTCTGGAGACAGATAAGAACCTGCGTGTGACCTCCTCATCTGGCAAGGGGCAGATGGAGAGGATAGCAGCTTGTTGTAAAGCCCAGCATCCTGCCGTCACCGGGGTCCTGATCCAGCTCCACTCCCTCCAAACCTGCCTAACGCTATGACTGGCCCTGCCCGTGGTAGCCGTGTCATGGGATAAATGGCAGAAAGGCAGGCCACCCAGGCAGAGGTGACACAGAGCGCCCCCCCCACCCCCTGGCCCTCAACATCTCCACGCCCTGCTTCAGGCTTCCCCAACCATCCCCACTTTGCTTCATCTGCCTGTACCATCCTACGACTCCAAGTAGCCAGTGCTGATATCACAGCATCTCAGCAAGGGCCAGAGAGCAGATGGAGGCTGATGCTCTCCAGACCACTGTCGTCTCCCTCGCCTGGGAAACCCGAAGGGACCAGAGGCGAGGACCGTCCATCTGCATCCCAGCAGCAAGCCGCCCGGCCTCCACCTGGCGCCTTTTTAACACCATCTTCCGAAGGCTTCTCCCAGTGACAAGTATCTTTGTGCAGAGCCCCTCCACCCCTCCCTGTCTCCTTGGATCCTAACTCTCGCTGGCTTCCTTCTGCACAAAGGGTCCATTGAGAGGCAGGCAGTGGGGTGCTGCCTTTGATCTGGGCTTCTAATAACGTGTGTGTTTGCGTCCCAAAGCAAGGCAGCAGCCTGGCTGGCTCAGGGAGGCAGGGAAGAGAAAGTCTGGAGATGGTACCCCAGTGTGCACATGGAGGGCACTCTGCTGATTGGTGAGAGATGCCCGTTGCAGAGGCAATGGCTGATGCAACCATAAACCACCCAGACAGTGCTGCAGCTATCTATCCACAGGCCAATCCCGAGTTCCAGATTCACCCCAGGGGAGGGGCCGTGTAATCTAGGGAGCAACTAAGTGCTCTGTCCAGCATAACGGGGTGACACTGCCACACCTTCCAAGGGCAATCTTCAAATTAAATTGGGGGAAGGGGCAGCTACATTTTAAAATATGTGGTCAGGTGCAGTGGTGCACTTGGGATTAGCCAGGTGTAGTGGTGCATGTAACCCAGCACTTGGGAAGTTAAATTAGGGGAATCACAAGTTCAAGACCAACCTGTGCTATAGAGTGAAACCCTGTCTTGAAAGAGAAGGAAACTGGCCAAGCTTGGTGGCGCACGCCTTTAAACCCAGAGCTCAGGAGACAGAGGCAGGTGGATCTCTGAGTTCAAGGCCAGCCTGGTCTACAAAGTGAGTTTCAGGACAGCTAGGGCTACACAGAGAAACCCTGTCTCCAAAAAATAAAAAATAAAAATGAGAGAGAGAGAGAGAGAGGATGGAGCAGCAAAAGCAGTGAGAGCCAATGATCCCTGTGGTCCTCTGGATGGTCCATGATCATCAGCTCCTCCTTCCCTGATCCCAGAGAAAAAGCATGAGGGTTGGGGGGGGCGGGGGATCGAGGCAGAGGGCAACAGAGGAAACCACTGCCTGCTACCCATTTCCCAGGAGCCCTTGCTGTCCTCAGGGTGACCCTACTGGGCCCTTGGCAGATGGCACCCGGTCCTATATGCCAGGTAGAGGTGGACACAGAGGATAATGTATTTGATATGGAGGTGGAAGTCTGGGAGCTGACTTCCCCATGCATGGAGGGTCTGTATGTACACGGCTTGTGACTGAGGAAATCCCAGGAGAGATAGGAGTGACAGTCACCATCTCTGCGTTGTGAGTGAGGAAATAGGTGAGGGGCGAATGATGGGATTTCTGAGCAGAGTAGCCAAGAGTAGACTTCAACCTCACTGTTAGTTGGCCAACCTTATGGTTGGCTGCTACCATCCACTGTCCTAGGCAACAAGGCCAGATGCCCAGTGTCTGATTAGCTAGCATATGAAGTGCTCCCTGCAAGGCTCAGATGTTGAAGGCTAAGTACCCAGCTTTTGGAGGGAAGTAGATCACCAAAGGTATATTCTTGGGGCCTCTCTTGCCTCCCTACCACGCACCCTTCCTGGCCCTCAGGATGGGAGTTCCTCTTTTCTTCCACACTCTCTGAACCACAGTGTCCTGTTTCACAGCAGGCTCAGAAACAACAGCCAAGTAATCACAGAGCCAAGCCTTTTGAACCATGAGCCAAATACATCTCCTGCCTCAATTCTTATTTCTCAAGTATGACGTAAGAGCTAGTTAACACACGGCCAGGTTTATGGCATATCGCTCCTGGGCATGTGCAGTATGTGTTCTACGCTACCACTGCCAATCCTGTGGCAGGACAGACAGATGACAACAAGTTAAGCATTCATCCAGGTATGCATCAAGGTGCCCCACCCCCAACCCCCTCCCTAGCACAGATCCTGCTTCCAAGGAGAAACATCATTCTCATTCGCCCAGACCTTCTGCCTGTTGTGGGTGTTAGAAGCAGGGAAGGGGAGGAACAGTAGCTCTCACAGTTCTCAGTCTTCTCCTCTGTCAATGGAAATCTTCAGTCAGCATCACAGACTTACTGCTAGAATATGAACCAAGCATCCCTGGAACCACTGGAGAGTGAGTCTAGGCTGCCCAGAGGCCTGTAGCCAATGCCTGTCCTCACCCTCCGGCTGTGCATGGACAGCTATATACGTCACTCACTGGGGCATCATCTGGGGCCTGCTCAGCAGGCTGCAGTAGGAGCTAACAACCATGACTAGTTCATCGTTATAATTCCATAACTTACAATGCACCTAAGCCCATCTCCTCCCTCTTTCTTCAGGGATCAGGACAGTTCCTTCCAGAGCTCACAGACAGCAGAAGCAAAATGGCAGACTCCCATACCATATGACATAAGACAAGCTCACACTGCCTGCTGTTGTCCATTCTGGGTTGCTAGACCCTGGGCGGGTGGAAGCAGCTAGAATCTTCAACCTACTCCCCCTGGGGCATCCTCTGTCCCCTGGGACTCAGGAGCTCTATATGGATAATAGCAGGTGTAGGCAAGATGGCTCAGTGGGTAAAGGCGCTTAGCTAAGTCTCACTATCTGAAAGCAATCACCAGGACCTACATGGTAGAAAAAGAAAACTGATTCCCAAAAGTCGTCCTCTGACCTCCATGCCGCCCCCATGACAAATAATAAAAATGTAATATAAAAATTGTTGAGATTAATATTAGAGGCTAGGAAGATGGCTCTGCAGTTAAGAGCACTGGCTGCTCTTCCAGAGGATCAAGCTCCTACTTCCCCTTCTGTCTCTACAGGCACTGTATACATGTAGTGTACTACATACAGGCAGGCAAAACATTCATACACATAAATAATTTTTTTAAAAAAAACTAAAGATGACCCAGGTGATGGTGGTGGTGTGTATGCTTTTAATTCCAGCACGCAGGAGACAGAGGCAGGCAGATCTCTGAGTTTGAAGCCAGCCTGATCTAAAGAGCAAGTTCCAAGACAGTCAAAGCTACACAGAGAAACTCTGTCTAAAAAAAAAAAACAAGAAGGAGGAGGAAGAGGAGAAGGAGAAGGCAGAAGAGGAGGAGGAAGAGGAAGGGGAGGAAGAGGAGAAGGAAGAGGAAGAAGAGGAAGAAGAGGAGGAGGAAGAAGAAGAGAAGGAAGAAGAGGAGGAAGAAAAGGAAGAGGAAGAGGAGGAAGAGGAAGAAAAAGAGGAAGAAGAGGAGAAGGAAGAAAAGGAGGAGGAAGAGGAGAGGGAAGAAGAGGAGGCGAAGGAGGAGAAGTGGAAGGGACAAGGATGTCACCCTGCCATGACACCGCATCCAATTCACAATGGATGCCACGGCCTTCACTCTAAGGTGACTTATTGAGAGGCTGTCATTAGGCTCCCAAACACCTTCTACAGGTACCCAAAGGTTCACCAAGCAATGCTGAGACAAATCTAGCCTCAAGGGAATCGGGCACAGGGGGAGTGCCACCATGCACACGCGTAAAAGATGGACGGATATCAGCAGCTGGGGTCTGCCAGCGCTCGGCACAGAGCCAGGTAAACAGCAGGCCTGTGGTAAAAGTGACTCTTCTTCTATTATCATATTTAGCATCAAAAAATAATTTTTTTCCTTAAGACTTTTCGTTTGTCAGGTGAAGTGATCTGAGTGACTTGGGACAAGCCGAAGCACAAAGGAGGGATCACATGACCCGGGTGGTGGGATCACGTGACCCGGGTGGTGGGATCACATGACCCGGGTGGTGGGATCACATGACCAAGTGGTGGGATCACATGACCCAGGTGGTGGGAGGCAGGTAATGAACAGCTTCAGGCTAACAATCTGGGGATGAGTGTGAAAAGAGAGCTTTGGGTTTTGTTTTTTGAGATGGGTACCTCATGTAGCCCAGGCTAGCCTTGAATTACAAATCCCCCTGCCTCTGTCTCCTGAGAGATGGGATTACAGGTGTGCACCCCCACACAGGGCACAAGAGAACTATCCTTCCCCAGTCTCTGTGAGGAAAAACCCTGGGAAAGAACCCTGACTGGCCTAGCTTGAATTGTGTGCTCCTTCCTGGACCAATCACAATGTGAGTTTGATCATTCTACCTTAAGCCAGATGCCAAGTCCTATGACCAGAGTGATGGGCAGCCCCATCTCAGCCAAGTACGAGATGGGAAGGAGGAAATGACCTAAGAGAAGGGGTACCGAGAGGAGTGCTGTGGAATATCCTTACAGTTCAACCCATTTTACAGGTAGGGAAAGTGAGTCTCAAAGCTGTAGAGTAGCTTGTCCACGGTCATGTGACACGATGGTGACCTTGGAACTCAGCCTAGATTTGCAGGCTTCCACTATTCCCTAGTGTAGCCCTTCTGAGGAGAGAAAGGTGACCTGAACAGGATGCAGACTTTCCCTCTGTGCCACTGCCTGCCTCTGCCAGCCCCTGCCCTGTACACCAGCCTCTAGTAACCCTGTAGGTAACAGTGACATCAGAACTGAGATCCAAAGGGAAGACAGCTTTGTAAGGCAGCGATTACTTCAACCCCAAAAAGGCTGGACCAGATTATGACACTGTGACTGCCCTTCACAGCCAGGTCTCAGCAAAGTGACTTTAGAAAGTTTCCCCTATGAATAGAACCGTGTGAACTCATCCTGGCCTGAGGTCTCTCAGGAACAAGGGAAACCTTGAAGGGGTGGTACCATCAAGGCCTGCCCCACTAGATAGAAACTGTCGTCTCAGTCTTTGATAGCATTGGGTTCTGGGGATCTAGGAATAGCTTGGAGCTTCCCTCTTCTGCCTCCCTGTCATCGACATTTCCTGTCCTTCATCCTCATTATGAATGTTGAAGGACACGGCTCCTCAGGTGGCCCGATGACCCTGCATGTCCTTCCCACCCTGCCCCCAACCCATAATGGCAGAATCGCCTGTGACCACAACCGATGATCTGAGAAAGAGAGGGGAGCTATGGCTGGGGGTGATGAGACCTCAGTGGGCGCGAGCACAGGGAGAAACAGACTCATGGGGGGCAGCTTTATTAAGACAGCCCTTTAATTAGGGGGAGCAAAAGCTTTTTAAACCTCTGGGGGTGAGTAAGGGCTATTGGGGTGAGTGTACACCATTGGTTGGGGCTGGGGTGCTGGGGATGTCTCATTTGCATAAGGAGGAATTGCAGGTGCTGCTGGACATGACCTTATAAGGAGAGAGGAAGTGTAACCTGGCTGCAGCTACGTGATCTCCTCTAGTCTGGGCAAAGGTGGGTGGGCACAGGACTGTGTGAGCCAAGATATACAGGTCCAGGCCAAGGGAGGGAGTGGCCCCACTCCTACCACTCTCAAGATGACACTTCAGGAGTTGGGCACGGCTTGACCTGCTCCAAACCAGCTCCTGCAGGTTCCACAGTTCCCTGGCCCCACACCTGGAGTGACTGTGAGCACCTTTCCCTCTGAGGGCACACGGAACACCAAACTGAGGGGCCAACATCAAATTCTGGAGCTCCTTGTACCCAAGAAAATCAGCTTTGGAGAAGGAGAGATGTATTGGAGCTCGTGGCTCCAGGGGCTCCAGGCAGTGGTCATTTGGCTCTGTGGCCTTTGGGTCTACGATGAGGCAGAGATTCCTGGTAGAAGCCTGAGGTAGAGGAAACTGTTTACTTACCTCATAGTGGCCAGGAAGTAAAGACAGAGGCCGGCCTGCTATCCCAACATTCCCTGCTGGGGAAGTTCCAGAGATAGGGTCCTAGCTGGGAGAAGTAGCCCACTAGAGCATGCCTGGGAAGAATGCATCTTATGGCCCAGTTCCTCCAAGTAGGAAGCAGTTCCTGAAGTTTCACTACCTCCCAGTAACACAGTTAGGACCAAGCCTTCCACACATAAGCTCTAGGGCGACAGTCTTCAACCTGTGCATCCTGACTGCCTTGGGAGTCTCATACCAGAATTCTGTATCTCGTATATTTACAAATTCATAACAGTTTCAAGATTATAGTCATGAAGTAGCAACAAAATAAGTTTATAGTTGGGAGTCACTACAACATCAGGAACTATATTAAAGAGTCAGGACGTTAGGAAGGTTGAGAACCACTGCTCGAGAGAGACATTTAAGATCCAAGCATAATAATGACTATGTCCAGTCTGACTAACTGTCCTGTGAGGTTGCAGCCACTCCCTCTGCCCTGCACTGCCCAGCTGTGACTTGAAACAGCTAAAGTAAATTACCCAGAACCCCCCTGGGTCGGTGCTGGCCCTGTAAGCACAGCGCCCAGGAAGTAAGTGAGATCCAGGGGACAGTGGATGCCCTAGGAGTGGTTTGAAGATTCTAGTGTATCTCAAAAATGGACGGATGGACGGACGGTCACAGACACAGACACAGACACAGACAGATGGAATGAATGGATGGACTGACTGACAGACTGATAGACTGATAGATGGACGGACAGATGGATAAATGGATAGATCAACAGACAGACAGATGGATGGACAGACCGACAGGTGAAAAACAGAAAAATGAGTATTTTTATTGTTGATTAGTCAAAGCTGGGATTGAGGAGCTGAGGATGTAGCTGAGTTGGATGAGATCCTACCTAAGCAAGCATAACACAGGGGAAGTGGATTAAGCATAAAGTCGAGGCTCCCTACGGCCTGGTTTCTGACCAGGGAAGTTGCTGAGGGAGAGCTGGTAGGAATGAGACTGGGCAAAAGCCCAGGTCCCGCCTGCTGGCAGATGAACCCCTGTTGTTCTCCTTCTGTGGATGCTCACTTACTGGGCATCCTCTCTGAGAACCCAGCTGCCAGGCTGCAAGTCCAAGCTAAGTGGGAAGGTCATGTATGGGTGTCATCCGTTAGCTCCAAGCGAGCTCCCACAGCCAGCAACATCTGCTCACCACGGCTGTGGCACCTTAAATTCTGAGCTCCAGCAAGTCTCCAGGCGACTGCATCTGAGAGTATGTCACAGGGTACACAACTGCCCCACTGAATGACCCTGTGCCCCAAATCAGCAGGGAAAAATCAGTTTGTGTCTTAAGCCACCAAATTTTGTGGATGTTTGTCACACAGCCTGAGATGAAGAACATCAGGTTCAAGTTCCCAGTCTCCTCAGCCACGTGCTTCCCAGCCATCTTGCAAGCCCAGTACTGGCCACGTCATTCTTCTGCTAGAAGTCTCCCATGACCCCTCAGTGGCCCCAGCATGGTCTTTTTGTGTGTGGGAATGCAGGTCAAAGCCACTAGGGCAGCTTGCAGAATGCAGACAACTGCTCAGAGCCTTGGAAATTGACATCACACTGCAGCAAGCGCCACACCCCCTCCTCTCCCTGTATCATGACTCCCTGTGAGCAGGGGGACCATTCTACAGCAGTGTGTTTGACTCAGTCATGTGATTCATTTGTTTAAATGAATACAAGCAGAAATGACAAGCCAAGGACCTGAGAGGCAATGCATACTTCTGCACCTTCTTCCTTTTCCATTCTTGCTATTTACATGAAAGGCTTTGTTCAGGCAACCAGGTCCAAATATGAAAAATATACATGTGATGATTTGACTATGCTTGGCCCAGGGAGTGGCACTATTAAAAGGGGTGACCCTGTTGGAGTGGGTGTGTCACTGTGGGCGTGGGCTTTAAGACCCTCATCCTAAGCTGCCTGGAAGCCAGTATCTACTAGCACCCTTCAGATGAGGATGTAGAACTCTCAGCTCCTCCTGCACCATGCCTGCCTGGATGCTGCCATGCTCCCATCTTGATGATAACGGACTGAACCTCTGAACCTGTAAGTCAGCCTCAGTTAAATGTCCTTATAAGGGTTGGCTTGGTCATGGTACCTGTTCACTGCAGTAAAACCCTAACTAAAACAATACAGAATAGTTTCAAACCCGGACACTATCCTAGACCTGTGTGTCACTGATTCTAGTCAAGTTCACTAGTTACCTCAGCTGATATGAAGATCTGTAAAGAGAAAGTTTTTTTAAAAAAGCTTCTCATTGTATGTGCTGAGAAGGCTCACTTGTTATGAAGCATTGCTACAGGAAGTGCTGACTGATATAACAGGTGACTCTGGAGTGCATCCCTGATGAAGAACCAGCAGAGAAAAGAAGTGCACACTGAACGCTGAGCATCCCTTCCTCGGTCTAGCTCCTGTATGAGTCTAACCTCATCTTCTCCCTTCCTTAGTCTAGCTCCTGTATGTGTCTAGCCTCATCTTCTCCCTTCCTCAGTCTAGCTCCTGTATGTGTCTAGTCTAGCCTCATCCTCTCCCTTCCTCAGTCTAGCTCCTGTATGCGTCTAGCCTCATCTTCTCCCTTCCTCAGTCTAGCTCATGTATGTGTCTAGCCTCATCTTCTCCCTTCCTCAGTCTAGTTCCTGTATGCGTCTAGCCTCATCTTCTCCCTTCCTCAGTCTAGCTCGTGTATGTGTCTAGCCTCATCTTCCTCCTTCCTCAGTCTAGCTCCTGTATGAGTCTAGCTTCATCTTCCAGTTCCCCCACCCCTTCTGAATCAACTATGGTTCAGATGCCAACTCCAACCATCACTAACCCTATCAAAAGAGGAATCAGAAGTAGCTATAAAATCGGACTGAAAAAAAAAAGAGAGAGAGAGAGAGACAAAAACCCAAAAATGTTAGGAAGCTGGGGCCAGAGCCACAGATATGTGGCCTGATGTATAGATCTAAAGTATAGGGGCTCATCCCTGGGGACCTACAGACCTGGACACTAGGTCCTGAAGCTTCTGTTTACAAGGCTCACCATCTCCTCCCACGTGTCTGCTCCCTTCCTGTCTTAGTCAGGGTTCCTATTGCTGTGGTGAAACATCATGACTAAAAGCAACCTGAGGAGGGAAAGGTTTATGCGGCTTCCACTTCCACATCGTAGTCCATCACTGAAGGAAGCCAGAACAGGAACTCAGGCAGGGCAGGAACCTGGAGGCAGGAGCTGATGCAGAGGCCACGGAACAATGCTGCTTACTGGCTTGCTCCCCATGGCTTGCTCAGCCTGCTTTCTTATAGAACCCAGGACTACCAGCCCAGAGATGGTACCGCCCTCAGTGAGCTCGGCCCTTCCCCATCAATCACTCATTAAGAGGATACCTTACAGGCCTGCCTACAACTAACAGTCTCAGGGATTTTATGGAGGTATTTTCTCAATTAAGGTTCCGTCCTCGCAGATGACTTTGGCTGGTGTCAAGTTGTCATAAAACTATGCAGCACACTTCCCAAGTGGAGAAGCACCCCTACCACAAGTGGAGAAGCTACTACACCCTAGCTATTATGAGGAAAGAGAACATATGTAGGACTCTTAATGAAGACATAGGCACATGTTGGGCAGACCAAATCCCCACAAGTGCCCCTCATTCACACTATATACAAGTAGGAACTCGATTTGTACGTACGCACAAGAACTCTCTAGAATAAGTAATCGCCATGCAGATGCTTCCCCAATGAAAGTGACAGTAAATTAATGAACCACAGAGATCCTGGGAGGGGCTAAACCTGTATCTCTCCCCTTTGTTTTCTAATATTTTAATTTTTTTAAATTAAAACACAATGACATCTTTGTCCCCCTTTCATCCCTCACTCCTTCTGTGCATCCACCTTGCTTCCTATTCATGACCTCTTTTTATATAAATAGAATCTACTCAGTCCATGTGTTGTTACTTGTATTACATGATTTCAGGGAGACAACTTGGGAAACCTAGACAACTACCCAGGGCTAGTAACAGACCATGGAGGAGAATCTATCACCCCCTCTTTACTAAACCAGCACAATCCCTAACTACATTCTAAATATTTGTCCTTAAAGCCACTGATAAGTATAGTTCTCTTCTCTCATCTAAGAAATGTCACTTTGCTACACATGGAGACTGCAGAAAACCATCACAGATCAAAATACACAGAACAAGTGACCTTGTGCTGCACTGCTGGGCTAACCCATCTATAGCACATCTCCTACACCTAAGGCTCAGGGATTGTGGTGGTTTGAATGAAAATGGCCCCGTAGGCTCATGGGTAGAGGTACTATTCGGAGGTGTGGCCTTGATGGAGTAGGTGTGGCCTTATTGGAGTGGGTGTGGCTTTGTTGGAGGAAGTCTGTCACTGAGGATGGGCTTTGAAGTCTCAGATGCTCAAGCCAATGCTTGTGGCTCACTTCTGCTCAACTTCCTGATGCCAGAGGATCAAGATGGACAACTCTCAGCTCCTTCTCCAGTACCACTTGTGCCCTCACACCTCCATGTTTCCAGCCGTGACAGTGATGGACTAAATCTCTAAACCGTAAGCCAGCCCCAATGAAGAATTGCAGTGGTCATAGTGTCTCTTCACAGCAACACGGCTGCCGAGACAAGACCTGAACAAGGATGATGCCAAAGAACATATTAGTTAAAATTCAGGGGACCTAAACCCCAGACAAAGAGCAACAGGGAACTAATGGATGCTAATGACAGAGAAATATTTTTGCACAGGGAGAAGCCCCTCAATTGGTTATTCTCTTTCGTTTAAAAGCATCACTACGGAATCCAGGGGGCCTGGAACTCAGAACCCTTCTGCTTCATCTTCTCCATACTGAACCAACAGGCATGGACCACCATGCCAGCTTTGGACTGGATTTCAACAAACATCTCTGGTTTCGAGCTGAGCCCAGAGCACCTGAGTTTCCAACCCTCCTGTTCAGAAGTGCTTTGCAAATTAGCCACTCCCAGGAGGGCACCCTAGAGCCTGAGTGTGTGAGCTCTGGCCCGGGATTGGGGGGAGGGGGGTTGTGTTGCCTAGCCAGTACTTCTGTGTGTACTTCCTCATGAAAGTCTTTTCCTTCTCCTCCAATCTGTAGAGCTGAGAGCAGTCTGGTGCTGTAGCCGTGTTTCCAGAGTGCCTTTCCCTGACGTGATGTCCTTTGTCTCAGTATTCCAGGGACCTCATCCAAAGGCTAGCATGGTAGAGCTGTCAACAACCCAGGTCCCTTGTTCTCTGACCATGCAACCCCAACCGTGACTTCTACCCTCTGTGAGACTCTGCATGGCCTCTCCCAGCCACACTTTGTCATTCACTCACTGCAGGTCACTTCCTCTCTGAAACTTAACCTAAGAAAGGGAAAGGGAAGAAAAGTTAGATGCTTAAAAAATCCCCATATTCACTGCTCTGCCCGCTCAACTCCTAGACCCTTCACATACTTGCTGCTTTAATTAGCTCATCCACCCCATACGAAGTCTTGATCCCCGCTTTAAAGATGAGAAAAGTGAGTCTCTGGGAAGCTAAGTAGTTTACTCGACACAATGTAGTTCATGGGTATTGAGGTGAGGCTCTATGCGTTACCTTCCACTAGGAATATGCCACTGAGAAGGCCTATGCACATTTTTCTGAGTTAACACTTGGGATAAAACCACAATCTAGGGCCAGCAAGATGGCTCAGCACTTGTTGTGAAGCTTGACAACATGAGTTCAAGCCTCAGAACCCATGTGATCTACTCTTGAGGAATGACACACAAACCCACACATAGGCATAAATACAACAACAAGCAAACAAATAAATAAAATTCCATCTACTGGGTATGGACTTCCGTGGTAGAATACTTGGTGAGCGTGTAGAATACCCTGGGTTTAGTCCCGAGTAATGAAGATTAAAAAAAAAGGCAACCCAAAACCTAAACTACTAAACAGACCTGAATAACAATGGTGTCAGGATCCCAGGTGTGGGGATTGATGTCACCTGTTGCAGCCCATTCCCCTAGCACCTACCACCCACCCAGAGCTGATATTTTTCCCAATCCCATAGGATAAAGCAAGCAGTTTTCTCCACACCCAATCCTGGTGCTGAGACTTGGAGACTGAGAGTAGCTTCTCTGTGATCGTCAGAGTGGGAGGTGGCATGCCTTGGCTCTGGCCCTGGCTTCCTCTGGCATGAAGCTCCAGGTCTGCCTCCTCAGCCTTTCCCTCCATTCTTGGATCCATTCCAACAAAAGCCCAATGGGCTCAGATTTTCCTCAGCCTGCGCTGCTGCTATTGACAAGACACCACCAGTGACCGAGGAGCTGGTGGCAAGAATGACCAAAAGATTCATGAGTGGCGTATGAATAGAGAGAGGGCAGGGCAACCTTCTGGAAGCCACAGTCCTCTGCTGCTTCCATGATGCAAGCATGGCCTTTGCCGACACCCGTCAAGGTGAGCACCCCAGCTCTGGCTGGGTGTTACCTCATTCGGATAGGAACTGGCCTGATACATCATCATAGACAACTGGGGGAGGGGAGGAGATACTGACTCTAGCTATACCCTGACCCATTGGATGAGATAGGAGACTCTCTAAGGTCTTCCAGACCGCATGGGTTTGGAGTTTTCAAAAACCTGAGGACGCCTGCCTGGCCTAAATCACTGCACATTGTCTAGATGGGAAGACTCCAAGTGACCACCAGCCTGGGGACACAGTTGAGACTTGAGAGTCTATTGGTGCCATGTTCCTATTCTTCCAGTTCTTTCTCAAGATCCTACACCTCTCCTCCTTGGAGGAGGGTGTCTGCCAACATCCAGTCTTCCCTTGCCCTTTCCTAGCAGTGGTTGGTCCCATGGTGAGATCCTACTTTTTAGTCTTCCTAGTAGTGATGAGTGAATAAGAATGTCCCCCATACGCTTCCATATTTGAGTACCCGGTCCCTAGTTGGTGGGACTGTTTGGGGAGGTTCAGAAGATGCAGCTTTGCTAAAGGAGGAGTGTCACTGGAGGTGGACTTTCAGAGCTAAAGTCCTCCTGCCACTTACACTTGGATATCTCTGCTTTGTGCTTGTGGTTCAGGATGTTAGCTCTCAACTTCCTGTTCCTGATGCCCCGCCCACTGCCTGCTACTCTGCTGTCCCCACCATTAAGGACTCAAATCCTCTGGAACTGTCTGTAAGTCCAAATAAACTCTTCCTTCTCTAACTTGTCTTGGTCATGGTGTTTTAGCTCAGCAACAGGAAATAACCACCACACTGTGCAAGCTGGACCCAAAAAAGCCTGTGTCTAAGTTTGGCTTTTACTCTTGCTGTGAAGAGACGCTGTGACCAAAGTGACTCTTATAAGCCCACACCCACAGTGACACACTTCCTCCAACAAGGCCACACCTCCTAATAGTGCTGCTCCCTGGGCCAAGCATCTTCAAACCACCACAGTGTGGGTTACGCTAGTCTTCCACTCCTTCCAAGGTACAGAGTAAACCCAGCTCCACTTCCAGGCTAGACAAAGAACAGTGTGGGAGCTCTTAGGGCCTTGGTCCACAGTATGGACTCTTATCACCCTCTTGACTCTGCCCATGGAGCTTTGTACAAGAAAAAGAGCCTCTTCTTTGTCTAAGTCACATGCAAGGGGACTTTCCTCCCAGCAGCTCACCTGTCCCTAGCATCTCATGCCCGGTTCTCAAATGTCTTACCTACCAAGCCAATGGGCCAACCTGCACTGAGTAGACAATGGGGAAGGAAGGGGGCACCTAGAAAGACAGCAATTGGTGGATGCCTGTCTCCATTTCAGTCATTAGCACTGTTATCTTAAAAGCGATCATGTTATCACTAGATGCAACAAGTCTACCATTTTTCTTAAAGTGACAGTCATTTTTGAGAAAACATCTGCTCAGGTCTGACAGCCATGATTTCTCAGCCCATCCCCATTGCCTCCGGCAAACAGAGCTGGGGGAGTTCAGCTCGCATCCCAACTACACCAATGATTTGCTCTGACGCTTCAGCGTCGGCTGCAGGAAGAACACCGGGTGTGTGCTTCTGCTTGGCTACACTGAATGTTAAGACACACTGTCCTCAAATGCAGAGAAAAGAACAAGTTAACACATTTTCCAGCTTTGGGGACACTGCAAGTGAGTCTGTCTCCCAAACTGGTTTTTGTGTGACTGAAACCACATGAAACCTGACACGCACCACGCACAACACCGGCAGGTGTGCCCGTCTTTGTGTGCCATCCGCGCAGATGTCAACTGCTGAGGAGGACAGATGACGCCTCACTGCTGTAGGAAGAGAGTTTGACCTCAGCAACCTCCTGAAAGGGCTTTGGGGGTCCCCCAGCCATGTTTCCGTAAGCCATGTTGCAGTCTCTGCATACTGTCCTTTGTCACCAGCATACACACGCACACGCACACATGCGCCCACAGAACTTCACTCATTTGATTCTTAATGTGATATTTGAATATCAAAAAGAGGAAGGACGTCACTTCAGAAGAAAGGACAGCCTTTAACATAAGCTCATTTAGTGTTGCAAACAACTCCACATTGTCCTCAGGCTTCTGGTTTGCCAAGGTCAGGGGCAGATGTTGGCATGGAAGGCCAGTATTTGGAAATAGCCTTCAGCCACCCTAGCATGCCTCCCCTTGGGCATAGGAGGGTACCAGCAGGACACACAGCTGGAAAGGGCTCAGCTGGCACTCTAGGCAGAGTACTGACCCACAGGACAACTTGGACTCCCCTTCTCAGTCTCCCAGGAATGATGGAGCAGACCTACCTGTTCCTGTGTGAGGTTTGCAAAGAATAGGCTGAGACTGGAGTGGATGGGGCCACTCCAGGCACCTGAACCGGGTTCATTCATGAACTTTCACACAGCTGTGCCTCAGCCCAGTGCAGACTCTGTGGCCTGAACCACACTGGAGGAACCATACACCCAAATGTCCCCTCACACATTTGCCTTACCTAGCCCTCTGCTTCCCCAGTCCATATAAACTGTCCTTAGAGACAGTCGTAAAGACCAAACTTTGAGGAGTAAAAAAGAAAAAGGAGTGTGTGTGTGTGTGTGTGTGTGTGTGTGTGTGTGTGTATGTGTTTATGATGTTTGTATGTTATGGTGTGTATGTATGTATGTGGTGTGTGGTGTGGTGTGTGTGTGTGTATGTGGTGTGGTGTGGTATGTGCGTGTGTGTGTGTGTGTGTTGTGTGTTGTGGTGTTTATAGGTGTGGTGTGGTGTGTGTGTATATGTGTGTGGTGTGGTGTGTGTGTATGTGTGTTATGATGTGTGTGTGTGTGTGTGTTATGGTGTGTATGTATGTATGTGGTGTGGTGTGTGTGTGTATATGTGTGTGGTGTGGTGTGGTGTGGTGTGTGTGTATGTGTATGTGTGTTGTGATGGGTGTGTGTGTATGTTATGGTGTGTGTGTATGTATGTGGTGTGGTGTGGTGTGGTGTGTGTGTATGTGTATGTGTGTTATGATGTGTGTGTGTGTGTGTGTGTTATGGTGTGTGTGTGTATGTATGTGGTGTGGTGTGGTGTGTGTATGTATGTGGTGGTGTGTGTGTGTGTGTGTGTGTGTGAGCCTCCAGGATGTCCTCCTACCCATATATAAGGCATTTTCTTTTCTTTTTTTGTTTTTGTTTTGTTTCAAGACAGGTTTTCACTGTGTAGCCCTGATTGCCCTGGAATTCGCTCTGTAGACAAGACTGGTCTCAAACTCACAGAGATCTGCCTGCCTCTGCCTCTCCCATGCTGGGATTAAAGGCATGTGCCAACACTTCTCAGCAAGCATTTTCTTATTTAGTTATCAATGGGGGAGGGCATAGCTCATTGTGGGTGGTGTCATCCCTGGGCTGGTAGTCCTGGGTTCTATAAGAAAGCAAGCTGAGCAAGGCAGGGGAAGCAAGCCAGTCAGTAACATCCCTCTATGGCCTCTGCATCAGCTCCTGCTTCCTGATCTGCTTGAGTTTCTGTCCTGACTTCCTTTGGGGATTGGGCTATGATGTGGAAGAGTAAGTCAAATTAACACTTTCCTCCCTAAACTTGGTGTTTCATCACAGCAATAGAAACCCTAAGAAAATGTTTCTTGCATGTCTTTCTCTCTTAAACATAGAAGCTACTTCTCAGGTGGCTGTGGTGGCATATTCTTGTAATTGTAGCACTTAGGAGGCTGAGGCAAGAAGATTAGGAGTTCAAGGCCAGTCTGGACTAACCGGGTAAGACTTTGTCTCAAAACAACAAAAGTTATTTCTCATGTTATGGAACAATAGAAACAGGGTAAGTGCCTCAGATAGTTCTGGTCAGCACAAATCAGAAGCAACAGATGGGGAAGAGTAGGAAACAGGTAGAAACTCATCCTTAGAAAAACCTAGATTAAAGACTCCTGCCCCAAAGAAAAAGCAGTCCTGTTTCCTATGTGACCAGTACATCCAGGACACACGTGGGAAGGTTCCCTCAGAAGCAGGGTCCTTTGAAGGAACAAAGAGAAAGCAGAAGAGTACATGTTATCCCTGGCACAAAGACACACACACACACACTGCAACACTGCAGCTGTCCCTAGGGAGAGACATGCCAGACAATTATGGTATCAGAAAGAAGGACCCACTGTCCCAACAAGTCCCTAGGAGATCTCTGTTCACCTAGATGAATCTGATATGGCCCTGGGACAGAATAAATAGTCTTTGCAGGCTTCCTCTGGTGAATGGAGACACCAGTTTATAAATGGTAAAAGCCTACCAGCCCAGACAGTGGAAGTCAGCTGGGTGACAGATGCACAGTCCACACTGTGGACTTTGGGGGTCCAGCTTCTCAAACTCAGATATGCACAGCCCTGCTTCCCAAGTGTGCCTGAGCCTAACTGACTCCACGACGAGCAGGTGGGTGCTCCCTGTAACGACACCCACAGGGTTCACAAAGGATGGACCTTGAGACACACAAAGCCCTAAGATGTCTGCTGGATCCTCCCTTGGTACTAAACGCCTTGGCAGTGCTGTGTCCTGAGCTGGTGACACAGAGGGAAGACCCCAGGTAGCTTCACTTTCCTAGTGCAAGCAGCTTGTTTGGGTGACGTCTAACACTCCTAGAGCCTCAGTTTTCTCATTTGGAAACCAAAGATGGCTGTCTTATTGTTTTGAAGTCATGAGGAAAAATGAAAGTATGGGGGGAAAAAATCATTCCCAGGCTGTCTATAACTCTTCCTGTGGTTATGCAACCCACAATCTGAGCAATCCAAAGAAGATTATAAAACACCCAGCATAAAGGAAGATACCCCCTCATCCCTCTTTCGACAGTTCTAGCAGGAAGCAGGCAGGTCTTCTATTCTGCAGTCCTGGACTCCACCTGGTTGCAGAAAGGCTAGGAATCCAAAAGCAGAGACATCTTCCAGAGGAAGGTCTTTGGGGACAACCCTGCACCGCACCGGATGAAGGAGGGCCACTCCGGCACAGGTGGCTACATCAGCAAAAGCACAGGGTCACGCTGCAGCAAATGGCACTGCTGTCTTTTCCGGTGGCCCCTCTGTGTGCACCCAGGGCACCTCACCCCAGACTGGAGGAACTGATTGGGGTCTGGATACTGGCCCTGCCCCTTCTCCCACAACAATTGGTTAATCCACTTCAAATAGGGCCACTCAGAGGGAATCCAGAATGGCACTGTTTTTCTATTACCCTTCATTACGACCACTTAGATCTTTTATTTTACTGCAAACATTCTTTAGTCCAGTCACGGGCCAATCTCCTAATTGGAGTGGTTGCCTCCACCCCCACTCAGATCAAAGCCGCCCTGTTTGTTTGTGGAGAATGGAGGATGAACGCCTTGCTGGCCTTTGAACATGAAGGCCCCTTTGTCTCTCAGCTGAAGTCATCCCTGGCACCAGGCAGGGGTGGAGGGTGCGGGGACAGGAATTCTGTGGCCCGGTCTGAGGCTTGGACTAGACTGAGAGTGGGGACAGCTTTCAGAGGTAAGTCCTTAATATCTCTGATGCATCTGGGGACAGGTCTGATCCTGGTAGCCCAGGGTACATCTCATTCAACCCCATAAAAATTTTTTATTTAAACATTCATTCAGATATTAAAACATTTTTTGAAAGGATAAGAAAAATTGTCAGATCCCTAACTGCTTCTTAAAGAAATAGAACATATCTGCAACACTAGACTTGCCCAGACAGAATGAGGAATCAGTTTTCTGAAGTCTTTTCTTGGTTCTTGGGGTATTTAACTTTAACATGGAAGAGGGCTTGTTTGTTTGTTTTTGACTGTAAGTGTAAACTATTGATTCTCTGGAAGGTTTTCCCTTTGTAGCCTCCCCACCCGACCCCACAGCCTCTTACCCTAACTTTATTCCTCTGCACTGGTGACGATGAATGTGCCCTTTTGCACAGAGGAAAACTGAAGTCCTGCAACATTCAGACAATTGACCTTAGATCACACAGAGGGTAATGATGGACTCAGAACAAGAAGGGCAAGACAGAAGCCATTAGGACTTGTTTGCCTTTTGTAGTTTGGTAAAACAGCCAATCACATTGGCTTGGAAAAGAAAGGCACAATGTTGCCTCTGTGACCTCGGAAACCTTGGCGTCCACACTGAAGATACTAAATGTGAGGGGCTGGATAGATGTCACCCCTTGACTTACATTATACAAGAGATACTCAAGGCTGTAGAGGCTGAAGAACCAACACGAGGTTCCACGGTGAGGCAACTCCATTTGGCTCCAACTCCTCCCTAGCAGTTCTGCACTGGGTCCATGATGAGCTGGGCTGATCTTCCATGGAGGACTTCTTAGAGCCTGTGGTGCACCAGCCTTTCCACCTTATGTGCCATCCCTTCTTTTGCCATTTGGACCAGTGGTTGACACACAGGCCAAGCTTGGCCAATCCTTCCTCTGGAGTTTGGTATCAAACTATGTGAAGCCACAGCAGGGTGAACAGACCTACCCCTAGGCAAATGGGATAATAAAACATGGTGGATGAATGTGATGCAGAGAGAAATCCAGGTTCTGGGGCCTTCAAGGACAGAGGTCTCCGATCTCCTAGTCAGACTCCCTGTGAGGCAGACAGATGAGGAGAGAGTCATGGCTAAGTAAAAAAGATGGCAGATTTTCTAGATGACCAGCTGCTTCCTCACCTCCTGACTTGAGACAAGTTCTTGTCTCCCTCCAGCAGGTCCCTGCAGATGGATTGGCTTAGCAAGTTCAAGTCAGATCAGGACATGTCACACAACAGATGTGGATTGATCAACCATCCTATCTGTCTTCAAACTGACCAACCCTAAAGTAGGGGAGGAAGATTCTTCAGGTGCTTTAAAAGCCCAACACCCCAAGAAGAGACTGGATTTTTCAGCCCCAAGTCCCACCTCTGCTTTGCAGAGAGTCTTTTTCTCTGTGCGTGTTTCCTTTCCTCTAATAAACCCCCTTCTTCAGCTGTTGATTCTGTCTTCGATGCTTGAGACTTCTCTGCTTCCCTATTGTGTACCAGATTTCTGCTGTCTTTTAATTCTTTAACTGCAGAGGAAGTGAACCTGATCAAGATTCTCAGGACCAGTGTCCCTTCTAACTTTACCTTTGACATCTTCTGTGGTGGTTTGAAGAGAAATGGCCCCATAGGCTCATATATTTGAATGATTGGTCACTAGGGAGTGGAACTACTTGACAGGGATTAGGAGGTGTGGCTTTGTTGGAGTAGGTGTGGCCTTGTTATAAGAAGTGTGTCACTGGAGGGAGAACTTTGCGGTTTCAGGTGCCCAGTATCTTCCTCCCCCCTCCCTTCCTCCCTCCTCCTCTTTCCCTCTCTCTGTCTGTCTGTCTGTCTGTCCGTCTGTCCCTCCCTCCCCCCCCCGTGTGTGTGTGTGTGTGTGTGTGTGTGTGTGTGTGTGTACATTCTCCTGTTGTAATATGGTAATATGGCCAGCTGCCTCAGGTTCCTATTCTCATGCTTCCCTGCCCTGTAAACCTTTCTTTTTAAGTTACTTTGTCAGGCATTTTGACACAGTAACAACAGCAAAAGTAACCACTCCAGCCTCTGCACTTACATCAGACAAAACAGACCTTGAGTTAAAAGTATCAAAGAAACAGAGTTCATGGCATTAAGCTCATTATATAATGCCATCAAAAGGACATAGCAATTATAAATATGTGTGCAAACTGGAGGGGCACCTAAATATATATATACAGCAAATACTAATAAAACTCAAGGACAAAAAAAAAAACACCTCAAGGACAATAAATCTAAGAGTAAGGGAGCTTAACACCCCCACTTTCAACAATTTCATTTAGATGGAAAACCAACATGGACTCACAGACTCCAATTACCCTGACAAGTGATGGGCTCCACCTGATAGTTTCAGAAGACAGATTCTTTTCAAGCAGGCAGACCATATGTTAACCCATGAAGTAAATCTTCAGATATTTAACAAGATCAAAATCATATCAAATATATTTTCAAACCACAATGTTATGAAATTATAAATCGATAACAGAAAGAAACTTGGGAAATCACACAGTTATGAAAATTAGCAAACGCATTTCTAACCAGTAGATTAAAGAAAAACATCAAATTGCAATATGTGTGTGTGCATGCACGCATATGTGTGTGTGCATGTTTAGATAAATGAAATGTAAACACTATTTATCCTATAGACTGCAGGGAAAATTCAAAGGGGGACACTTGCAGTAACAAATGCTTCCATTAAGAGAACAGAAGGCCTCAAACAACATAATTTTGCATCATAAGGAAGTATTAAAAGAAGAAACTAAAGCCAAGCCTATGAGAGACCGGAAACATTGACAAATGTAAACAGATTTGACTGAGCTAGCACAGAGAACATAGAAACTATCAGTGAAGGCTTAAATAGAAATAGCATGGGCTCTAGCCATCCCAGTTCTGCATACATAAAGGGATAAAATCCATATCTTACAGAGATCTCTATATTGCTGTGTTCCTTGATACATGTTCACCATAACCAAGATGCAGACCCAGTCATCATGAACACCATGGGGGTGGGGCGGGGTGGGGGGAGATTATACCAGCACGTAGAAAGGCACCCAGTGTGACTAACCATGGAGAAAAACCACTCAGTGTAACTAAACCATCACAGAAAGGCAAATGGGAATGGCAAGCTAACACTAAGTGGCCTCAAAGATAGATTATTCAGTCAAGAAAATCTGCCAATACCAAGTGCCGACAAGTTAGGTGGGGAGCCAGAATTCTCACTAATAGTGAGAGTGAAAAATGGTTCCCTATTTTTTTAAATGTTTTCTTTCTTCTCCTTGTAATTTGTTTTTAAAATGTTTCACTAAGAGTACAAAATAATGTGCGTGTCATATAATGAGCTCATATGTACTTCTCTCCTCTGGTCCCCCTCCCTGTTCTCAGGGGACCCTGTCCTCTCCCCAGATAGTACTTCTTGTATTTTCTTATCACCCCTGTCTATGACAATAAATAGTATGTATTCACATACTCATGTGTTTAGACCTAGGGTCCACGCAGGAGAGCAAAGCCAAGGTCTGATGCTCCTTTCCCGCTCAGGTCAAGTCTCTTCCTCCCCATCCCCACTTTCCACCTTAGTATGTGTCATTTTACATCTGAGAGGAAAACAAGATATTTGACTTTCTGAATGTGGTTATTTTCCCTCCAGTCATGGAGGGTGACTTCAAGCCTGAGGCTTTGTAAGGAAAGAGCAGACTGAGGGCAGCAGAAATTATCCCGGCACGTAACTCCTCATAAATGAAAACTCCTTATCCTGCTCTGCAAACGCCCGCAATAGTGAGACACCAGCTAGACTCCTGGGCTCCTTCTCCATGAGTCCACATGGCCAGGAACAGCCAAATGCCAGTGCCCGCTCAGCCCCCTGATAGAGGGCACCTGGGCACTGCCCTCGAGGCACATGCTCTAAGTGACCCCAAGGCAAGACAGGCCTCAGGCCTGGAGCACTGAAGCCTAGGCTAATGCAGCAGCTCTAAAGGAAGCAGGTCCTGCAACCTTGGCACCAAGTTCCCCCTGTGAAATGGGAGCAGATACCATCAGCATCAAACTCCATCAGCATTTTTTTGTTTTTTGCTTTGTTTTGTTTTGTTTTTATTTTTTGGTTTTTTGGTTTTTTTGTTTTTTTTTTTTTTTTTTTTTTTGCAGCTTACATAATTGTCATGTGCCAGGCTTGGTAACGGAACCTAGTCTCAGGAGCCAGTTGTATACATGCTAACGAGGTTTTTGCTGCATTAGATGGAGATTACCTCCGATATCAATCAGCTCTTTGAGCCCTTTACCTCAGGGCTGTTTACCTAACTCCCACCCCATGCCAAAGGAAAAAAATGAAAAAACCAAAATAATCAAAAATCCCCGCATGCTGAAGTTTAACCCCCAAAGTTTTATCTTAGTGGATTAAGAGGGTAGAAACGTCATCCCCATGATGTTTAGAGATGGGTTTTACAGAGTGGAGAGATTAGATTAGCCCAGTAGGGGAGAGTCCTGTGATTGAACCTGGGTGACTTCATAAGGAGCGGAAGAGACGCCACCCAGAGAGAAGCAAACACATGTTCCTACCACAGTATCGCTCAGACAAAGGGAACCCTCACCAGGAACAGCCTTCCGGTCTCCGGAACTGTGCGCTAAAGAAACTTCATTTCTTATAAAATGGCCAGGCTCTGGTATCTCAGTATAACAGCAAAAGAGCGACAAATGCATCCTGTGGCGTTCGTTTTTGCTCTGGTTCGGTTTGTCTTTCTCAGCTAGAGAAGCTGGGTCCCACTGTTCTCAAAGACTCCTACCAAGTGACTAACTCAGACTCAAACCTCGTCCCCTCACCTCCACAGGCATCCACATTAAGGCCCCAGCTCTGCCACTGACTCACTAAAGTAGTTCAGGGAAAGTGCCTGGTCCTCTCTGGCCCTCAGTTTCCCCATCTTGATGATCACTGGCCAGCCTCCCAGGCATTAAAGCCTCATACCCTAGAACTTCCTGACTGCACAACACAAGCTGCCCTTCTGCTCCATAGGGAGCCCTCAGCTGTGCTCTGGCACTGTCCCCAGGCCACTAGTCCCAGGGACGTACCCCAGGTCTGAGCACTGGGCTTTCTGGAAGAATAACCCCATTCTGTCTGCTCACTGCTGCCCAGAACTACAGAGGTCTCTTCCTCCTCCCTGCCCCTACAGACAATACCCCAGGCCAGGAGGGCCCCTTGCTTCCTGCCCAGCCCTCCCCCACCCTGATACATGCTCCCTCGCTCCCTCGCTCAACTCTCAGCACCAGGCATCTGCTGCCCTTCTGGAATCTGTGACAGCCAGGGCAAGGCAGGCAGGCAGGTCTCCAGCCCCAGAGGCCCAGGGCCCCTGAATGCCCTGTGGATCCCAGGGAATGTCCAGGTTGCTTAGGAAACCATTTCAGGTCATTGGAGACAGTGAGGAGTCTCATCTCCGTTTAGAGCCAAACAGCATAAAGAAAGAAAGCAAGGATATGCAGGGGCTCTGCAACATCCATCAGGCCTGGCGCACACCTCATGGCTGAGGGGCCGGCTCTCCAGTCTACTGTCCTTCACTCCACAAATATTCACACAGGAAACAGCTACTGGGCTAGTAGCAGCATTGAGGGAGGTTGATGAGGGCATGGGAGGCCACTGGGAGGAGAGAGGGGACCGCTGATAATGCAGATTTAGTCTCCAGTGAAGGGATTGCTTTCTCAAAGTACTGCATGTGACATCTGTGCTATGCAAAGCCTGTCCTTATCATAGCCACTATACCTCAGAGTAACCAGAATATCGAAGAGAAAGACCTGAAGTAATACCTGTCTTTTCCTTCCTTCCTTAGAATTCCCATTGCTGTGATAAAACATCAGGACCAACAGCAACCTGGGAAGGAAAGGGTTTATTTCAGCTTATAACTCTTGGGTCATACTCATCACTAAGGGAAGTCCAGGCAGGAACCTGGAGGTAAGTACTGAAGCAGAGGCCTTAGAGGGGTGCTGCTTACTGGCTTGCTTCCTCCCCACGACTTTCTCAGCCTGCTTTCCGATACAACCCATGACCACTTACCCAGTGATGGCACTCACTGCCCAGAGTGAGTTGGGTCATCCCACATCAATCACTCATCAAGAATATGTTTGACAAGTCTGCCTACGGGCTAGTGTTAGGCAGACACTTTCTCAGTTGTGAGGCCCTCTTCCCAAAGGTTTCAAGCTCGTGTCAAGTTGCCGTGAGACTAGACATACAGAGGCACCTTGTTCTCTCCTGGGCGTCCCCTCTTCGTCTGATGAGCAATCGCTCCTCTGACAATTAAAAAGCAGTGGTCCTTTGTCTGCTGTGAAGATGATTTATCGGAGGAAGTTGTAAGAAGTTATTCTCATCATTAAAAAAAATAGCCAAGTGTGGTGGCACACACCTTTAATTACATTACTCAGGAGGTAGCGGGAGGAGGAGTTCTGTGAGTTCGAGGTCAACCTAGTACACATGGCAAGTTCCAAAACAAACAGGGCTCCTTGCATGACCCTGCATGAAAAACAACAGAAGCTGAAAAATAGAAATAGTGGAGAAGGTGCAAATCTATCTTTAGCCACAGGTCTGGTGTGGGAGAGTGCTTGCTCTCGATGCGTCCTGAGCTGAGGCGATGCATCCTGAACCGAGGTGATGAAAAACGGAAAGAAATTTGAAACTTGGGGACTAGAGCTTTCCCAAGACCCTCCTCCACCACTGTGGGGACCACAGGTGAGGGCCTGTCTGACCATTGCTCACAAGGACCGATTCCCAAGGAGCCTGGGATCCCCATGGCAATATAGCCAGGGCTGGTCCATGCTGCAAATCACCTGAAGGCAGAAGTTTCCACATGGAATGGCCAAACCTCCAATATTTGTTTTGTCAACATGATATTGGCAGTTTAAAAATAGGTGTTTTATGTCAAGCCAAACCATTTTAAAAGGAAGTTGGTAATTATCAGTTATTAGGATTTCACAGAAGCATGGACATCTGAGGAACCAGAATAGGAAAGTCTTGCCTCATGGAATAAAAACGTGAGGCAAACCTCAGCTCTCTGCATTCAAACTCATTCTTCTGCCAAAGCTGAAAGTTTGAGGTGGCATGTAGCTCAAGCCAGGCTTGGAGGTGCCCAGTCTCTCTTTCTCTCTGAGCTTTAGCCTCCTTTGTGAGTATGTGGGTGCATGTGTTGTATATGTGTA
The DNA here is from genome assembly GCA_036184795.1 of Tokudaia tokunoshimensis. Lineage (NCBI taxonomy): Eukaryota > Metazoa > Chordata > Mammalia > Rodentia > Muridae > Tokudaia > Tokudaia tokunoshimensis. The sequence goes on along the minus strand of BTHU01000020.1, from coordinate 15,490,350 downwards.
TACATGTCTGTGCATGTACATGTGTACATACATACAGGAATGCATATGAGTCTGTGTATGTGCACATGTGCATGTGGGAATGAATGCGTGTGTGTGTGTGTGTGTGTGTGTGTGTGTGTGTGTGTGTGTGTACTTGTGGAGGCCAGAGGGGTCAGGTGTATTTCTTAGTCACCCTTTACCTTCATTTTGAGACAGGGTCTCCCTCAGGGTCAAGAGTTCACTTGGCCAGACTGGCTTGCCAGCAGGCTCACAAGTCCAGCTGACTCTGTTTCCCCAGCACTGAGATTATTGACTAAGTCCTCTTCTGACCTGCCCCCTTCCTCATTTGTCTAGCTGTTTCTTGCTTGAAATTTCTGAGTCTCTTTCACCCTCTATCATTCTCCCCCCCCCAATAACAAGCAGCTTTATCTTTGCAGTCACATTGCACATCTGTACCCAGCAGGCTTTTGGACAGCATCTACGTCTAGGCAGAGAACAGGTTGGTAACTTAGAAGAAGTAGGGGAGTGAGGGTGGGAAAAGAGAAGGTGGGTCTAAGTAGAGAGAAGAGGTAAGAAGCTGTTCCTGACTGGGGAAGAGTCTTGTGATAGCCTAGAAAGAGGACAAGGTAGGCAGTGGTTGGCAAGAACACATCTCAAAGGTTATGTATTTTCTGGATGGTTGTTCTGGGTATAAAAGTAGTGTCCTGTAAGTCAGTGGGGCTGGTTCTCAGGCCTTCCCAGCTGGGAGACCTAGAGAGAAGGACAGGAGAGGAATCAGAATCCTGCCACATCCCTCTGTCTGTTGTGATTCTGCTTCTTCCTCAGGGACCTCAGGGACCCTAGGATTTGTCTGCTCCCTCTAAAACTGATCTGTTCTGGTGGGTGTATGGCAGGATCCAAGAGGGTTCTGACACCTGTTTTTGCCTCTAGCATCTCTTCCCCTCAGCAGCCTTTGAGATTGACCTAGTCTGAACCCTCGCTTCTTCTCAGAAATTCAACCCTGTAAGTTAAAAGAGATCAAGAAGTCAGGACCAAGAACAGTTGGATCACCTCACTTTCAGATGGGGAAACCGAGACCTAAATAAAGCTGCCTTCCCATGTCAACAAATCCATGGCTGGGTAAAAACAGTAATAATCATATTGATAGTAGTGTTGGATTTCAGTCACCATCTCTTCCTCCATCATGTTAGCTAAAGCCTCGGGTGTGGGGGCAGACACCTTCAGTCCCACCTGGACCTTTGAGGTGCCTGAGGGTCCTCTACATACCTAGGGACCTTTCGATGCACAGGAAACTGCCGGTGCTGTGTAAACAGCTCCTGAAGTGGACAGTTTAAACAGTGAGATCTTCTGTTCCACTCCATCCCTGCCCCCCCAGCAAATGGATAACAGGAAACAGCCAAAGCTTCTTAACTTTCTTTAATCTTCCAGCAAACTGAAAAATCAAACGATAATTGTCTGGGTGATCTCATTATTGTCAACAAAATCCAAGCCTTGAAGTCCGAATCCAGTGAAGCGCTGACACATTAAGCACAAAGGGAAACTGTGCTTGCATGTTGTTCAATAAGTAAATAAGACTGGTGGGAGCTTGGCGCAGGCTGGGCATGCAGCACCAGGACAGTCAGGTGTCTGCAGAGATCCCGGAATCCTGGCATCTCGGAAAGGCTAGAGCCAGGAAGCCAATGTCCCAGCTTTCCTCTTTTCAAGGACTTCTGCCAGGCAAGAAACAAGGTCTCAAGGGTGACTGAGGAGAGCTTAATGGTAGGCTAGTCACAAGACAGAAGACACGGAGAATCAGTACTGCTTCGGAAGGCACCCCAAGGTCTGAGAGACAGGAGGCAGAGCCAAGCAGGTACCCGGACTAAAAGCAGGCTGTCTTTGGAGAGCAGAGGCTTGGAGGTATGGGGGACTCAGCAGCCAGCTGTGGTCTGACATTGAAAGGGCCATTGTCTTCTACTGCCTGGCCTTCTGTTGGTGCCCCATGTCAATCAAACCCAAGCAGAAGATGGAGATCATGGGAGTCAGGGCGGTTAGAAGGTCGAGGATGTCAGGCTCAGCTAGTCTGATCACAGAGCAGGTTCTGGGGGAGCAAGGAGACTGAGCACAGTCAAACATGTCACAGCACCCCGCCTGGGATGCTCTAAGTGCTCGTGTATCCCGAGTTAGGAGCTTGTCCCCACCTCCACTTGCAGCTGGTCATTGAGGTTTGAAATCCAAACCTCAGTTTCTGCAGAAACAAGTGCTGGATCTGGGTAGCAGGTCACCCTCACACGAAGGAGGAAGACCTATGTAGATGTCAGGAGAGGGTCAGAGAGGAGCTGCACACAAAAGGGTCCCCTGTTTGTCCACCTTGTCTTGATGAGTCTTGCTGCTGATTTTTTTTTAATCTTCCACTCTTAGTAAATGCTGTAACAACATGTTCACCACCACCCTTATGGAAGTGAAATCCTTTGGAAGCTGAAGTGCTATGGGCCACTCCCCCTCTTCCTGCCTTGCTGTTTTAGGTCTTTAGAATGGGGATGGCGATGCCACCATCTACACCCAGAGTCCATGAGCTGCCTTTGACTTGGAGCACACAGATCTCCCTGCTCTGCTCCAGAGGCAAGAGTAGAATGATGATGGGGGTATGTTTGGGGACTGTTTCTCTCCTACACAGGCCACTCTCTAGAAATGGAATCCCGAACAAGCCTTCCTGTTCCAGATCTCAATGTGTCCCACCAGTGATACAAGGACTTTCGTCCTAATCTTGATTGTCCTTAAGATGCTCACTTGGAGGGCCCATCCTCTGACCTTCCTGCCTTCTCAGCTCTCAGATCTGGGAGGGGAGCCTGGGAGTAAACATACTTAGCAACTGGGACTAGAACCCTGTGATGGTTTGTATATGCTCGCCCCAGGGAGTAGCACTATTAGAAGGCGTGGCCCTGATGGAGTAGGTGTGGCCTCGTTGGAGCAGGTGTGTCACTGTGGGCGTGGGCTTTAAGACCCTCATCCTAGCTGCCTGGAAGCCAGTGTCTGCTAGCAGCTTTCAGATGAAGATGTAGAACTCTCAGCTCCTCCGCACCATGCCTGCCTTGGATGCTGCCATGCTCCCACCTTGATGATAATGGACTGAATCTCTGAACCTGTAAGTCAGCCCTCCCACTAAGGAGGAGGACCTATGTAGATGTCAGGAGAGGGTCAAACAATTAAATGTTTTCCTTATAAGAATTGCCTTGGACCTGATATCTGTTCACAGCAGTAAAACCCTAACTAAGACAAACCCTGAGTATCATCCTCAGCACAGCAGGGGTGGGGAAATCAAAATAAAAAATAAATAAATTAAAAAAAAACACAAAACAAGACAGCTGTTCCCATTTTTTTTTTATTCTTGAGAAATTGCTACAAGCACGATGGACTTTGCAGAGATCCACTGTACGTTGTCCTGTGTGGTATTTTGCTAGTAACTCCTTCTGTTTCCCTTTTGGCTGAAATGTGAGCAGAAAGGTGGAGAGAGGAGCCAGTATCTCTGGCCCAGTCTTTGAGATGGAAATGGCTCAAGCCCTCTTCTCATTGTCCCCCACAACTTGAGTGGGTTAGCTCCACTCTGAACCAGCGTCCTCACTGGTAAGGCTGGATGTTGGTAATAGTTCCCAAATAGAAAGCTCAAAGGACTCGGCCAATGCCTGGTACACAAGAAGCACTCCACAGACAGGGGGCTATCACTGTCCATCTGTCTATCCCTAGAGGTCTGCAAAGGGTCAGTCCCACATTCTCCTCAGAGTCTGGGCACAGAGTTCTACAGAGACAGCAGGTCAGCATGTGCCTACAGGTGATCAACAGCCCCATCCCTGAATTCCCTACTAGCATCCTGGCTTTAAACGAAAGAAACATTCACCAGAGAGCCATGGACATGTGACCATAAAGGATGCCTGCTTCTGAGGAATTAAAAACATGCTGATCATTTGATCTGTAGATATCCCACCACCTCAGCTCTTTGAGGGCAATAAATAAAAGCAGAAAGTGACAGTTTCGAACGTTGTGACAGATATCACAAGGCCTCCCCCAATACCTGGACCCTTGGGGGTTTTTTTTGTTTTGTTTTGTTTTGTTTTTTTGTTTTTCCAGAACGTAGAGATTCCATCATTCCTTGTCTTAAGCACAGTCGTGGATCCGGCCTGGGCTGGTTCATTGAGAGCAGAAGCATTCTGAAGTGCTCTGGCGAATTCGGTAGTTGACTCCACCTGCCACAGACAGTGGCGGCTTTGTGTTGGAACGGTGAAGCCAGACTCCAGTCCTCTGAACCATTATCTTTCATGAAGAAACACTGCCTGAGGAGGGATCTGGACATGCAGTAAATTTAGAGTACAATTAAAGTCCTATTGTGCTAAACATGGAGGGATGTTTATTACTGTACATGGCCTCACCTGGACTAGCTGGTACAAACACTGTCTTAAGGAAGAACTCTCCCTATGGTTGTTTGAGTCTGACCATTCTTATCTTCCCCTTTAAACCTGTTCTTATGACCATACATTGGTCATATGTGATAATAGGGTTATTATGACGTTGTCATGTATGTTTGGATCGCGTTCATTCCATTACCCTATCTTGGGTCCCACTCTCCCATCCATTAATCTTTTTTCCACTAGCCTCAGTCCTTCTATTTTCTGGCCTTCTTTCCCCTTTTGCTTTCCTTCCTTCCTTCTCTGCTTTCTTGTTTGTTTGTTTTTTGGTGGTCCAGTGAATTTTGTTAGGGTTGCTTACATGAGCATGGTGAAGGTTTGTTGATAGGAGCACAGCATTTTGTCAGTGGCTAAACCACTGAAGATACTCCCTCTCTCACCGTGTGTGTGTGTGTGTGTGTGTGTGTGTGTGTGTGTGTGTGTGTGTGTAATCTCCTCAATAACCATTAAGTGCCTAGAAAGCTTCAGAGTGGGGTGGGATCCCATGAGCCCCTCCTCCCTCTATGATGGTGTTAAGGGGACCAGGTGTATGTGTCACAGCTGCTGGGAGTTCAAGAGTATAGCAGCCGAGTCACAGCCAGTGTTCCACTCCACGTCCCCACTTTCTCTGCTCACTCTTTCAAGACTTTTAAATATATATATATATATATATATATATATATATATATATATATATTTGTTTATATTTGTATGCATGTGCAAGTGTGTACATGCCAAGACATGCATGTGCAAGTGTATACATGCCATGACACGCATGTAGAGGTCAGCAGACAACTTTTATGAGTCAGGGTGGGTCCCTAGGATCAGACTCAGGGCAACTGGCTAATTATGTATCAACACAAAGTAGGGTCATCTGAGAGGAAGGAAGGCAAACTGAGAAAATGCCTCCATGAGACTGGGCTAGCTATAGGACATTTTCTTAATCAGTGATTGATGGGGGAGGGTCCAGCCCATTGTGGGTGATGCTGGTGCTCTTAGATTCTATTTAAAAAAAAAAGTAGGCTGAACAAGTCATGGGAAGCACGCCAGTAAGCATCACCCCTCTATGGCCTCTGCATCAGCTCCTGCCTCCCAAATCCTTCCCTGTTTGAGTTCCTGCCCTGTCTTCCTTCTGTGATGGACTATGATGTGGAGGTATAAGCCAAGTTAACCCTTTCCTCTCCAACTCAGTTTTTGGCCATGTGTTTCATCCCAGCAATAGGAACTCTAAGACTCCAGGCCTGGCAGTCCGTTCCTTTCCCCACTAAGCTGTCCAGTCAGCGCTCACTCCTTATTTTGTAATGTTTCCCTGAGCCTCGGAGGGAATGATAAGATGTCACATTAACAGCTAGGCTTTCACCAGCCACTTAGTCTCAGTACATTGACTAATTGTAAGTGTCTATTGTACGAGAACTTCCATCCGTATTATCTCATTTAAAGTTCACCACAACGTAAGAGGTGGATGTGACTATTTTCTCCGTGTTCCAGATGAGATACTTAGGCCATTAGTCTAAGTCAACAGGAGCTCTGTCTTTACAGATAGGTGGGTTCTAGCACCCCAGGAGAAAGAGAAGAGAAGCAGGCCCTTAACCAGCCGGCTCAATGCAAACGCCCTTAGGCAGCATGGGACTCTCACCCTGGGAGAAAAATTTTCCCAGCTAAAAGTCGCTCCACAGAATGCCTCAGCTAAAGTGCAACTCCAGGCTGGCAGACTTCTTAGATGCCTTGGGATTCCTGCTGGCCAGGACTCTACTGGCATGGAAGTGTTTACACTATCCTCAGACTCCTTCTCCCATGCTACTCAGAGCACCAGCCCATATTTGGGATGGAAATGGAAAAAAATCCTCCCAGAGGGGATTCAGAAGCAGCAGAAAAATCCTACAGGGGCTGCAGTATCTTCACAAGGGCCAGGCTCTAAGCGATTCCATGTCCCAGGCCCTCACACCTGAACCCTATGCCCAGGAGAAGGGCAGTCAAACCAGAGGGCATGAGGCTGATCCAAACCAAAGGCGTTTCTGGAAGCAGTTAGAAAGGCAGGACAGCTACACAAAGGCAGCACCAGAACAGAGCAAGAAGGGAGGAACGCGCTAACACGCATCTCTCATCTGTTGAAAGCGCCTCCCTTCCTCCATTCGAGAATGCTAGGTGAGATCTCTCTGCCTGCCTGTGTGAGGACCAGAGAGCCTGAAAAGTGTGTGCGTGCAAAGAGACTTCCCGAAAGCCCACACAGCACAAGTGCTTTTCATAAAGCTCAGGGTCAGGCAAAACAACATTTCTATATGATAAGACCACATGCAGACCCACACATGGGAATGCTAAACAGACTGAGGATGTAGAGGAAGGGCTTAGCCAGGAGGTGAGTCTTTACTCTTTTTTTTTTAAGAATTATTTATTTTATGTATGTGAGTATATACATAACACCAGACAAAACAGAAGAGGGCATCAGATTCTGTTACAGATGGTTGTGAGCCACCATGTGGTTGCTGGGAATTGAACTCAGGACCTCTGGAAGAGCAATCAGTGCTCTTAACTGCTGAGCATCTCTCCAGCCCCGAGTCTTTACTCTTGATGACATTTCTGCAATCAAGCAACCGCCGTCCAGGTGTTTGCCATCTTAATTAAGGGAGCAGCAGTATGTCATATGCCAAAGCTTATGTTTCATTCAATCCTGTCTCCCTAAGATCTATTCTCTAAAGTTGAACTAAATAACAGTCGACACTTACCCATCGGATCCTGAGCACCGGGCACCATGATGTGTTGTCACATAGATAACAGGTATTTACCTCAAAGGAGCCTTACGAAGCGGGTCTTATACTACATCCATTTTACAGAGGAGTCAACACCATAAAGCTAGTTAGGTGTAAGCCTGCTCTCTAGCCTTGTGACAAGTCACCTGAGGTGGGCAACTTAAAGGAAGGAAAGCTTCTATTCAGTTCACAGCCTGAGAGCTTTCAGTCTATGGTTCCTTGGACAAGTGGTGACCCAGGACATCACAGTGGAGTCCCATGGAGGAAAAAGTTGCTAACTTCATGGTACCAGGAAGCAGAGAGTGAGAAAGGGGGAGGGGCCAGGGTCCCAGCATCCCCTTCGAGGACACAATCCCAGTGACCTCACTTCTTTCTACTAGGCTCCACCTCCACAACTTTCTATCACTGGCCAGCAGTGCCATAGGTGGTAATTAGCCTAAGGAAGCCTTAGCAAGCAAGCCTTCAGGGTTACCTAAGGTCTAAACCACAGCATGAGGCTTTCAGAGACCCCGTTTCTTAGGAGCTATAGAGCAAGAGTGCTAAGTACCTCAGAGGCAAAGCCAACATGGGGAGTCTAGTCCCGTGGGCCAGTGACAGAAATGTCACCTTACACATGCAAGGTTTTCAGGTGAGCACATGTGGTTGAGCAATAAGCCTCCTCCTCCTCTGAGGGTCTTCTCTCAGTCTGACATTGAGGCTTCCACTTAGGGCGAGAAAACAAACTGCATCTTGTGCCAAGACTCAAAGAATTGTTAGCCACCAGAGTGGCCTTATAGAGCATTCGAAATTCACTTTCTGACAATGCAAGGTGGGGAAGCCACAGAGAGGGTTTGCCTCCATTACTGGTGGAATTTCTCAGAAAGGTCAAGGAGGAGGAGGAGGAGGAGGAGGAGGAGGAAGAGGAAGAATAAGAGGAGGAGGTGAGGCCTCACTAGATGGATAGCTTGGCTCAACCCTGCCCCCAGGCCAAGTGTCTTGGTCTGTTTTCTGTTGCTATAACAAAATACCTAGGACAGGGTAATGTATAGAATGAAAGGGCTTATTTATCTCATTTTGGGGGAGGCATCTGCTCGGCTATGGTGGTGCTATCTGGTAAGAGGCCATGCAGAGAGAGGATTCACATGCCTATTACAGAACTAGACGGAGAGCCAAGAAAGCCAAGCTTGCTTACTAGCAACCTAGTCTTGCTGGAGATCAGCATTAGTCAAGAGCAATGGCCAATCAATACTATGACACTGCCACACAGGGATCAAGCTTCCAGCACAAAAATATTGGGGAGCAAAACCTATAAACCACAGTACCTAATGGGTGTCCATCAAACAGTGGTCCCCAGTGACACTGGAAGGCTCAGTCCTAAGACGCTAATTCCCTGCTGAAGGAAGAGGTGAGAATCTGTCCTTGAAGCTCAGATAGCCAATGTCTGTCCCATCTTAAGTCTGGACAATCAAGAGTCAGTCACCCAGCCAGGTGTGGTGGTGCACACCTGTAAAGCCAGCCCTGGAGCAGCTGAGACAGAAGAATGGCAACTTTAAGGCCAGCCTGTGATACATAGTGGAACACTGTCTCAGACTAAAAAATGAAAGGGAGTTATACCATAGGCTAGCCAGGCATCCATAATATCATGGTACAAAAATCTCCTACTGGAATGGAGCTGGCTTAGGGATGCTTTAATCTGGAGACCCTGGAGGGACCACCTGTGAGTTTACACAAGCGCACAGAAACTCTTCCCATCTTCCATCTACTGTCTTCCTTAATCTCTTTTTTCAGTGTTTATAAATTTTCATTATAGAGATTTTTGGTTAGGTTTATTCCAAGGGGTGGTATCTGTGTGTCAGTGTGTCTGTGTGTGTGTGTGTGTGTGTGTGTGTGTGTGTGTGTGTATGCGTGCCTCTGTGTGTCTGTGTGCTTGTGTCTGTCTGTGTGTGTGTGTGCCTGTGTGTGTGTGCCTGTGTGTGTGTGTGTGTGTGTGTGTGCTTGTGTCTCTCTGCTGTGTCTGTGTGTGTCTGTATGTTTGTGTCTGTGTGTGTGTGCCTGTGTATGTCTCTGTGTGTCTATATGTGTATGTGTGTGTCTGTGTGCATGTGTCTGTGTGTATCATTTATAGATCTCTATAAAAAAATTAGTGCTTCAGAAATAGAAAAAAAAACTTAAAATAAGGAAGCACAAGCGACCACACATAGCCAAAGCAATCCTGAGCAAAAAGAACACTTGCTGAGATATCACCACGCCTATTTCACACTGTACTACGGAACCACAGTAATGAAAATAGCACCAAGTGGCCCAAAAACAGACGCAAAGATCAGTCAGTGGAAGAGAATCGGGGACCCAGATACAAAGCATCTACCTAATGCCAAAAATACACATTGGAGAAAAGACAGCATCATCAATAAATACTGCTGGGAAAACTGAACATCTACATTTAGAAAAATTAAACGAGATGGTCTCGTACTGAGTGTAAAAGTCAGCTCCAAAGAGATCAAAGGCTTCAGCTTAAGATTCTAAACGCCAAAGCTGCGAGAGGAAAAAGTAGGAGCAGATTTCAAGATGTAGGTGTCCATGTGGCTGGAGAGATGGCTCAGTGGTTAAGGGCATGCTGTTCTGTCAGACGACCAGAATTCAGACCCCAGCACCCTCATTAGGGAAGTCACAAACTCCTGGAACGCCAGCTTCAAGGGATCCAATGCCTCCTTCTGGCCTCTGTGTGCACATGCATGCACTCAGTCATTAATAAAATAAAAATAAATAACTATTTTAAAAAGATACACAAGGACTTTTTAAAATAAAACTCAGGAAATAAGGCCAATAATCAATAAATGGGATTTCTTAAAGTTGAAAACGGTTTGTCCAGCAAAGGAAACCCAATCAAGTGAAGAGGGAATCTATAGAATGAGCCTTATCCAGCTAAGTGTCTGACAGAGGATTAGTGTCTAGAATATACAAAGAACCCAGGATGTTAAACACAGAGAAAAGAAACAAGCAAAAACAAAAACAAACAAACAAACAAAAACCCCACAGGCTATGGATCTGAACCGGAGAGTTCTCCAAAGAAAGAAATAAAGTCAGGTAATGAGCATTTAAAAAGGTACTTTTAAAGTGTTCAACACCATTAACCATCAGAGAAATACGAATTAAAACTGACTTGAGGTTTCATCTCATTCCAGTGAGCATAGCTATCTTCAGGGAACCAATGAACCAGGGAAGACATGATGTTCAGAATGTAGGGACGGGTACACTTACATTTACCCACTATTGCTAGAATAAGTGGGTGCAGCCACCGTGGAAATCATTATGGAAGTTTCTTAAAAAGCTAAATATAGAACTATCATTATGACCCCACTGTGCCACCCCTGGGCGTCTACTCAAGGATTCAACATCCTTCTACCTGTATCTGCTCCTCTAGGTTCACTATTGATCTACTCACAGTAGCTACGAACAGCAGTCAGTCTAGATGTCCACCAGCAAAGGATGGATGGTGAAAATGTAGTATATATGCACAATGGGATTCCATCCAGCTGTAAAGGAGAATGAAAGAAAGTTATTGGGCTGGAGAGATGGTTCATCAGTTAAGAGTGCTGACTGCTCTTCTGAAGGTTGTGAGTTCAAATTCCAGCAACCACATGGTGGTTCACAACCATTCGTAATGAGATCTGACATCCTCTTCTGGTGTGTCTGAAGACAGCTACAGTGTACTTACATATAATAATAAATCTTAAAAAAAAAAAAGAAAGTTATTTACAGGTCAATGGTCAGAACTAGAAAATGTTACATGAAGGTGACCCAGGCCCCAGAAGACAGGCACCCTGTGCTCATATGGGGGGGGGGGTCCCAGCTTTACACTTTACAATTTGGTATTTAATTTGGAGTGTACCCACCTTCAAATTTTAGAATTTGGCATTTAATTCGGAATGTCTGTAGAGGTTAAGAAGCAAAAAAGAGTTGGCCCATGAGAAGGGGTGTGGAAGAGATCTTAATAGTGTGACGGAAAAATAAAATATACATGATATGAAAGCAGACGAGGGGGATATTAGGGACAAAAGGTTCAAGTGAGGGTTGAAACAGACATGGAAACCAGCAAGAGATTGCCCTTAGACTCCTTACCCATCCTGCCTCACTCTTCAACACCTAAAGCACTGGGGAGCACTGACCTTGAGGTCATGGGAGTGGGTGAGCTGTCCCTGCCCCACACTGGCTGGAGCATTTGGGAGACCCAGTCTTACTGATCCAAACCTGCAGGATCTCCACGACACAGGGCAACAACAGGATAATCAGGAGGAGTAGCTATGAGGATCCAAAATTGAGGGGTGTCACAAAAGCCAGAGATCACCAACCAAACCAGTGATTCATTGCAATGACCATTTTGCAAGTGAAGATGTGTGAACAGAGGATTATACTGTGGGACACACTGTGACACACTACAACAGCTTCCACCGTGAGATGTTTTCTATGCTTTGGTGGTGGTGGTGGTGGTGGTAATTGGGGTGTGTGTGTGTGTGTGTGTGTTGGGGGTAGGTTGAAAAGGCAAAGGGTAGATATGAGGAGATCAGCAGGGTGGGGTACATGATTTGAAACTCACAACAAATTAACACAAAGTCTAAAAAATATATTCAAAAAAAAAAAGATTTCTCTTCTCTTGGCCTCATTTTTCCCACCTGTCATATGAAGTGATTTTTATGCTCCTGCTGCTCTGAACCGTTGGACGCTTAACAGAACTGGAGGATACAGAAGTGGACAGGTCTATATTGCAGACCACTGATCTCAAGGGAAATTCTGGGGGGTGTTAAATATACTATTCAGATGTAAGTATGTCTTCCATGTCTTATTTGTGTCCGCCAGGGTCAAGGCATTGTGGGCTCCAAGGATGCTGGAATGTGGCTGAGGATTTAGGGCTCCCCATCCCCCAGAACATCAGGCCAGCTGAGTCATTTGTGTCTCCCTGAGAGCCATTTCTCACTTTCTGGAAGGTCTCAGAGCCAAGATAACCCTAACCCTTCTCTTAGAGTGAGACCCTACTGCCTTCCCTATCCAGCACTTCCAGTAAGAAAGCCCAGGGCTGACCCCTGGTTCCAGGGCTGGAAGGGTGGCTGCATTCCTCGGACGGGACAATGACAGCCTTCCTCAAGTGCTTCCCGCCATTCACCCTCCAAACTGAAGGAGATGCGGCGGAGGGAGGGGACACTGTCAAGCAGTATAAAAGAGAGAACTTTAAATCTTGGCTTCTACAGGGACCAGCCTTAATTAGGATGGCGCCGAGTGTGCTGCTGTAATTAACTGTGTGTCTGTGTTTCCACCCCACGCCCAGCTCCAGAGTTTTCTGATGCAGCCTTGTAGAGGAGGCTCCAGGGGAACTTGGCCCCCGAAGCCCCGGTGGGAGGAGGCGGCCACTCCGCTCCAGTCTTCAGAAGCCAGAGCCACGGACCTACCAGAGGAAGTCATTAGAGGAAAACATCCGAGAAGCACTTCAGGACATCGGCTGGGGGGAAAAAAAAGTTTGGAGAAGCTCTCAGACAACAAATCAAAAACGTGACAAAGAGGCAGGGAGGCCTCCGATGAATGTGCTTCCTCACAGCAAAGGAAAAATCCACGGCGGGGAGGGGTGGGGGACAGCAGCCACCACACGGCAGGCAGTTCTGCCAGCTGAGCGCGTGACAAGGAAGTCGGCTCCAGAATGCATAAGGAATTAAAGTTAAGAGCAAAAAGACAAAAGGGAAATGACTGAATAGATGCTTCTCAAAGAGAGGATTCGCAAACGGTCAGGAAGAGTATCGCGTGGGCGGGGCTGCACTGTTAATCACCGGGGAAACGCAAGGCAGAAACATGGGACCCGGTATCAAACCCCAAACAGAATGCCTGCTGCCGAAAGACAGAGGGAAAATGCCTTCTGAGGTGGAGAAAAGAATAAACCACCAATCAGAACATAAATGAGTACAGCTATTACTGAAAATAGAAAAGACCCCCCCCTCAAACAACTTGAAATAGAACTACCATATGGCCCAGCCATCTTGCTATAGGACGTAGACCCACCAGAGCTGAAGTCAGTAAGTTGGAAAGACATTGGCACTCCCACACTTGCTGAAGAGCCTCCATGACAGCCAGATGTGGAACCAACCCACATATTTATGGGGGGATTAAGCAGTCTTTTATGACGTCGTACGTTTACATATTAGGATCTCTCGCATCCATAAAAGGAATGAAATTCTGAGCAATGTGGATGGAACCAGAGGACAGCGTGTTAAGTGAAATAAGCCAGGGGCAGAAAGACAAAAGCCCATGTTCTCTTCTTTGTGTGAAGACAAAAAGGTGATCTGGAAGAAGCGGGTCAGGACAGTAGTCTGCAGTGGCTGAGGGTGGGGGCGAACGGGAGGGGTGGTGAGTGAGGACACCGTTGACAGTGACATGGGAGGAGACTGACGACTGGCGACAATTCGCACGCAGGACATTTCAAAACAGTCAGTCAAGAAATGCAAAACTTATCCCCAGCACAAAGAGATAACATGGCTGAGGTAACACTTGGGCACACTGCCCCAACGCTGCCCATTGTCTGTACATATTGAAGTACCACACCCACCCTGTAAATATGTATGAGGACAATGTCCGTTCAAAATAAAAATATAGGTCACACATAAGTCAACTTAAAAATAAAATGACCAGTGTGTACGGAGAGCTATCAGCTCTGCCTGGCCTCCAACATCAAGGAAACCTGGAGATTTGGTACCAACTCGAGAGACAAAGTAGCCCTGGGCCCAGCGCACACCTGTGACAGTACTATCGTCCATTTTCTATTATTCTATTCACTTTTACCGTCCCTGAGGAACGAGTGGCAGCCTAATGGTACGCTAGGGAAGGGCTAGCACATTCAGCGATTGGTCTAGCCAGGGTCACATGACTGACCAAGTATTAGAGTCTGTTACAGGACTTTAAATCTGCTACTCAGCCTCAGGAGACTTTCAAACTTTGTACATGGTGTGGGATTTTCTGCTTGTTTCTTTGTGACACCCGGTAGCCCAGGCAGGACTTGAGTTTGCAGCAATCCTCCTGCCTTGACTTCTCGAGTGCTAGAATCCAAGGGTACACCGCTTGATATGAATGTAGTTTCAACCCTGACTCTTCTCACTTTCCCTTCTAGTGATTCCAGAAGACTCACCTTGACTTTACAAATCTCTGAGCAGGCATTTCAACCTACCCCCTCCCCCCACACACACACACACACTGTTATTCTATATAAGTGACCATTCTTGAATTTCAAAACCTATTTTGAATTGGATCAAATATTGAAGAAGTAAAGAGATGAAATAGTAACAATGAAAGGCTAGGAAGATATATACTTCAAGTCAGCGATATGCAAGGAAGAAGAGGATGTGCTCACTACTAACAGGTCTTCAGATATTTGTGGCAGTGATGCTGTGTTAACGGAAGAACACGGGGTCCCAGGAATTAGCCTACTCCTCTCTGGGTGAGCATTCAGCTGTCCCCTCTACTTCTGCTACTGCAGAAGCTATTGAGAGCAGTGTTGTCTTGGTTTGTTTCTATTGGTATGATAACGACCACGTACAACAGCAACTTGGGGAAAAAAAGGATATTTGATTTACTTATCCAAGGTCACAGTGAATTGAGGAAAGAAAGACAGGAACTCGAGGCAGGAACGGAAGCAGAAGGAATGGAGGAATGCTGCTTACTGACTGGCTCTTCCGGCTCACACTCAACTTCTTTTCTTTTCTCTTCTTTTATTACTTTCTGTATATAAGTGTTTTGCCTACATGGATATCTTGTACCACATGTGTGCCTGATGTCTATGGGATCCAGAAGAAGACGTCTGACCCCTGGTACTGGAGTTACAGACAATTGTGAGCCACTATGTGGTTGCTGGGGATCAACCTCACTCCCTCTGGAAGAGCAGCCAGTGCTCTTAACCACTAAACCATCTCTCCAACCTCTCAGCTTCCTTTCTTACACCTCCCAGGCCTTCCTGTCCACAATAGCTGGACCCTCCAACATCCATTATTAATTGAGAAAATGCTCCCCTCAGACTTCCCTACAAGCCAATCTGATGGAGACGTTCTCTCAGTTGAGATTCCTCTTCCCAGATAACTCTGGTGTGTGTCAAGTTGACAGAAAACTAAGCAGCACAGATCCTATGAAAGGATGGCGCTCTCAAGCCTGCTCCTGTTAACACCACTGCTGGCATACCCAGCATCTGATACCATCTCCTACAGGTTGCAGGCTCCTATCAATGAGTTTCACCATATGACTTTTGTTTGAGTTGGTGCTGAGGACAGAATCTAGGGCCTCACACATGCTAAATGCTCTCCACCAGTATCCCTCAGGCAAAGCTTGGGAGCATCAGACTTGGTCAGTCTTAATGTCTCAGGGGGTCACCACATGGCAAGTGCCAGATGGACACCTGCACTCCACTGTCCTAGGCTCCTTCCCAAGGGCTCTGGCTAGAATGTCACTTTGTACAGTGTATTAGACAAAACGCATCATGTCAGCTAATTTTCTATTGAGAACTGAAGCAACTTACCAAAGAAAGCATTTAGTGTGGGGCTCATGGTTCCAGGGGGCTAGAGTGCATGGCCATCATGGCAAGGAGCATGAGTTCATGGCCATCATAGCAGGGAGCGTGGCAGCAGAAAGTCGGGCATGGGGCTGGAGAAGGAGCTGAGAGCTTAGATGATTTACTAGCATGAGGGAGGAACACAGAGAGCAAACTGGAGATTGTATGGGCTTTTGAAACCTAGTAACATATCTTCTCCAACAAGGCCACACCTCTTGATCCTTTCTAAACAGTTCCACCAGCTGTGGACCAAGTATTCAAACATATGAGCCTGTGGGGACCATTCTCATCCAAAACACCACACACATCTGACCTTCTCCCATCCTATGTCTTGGAACCAACTTATGCCTATGTGGGAGACCAAATGGCTGTATCTCCAGGTACAAGGGGCTGTATCTCCAGGTAGATAAACTTCTCCCTGCTATGCCAGTCAGTCTTGACTAGCTAAGGAAACTATATATATCAATGCCATTTTTCTGGGAAGAAAAGAGATTTTGATGCAATTCTGGACAGTGAGAGGCGTCTGAAAGAGCCACTTTTTGGGGATTTTGTTAACCAGGAAGAGGGACTAGAACCGCAAGGAGGCAGACACAGTTCCTTTGAGATTTCAAGCCTGTAGAAGAAGAGTCACATTGTATACTTACCAAGCTGTCCACCTACCGGGAGTCTAGCCATATCCCGGTGTGACTCCTCAGGGCCACCACAGTCATACCAGCTACTTGACTGAAAGTTGTGAGCCCCCACGCTGTTACTGTGATTCCATGTCTGTATAGGATTTTAGTGCCAGAGTACCAGAAGCTTCTACAAGCTCCTGGGTTTCCCAGCACTCCAGAAGTTGGCAAGGCCAGTAGCTTCCATGCTTCTGATGTGGCAGTTGAGGATAAATAGAGCAAATGATTCAGCCAATGTGACACAGGTGGCTCGAAGCCACTTCCAGGGTATCAGGTACCATGCCAGGAGCAGAGATCCAAAACAGCCATAAAAAAAACAGACCCACACAAGATAAAAATTCTAGTCCTGTGTAAAGCAGCAGATACCACAAGCAAAGGTTACAGACAAGCAATAAATCTGGGAGGAAATCTTTGTTATTCAGAGAGCAAAGGGTTAAGACCTGTAATCTACAAAAGGCTCTTTCAAATTGGAAAGAAAAGGACAAACACCCAATGGGAATTTTGGCAAAGAACATGAAGGGGTAATACATAAAAGCAGAAAGCTAAATGCCCCTGGCAAAGGGGAAGGTGCCCTAGCAACGGCCAGGGCCATCAGAGGAAGGTGTTTAGGGACAAGATCATTTTGGCTGATGGGCACGAAAGAAGTTCTGCTCAGCTTGTGAACTGCCACTGAAGTTAAGTTCCTTCAGATGGAAAAGCAATCTGGCAACTTTAGTTAAAGAGTTTCTTTAATTTTTGCATCTAACTTTTTGCATTTAAATTTGCAAAGCAGGTATTATGACACACAGTTACAAGTCTAGTACTTGGTAGGTTGAACCAAAGAACCACAAGTTCAAGGCCAGCCTGGTCAAAATAACAAAACTCTGAATACATATACCCATACACACATCCATAAAATATATGTAATTTAATTGATTATATAATTTAATTTAATGTTATGTAAAATAATATATAATAAAACATTATATTTATATAATGTATATTTTTATTGCATTTAAAATATTTTCTTGGACCCACCAGTTCTAGCCCTGGAAATCTGTATGACAGAAATTAAACTACTGTACTCCGAAGACAAGTGAGTTAAGAGGTTGTTTGTATCATTTTTCATCAAGACAAAACCAAGAAGTTTGCAAGGAAGTGTGGCAGACCCAGGCTTCCTGGTTGTTTGACGAGGACCACAAGACTGGGCTGATGCACTGTGGAAGAAGTGACAAGTGTCCAGGACACACAGGACCTTTTCCTTCTCTTCCCCTTCACTTGGAGATGAAAGGCACTGGATCAAGCCCAGGACCTCATTTAGTACTCTGGACAGGAGCAGGCAAACACTTCATCAAGCCTTCCTGTGCTCAAGCCTTCCTCACAGCACAGCATCCTGTAATCAATGAGTAGAGTGTGTATCTGTCGGCAGGAAATGACTGACCAAGCAGGCGCAAGGCACCCAAGGACATGCAGCAGGCAGCACAGAGGATGGCCAAAAGGTGCAGAAGGAGGAAGGGGTGTACAGAGAAGCACCCAGAGTGTTCCACTTGGGCAGAATCCATGATGATCAAATACATGTGATGCATGTACACCAAGCATGTTATGAATGTGCACCATGCAGGAGATTGGAGGGAACACAGATCTGACTTGCTAGGAGAATACAGAGCTGTGTCTGTCAGTGTTCTGGACTAACAGGAAATTTCCACACTAGGAAATAAAGCCTGAGTTCAAATTCCCCTCCTCTGCCCCCTGCAGCTCGGGTATACAGCTCTGAAGAACCAGGAGCAGATGAGAAATTCCAGTCCTTGCCTCATGCTAGGGACTCCAGCCTTTGTGTCCCCAGGGACTCCAGCATTGACGGAGGTCCAGAAACAAAGGGGAGAGAAGGTTCTTGTGATCATGACTGGAGCCACTGCTCAGGATACAGGCCTTCTGCAAAGGATCTATGGGATATGAAGGATACCTGGAAGCCTCCAAAGTCAAAGGTCACGTGCTGAGAACCCAGAAAAGTCATAGTTAAGGTTTTATTTGACTTAAGTGTAATAGCTAGACTGCACCTTGCCTGAACTAACCCAGGTGGTGGGGGAATGATAACCCAGCCTGAGAACCTGAGTGTGGGAGAGCTGGCCCTGCCACTTGTCTGCCATGTGGTAACATAGGTAAGGGTGAAATCCGAACCCCTTTGTCCCTTGCCACCACCAACAGGCAGGAGAGCTGTCCCTGAGATCAGAACAGGAGAGCTTGCCCTGCCCCTCACCTGGGCAGCACAGTAGAACTGACCCTGATGGGGGTGGGTGAGCTGCCAGAGGACGTGAGAGCAGAGGAGTCAGTGGGCTGACAAGCTCAGATACCTCGCAGGCCCAGACCCAGGGCTTTGAATTGGCCCACCCCAACATCTATCCCATCGATGAACTGATGGAGTGCATGAAGGAGTCTACCAATCCAAAACTACAGGATCTCCACGACACAGGGCAGCAGCAGGATATCCAAGAGGAGTCTCAATGAGGCTCCAGTATTGATAGAGTAGCAAAAGCCAGAGACCTCGTGCCAGACCAAGCAGTCATTGCAATGAACATTTGCAAGGAAAGAAGTGTGGACCGAAGGGTACATTGTGGGACACACTGCAGCCCCCACAAGGTCATTTTTTCTCTGTTGGAGGGGGGAGGTTGCAAGGGTGGAGGGCAGGTATGATGGGAGGGGGAGATGAGGAGGGAGGATTGGGGAACATAATGTAATTCACAAAGAACCAATAAAAAGTTAAAAAGAAAAAAATAACAGATTTTTTTTTAAAAAAAGTAATGGGTAGAAACTTAGTTGGCTGCTAACATTTTTCAAATGGCAGATTTTGTGCACACATTTATATGTGTGTGTATGTGCATGCACATGCACACACATGCACACACACACGTACACCTGATTTAAAGTCACTAGCCACACTGGAAAAAAAATGTCCAGCTATATATCCGCATTATGCTCATATTATTGCCCACAAGGGCAATAATAGTCAGAGCTACAGAGAACTCCTCTCAGGCAAATCTGTTTGCTGCAGACTCCTCCCACTATCCACTATGCTGCAAGCCACCTCACACCATTTATTTTACTGGACCAGCTTGCAGCTACCTGTGTGTACTACCCTAGACCCTCTCATCCCTTTTCCTACCCATTCTGACCCAGCTGTGAAAATAACTGCACAGCTATAAGCCCAAGACAAACCTGGAGTCTCACTTTACTGTTTAGTGTCTCAAGTTTTAGCACCAGACAACTTAGCTGAGCTAGAACCACACGCTCCCAGAACTTTCCTGTGGCTCTGAGTTCATTCAAGATGTCAAATAAACATTTTTGTGTGGGATGAAGGACGCAGAGGTTTAGCAGCACTGCTGACTGTTACTCTGAGAGGGAGCTCAGGCTCCCAGACAGTGCTGCGCCAAGCTGCTGGCTGCCCTCATTGTTAGGACCAGTACACAGCTTCTCTGGCTCCTTCTGAATCTCGTCACTAGATAAAGACCCTGGGCCAAGGTTAGGAAACTCACCAGCCTCACCACTGCTCCCCACATCCGGGATGCATGCAAGCGGGCAGGCTCTGCCAGCATAAGTCTGTGCTCTGGTCACAGGCGGATTTCTCCCGCATTGCCTGGCTTCTAGTAACTCCAGCATAGCTCCATGCACAGACCACAGCCTGCAGATCGGATGCCCAGGAAGAAAACCAGGCTTGATTGTCCATGCCTGCAATCCCAGCGCTCAAGAGGCCCGGGCAGAAGGATCATGAGTTGAAGCCAGCCCAGGCTACAATAGAGTTCTGGGTCAATATTGACTAAATAGTGAAACTCTAATTCAAAAACAAAAACAACCACCATGAATGAGTATAAATAGATTAATAATACATAATGCCCTCGAAAGTATGCTCCCCAAATCTCTCATTTGGTTGCATCTCCCAGCAGTCTTGAATCAGTCTCTCTGGCTTTGAGCATGTGTCCTAATCTCTCTGAGTATCACTTCCCTGTCTTAAGATGTTGATAATAATAGTCCCTCCTGTAGACACATGTAAGTAAGATGATATGCAGAGTTCTGAGCCGAGCAACGCAGGTTACATAGACTCCACACGGGTGCTATCTGGCATGAATCACTCAGTGCTGCCAAAGAGAACTAAGTGTTCTTAACCCTGGGACCAAAGAAACAAATTGAACATACCAAATTTGGCCATTGATCTATGATTCGGCACGTCTTACTCATCTTGTTTATATTAATCCCTCCAGGGTGAGGGCACATGTGCATGCACTAGAAGAAAAAAAAATGAAATTTTCTATTTTCTCTTCCTTTAAATTTAGTTTCAAGAATTGCCCTCCCAGCAGCCCCCAGGATACAAGGAATGGGAGGAAATTTCCGTGTAAGAGTCAGGAACTCTCGTCTTCTCGCCTGGGGAAGAAGGAACCAAGATTGAAAAGGGAGAGCAGTCAGGCTTGGAACGCCAGCAAATGCTGGGTCTTCAGATTCCCAAAAGTCCTTCAGAGTTGTTCCAAACAGAAGCAGCAGTCCAAGGTGGCCCTCCTTGGGGAGGATTTACAATTGAGGACACAAACAAAGGTAGGGTACCCTGTATACCAGGCCTTCTGAGAAGGGCTTTGGTGTTTGACTATCAGTTGTTCCCACAGACTGATCTCTGTGGTGCTATTTAGAGAAGGATGGAAGAAGGATGTTGTGGTGGTTTGAAAGAAAATGGCACCCATAGACTCATAGAGAGTGGCCCATTTATGTGTGACTTCATTTGAGTAAGTGGGGCTTTGTTGGAAGAAGTAAGTTGAAGACCCTATTAGGGTAGCAGTCCACTATGTCTAGATAGCTCTCTGTCTTAGTTTAGGTTTCCATTGCTATGATGCTGCACCATGACCAAGGCAAGTCTAATAAAGGACATTTAATTGGGGATGGCTTACAGGTTCAGAAGTTCAGTCTATTATCATCAAGGTGGGAGTGTGGCAGCATCCAGGCCGGCCTGGTACAGGAAGAGCTGAGAGCTCTGCATCTTGATCTGACTGCAGTCAGGAGACACTAACTCTTCCACGCTAGGTGGAGCTTCAAAGCCCACCCCCACACTGACACACTTCCAATAAGGCCACACCCCCTAACATATCACTCCCTATGAGCCAAGCATATTCAAGCCCCCATATTCCACTGCCTGGCCCCCATAGGCTTGTTCAAACACATGAATCTGTGGGGGCCTTACCTAGCTATAGCATAATAAAAAATGTATTTAGTTCAACTTCTAAAGTCCCCATATTTTATGGCAGTCTCAACAATGTTAAAAGTGCAAAGTTTCTACAAAATCAAAATCAAAAAGCAGATCACATACCTCCAACACCACAGGATATACATTACCATTCCAGACATCATAGGGAGGAAACACTGGACTAAAGTATGACCAAAAACCAGCCGGTCAAACTCCAAACTCCATGTCTCTGTGTCCGATGTCAAAGCGCTCTTCAGATCCCTAATTCCTTTCATCCTTGTTGACTGCTGTTGGCAGATCTGCTGTTTAGAGGCAACAAGCTTCATTCTCTTGGATTGGTTCCATACCCTGTTAGTAGCTTTCCTCAGCAGGTATCCCACAGCCTTGCCATCTTGAACATCTTGGGGTCTCCAAGGCAACTTCAACTTTACATCTCCTTCTTTCAGTGTCTGCAATCCACACATGATCATCTGGGTCCCTCCAAAGGGCTTGGATCACTTCTCCAGCTCTGTCCTCTATAGCACTCTAGGCTCTGGTTGATCTGCGCCTTTGCTGCTACTGTTCTTCGTGATCACCCCACTGCACTGGCGTCTCCAATATGCTGTAGTCCTCCACTGTAGCTAGGTTTCGCCAATAGCCTCTCTCATAGGCTCCCTGCATGGTGCCAAGTCTCAACTTCTTTGCAAGACCCCTTCAACCTGCAAGTGAGGGTGCACCTTCACCAATGGCCTCCCTGGCCTCACACAGTGCCAAGCCTCAGCTGCTTTCCATGACCCCTTTATGCCTTCAAAGCCAGTACCACCTGAGTGACTCTTACACATTTTCAAATCTGGCAACCAGCATGAGGCACACAGTCTTGGCCACCTCTGGAATACACTTCACAGAAGATTTTGCCACAGGGATACTGGTCTCTTCTTACTCACTGCTAATTTCTTAGCTTCAGCTAACCAGCATCAATAGTCCATTAGTCCCTTCTATTTTTCACTCTAAAATCAGAGTCACGTGGCCAAAACTACCAAGTTCTGCTGCTTGCTGGGGCTAGAACATGGCCCTGTTGTTCTATTACAATGAGCTTTCTTCTTTTCCAACTCCTTCACTTCCTAAACTTGGCTGTCCTGGAACATTCTTCAGTTCCTGAGTTCTGGGATTAAAAGCATGTACTACCATACCTGGATCTAAACTTTTCTTTATCTGGAACTGTCTGTTATCAGGTTGGCCTTGAACTCAGAGATCTTGTCTCTGTCTCCTGGGATTAAAGGTATGCACTACCATGCCAGGGCCTAAGTTTTTCATGGCCACTATGCTTCAAGATCCGGATCAAAAGTTGGTATTATCCATTTCTAGATTGTGTTCATTTCAGATTAAAAGCCAAAATGAAAACAATAACCAGGTCATAATAACACCTAACATGACATAACTTTCTTGTTCAACCGCAAACACAAGCAATAAGCTTAGCTGGGTGGGATCTTGCCCTGAGATCACCACTCCCTTAATCTGTTTATCTCCTTGAACACAGGAATCAGCTCCACTACACTTCTTGGTGCTCCTTTATTACTTGAAATATATATTTTGTATTTTTCCTTTCTAAGCTTTCTATGCTTGATTAAAATGTTCCTTATAAAAGTAAACCAAAGGACAAAGTCTATGCTGGGCTCTTCTGTGGCTTCCTTAGTCAATAAAATTAATCTGATTCTCTTTACCTTAGAATTAGCCTCAGTAAGACTCTTCAGACAATGGCAAAAAGCAGCCACATTCTCTCCACCAAAAATATCACAAGAACAGTCTCGAGACCATATACCAAAAATCTTCTCCACTGAAACCTCTTGGGCCAGGTCTGCACAGTTTAAATCACCCTCAACACCAATGTCTTCCATATTCCAACTAGGATGACCCATTAAGCCCCTCTTGAAGCATTTTGGCGCTTTCCAAATCCAAAGTCCCCAAATCCACATTCCTCCAAAACAAAACATGGTCAAACCTATCAGAGCAATACCCTAGTCCCTGGTACCAACATCTATCTTAGTTTAAGTTTCCATTGCTGTGAAGAGACACCATGACCAAGACAATATTATAAAGGACAATATTTAATTGGGGCTGGCTTACAGGTTCAGAGGTTCTGTCCATTATAATCAAGGTGGGAGCATGGCAGCATCCATGCAGGCATGGCATGGGAGGAGATGAGAGTTCTGCATCTTGATATGACTGCAGCCAGGAGAAACTGACTCTTCCACACTGGACAGAGCTTCAAAGCCCGCCCCAACAGTGACACACTTCCTCCAACAAGGCCACACCTCATAACAGTACCACTCCTTACGGGCCAAGCATATTCAAACTGCTAAGCTCTCCAAGGTCAGTGCAAAATGGAGGACTCCCTTTCTCAATGGGGTTTCCCCTTGTCCACTGACTTTATCTGGAGAGTGTCTCGAAGCACAGGTGCCTGACCTTACCTGAAGGATGACACTGCAAAGAGCTTCCTGCAAGCAGCTGCATGACTCAGCGCGTAAGTCCACTCAGTCCTTCCCACCCTATGATAATTACATTCTGTGTTATGACCAAACAGTCCTTTCAGCCCCTACTCCCCAAAGCCCCTGTGTACCCTACCTCTGAAACAATAAAGTAGAGCCGTCTCACTGAAGTTGTCTCTGGAAGTCACTGCTATCAAACCCTGCCCACCACTTCTTTTCCCTCTGCCTTTGTGGGCCAGTGACCAATGACCCCTGAGAAGAAGGGATACCCACGGAAGCTCATCACTAGGGGGGCAGCTTTGGAGTCTCAAATGATAACGCCTGGTCTAGTGTGACATTGATTTCCTGCTACCTGCTGATCCAGATGTAGAACTCTCAGCTCCTTCTCCAGCACCATGTCTGTTATATATTCCCATGCTTTGTGCCATGACAGTAATGGACTACACCTCTGAAACTGTAAGCCAGCCCCCGATTAAATGTTCTCCTTTATAAGAGTTGTTATGGTCATGGTGTCTCTTCACAGCAATAAAACCCTAAACAAGACAGATGTCACTTGGGGCATGTTTTGGGGGCAATCTCTGGCATAGGCCCCTCCTGTATTTTTTTATTGCTTGCTGTCTACGAGGAAGTGAGCCACCACACAATCCCCTTCACCAGGATGGATTGAAACCTCTGAAACCATGAGCACAGTGAGGCCTCTCTCTCTTGGATCTGTCAAGTATTTTGTTTCAGCAGCAGAAGCCTTGCCTGATACAGAGAGACTCTAACCGAACAGCCACCAGTCCTCCAGGTTGAGAATTCCCGGCCCCAGTGGATCACACAATACGTGAGAGGCAGAGCAGTTTCTATCATCTGAGCTGGGCATCCAGGGACCCTGACCTTCGGAACTGGGTGCAATGTCAGCGGCTGATGTGTCCTGCTAGAGGGTGTGGCTTAGAGAAAGCCCTCAGGATGCTTCAGTTCCACAAATGCAGGAGCAGCACAGGACTGTGACTCAGGTGGAGATCTGGGCTTGCTTTTTCTTTCAGAAAATGTACAGATAAAAGATCAGGGTGGTACCACTGAATATCCTGCGTCAGGTATGGTTCCTGCTCCTCCTGGTTCCACTCTTTCCCTTCACTGGAACACGTTCCCTCTCTCTGTTTATTCAGGTTGACTTCTGCCTCCTATATACATCTTCTCTGACCACACACACACACACACCATACAAAAACATGCATACACTCTTTCTCAAAATATCAATGTGAAGCTGAACAAAGATCAGAAGGTCTGACTCCGTCTCTGCTCCTACATCATCATTAGCACCCAGCCCTTTACAGCCCAGAAGAGCACTCCTATTGTAGATGGAGCTAAGTGAGAGGCACTCCTGACGGAAGCTGACACTCCACAAGGTCAGCAAGGCTGGGGATGCAGCTCTGGCCATTGAGGGACAGTTGCTGAGCTCTGATGAAAAATTATCCCAAGGATGAAGTGATATGTAGAGGAAGGGCAGCTCACACTGAGCTGGATAGTGTCACGTTTGGGGAGAGACAGGACAGCTATGACTGCTACATTGTGACTGCGAAAGTGACTAGCTCCGAATGATCAGACTCTGGGCTAGGCCCCACTGCAAGGAAAGGCAGCTCTTGGCTAATATCCATATACAGAAGAGAGAGGCTTTGGGTGTCTTCTTCCCTGGTGAATCTTCCTTCGAGCAGCACATGTAAGGTGGCTCAAAGTCCTTCCCTGGATCTTGGAACCATCCATGCCTAGTGTAGAGCTGAATCTCTGCTTCTAGGCACAATGGAACAAGCCTGTGGCCTTCTCTCCAGTGTCACCATCACAAAGCCATCTATCTCAGAGGATAGAAAGCAGGAGACAAAGGCAAGGATGCGATTGGGGGTAGGTTAGCACACCCAGAAACCCACTCAATGTACGTCCTTGGGTATCAAGATGTAAAACCCCTCATGGTTTAAGGTGGGACCACAAAACAGAGAACTCTGAGAGATCCCAAACTCACACTTTTGTTAGCTGATGTCCCCTGCCCCTGACAGGCACATACATGAAAAGGAAATTCTTAAAAACCTAATCAGATGCAAAATGACACCCCACTGTGGGAAAACTCAAGAACAGATTTCCCACATGACCCAGCAATCTTTGTGGTGTATATCCAAAGGACTGAACCAGTCTCAGACAGACACCGGTACATATCCAATAACAGAAGGCATCCTCACATATGTGCCACAACACGGCTGATACTTGATATCTCACTGAGCGATATTGGTTGGTCACAAGACATAGATATGCACATGTCGGCACATTTCTTAGAGAGGAAATCAAAACACTGGCTTCCTGGCTGAGGGAAGCAAGACCTAGAAGTTACTTTAATGGACATAATTTTTCAGGTGTGGAGAACAAAAGGTTCTAAAGACAGATGTGGTGATGGTTGCCCACCAATGTGACTGTATTTAATCTACTGGAAAGTAGACCTAAAAATGGCCTAAATGGTAAATCATATGCAATGTATGTTAACCACAATTTAAAGAATTGGAAGTAAAAACATAAGATAATATTTTCTTTCACAAATAAAAAAAAACAGAAACAAAACAAAACAAACGAGCAAATAAAAACCTTACAAGTTACCTTGGAGTAACCTTGACTAGAAAAAATAAAATGAAATCATGAGACTCAGGGGTTGTGGTGGTTTGAATAGGAATGGCCCCCATAGATTCATATGTTTGAATGCTTGGTCATAGGGAGTGGCACTATTAGGAGGTGTGGCCTTATTGGAGCTGGTATGGCCTCTTTAGAAGAAGTGTGTTACTGTGGAGGCGGGGCTTTGAGGTCTTAAATCCCACCCAATGTGAAACACATCCAGTCTCCTGGCTGCCTTGGGATCAAGATGTAGGGTTTTTATCTCCTTCTCCAGTACCAAGTCTTCCTGAGCGATGCCATACTTCCCACCATGGTGACAATGGACTGAACCTCTAAAACTGCAAGCCGGCTCCAATTGAATGTTTTCTTTTATAAGATACCATGTCTTTGGTCATGGTGTCTCTTCATAGCAATGAAACCCTAACTAAGGTGGGGGAAATTTATAAAGCTTTACTACTAAGGTATAGAAGTTAGCTGGGCATAGTGGTACATGCCTTTAATCTCAGCACTTGGGAGGAAAAGGCAGGCAGATTTCTGAGTTTGAGGTCAGCCTGGTCTACAAAGCAAAGCAAGTTTCAGGACAACAAGAGCTACACAGAGAATCCCTGTCTCAAGAAACCAAGATAGATAGATAGATAGATAGATAGATAGATAGATAGATAGATAGATAGAGATACAGAAATGCAGAGATACAGAGATAGATAAGTTGATTAGAATAAATGGAGGCATACCATGTCCATGGAGGAAACATAACAAATGCTATCAAACAGGCAAGTCTTCCTAAATAAATCTATAATACTACAGAATTCCAAACAAGAATTTCAATTAGAGCTTTTCAAAAGAAAGAAAAAAATCTAACAGATTTTGAACTTCACACACACACACACACACACACACACACACACACGCACGCACACACACACACACAATCCCTACAGAGGTTATAACACAAGGAAAACAAATGTAAAATGCTGAACTTTCAGGTGAGTTTATTGTACATGAAGAAGATAAGCACAGGACCGCCCCTCAGCACTCGTACTCTTTACAAGGGGCGTACACAAAGAACCCTAATGGAGACCAAGAGTACTGTTCCGTGGCTCTCTGACCCCCCGTAGACGCTTCTCTCTCTAATATCAGTCACTCTCAAGCCTCCATCTTGACTGACAAACTGCTTGGTTTTGGACTTTCTCTTAATGAACTCTTACAGCGCGCATGTTTTCCTGCCTAGCTTCTATCCCTCAACCCATCCACCCTGTTGCCTGAACCCCTAGCTCACCCCACCACGGCACCCTAAAGTGTGCTATCCCAACACGTGGAGCGACCTCCTCTTGCATTTACTTGCTCCTTGGCTATAAGCACAGGGTAGCTCCAACTAGGAGATGTTATCCAAAGCCATTCTGGCATTTTCCCTTGGGTCTGTTTTTAGGCATGGATTTTGTTGCATGTATATATATATATTCCTAAGCGTGAATCTTCTTGGTTCTCAAAAATTATTCAACAGGAACAGAGGATGCTTGTGTAGGGGGCATAAAGGCAGCAGTCTTGTTCTACTAAGGATCAAAACAAATCCGAAAACTACAGTAGTTATAAGGTACCCGTATTCACATGTTCTTAATTCCACAGTGGCTCGTGTGCAGGAGGCTCACACAGGCGCACAGCCGTCCACTCCACCAGTCCTCACAGATAACTCTCAGACCGGACTTCCCTGGCCAGATAACTGAGTGTCGCGGTCCTTTCAAGTACCATCACAGCCCAGGCCTGCAAGTACGGAGGAGACTGAGGGAGAAGGGGGAAGAGAAGAGAGACGGCCCCTCCCCCACCGGCCCACTGGCTTTAAAGCGAGAACAAAGTGACCGGGATCAGAGTGTGCAGGCAGCGGCAGCGACGCGGCTGATTCATCCCTGCCGGATGTGTGAGGGGTCAGACTGCGGGGAGCGGCGGCGGGGGCGCCTGGCCTGAACGCATGGCGACAAGTAACCTGCCTGGTCTTTGGGCAGAGGGAGACTGACAGGACCACGCTCTTAACACAACCACAACGCGACCCAGCCTGGGGCTGAGGGTCAGAGCCCACCCGACACCTGCCTCCTGCTCCCGCCTAGGACATCCTATAGCCATAGCGCCAGTGTGATGCGCAGGGACAAATGTCTGCCCTATCCTCGTTCCTGCAGGGCCCTCATAAGCACACGGCTGCCAGAAGGGGCCTCGACCCCCTCTTTTGCATTACCCAAGTTACACCCTACTGGTGATCCAGGTTTTTCCCCTTCCCTGTCACAGTTACAAAGGAGACTGGAGGCAAGGCCCTATTCTGAAATAGGGTCTGCTGCCACATTCCCTGTTTGTTGTGGTCCAGCAGGGTCCTGTGAGGATCCCAGACTATTGTGGGAAGCATGGCCCTTCACGAGACTATTCTGATAGGGTAGAGAAGGCTGAGTCCTGAGATGCTCCCAGTCTGATGAGGGAGTCGCAATTCCAAAAGGATAGGCTTTTAACTAAATGTCCCCCAGACGTCCAAAGCCTTGGGGATCTTGGAAAAACAGGTCTCTCCTGCAGATCTGGAGACAGGCCTCAAAGTCCACTTCCAAACAGATACTGGGAGGCTCTGGATGTAAATGCAAGAGACCACTGAGCTCCTTGGTATTGCTCATGGGAAAACCTGGAGCCGGTGGTGGGGTGGGGTGGGGTGGGGCTGGAGGGCTCTTCAGCAGGGGTGGGGCAGTATCATGTCTGCTCAGTGGAAACTCTGGCCCCAACTAGCCCTGGCTTCAAACTCTGGCTCTGGTTCTACCAGCTATGGCCTTGGGCAAGCTTCTTGTGCTCTCTGAAGGGAGGACAACGATGGGTACACCCAGGGCGCGGGGCCCTGTGCACAGGAGCCCTCCTCGAGCCCTGACAGCCGCATGTAATAAACGCCAACAAGAACCGTCCTTGTCCTGCGGCGCAGGGGGAGGTGCCAGGCGCCTTAATCGGAGTGGGGAGGGTTGGGGGGGGAATACCCGCGCCAAGGGAAACCCGCCCAGGAGGAGGGGCAAGGCAGACGGGAAAGGGGTCCCGAGCCAGGTGGCCCGCGAGCCTTGGACGAAGCCTTGGTCTTTCTAAGCCTGCGTTTGATCGGGCGCTGCAGCGGGAAGCCCGGTGGCGCCGGCGGAGCGGTAGCTTGCTCGGTGGCTCTGCAGTCCAGCTGCCCCACGCGGACCGACCGAGGCCCCGGCCGGCCGAGCACCTGGGTAAACACGCGCAGCCTCGGCCCGCGGGGCTCCGGCGGCCCAGGGCCGGCAGCGGCCACTTCAAAGCGCGGCGCGGCGGCGGGAGGCGAGCGGGCCGCCGGCCATCTGCTCCGCGTTAGTGCGCCGGCGGTGGGCGGGGACCGCGGTGCCCTGGCGACGCCACTTGCAGACTTCGCGCTCGCCGTGACGCCCCGAGCTGCTCACGCTGGTACCCGGTGCGGGTGCGTGCCGAGCGCTCTGCTAAGCTCGGGAAGCCTGGTTCATTCGGTTCACAAGCCTTTGCCTGCTGGGTCTACACACACACACACGCACACGCACACACACACACACACACACACACACACACACACACACACGCCCTGCCAGACATCCATTTCTCCGTAAACCACTCTGAGCCGCATCCTGTTCCCCAGTTCATTTCCCTCAGTTCCCATTCTCAGTCAAGTCCCTCACAAGCTCCTCCTCTCTTACCTTTTCTCTCCAAGACTTAGCCCTCCCTCTGCCCTGGACAAACTCCTACTCATCCTGCATCACCCCACTCACAAGATTCCCCTTTAAATGGTAGTCACTGATTACTTTGAAAGGTCTCTGTGCTCCCACAGACTGGTGGAGCCTATGAGTTAGCTGCAGGATGCCTCTTGAAACTCACAGGGTGAGCCTCCAAAAAAAATCTGTCCTGAAGTTCCAGGACAGCCAGAGCTACATAGTGAAACCCTTTCTAGAAAAAAAAAACAGACAAACAAAACAAATCTGTCCTGCTGGGTTGTGAGAAATAAGAGTCTTAGAGTCTACCGTGAGCTGGACAGATGGCTCAGCAGTTTAGAACACTTTTGGTTGCTCTTGTAGAGAACTTGGGTTTGAGCCCCAGCACCCACATGACGGCTCACAACCATCTGTAACTCCAATTCCAGGATATCTGACGCCTTATTCTGACCTCTGCAGGCACCATGGTGCACAGACATCCATGCTGGTAAAACATTCATATCCATAAACTAACTAAATAAGCTCCATCACCCAGCCTGGGCTGCCCCCCTGGCTTCCGACCTTCTGCCAGTTTGCACTCAACTCAGTAGGCTACTAACTATGGGCTTCCACCTGCTGAGGCAGGCCAAGGCTGTATCCTGAGCCCCTGTCCCAGGTGCAGAGAACCGGGTGGGGCTCTCTGTCTTCCTGCAGTGACTGGTGTATTGACACCATAACCAGGGACACCTGCCAGTCCGCGTTGTACCCAGAGTAAGCTCAGGCTGGGTAGTCATGCCAGCTGTAACACCCCAGGATGAAGGATGTTCCTAAGGGCAGAGCTTTTTGACCCAAGCAACTCGAAGGGCAAGGAGCTGGGTTACCTGCCCAGAGCTGGGAGTCACGATCAACCCCGAGAGCCCAGGAGACCTTCTTAGAACCCTGGAACTCTTAGGGAACCATACGGGAGTGGAGCTAGGATGTCTGTCTGGGAGGTGCGCAGATGACAGGTGGCTAGAACCTGAAAAGGGCTAGTTACCCACATGTGTGGCAGACAGACAGCTAGACAAAGCACAGGACCCTGGGGCCGCCGCCTTTAAGGGGTTTGGGGGGGGGTCTTATTCACTTCCTCTCTGTCCACTGCTTCCTGCCAGCTTGCAAAATCCCTGATGTAGTAGCCTGGTTCCTTCGTCAACCTGTGGGATGGCGGGAAGGAACCTGGAAGATGAGGAGCTAGGAAATGGGTTGTGGGTAGTAAGAGCTGTAGAGGGTGAGATGTCTGATTTGGGTTCCAGTACTTCCTGGCTGAGCCCCTTACTAGTACAAGTCCAATGGTAGGCTCCCTGAACAGATCAAGGAGGGACCATGGAAGGCAGCAGCGTAAGAATAGAGCTTCCTGAATGTTCTCGACCATGCTGGGAGCTCATTCCTCCATCCAGAGAGCCAAATGCCACACCAGATGGAGCCAAGCCTCTTTAGCACACTCTTTAGCACATTTGAATGCAGTTGTCTTAGGTCTGAATCCGAGGCACCAGGCTTAAGTAAGAGTCCAAAGACACCACTGGCCTGTGATCCCGTGAGAGACTGGCTAGAAAGTAAGAGAAGGCCCTGGGAAAGGCAGGAATGTTCTAGCGTGAGCCTAGATGCTGCAGATGTGTGGCAGAACCTGATGACCCTTCAGGCTCTCTGGAGAGCCACTTGTCCCCATACTGGATGAAAAAGGGGAGCTGGGAAGGTGTCAGAGGGGCCCTCGGACTGCAGTGTGGTCAAGTGGGGCTACGTGAAATCCAGCCATGACTGGCCTGTGCTGACCCTTAGCAGCTCCAGAAATGGACCTGGGTGTTCAGAACTGATGAGGGGATCTGAGAGAATCCATTGTGAACACACATGCCATCCCAGCACTGAGGAGGTCGGGGCGGAGCGTCACCAACTTGAGGCCAGCCTGGAATGTGCAGCAAGATCCTTCAAAAGGGTAAACACAGGATGGAGAAGGAGTCTGGACTAGGAGTAGTATTGCCAACTCACTGCCAATCTAAAAACCTCTCCTTTGACCACCACCCCGACACATACACTTCTTGGAACAGCCTGGAAAGCGCCCCCCTCAGGCAGTCCAGGGTATAGCATGTACAAGGAGAGCTCTGTTAGAGCGAAATGGCCCCCTTCTCAAAACCGAGGCCCTAAATGACTTCTCGAATGCAACCTCATCACTTTCCAGCTGTGTGTATCGGGGAGGTGGAGCCCCTTTCTGAACCTTAACTTCCGCAGCAGTAGATTGGAGCATGTAAAGGCGTTTGAACACGCATATTCATTTCGCAGCGGTGAAGACTTTAAACTCTTCACTCAGCCGCTGGAGCCAGCACTAGGCCCCACCCCTGGCACCCAACTCTGTAAACAGTAGCTATTTTGATTCTTTGCCTACGGCATTTTTCTACCCAAACGCTAGCACTGGAGTGGCCTTTGATTTTAGAGTCCTAGCTGTTACCCCCCTCCCCCGATTGGTGTCCCTCCTAGGAGACCCCAGCAGGCCCCGATTTCCCCTTCTGGCTTCCAGGCTTCTGCTCCCACTGAGGACAGCTCCCTCGCCTCCCCTCCCCCAAGCCGGTCACTTCCCCAGGGAAAGAAAGGGTTGGATCACAGAGTGTCCCTTCTATCGGTTGTTCAAAGCTGCCGCCGGCCCCCGCACGGCCGGCTTGATTTGTTTCTTATCTTTAATTTTGTTTTAATCGGGTAGATCCCCTCCGGTTACTTTTCCCCCAGAATCTTACGGCATCTTTGGAGCGGGCAACAAAAGCATTCTTTTTGGAGCCCGCAGGGGGCCAGGGCAGAACCACTTCAAAGAGAACGCAATGCAGCGAGTCCCGTCATTGTCCTCCCCTGCGTGCCTGCCCCCCAGCGTCCTGAGGCCGCCCTGAATAGGCAGGTACAAAGGCCACACGTTCAAAGTGGGCACCACACGCTCCATCCGAAGGCCAGCTTTGCCAGTCCCAAGTTTGCCTTCATCCTCACATACACAGGTCTCCCGCTAGGGAGGGAGCAGGCCTTGAAGTGGGGGCTCGCTAGCTCGCTCGCTCGCTCGCTTGCTCTCTCTCTCTCTCTCCCTCCCTCCCTCTCACCCTCCCTCCTTCCTCTTTTTCTCCCTCCCTGACCACAATTTACGATGCATTTTGAAGTGGCCCCTTTCGTTGGCTGGTGCAGCCTATAGGGTACAACCTGCTAGGAGCCTGGGCAGCTCTGGGTTGTGAGAAGCAGATGAGTACCTCAGCTCGCAGAGGCAAGTTCTTCTGGTAACAGTGCTCTGAGACTGGCCTGAGTAGGAAGCTAACTAGAGCAGCCAACTCAGAGTTTTTCTAGGTTTTTGTTTGTTTGTTTGTTTTAAGATGTAGGAGTGTTTTGCCAGCACGTGTGTATGGGTGCCACCTGGGTGCCTGGTGCCCAAGGAGGTTAGAAAAGAGGGGGTTGGATCCTGGAACGGGATGAGGATGTCCGGGGCAGATGGTTGTGAGTCCCCGTGTGGGTGCTGACTCTGCCGGAGTAGCCAGTACTGCGCCTCCTCTCCAGACCAACCCAGCTCGGTTCTATAGAAAAGGAAACTGAGGCCTGAGAATAGTCAGCTATTTGTCTTGGGCCCCACAGCAAGGGTGGGCAGGAGTGAGGGTGTGCTTGTTTAATTTCCTGCATTTCAGGGAAGACCTAGAGGCATCGAGCTGCCTGTGACTCACCCGGTCACTAGGAGAAGATGCCCCAAATGAGGGAGAGCACATAAGGCTAGCATTCATATGCTGGCTCTGAGCACAACTGTCAGAGATAACAACAGTGTAGTCCTAACACTGTCCTTCGTAAGAATTAGGTGCTGCATGCTTCCTGCTGCACCCAGTGTCTGACTTGGCCCAGTAGTCTCCATCTGAGGGAGGAGATGGAGGGAGGCTCGGGGAAGGTAAGTAGCTTGCCCAGAGCCGCATAAACAGTTAGTGATACATTTAGTAGGATATTTACATGGCATTTGCCTTGAGTCCTGGTCCTTTTCATAGGTACACGGCAGCATCTCAGGATCAGATCCTTTAGGGTGTGGAATGTGTGGTGAGATTGTAACTGCCCATACCGAACAGGAAGAGTTTGGACCGAGGAACTTCGTGCCATCCCTGGCTTTGTGTGCAGAAGCTTCAGGGAAACGAAGATCACGGAGCTGTCTCTGTCTTCAGAAGGCTCAGAGACCAGGGCAAGAGAGGGAGATGCCAGGCAGGCGCAACCTTGTCACATTACCCTGGAGTTCAGCCTGAACAGAATTCAAAGTCTACCCTGTGGCCTAATCATGGCCTTGTCTGTCACCTGCCACACGGGAGAAGTGGTGTCCAGCTTGCAGAAAGAGCCTCAGCAGCCCCACTGTCTGACGCTTGCCCCAGAGCTGCCACTGCCTGGTCACAGTCAAGAATACAGAACAAAGAAAACAGGACCCAGCTGAGGCCAGGATGTATGTACATCAGGCCTGCAGCCTGGAGAGCCTGGATGGGAGCTTCCGATCCAGACAGCGTTCTCTGACCCTGAAGCCACAAAGGGAAGAGTGAGATGCGAGGCAGCCGACAATTGAGTAAGGCTGGTCTCGAAGACAGTTCTGGAAAGAAACCTGCCCCAGCTCCAGGAAAGGCAAGAGAGGCAGGACGGACATCAGCCTGGATGCAGGACAGGCGTGGAGAAGACCAAGGGGACCAAGGGGGCCAGGCCCAGTCTCATTTGCCTGGACTCGGGTCCCAGCTCTACCAACCTGCTTGCTGTGTGACCAAGAGGCAAGCAAAGCCCCTCTCAGATGCTCTTCCCTTGCCTGTGGGACAGAGGGGTGATCGGGTTTGCAGGAGGGTTTCATCTGTTCTTCAAAAGGCCTGGAAAGCCACGCCTGCCGGGGGACTAGTAGCCTGGACACCTGTCCCCTGAGTTGTCACTGATTGGATCCGTGCTTAACGATCTGTTGGAAAACAGGTGCAGTGGCTTCGAAACCCCAGCTTGAGAAAGGGAACTTAAAGAACTGAGCGTCTATGCAGCGTGTGGTCTGACAGGGATGACCTGCCAGGAGCCTTCAGCTCTTCCAGCCCAGAGAACCTTAGGGTCAAGGAGTGAGTGGCAGGCTCACCTAGTGCTTAAACAATAACCTTGGGTTTAAGGTGTTGACACCGATAACGCTTCAGTCTTTCTTTCTCTCATAAAGAGAGAAGCAGCCACTAGGACACACATCCCCAGCCACACCCCCAAGCCCTTCATTCCGTCCACAGAGGCAATGACCTCAGCCACAGAAATATCCATACTGTGTTCATATGGCCCCAAAGCAGCCCAAGTTCTTCAGGCAAATGTCAAAAAAGGGCTCAGGAGATGGCTCAGCGGTTACGAGCCCCAGCTGCTCGGCAGAGGACCCAAGTTCAATTTCCAGCCTCCACATAGAGTTTCACACATGTCTGTAACTCCGGTCCTAGGGGATCAGTGCTCTCTTCTGATCTCTATGGGCACCAGGCATGCACAAGGTGCACATGTATGTGAGCAGGCAAAAAAACTCTCACACATATAAAAATCAACACACACCCTTTTAAAAGTTTTAAATTGTCAGGAAAAAAAATATGTGCAATTGTTATTATTGTGTACCTCCTGCGTGCCAGGCATCATTTGAGAATCCTCTGTCTATACCTGCACATCACGCTGACCCACCTCAGGGGGGTGCTGGCAGGGACGGCCATGAGCACATGCACGTGGGGTCTCAGGGAAGTGGCAGAACCCCAATGCCTGTGGCGAAGCTGGGCTCTGACGCTGTACTGTATAGCTAAGGGCCAGGAGAATATCTTCTGAAGAAGGCAGGACACTGCTAACTGCTTTGAACACAGAAAGGACCCAGGGTTGGAGGGGTTTCTCCACCTTTTGCATATGGCCTGCTGACTGAATTCTTCTAGCTCTGGTAGCGGCACACTCATCACCAGCAGCCCACTGCTGTTTCCTCTTCCCATCATGATGAGAGAGAGAGAGAGAGAGAGAGAGAGAGAGAGAGAGAGAGAGAGAGCAGGTGCACGCACCCAGCCATTTAGACTCCACCGCTTCCGCTTCCTTGTTTCCTGGGCCCTGGCATAAACAGTGACATGCAAATGTGGCCTGAAGGGCTGTAATAAACACTCACTCGATGCCTTTTCCTTTTCAAATCATCTCTTAGAGCCTTTTCATGCTAATGTCTAGGAGATGTGACATTAGAAAAATCGCTTTGACATGCTAAGGGGCTCCAAGATTAACAAAAAAAAAAAAAAAAGAAGACGGGGGAAAAAAAGAAAGAAAGAAAGGACAAGATAAAGCTCTCGGAAGACCTATTGCAGAGGAATTACCCGCCTTTGAAAGTGTTCCAAGGTTGGTGCCCGCTTCTGCTTGGTGGCATACATTTAAATGAGCACTACAGAGGCCTGCACTCAATTCCACTTGAATGAAAGCTCTAGCCGCCAGCATGGGCACAGGGAGGGTGGCCGGGTTTTGGGAAAAGTGATAGGCCTGGAAGGTGCTTCCTGTCCTGAGAGCGAATGGGAACTGAGTGGCACATGTCCAGGATGAATATGTCAAGGTCAGGCGTGACCGGCACCTCCCCCCTCCTCCCCCCTCACAAGCACCACCCAGCCTGCTCCAGCTGCTGGCTCCGCCCACTGTTCTAATCCTTTTGGTTGGGGACAGGGGAGGGGGCCTTGCTGTGTTGCTCAGGCTGGTCTTGAATTCTTGAGCTCACAGGCTAGGGGTATCCCCCTTTCTCAGCCTCTGAAGCAACTAGAACTGGGGAGTGGGGGTATACATTACCACACCTCGCTTTTCCTGGCTTCTTCCTTCCGTGACCCTAACTAACCTCTCTCTCTTCTGGGGCTCTCTGTGAAAAGGAGAGAACTCAGGGGATTCGGTGAGCCTGGAGAATGGTTAGCGCTCACTGATGCTTGGTGACTGCTGGGAGCTCCTGCCTGAAGCCTGTGGTGCTGAGGAGTCTTGCTGGAGTCTGCAATGGAGGTAAGAGTTTAAGAAAGGCGCACCACATCAGCGGAGGCAGAAATGTCACCTGGGAAGTGGCCAAGACCCAGGCCAGGTACAGGTTCCGGTGTACCTCAGCTGAGGACGTGAGTGTGGTCGCAGCCATTCCTGATACTCAGCTTGTGTCACTTCTCTTCAGATCAGGGACCATCTGACATTGCCAGACATGGGCAGTATATGTGGTAGGACTCTCTGATGAGAAGACCCTGAAAATGGCAACTGAGCTGTCCAGCGATCGCCATCTTCACACAGCCCATGAAGTCAGACACCCGAGAAGGCCTGGCGCTCCCTGAACGTTTGCTGCTACCAAGACTGCAGTAGGAGGCTGGTGAAACTGGAGATGGATGTCAGGATGAAGTTGATAGAAGGTGATGCTTGCTCAGGAAGAAGGGAAGGCAGGTTTTACATCCAGGCCACCCACTGGACGGCACAGCCCCTCTCTCACACACTCAGATGTGCGTCTCCTAGGCGATTCTAAATCTCATCAACTTGGCAGTCAAGACCTGCTGTCTCACACTGCACACTGACAGGCTATGTATGCCGTTCCTTACTACAGGAATGTCCTAGGCTATCCTACAGAGGACAGAAAGAACCATTCACTGAGCATCTTCTAAACAATTTCTCTCACTAAGGGTATCCACAGCCCACTACACTGATTTCCTATTGTAAAGATTAACACTGTTCACTTTAGGGGAAATGCTCTATCACCCCTAAAACTTCAGCTCAACACAATAAAGACAACCCGGTGATGAGACCTGCATGGCTGACTGCGGTCCCACTTTCTTCCTCCTCAGTCACAGATTTAGAAAGACAATAAAGGACCCTGCTGAAGGTCCAAGGGGTATCTTAGCTAAGGTTTCTATTGCTGTGATAAAATATCACGACCAAAAGCACCTGGGGTGGGGAGCAGAATTTCACATCAGAGGAGTCAGGGCGAGAACTCAAGCTGGGCAGGAACCTAGAGACAGGAACAGAAGAGTAAGCCATGGATGTCAGCAGTCCTTCTAGGCTCCGCCCCTCAGTTGCCTGGCAACAGCCAAGTATGCCTAGAAAAGGGGCTGTTTTGCCCCCTCCTCACTCTCTTATCCTCTCATTCTCTTACTCTCTGCCCCTTCCCTCCCTGCCCCTTCTCCCTCTCTCCCCACCCTCCTCTCTCTCTCTCTCTCTCTCTCTCTCTCTCTCTCTCTCTCTCTCTCCCTCCCTCCCTCCCCCACCTCTGTCTCTACTCCCTTCTCAACTCCCCTTCCCATGCCTTAAATAAACTCTATTCTATAGTAAACCTGTTGTCTGGCTGGTACCTCAGGGGAGGGGGAGGGGATGCCTCAGCATGGGCCCCCAGAGGCGCCCCTCCAACCTCACCACCTCTACCAACATAGTCCTGGCTCTTCTTTCTCTTTGTAAGACACAACGGTGGCACCTCCCACCGTGAGCTTGGCTCTCCCACATCAATCAAGGAGATGCACCACAGGCTTGCCCACAGGCCAATTTGCTGGGAGCATTTTCTCAATTGAGGTTCCCTCTTCCCAGATGCCTCTAGCTCGATCAAGCTGATGCAAAGCTAGCAGCTCGAATGGACAGGACAGGAGGAGGGACACCACTTCTCCTGACTTTCTGTCAGGTCTAATCCCCATGGCTGCCACAGAGGAGGTGGGGAGAGCTGGTCTAAATAGGGAAAGGAAGACTATTCAGCAAAAACAAGAAAACAGACTGGGAGGAATCGGGTGACCTGTGAGAAGAGACAGCAAGTAGGCCACAGTGAGATGTGGAGATGTGGTCTGCTCCTGGGGGCGGGCGCTCAGCTTAACACCACCTTAGCAGCACGATCACCATGACGATCGATCATCCTGTGTTGAGCTCTAAGTGCTATTGGATTCTGAATGCCAAAATCCTCTGATGCCCAGGTCCCATCTACAGAACGCCATCCTCTCTGCTCAGAGCCTGCACACACCTCCCAGAGAAGCCACCTCAGCTCTGGATGACTTATAACACCAGATGTAACTAACATAAGCATTAAGAAACCAGGGTCTACGCTGCATTGTTTAGGGGCCGGCTTCTTAAACTGCAGGCTGAGACCCTTTGCCGAGTTGCATAGCTAATGGGGGGGGACTACAAAAAATTTCTAATAACAGTAAAGGGTATATAAATGACCCAAAAATTAATTCTAAATCAAATGTGTAGGTGAAGGAGATGGCTGGGTGGGGAAAGGTGTTGCACATAAGAACCCAAGTTCAGATCCCCAACATCCACGTAAAAAGCCAGGCATGACGGCATGTGTTGGTAACCCCAGTACAAGCGGGGAGAGATGGGCAGATGCAGGGGGGCTTGCTGGTCAGACAGCATAGTTGAAACAGCAAGTTTCAGACTCAAAAAAAAGGGCAGAGAGGGATTGAAAGAGACATTCCAATGTCAACTACTGGCTTCCACACATGCTGGTGCAGATGAGCACGCCCACGCCCACGCACACGCACCTGCATGTATGCAGACAACGCACACAGAGTTGAACTTTCCAACTGTTCGAGCATTTTTTGCAGTGCTTGCTTCCATTGCCGTGAATGACCTCGGTGCAGCCTTGGCTCTCAGCACATGAAATACACAGTCCGCCTGTGTGTGCCACCAGGCCGCACAGCACCAACACATGCCGCCTGGAACACGTTGGCCCAGATCTGAGGCTACCGTGTGCTACTAACTGAAGAGTTTTCACTGTCCAAGGCGAGCTTCCCACCTTCATGGGAATAGAATGGTTGTATTGTGGAGAACAAAGAGTAGCTCCCACTGTCACTTCTCAGCGTGAATGAGATTAGTCTATCTTTGGATTGTATTATGCTAGAATGTTTGATTTTTAAAATTGCTATTTAAGGTGCTTAGTTGGGCTTCATTTGAAAAAAAAATCGTTAAGTGGGGCCTGAAGAGATGGCTCAGTGGTTAAAAGGTTTCTTGTGCGAATATGAGGACCCTAGCACCCATGTGAAAAAAACAAAACAAGACTAGTTACTTTTCTGTTGCTGTGAAGAGACACCATGACCACAGTGGCTTAGAGAAGAAGGCATCTAACTGGGGGCTTGGTTACAGTTTCAGTTAGTCATGATCATCAGTGAGAAGCACGACTGCAGGCAGGCAGGCAGGCAGGCCCTGGAGCAATCACTGAGAGCTTACATCCTGATCTGCAGGCAGAGAGAGAGGGAGGGGGGAGGTGGAGGGAGAGAGGGAGGGAGGAGAGAGGGAGAGAGGGAGAGAGGGAGAGGGGGAGAGGGGGAGAGAGAGAGAGAGGGAGAGAAAGGGAGAGAGCGAGAGGGAGAGAGAGAGAGAGAGGAAGAAGGGAAGAGAGGGAGAGAGGGGGAGAGAGGGAGAGGTAGAGATAGGGAGAGGGGGAGGGAGAGAGGGAGGGAGAGAGAGAGAAAGAGAGAGAGAGAGAGAGAGAGAGAGAGACTGGAGGGAGAGAGAGAGAGAGAGAGAGAGAGAGAGAGAGAGAGAGAGAGAGTGATTGGGCCTGGCATGGCTTTTGAAACCTCAAAGCCCAGCCCTACTAACACACCTCCTCCAGTAAGGCCACACCTCTAATCCTTTCTAAACAGAATACCAACATTCAAATATATGAACGTATGGGGGCCACTCTCATTCAAACCATTACACTTGGAATGGCAGCATGCACCTGTGATCTAGTGCTGGGGTGGAGACAAGAGAATCCTGGGGCTCAGAAGGTCAACCAGTCTAACTGATCCACAAAATCCAGGTTCAGAAAATATGGAAGTAACAAAAAGAAGATACCCAACTTAGATAGGCAGCCTCAGTACACACACACACACACACACACACACACACACACACACACGCGCGCGCGCGCATGTAACACATGCATATTACACACACATACACAAATTGTTAAATGAATTTTGGCCTGGAATTAAGACAGAATTTTCAACCATTTCTGAAATGGCTCTAAACATGCATTTGATATTTCACAGTATATACTATGCATCAATGATCATAAAATTGGAATACTGACCAATTCTGAAATATGTCGGCTATACTGTGTCCTCTAACATCAAATGGCAGCCAAAAGAGTTTGTTCTGTATGTCAAAATAAACAAGCACATCCATCCCACCAGCGTGCAGAATTGTCTTTGTCCTTAACGGACGGTAAATTATCTGTATATCAAATAATTGCTTTAAAGTAAATTTCTTATGATTTACTATCAGTACATCTTGCCTTCTTTCTTTCTTTCTTTTTTATTTATTTTTTGTGTATGTGAGTACACTATCACAGTCTTCAGACACACCAGAAGAGGGGCATCAGATCCCATTACAGATGGTTGTGAGCCATCATGTGGTTGCTGGGAATTGAACTCCAGACCTTTGGGAGAGTAGTCAGTGCTCTTAACTTCTGAGCCAACTCTCCAGTCCCCAGTACATTCTTTCTATATGCCTGGGGTTGTGAGAATTTTCTCAGGTTGATGAGGGTCACAAGTAGACAAACTTTAAGAAACCTTGGTTTAGGGAACAGATGCATGCTTAGCACAGAGACAAACTTTTTCTATTTTCCACCCTCAGCAGGTTGAATCCAGGATATACCATAGAAGGAAACTGTACCCGTCTGCCTCTGAGACTCAGGGATGGGTAAGACGCAAGTTTACTTCTCTAGAAGGATGCAGCTGCATGCTGGACAAAAGGACAACAGCCACACCCAGCCCTCAATGACATCTGACAACACTTGGACAAGGTAGGTGCTGTAGGTCAGAGCCCTTGAGAAACTAACATTTCTGGTCATGTGTGCTGAAGGCACAGCCTTGTATTTCTGTCATTGTCACAGGAGAAATTTCTGGCAGTAACAAGGTCCAAACTCATCCCTTCATCATCCTGGCCCAAAGTATCTGTAGATTCTCAGAACAAGGACCTCAGTGTCCATCAGAAGAGGAAAAGGACCCTCAGCTCCCTTGCTACCCTGGCTCCTCAGAATCAGCCCCCGGCCCTACCGCTCAGAGTTCCTTCTGAGAACAATGTAATGCAGGCTGGGCTTTGGGGTGGTGGGAGCTAGGTGAACCCAAGCAAATCTAGCCCTCCC
Source organism: Tokudaia tokunoshimensis (assembly GCA_036184795.1). NCBI lineage: Eukaryota > Metazoa > Chordata > Mammalia > Rodentia > Muridae > Tokudaia > Tokudaia tokunoshimensis. The sequence goes on along the minus strand of BTHU01000020.1, from coordinate 15,447,920 downwards.
CATTCCTAAAATATAGACAAGTACAGTAAAAAACGCTCAGGAACAGTTAAAAACACACAGGAGCACCTAGTAAAGTCAGTTGTGTAGTGTGTAGTGGGCAAGTAGTGTCATCACAACAGAAAATGAACCAAGAATGGTGTTGGGCTCTGAGCTGGAGGACTGGGCTGACCAGAGGGGTCCTGAGCTGTCTGGCCTTGGGACATGGTGTGTGAAGCTTTAGTCCTGACATGTCTCTCCAGATGTGCTAGAGGCCAGCGCTTGGCCCAGAGCTTATGGGGAGCTGATCTTAGGAAGCAAGGGTAGGAAGGAAACGGATAGGGAAGAAGGCCCCTGGCTGTACTAAAGATGAGCAGATAGGGTTTGAGACGTGGCCCAACAGTTAAGAGCATGGTGGCTAACCGTCACTTGTAACTCCAGTTCCAGGGCATCTGATGCCCTCCTCTGGCTTCTGAGGGCACCAGACACATACATGATGCACAGACATACCTGCAGACAGAACTCTCATACATGTAAAGTTAAAAATAATTTTCGAAATTGAGCAGACAGGCCAGCCCTGGGGGGTACACACTTGACATCCCAGCTACTCAAGAGCCTGAGGCAGGAGGGTGGGAAGTTCAAGGCTAGCCTGCGCTACAGAGTGAATTCAGAAGAGTGAAAGGGGGACGGAGTTTTCTGGAAGCACGGATGGCTAGCATGTGTGAGACCCCAGTGTGGGGGCGGGGAAAGAGCACAGTGGGTCCCTGGGGTTCAACTCCCCCCCCAGTGACTGATTCGGGTGCTCCGGTGAGGATGGGGCGGTAACCAGTCTCCGAACAGAGAGGCAGAAGAACCAGCACACGTTGGTTGATGTCTACTCCCAGGGATGTTGCTCACCTCCATTTCTGCTGTCCAAGCAAGCATCCAGAAGGACCGACAGGCGTGGCTGGAGGATCTGGGTCAGCCTGAGCAAAAACAGCACAGTGAAGTCAGTAGCGGAGCCCAGCTTCACTCATTACCCAAGCAGCCACCAGCCTGGCCTAAAGTCAGGGCAAAGGGAAACTTCCTGTGCCGCAGGAGCTGCTGTGCTCCCCCATCAACTCCATCACCAAGCTCAGAGAGAAGGACTCTCCCGTCTGCACCAGGGCTCACGCCCTGCTTTGTCCGCCTTGGCTATCCTGCTCCTCCCTGACCTCTGCTTCTATGCAGAAAGAAAAGAAAGAAACCCCCACACCACAAAATAATCCAGGCCCCTTCTACATCATGACAGAGAACAGCCTGGTTTCCCCCTGGCCTGTTCCAGACTCGGGAGCAAGGCTTCTTTGCTGCTTTGATGAACAAAATCCTACTAGAGGGGGTGGGGCTTGGGGGGCTGGCCCTCTGATATCCTGCACTGCTGCCCTCCCTCCCAGGCACCATTACTGTAGATGGGGGAAGACAGGGAGGGAGCCAGCCCGTCTTCTGATCTTCAGTAAGAAGAGAGGTCTCCAGTTTGGGGAATTTACAGAGCATGGATTGGCAGACCCCCAAGACCACCTTGCAGCCAGGATTCTTAAGGAAAAAAAAAACCAATCGGATGAATAAAATACTTGCCAGACGAGCCCCGAATGGAAGGACCCTGGGTTGTGGAGGCACACAGGGTTCATTGGCAGGAAGGGGGTGCAGGACTTTGCTCCAGGACATTGTAGAATCCATCTGGCGTGTGAGGTACGCACTGCCTTACAGCATGTGTTCCTGGTGGGAGGCATGCGAGTCGTACACTCTCATCTTGCCTGCAGTGACTTCCAGCCAGACTGCTGCTCCAGTCTGCTCATGGGTGGACATGCTGTGTCGTATCCTGCGCTGTGAACCTTCTACTTCCTTCTCTTGGCTTTGGGAGGCTCCTCAGTGCATTGGGCGTGAATGTCTGCTGCCAGGCACACACACTCATCATTTCTGGATCTGTCTCTGATGTCTTTTGTCACATGGAAGCCCCAAGCTCTCTTCTGCTCCAACATAGGGGCCACACACACTCATGAATGATTATCTGGAACCCTACCACAAATGCAGAGAGTCACAGCTAGCCTTTGGAGATGTCCAAGGGATAACGGAACCACAGACAACACCATGATATGGGGATTCAAAGATAACCGCCTATAGTGATAACTTGCCGAAGAGCACACTGGGAATCTCTGTGGGGCAGGAGAACGTAGTCTCTAATCCAAGCGATCTGAGACTCTGTGACCCAAAAGCTGATGTCATACATGACTTACGAAAATCTTTACAAGATTCTGCCAACAAGAACTGAAAGGAACTGGTATAGGGTGGTTAACTGGTTAACAGGGTCTGCTGAGCCCCTAAGGCAGGATCAGGGTTTTGCCTGACAGTAGAAATAAGTAGAAATAAGAAACAGTTACAGCTGGGGCTCGAGAGATGGTTCAGCAGTTGGGAGCACTGGCTGTATTTCCAGAGGACCTGGATCCAGTTCCCAGCACCCACATGGCAGCTAACAACTGTCTGTAACTCCAGTTCCAGGGGATCTGACACCTTCAGACGAACATACATGCAGGCAAAACACTAATGCATATAAAATAAAAACAAATCTTTGAAAGAAAGAAAAGAAGGAAGATAGGAAGGAGGGAGGGAGGAGAAGAAGAAGAAGGAGGAAGAGGAAGAGGAGGAGGAGGAGGAAAGAGAGAGAGAGAGAGAGAGAGAGAGAGAGAGAGAGAGAGAGAGAGAGATGTCTGGCCTCTACCTGCCTGTCCAGCCCTGTTACCGCAATGAGTTTCTTGATTTCTCTGGGCCTTCCTCACCTCCTAGCATCGCTCTTAGGGTGGAATGTACTAATGCCTTCTGCATAAGCCCACGTGTGCAAACTGTGCACAATTGCTCTGTGCAATCTGGAGGCTGTCTGTGCAGTAACACTTCTTCAGCTCAAGGCCCAGGGAGTCAGGAACAGTCAGGTGATATAAAGAACCCTGCGGTGTCTGAGACAGAAGGACTTCTGATGGGGGTGGGGGGGGGGAGGGAGAGGGGTCTAAAGAAAGAGGCTGAAAAAAATGCAAATCTTTATTCTCTTCTAAAAATTATTAGTGTTGTTGTTTTAAGTAGTACGCAAGCTTTATTAGTACACATGGCTTTATTAACAGCCTCATCTGTGTGTGCCACTGAATTTTGTTCACTGTGTGTACACACACACATGGAGTTGATCTGTGTCTTCCATCCTGACCGAAAAGGGTCTTTTTTGTCTCCCAACCGTGTTCACCAGGCCTGCAAGCTTGGCTGGGTTCTCCTCGTTCTGCCCTTACCTCCCAGTAAGGGCACACTGGCATTATGGACTTGTGTCACCTACCGCACAGTGTGGACACGGCCTCTGAGGATCGGAACTCGGGGCAATTTCGCACAGCAAGCGCTTTACACACAGAACCGTCTCACCAGCCCTCGTTTACCTGCTGTTCACCGTGACTGTGTTGCTTGCCCTTAGCCTCTGTTCCCTGCTACTTCTCCAAGCAGTTCAGACCCAAATTTGCTATGTGAAGGCGAAGAAAACTGTTCACCCAGAGGGGTTATCCATGAATCTCCCTTGTGACTCATGGCACTTTTATGTTTCCTTGCTTTTAATTTTTCCAGACGGGGTTTCTCTGTACAGCCCTGGGCTGTTCTGGAACTCACTTTGTAGACCAGGCTAGCCTCAGAGATCCACCAGCCTCTGCCTCCTGAATGCTGGGATTAAGGGCATGTGTCATCACACTGGGCTTTGAGACCTGAGAGTCCTCCCTACTCCAATTGGCATCTCAAGGTGTCTCTGCAGTTATACTCATTCACCTTAAAGCAGACAATACATGTTTCCCATCTTGCTTTCTTTCCAGGAATCCCCCACCCTTGGAGCCACTTACTCAAGCTCTTTAAGATTAGTCTATCTCCGTTTTACCCTAAAAGACACAAAGTCTCAGACAGGTTAAGTGATGACTAGCTTCGGATACAAAGGTTAAAGTCAGGACCCTTTCCCAGGATATCATTCAAGCGTCTACACCGAGGAAGGTAAGGCCAACACACCCTGCATTGGGATCTTCACCCTCTAGAACTGTTGGGAGCACTCACTGATGGGGAAGACCAAGGATGGGTGAAGATTCTGAGGCCAAAACCCACACGAGCAACTCTAGGCAATCGCCCATCCTACCACCAACCCCACTGATACATATTTTATGGGGCCGTTCTTCTTCCTCACAAACGATGTCATTAATCTGCTCCCTGGCTGTGCAGAAGAGCATCCCTCAGGAGCAGCCCGCTTTCTGAATATTTTATCAGCCCTCATTTCTTCTCCCCAAACTAATATATATTTACACAGTCTACCTCCTGCAGGGGGGACCATATTGTTTTCTCTCAGTGCCACAGAACTTAGACACGGAATTGCGAAGGAGTAAAAAAGTATATGCCTCGCTATTGATGTTGAAAGTGAAAGCCAACCAATCATCTATCAAGCTGGGAGGGAAGCCAAGAGGAAGATTTGCATAAGGTAAAAACAAAAGAAAAGAAAGAACAAAACCCAGTAAGGCCCCACTGGGGGAGGGGGACGGAAGGGAGCGCCTCTCTCTTCCTAAGGGGGGTGGTGTGTCTCTACCCCGTCTTTACTTTATTTGGCAAATCTCAGCAGTGGGGAAAGCAAATAGCTATTTTGTTAGCAAGGTCAAAAACTTCCCACTTTGGAGATCCAAGCTGGAGAAACTCAAGTTTTTGCAAAGTTTCATGATGCCATTTTTATTGTCATGGAATATTGATTACAGTGGGGATTTGAACACCTGTGGGGCCCATTGCTTCCTCCTGAATTAATTTCTTCTGAGGCTCCATGAGAGTGGAAGGCAGAAACAGTGACCTCTCAGGCCCCCAATTCACAAAGAGGAAAAACAGACCCAGACAGGTTAAAGCACTGCCTGGTGTCTGGGTGTCAGGCAGGAGTTGCTGATTTTAAACAGTTGCTCTCAAGGTGTCTTTTAGGGAAAGAAGTCCCTCCCAGTGGCCACACTTTGTGAAGGGGGCATGCTGAAGGCAAGTTCAAAGGTGAGTGTGTTAGCCATCTTTGCATGACTCTGGAGCTGGCTTGGCTCACAGTTTGGGAGTTTTGGTTAACAGTTTGAGAAGGTGTCAAGGCAGAGCCCACTTGGGAAGATTCTCTGCCCAAGGGGTTTTCTAGAAAAAAAGGTGGCAAGGCAGAATTTAACTGCCCCTTTGGAAGGTGGCCTTTCTTCTACAACTGCCAGTCTTCAACCAAGTCCACTGTGCATAAGTTTCTGCAACTGGTTTTAGGGAGAAAGAATTTGCATCCACTCCAGGGCTGGTTCAAAATGGAGGAAGGATGGGGCTGGAATAGTGGAGCCATGGTTCAGAGCACTTGTCCTTGCAGAGGATCTGGATTCAGTTTCCAGCACCCACATGGTGGTTTACAGTGATCTGTAACTCAACTTCCAAGATGTCTGAGTCCTTCTGACCTCCAAAGGCACCAGGCAGCACACGGTGCACAGACATGCATGCAGGTAAAACACACACAAAATAAAGTGAATAAATCCAGAATGGACTAAGGCAGTCATGAAAGAGAGACGGAAGGGACTGACAGAAAGAAGTGAGCTGGGAAATGGAGAAATGGCTCAGTGGGTAAGAACACTGACTGCTCTTCCAGAGGTCCTGAGTTCAAATCCCAGCAACCAAATGGTGGCTCACAACCATCTGTAATGGGATCTGATGCCCTCTTCTGGTGTGTCTGAAGACAGTTACACATATATAAGATAACTAAATCTGAAGAAGAAGAAGAAGAAGAAGAAGAAGAAGAAGAAGAAGAAGAAGAAGAAGAAGAAGAAGAAGAAGAAGAAGAAGAAGAAGAAGGAGAAGAAAGAGTGAGCTGAAGTGACACTTTCATTAGAAATCTCAGAAGAATCTCACCACACCCACCCCCTGCAAATACACAGTATCCTGGCCTTTATCCATGAAAGATGCCTGCACTACCTCCATAGAACTGTGGACAGCATCAAACTGTACATACCCTGCACTCTCCCACATATACACACCCATGGCAACTGATAAGTTAGGCATAGCAACAGCATCACATCAACAACAGAACCACACCAGTATTCAATATTATATTTTCTTTCTGGAATCTTTCACTTGACATTGTCAGTGTGTAGTTGGTACAAACAGCTGAAGCAGAGTACTAGGAAGGGGCAGTTAAGTCTTTTCCCTGTGTCTCAGGACTAGGGTGACTCAGCTGACAGGTGGCTGCATGAAGGAAGTGGTTTACAGGTATCCAGATCAGTGTCCTAGTCTCATGCCCTGTCCCCTTCAAGAAGCTGTAGGATGTGTTACTTCCCTATCTCAGCCCAGCCTCTACCCTGAAAATCTCTGAGACTGAGGTTTGTCAAACAGGCCTGGACTCCTGCATATCAGGCCCCACTCTCCCACACTAAGGGTCAGGTTGAACCATGGACTTGTGCCTTGTTCATTCAGAGTGACTCTGGCATCTCCTGTCCTACTGGACAATCTCTGTGGTTGTTGTCAATGACAACCATAGCTTCTTCCAAGAGCACCTGACCAATGTCCCCCTCTCCCTTGGAATACTACCACATGAGTCTCAATCTCTTTTCCCAGAATTCTTCGGTCAGCACTGTCCTGATGTGACAGGATCCACCCCGTTTTCGTCTGGGGTCTGTGGGGACAGATAGAACCCACAAAATCATAGAGAATGATGAGCAGAACATGCTGTGCAGATGCAAGCTGCCTATGGCATTACAGAGAACAAAGTACATCACTGCACAGGCCCTTTGTTAAGGGCTTCTCAAGTACCAACCTGTAGGTCCCCATCAAACCACAGCATCATTTTAAATGATAATCCACCAGCATTATCCTGTCTTATAAAGGATGGAACAGAATGAGAGAGAGGCTCACTGGTTACCTGAAAGCTGGTACAAGGACTTACATCCCACAAAGGCTTTTCTCTCTTCCTCCTCCTCCTCCTCCTCCTCTTCTTCTTCTTCTTCTTCTTCTTCCTCTTCCTCTTCCTCCTCCTCTTCCTCTTCTTCTTCTTCTTCTTCCTCTTCCTCTTCTTCCTCCTCCTCCTCCTCTTCCTCTTCTTCTTCTTCTCATCATCATCATCATCATCCTCTTCCTTCTCCTCTTCCTTCTCTTCCTCTTCATTCTCCTCCTATTCTTCCTTCTCCTCTTCTTCCTCCTCCTCCTTTTCTTCCTCCTCCTCTTCCTTCACCAGTACTCCAGATTAACCCTAAGGCCTTGTCCATGCTAGGCAAATACTATACCCCTAAGCTATATCCACATTCCCTTTTTTATTTTGAGACAAGGGATAAACCTGTCTTGAACTCACTCGATAGGCCAAATAGGCCTTGATTTCCCAATCCTTCTGCCTTGGCCTCCTCATCTTGGATTATAGTCTATGCCACTAGGCTGACTTTTGAGATTTATACACAGTGGGGTGGATACAGGACTCTCCATTCTTCAACACTTCTAGAGATGCCAAGAAGCACAGGCTATGCCCGTTTGGACTAGCCTTGCTTTCCATAGTAGGGGAGTATCCTAGGACAGGGACTCCATCGCCCCCTCAGGGTGACACCAGAGTAAAGCACATGCTGAGAAGCTTGTGTATGGAACAAAAGGGAGACATCTCAGCGGGGTCACCATCTAGGCTAGCTTTGTGGCTTTCCCAAACTCAGGTCAGCACAAAGAATCTGGTTCAAAAAAGAAAGCAAAGAGGAAGAGGAGGCTGAAGAGGAGGGGGGAGAGAGGTGGAGGAAGGAGAAGGAGGGAGTGGAGGGGAGATAGGAAGAGGAACATCAGACTGGTAGGGAGTGTCTGCCACTCCCCGGTGGCCTATGCACTATGATGTAGGCCCCCTTCGAATACCCCCTCAATTATCCAGGCAAGCAGGCCTGGGGCAGAGAGTCCTATGATGGCGCCACTGACACTAGTGTGGACCGAAAGAAGAAAGGATTTCCTTCTCCTGCTTATTTCCTAGCCTTCCCTGTGAGGATTAGCAGATCAAAGGCAGATTTGGTGCAGCTGAGGGACCACAGTGGTTTTGTTGGACAGTTCGAGCTCCATCCTTTATGATCAAATAGGCTGAGGTCAATGATAACTAAACAGTGCTTTGAATGCCCCTAATTGGGCACATGGGTCACCCCTGAGCTGCAGCACTCTGGCTGTCCTAACATTTAAAGAGCCAGATCATACTCGGGGACCAAATGGAAAGGCTCAGCGAGCATCTTGGGTAGGCAGGACTCCCAGGACTATCCTGAGTAAACCCAAGAGAGTCAGCGCTGCCACCAACTAGCCATGTGGCATGGGGACACTGTCCCTCAACCTGCCTGCAGCTGCATTAGCTCTGAGATAACGTTTGGATAGTCACCCTGTAGTGGCATCTCATCATGGACCAGGCATGATGCTGTCTAAAGGGACACTGGCCTCCTCAGGGCTTTGGAACCAATGTATGACTGACAATAACACCAGAGGACTTGTGGTGTGGAGTGGAAAGGGCGGGGAACCAAGTATGGGGACAGCATGAAGATTCAGGGTCCCTACTCCTAGGCTGAGTGACAGTGGGCAGCTACTTTCGTGCTCTGGACTTCAGCTTCCTCATATGTAAGAAAGTCTTAGGCCTGGAAGGAGGGACTTTATGGAAATCCCTAGAGGCTCCAGATGTCAATATGAGCATCCTCTCCCTGTATCCCAATCTTCTGCCTAAGCAAGTCCTTTTATTGAATTTCCCTCTCACCAGAGACCAGCAAGGATGGGACCCACATGACCTCAGTCAGTGCTCAGGGTTAGTTGTTGCTGTGTGAAGCAGAACTGTCCCTAGATTGCCTGAAGCCTCCAATGCTCTGAATGAAAGTCTCGTCTCTCACTCAGGAAGATGAGCAGAGACGGATCCCGTCAGCAGAGGTTGTGAGCTGAGCGGGTTCTATCTGCGTGTGGGCGTAGGCCAAGGAGGACAGAGAAGTCAAGGGTTATCAACACGAGCCACGCCCGTCCCTTCACTGAGCACGTTCATACTCACAGGCTTGTGAGTTGGTCCTATACTCAGGGAAGCAATGGAAACCCTACAGAGCCACCAGCCTGGAAGTCCTGTGTCGAGAAAGAGTCTTGGGTCAGGGTCAGGCTCTGGTCACAGCCCTGGGGACGGAAAGTTGCATCTGAGTAAGTATGGTCTGACTTCTTTCTCCCTCTCTCCCTACTCTTAATCCCTGCTGCTGTGCAAGGCACCCCCATTACTGCACGGTACAAGTTTAAGTTGTTCCTTCAATGATGAGAACACAGGACGTGGAACTTACTGAACTGTGGGAAAACACAAAATAGAACTCACTGCGCTATGAGGTTGACTTTTGCCAGACTAGAGGCCTGGGCATGTGGCAAGAATGATTAAGTGCTGATTCTGGGCTTGACCATATGAAGAATGAATCCCATGGTAGTACACACTCTAGAGGGTTGCACAGGCAATGTGTGAAACCCCCCCCCAGGCACACACAGTAGGCACTCAGGTAATACTAACCAGACACTCCATATAGGGAAGACTGTAGGAAGGTGTGGTGTGTGTGTGTGTGTGTGTGTGTGTGTGTGTGTGTGTGTGTGTTCACATATGTGTGTCTGTGTACATGTGTATGTGGCAGTCAGACAGTGTTGTCCAGCGACTGCAGCAACAAAGCAATATGTCAAATGTTGGAGTGTGCATGCAGCCTTACTGAAGATCATGATCATGATCATGGCATGGGGCATGCATGTTTAGGACAAAGCTGACTGCCCTCCACTCTGGCAAGAGGGGAGACATGGCTTCCAGGCATAGGCTCTGGTGCTGGGCTCAGACCGAGTTACTGTGACCTATAGTTACCCAGCAAGGAAGGAGGGCTCTTGGGTGAAGGCAGTGGACAGGTGAGTGATCGGCATGCTTCTAGCAGGCTCCCAACCCCCTCCTGGGCACTCCAGGTAAAAACAATCCCTCCCCAGAGACCCAAGGCTGCTGCTAGCAGAGGCAGACCTTGCATAAAACATCCATGCTCGGGTTTCCCCCTCTGAATGGCTCCTTTCAGAGGTGCAGAGGTGAAAGGTTTATGGGTGGGATCACTCAGCTTCCTGGAGGAGCTAGGGTGGACCTGGCCTCTGTTAGCAGACCTTCCCTCTCTATGCCTAACAGCCATGCTGGGGTGCCCGGAATGGCTCCCTCCTAGTCCTTGCCCTGGGCTGGTTCATGGAGAAAGACCGGGGTCCTGAAGGGACTCAGACCGTCCCAGATCTTCATCCTGCCGCTTTTCCACACTACAACCATAGCTGAGCCTGTGTGCACCCCACCTTTGAAAGCTTTCGAAGCTTGCTCAGAGAGGTTGAATTGTAGCAAAGACACAGCACGGTAAGGTTTGGGTGTGGTCTAAGTGCATCTCCCAAAGGCTCATGTGCTCGAAGCTTGGTCCCCAATGTGGTTATATGGAGCTGTGGATCTTTTCAAAGATGAGTCCTGGTTCAGGGTAGTTAGATCACTGGCAGCCCCTCGGGATTCACACTGGGTCTCACGGGAGGAGCTAGTTCTCTCCGGAGTGGATTGTTATTACAGAACCAGGGCCACCTCACATGACTGAACTGGCTGCATAGTCAGTTTTACTGTTTAGCCACCATGCTGTACCACAGCTAGGGCCCCCACTAGTCCCCCACCATGCTGTACCACAGCTAGGGCCCCCACTAGTCCCCCACCATGCTGTACCACAGCTAGGGCCCCCACTAGTCCCCCACCATGCTGTACCACAGCTAGGGCCCTCACTAGTCCCCCATCATGCTGTACCACAGCTAGGGCCCCCACTAGTCCCCCACCATGCTGTACCACAGCTAGGGCCCCCACGAGTCCCCCACCATGCTGCTTGGGCACCTGAATCCTAGGTCACACAATAAACTTCAATACTTTATAAAGTACCCAGCCTCAAACATTTTTGTTATAGCAACATGGAAGAAACTAAGGCAGCCAGGAAGAGGTGGAGTGAACTTGGCAGTCTGCTTGTGCTCTAAGTATAGAAGAGAAGAGGCAAGGTCTCAAGAAGGAAAGAAAGGTCCAAGAAATGCACCCAAAGTTAGCGAGGCCTGGGGATGCTGGAGTCCAAGTTCTCTCAGAAACACAGCCCCATGCCAGGATACTCCTTTCTCTCCCCGCTTCCCCTCTAGTCTTCAATTCTTTCTTTCCTATTCTTTTTTTTAAAGATTTATTTATTTTATTTATATGAGTATACTGTAGCTGTCTTCAGAAACATTGGATCCCATTATAAGTGGTTGTAAGCCACCATATGGTTTCTGGGAATTGAACTCAGGACCTCTGAGTGTTCTTAACTGCTGAGCCCAGCTTTGTGATTGTTTATTCATTTGTGATAGCTTATTTTGGTTGTCAACCTGACTACATCTGGAAGTAACAAGCAGCTGGAGGGATTTTTTTGGATGGGGATGTTTGAAATCAGAAGCCCCACTCTAGATCTAGGCACATCTCTGAATGGCGGCCCACATAAAAGGACATAAAAGAAGGAAGCTTTTGCATTTCGCTTACTTGCCTTCGTTCTCACTGGCAAGTTTATCTATCCTGTTCCTGAGGCATCCATTTGGGGACATTAGATCCTACATTTTCAGGACTCCAACTGTGGTTGTTTGATAGAAATGCCCCCCCATAGACTCATGGGTTTGAATGCTTGGCCCGTAGGAAACAGCACTATTAGGAGGTATGACCTGGTTGGAGTAGGTGTGGCCTTGTTGGAGAAAGTGTGTCACTGCAGGGGTGAGCTTTGAGGTCTCGTATGTTCAAACTAGGCATAGTGTGACACACCGTGTACTTCTGCTTCCATCAGATCAATACATAGAACTCTCAGCTCCTTCTGTAACACCATGTCTGTCTGGATGCTGCCATGCTTCCCGCCATGATGATAATGGACTGAGCCTCTGAACCTGTAAGCCAGCCCCAATTAAACGTTTTCCTTTATAACAGATGCCATGGTCATGATGCCTCTTCGCAGCAGTGAAACTCTTAAGACACCAACTCTTAGAACCCCACAAACTCAACACCAGATTGGGACTGCTTGGATATTCAGTCTGTGGACTGAACAACTATTAGATCCTTGCTTTTTCCTCAGGAGACAGCCATTGTTAGACTACTCAGAAACACAGTCTGTAAGACACTGTGATAAATGCACACACACACACACACACACACACGTTTCTTTCAAGATGCTTGACTAATATATCACTGAAATATTTTCTTATAAATATATTCATCATAAAGACAAATGTTTCACAATTAAAAAATAATTTTCAAGGTCTGGAAAACCTAGAGTCAAAGGAATGGAAGCAGAAGCTGGCAACTGAGGAGATAACTCAGTCAGAAAGGTCCTCACTGCACAAGCATGACGAACTGTGTTCAGATGCCCAGCGCCCATTTAAAGTCAGGGGTAGCATCCCAGCACTAGAGACAGAAGGATCCCAAGGTCTAGCTGGCAGGCCAGTAGCCATATTGGCAAGCTCCAGGTTTATCGAGACCTTGTCTCAAAAATTAAAGTAAGGAGCAACTGAGGAACTCATTCACTGTCAACCACTGTATTAGGGTTTCCCTTGCTGTGAACAAATACCATGACCAAGGCAACTCTTACAAAGGACAACATTTAATTGGGGCTGCCTTACAGGGTCAGAGGTTCAGTCCATTATCATCCAGGTGGGAAACATGGCAGCATCCAGGGAGTCATGGCTGTGGAAGAGCTGAGAGTTCTACATCTTGTTGCAAAGGCAAACAGGAGGAGACTGTCTCATGGGCAGCTAGGAGGAGGGTCTCAAAGTCCACCTCCACAGTAACATACTTCCCCCAACAGGGCTACACTTACTCCAACAAGGCCACACCTCCTAGCAGTGCTGCTTCCTGGGCCAAGCATATCCAAACCACCACAACCTCTAACCTCCACAGACCTATGAACACACACACACACACACACACACACACACACACACACACAAATAAAATAGAATAATAAATACCTAAAAATGCAAGCTAGGTATGACGCTGCACACTTGTAATCAAAAGGGTGAGTCTAGAGGGTCAAGAGTTCAGGCCAGCTGCCTGCACAGTGAAACTGTCAAACAAATAAATGGGGCTGGAGAGATGGCTCAGGATCAAGAGCACTGACCGCTCTTCCAGAGGACAAGGGTTCGATTCCCATCACCCATATGGCAGTTCATAACTATCTAAAACTCTTGTTCCATGGGATCTGGCATCCTCACAGAGACAGAAAGACATGCATGCAGGCAAAACCACCAATGCACATAAAAGTAAATACAATTTAAGAGAAAGAAAGACAGAAAGAAAGGAAGAAGGAAAGAAAGAAAGAAAGAAAGAAAGAAAGAAAGAAAGAAAGAAAGAAAGAAAGAAAGAAAGAAAGAGAAGAAAGGAAGGAAAGATGGAAGGGAGGGAGGGAGGAAGGAAGGAAGGAAGGAAGGAAGGAAGGAAGGAAGGAAGGAAGGAAGAAAAAAATTGCCACAAACTTCCTGTCAAAGAATCACCTGTAATCCTGTAGACATGAGACAGAGTACAACAATGGCTGCACGCTACCTCACCGTGCCTGAAGCCACTCCTGAGACAATGGTAGTAGCTAGAGACTAGAAATGTCTAGAAGCTTCTTTGTTCCAATGTCTGGCTTGCATACTAAGATAAATCAGCTCAGACTGTTGACATAAATGCCCACTCTCAGCCTCTCATGTGGCTCAGGCTTCGGGCTTTCTGACAATGTAATGGCTTTGAAGGACACAGCAGAGAAGGGTTTGGCAAGAAAAGGAAACTCCAGGGTCACTTCTGTGGGGTGGGATTGGTCAAGGCAGTAGGGAGTCGACCTGGAGTTAAAAGGAAGGACTGTACACTCCACAGGAGGCTCTTAAAACCCCACCCTTTCTTAAGATAGCATTCCTGTGCCACACAGATGTTGTTCGTGGGGTTACAGGAATTCCCACCTCACCTGGTGTAAAATAAAATCTCCTTATCGTATTATTGTATTTTATCAGGCCTTAAAATAAACAGATATTCACAGCTGAAGCTTTTTAATTTTAAAGAGTCTAAAAAGTCTGATAGAAAAAAAACCAAACTTCACTCTTCTTCCACATGCACATTTAAATATTTTATCTATTTCCTCTTTGACGGTTTCGTACTTTATAATATATTTGCTCATATCCCCTCACTATCTTCTCTTAGCAAGTTTCCCCTCCAACCAAATCCCTTCTTCTGAACAAGGACCCCTCCCACTTTTATGTCTTCACTTTTCAGCCTGCTACATTTAGTTATTTTTTAAAGTTTATTGTGTGTGTGCATGTGCATGTGTGTGTGTGCACACGTGTGTGTGTGCACACATGCGTGTTTTATATAAATGTATACGGTATACACGTATGCAGGTGTGTGCACCCAGGCTTGCCTCAGAGGCCAGAGGAGAACGTTGTGTGCTCTGCTCTATCCTTCTCCCTCTCCTTTGAGGTAGGGTCCCTCACTAACCCTGGAGTTAGGCTGGTGGCCAGAGAGCCCCAACCATCCTCCTGTCTCTTCCCTACCCTAGTGCTAGGATCATGTGTGACTATCCGGCTTTTCGCATGGGTGCTGGGAGATTTCAGTTCAGCTCCTCATATCTGCTCAGCACAGTGCAGCCAATACTCTTCCCTGCCCAGCTACCTCCTCAGGCCCCGTATGTACCCTTGAATCCTGACTTTTCCACTTAATATTATCAGATATTCAACTTCACACTTCATTTAATTTTCTTCTACAACTCTCGTCTCTGTTTCTGTCTCTGTCTCTGTCTCTCACTCACTCGCTCTTTTGTCCTCTCCTTCTCTAGCTCTGTCTGTGAGTATGTGAATGTGTGTGTGTGTGAGAGAGAAAGAGAGACAGAGATAGATAGACAGACAGGCAGACAGACAGCAGTGTGTGTCTCATTGTGAAGCCCTGGCTGGCTTGGAACTTGCTCTGTAAGGCAACCAGGCTGGCCTTGAACTCAAAGAGATTTGCCTGCTTCTCCTTCCTGAGTGTAGGGATGAGAGGTATACGTCGCCGTGCCCATCAAAACGATGACCACGAAGGGACATGATCTACACTTTTAAATGGCCCTTCCTGCTGGGCGTGGTGGCACATATCACATTAGCAGCTGGGGTGCTGAGGCAGGAAGTTCTTGAGTTCTAGGACAGCCTGAGCAAGGCTCTGTCCCTAAAACCAAACCAAGCAAACAACGTCTTCACTGCATCATGTGGCTGTGTAGACTTGGCTCACATTCTCCTGCTGTCAGCTTCTCGTGCTGTTTCCACCTGAGCACTGAGGTGAAAATCAGCAGAGGCTACACCTTAGGTGTTGTGGCGGCCGTATGCTGCACACCTCTCCTCCTCTGCTCGGTATTTCCATTGACAATGTCTGGTGTTTCCTCAGCACCACCTGTGTGTGTGCCCAGCAGTCTTCTGTTGCATATGAAATGACTAATTATAACCCTCACTGTGTTATAGGTGCCTTCTACATATTACTCGTAAGGGAACTAACTGGTGCACAGAAAGGTTGGTAGCTTGACCTCCTCTGCTAGCTGCAGTACCAGGTTGACCCTGGACCCAAACCTAGGTCTGCCTGACTCTAAAACCAGGGCTAAGGACACTGCACTAGCATTGTAGATGTCAGGGCTGCCTGGCAAACCCCGCAGTAGGTGGGAGTGTCAGGGCCCAAACTCTGAGCTCCGTGCCAGAAAGAGAAAAGGGGCAAGTGCTTAGGCTTGGCCCTCCTGGCCAACCGCCACTGTGCTGGGAGTGGGGTCATGGGAGGCCTGAATACAGCTAAAGATGTCTTGGTCTTTAGTGACTTTTAGGAGAAAATGCTAGGTACAAGTTCACTGTCCAGGAAGTGAGCATAGCCAGGATAGACGCTTTGGTTTCTGTCTACTGTTGGCAACTTGACTGAATTGAGAGCCACATAGATTTGTGCACTCCTCCAGGTGTATATGTGAGGGCCTTTCTAGAGGCAACTGGGTCATGAGGTGCTGGCCTAAGGGCTCGATTTATGACACAACAGTTTGTGCTATACATAGAACACGGAAGATGGGGCCTGGTTATAAGAGATTACACTGCGGTTGTATCTGTCCTGGCCAGCCATGAGGTGAACAGCTCTCTTACACCATAGGCTCCTGCACCCATGACATTTGCCCAAGCACATGGGGCTAAGTGACCACGGACTGAAATCTACGAAACCATGAGCTCAAATAAGAAATCTTTCTTTTCTGGTTTTCTCTCAGGCATTCTGGTTACAGTACTATAACAATAATAGCTTACTAGCCCTCCTACACAGCAAAGTTGCTGTCTCTGACTCTGCCTTTGTACCTGCCCCAGACTGTAAAAGCCTCCTAGGTGGCTTCTTGGCTTGACTCCAGGCTATTATCTACCAACTAAGCTTTATTAATGTACCAATCATAGGGCTGAAGAAATAGCTCAGCAGTTAACAGCATTTGATGATCTAACAAAGGAGTAGGGCTAGGTTCCCAGCACCCACACGGTGGCTCACAACCATCTATAACTCAAATTCCAGGAGAGTTGATGCCCATTTCTGATCTCTTCTGGCCTAGGCATTCATACAGTGCACATACATACCTGCAGGCAAACACTCATAGACGTAAAGTAAATGAATCTGAAAATTAAACGATTTAAACACCAATTGAATGACATCACCACTTGCCGTTTTCCTGCTCTCGCTGTTTTGAGTGACCTAAAAATATCCAGAAGACTCAGCTCCAGACGACGCCTTTAGCATCAGCTCCGAGGTCCTGTCACTCTGCATTTAGCATCACCAACCTATCTCAGGTCCTTGGAATTGGGCTTCTCCCTACCCCTGGGTCTTTGTATATTCTGTTCCCTAGATAGCTTACCCCTTCCTTACCTTCATGACTTTCCAGTTGTTTTTCAAATTTAATAGAGTTTGCTCAGGGAAGTTCTAGTCTTATAGCATTACATAAAAAGTAGAAATGTCCCACATGCCCCCTGTTCCCAAGATGCACACCCCCTCCCATTAGCAACATCCCCCAGAGGAGAGGTACATTCATTTGTTACTAGCAGTGAGTCTACATTGACACATTGTGATCATCCCAGTCCAGTTTATATTAGGGCTCCTTCAGCGTGTTCTCCATCCACGGATTTGAACAAATGTATACCATGTATCCACCAGCACAGTGCAGAGCCATTTCACTGTCCCAAAGCATCTCTGCTTCAACTATTCACACCTGAATCTCTGTCCCTGGTAGCCACTGATCTTTTCAATTGCCCTAGTCCTGAGCTTTTAGGAACATCATCCTTGGCATCTTGCCTTTGTGGCTTCTCTTGGTGATACATGTTTAAGTTTCCTCTGTCTCAGAGGTCTCTCTCTCTCTCTCTCTCTCTCTCTCTCTCTCTCTCTCTCTCTCTCTCTCTCTCTCTCTCAACACTGAGTAACATTCCAAGGTATGAACCATCTCTCCATAATTTATTTTCACTCCTACTGAAGGAAGGCTGCTCCTCCCAAATCACCAAGCTTGAGCAATTGTTAGTGCAACGGCTCAGAACATTGACTGCAGGGTAGAGCAGGTGTGGCTTTGCAGGGTGATGCCAGTCTTCCCCATGCGGCCTGCTTCAATTTCTCAGCAATGCATGGCAGTCCCGGGTTCCACTGCCATGCTGGTGTTTGGTAGGAGCCTGTTCTGGGGTTAGCCGTTCCCACAGGTGCACACTGGTAGCTCACTGCTCTCTCATTGGTGTTTCCCCAGGACATGTGACGAGATTATCCAAAAACATCTTTTCTTTTCTTTCTTTTTTTTACCCTCCCCCAAGACAGGGTTTCTCTGTGTAGCCCTGGCTGTCCTGGAACTCACTATGTAGACCAGGCTGGCCTTGAACTCAGAATTCCGCCTGCCTCTGCCTCCCACGTGCTGGGATTAAAAGCATATTCCACCACTGCTGGGCCAAGAATATCTTTTCATGACCTCTATGTCGTCTGTAGACCTTTGATGGTGCGTGTTACTGCCTTTTGCCCTGTCTTCATTGGGTTGCGTGTTTATTTTTTGTAGAGTTTCAAGAATTCCGTGAGCGTTTTGGATAACACGTATCAGACAAGTCTTTGGCAAATATTCCGCCTCCATCTGGAGCTCATCCCTTGTCATCATCTTTCCTGCTGAAGGTTTTAAACGGCGTGATGTTGGCTTAGCCAGTCTTTCTTTTACGGGATGTGCTTTCTGAGTTGTCCGAGCAATCACAGCCTAACTCGGGGTCCCCCAACTGCCCTGCTATCTTCCGGGAGGGCTGTCCTATTGTTTTATACCCAGATCTGCTTTCTATTTTGCAACTGTGTTTGGGAAGGGCATTTTGGTCTGGTCCAGGTTCATTTTCCCGCAGGTGGATAACCAGCTATTCTAGCACCCTTCGTTCATAAGACTGGCTTTGTCCCATTTATATCACCTTGGCTTCTGAACTCTTCTCTTTTTAAGTCTGAGACAACCTCCTGGAGGGAGTCTTTCCCTGACTCCTCCCCCACCACCACCACCTCCCCTCCCAGAAGCCTCCTATAGCCTCTCAGAGCAGCCTCTCTCATGCGGGACCCCATCCAAGTGTCTACCACTCTGCTGACCTAGAAACTCCATGGGTGGAAGCCACATGTCTCCTATGAGCACCTGGTGGAACCCCATTGTATTTGTCTGGACACTGCTGGGGAATTCAGCCCAATTGGAGGACAGCCCAAGGGGCACATTGATATGTGTTCGTGTAGACTTAATAGTCCTCACACAGGGCAGATATGAAGGTTACCATCCCCAATAAGGTGAAGTCAAAGCCACCCCAAGTTCAGTGTGGCCTCTTATTCATTTCCACACAGGCTCCTGCAACTTGCTGTGTAGCCCAATTCAGCCTCAAACTCATGAGTCCCCTGCCTCAGCCTCCAAGTGCTGGAACGAATACAGGCATGAGCTACCGCGACCCATTAGTAGATGTTTCTCAGAGCCCCTGTGTCGTCCTCAGAACCCACCAGCAGGAAGATCACAGTATGAAGTTCCAAGCCAGGACATCGAAATCCAGAACCACTTCTCCAACAGCCAGTGACCTTGGCTGGGTGACAGTCTTGACAAGATGGCCGTGGGCTCAGGTGACCCACCCAGACCAGATAGTAGCCAGAACGGTAAAGGCTCTGATTTGGCTCCGTCTGGTTCCACTTGGCAGAGCCTGACAGGAACGGTGCTTTTTCTACAAAATGGTTAAAATTCTTAGCAGTATTATTCTCTGCTTTCCTTGGCAGCCCACAGAACATACTTCTGATATGGCAGGTAACCAGAGAGGGCCTTGGTCTCAACAATTTGCTGAAC
Source organism: Tokudaia tokunoshimensis (assembly GCA_036184795.1). NCBI lineage: Eukaryota > Metazoa > Chordata > Mammalia > Rodentia > Muridae > Tokudaia > Tokudaia tokunoshimensis. Next base: position 15,428,583 of record BTHU01000020.1, on the reverse strand, counting down.
ACAGGGTTTTGTTCATGAACATGCATTATGACACTTGGGGTACCCCTCAGGAATCCCACTGGCCTCCTTGGAAGATTTGTACACCACAGAAGAGGGATTAGAATGGAGGGTTCAAAGAGAATGCTTGCGTAGCTGATCTAGGAGCCTCTAAATTGCCCAACAAGGTGAGCCGCAGGATTTATCCAACACTAAGGCCCAACCTTGGTCAGCAGGGAAGAATACAAGCAATAATGGCTGTTGGGAAGAGGTTAGGTTGAGCCTCATCTGGCTGTGTGACTTTGCAAAAGACAATCAACCTCTGCTAGGTCTGCTACGAAATGCATCCTAGGGGCAGGGGTATGGGGTAGGTTCTGACAGTGAGCTCACCACCGTGTCCCGCAGGTCTGGAGCAGAGCCTAGCACATAGCAGGAACTTAAAGCAATACTTGTCAGTGAACTGGCTGGCTGACGGCTGTGATCCCGGTGAACCCCATGTGGAAGATCTGGAAGTGTATCTGTGGAACTGTCATAACCGCTCAGAGCTGTACTGGACCCAAGACACACTGAGGTGCATACCACTCCACGGGAACTTTCTGAGTGAGCGAATATGGACAGGGTGTGGTATCATTCACACTGGCCATTTTTCTTTGTTCATTCAATAAACATGAAAGGAGAGTCACAGCTGGTGCCACATGACACCCGATCTCCAACTCCCAGCCCTGGCCAGGTGTCCCACAAGTCATTTGATTCTGACCCTGGGTTCTCAGGGTGAGCATCAGACTCCATAGGCTCAGGCCTGTGCCCCACAGACTGCCCCCACTTCCGGCACCAGCCACACCTTCTGCCAGATTCCCACAACCCTGTCCTGGGGTGTAATTCACTAGCTTGACTCACAGAACTTCACAAAGTTCTACACTTACAGTTGCTGGTACACAAGAGAGAATACCCAGTAGATCATCTAGTAGCATGGTGGACAGTGAGAAGAATGCACAGCTTCCCCACCCTCGCTGGGCACGTCCACATCCACACCTACCCACACTCAGTGTCTTCCCTTCAGACTTTTTATAGCCCAGCCTCCTCCCCTCAGCTTCTTAAGCTAGGGTGGGGCTGGTGGCTCTGTCCCTTTAATTCTCTGGTTTTTCACTGACCATCTCTGGACTGCTTGAGTTACCCATTCCTGAAGCAATGCTAAGCGTTATAGGAGTTGTGTACTGGAACACAGGTGAATGCTAAACACATTTCATCCCATTCCACACATCTCTCCAGGGCCTTTTATTTCCAGTAGACGTCTAGACAGAATTGCCAAGGGGTGCCTGCCTCAGCTACTCCCCAACAGGTCATCACACTGCCCCAACTGAGCTCTCTGAGCCGTCTAGCCTTAGCTTAGCCAACCCCAACTTTCTTACATACCCTCGAGTCAGTCCCCAGGCTGGGAATATCTGCATGGCTTATGTTCACAAGAGACAGAATATATTTATGTCCAGGACTATTCTTAAGTATAATCTTGACCTAACAAGAGGCCTCCTGTTAGCATCATTGGCATGGAAGAGACCTGTGCTAGAGAAGAGTGAGAGGGAAGACTCTACAGGAGGCGAGAAGAGCCAAGCTTCAGATCTCAACAGCAGAGATCAGAGATCCCCAAGACCCAACTCCCAGGTGAACCCACCCACTCCCGTCTCCTTAGCAGAGGATGCTATTCAAGGATCATCCCCCTCCCCTGCAATTCACCAGACCATCACAATTGATCACCTTACACACGGCATTTGAAATGAGACTTCTACCTTCTGCCATGAGTTTGCCTCTCTTATAGAAAATTGATCTAAAATTTCAAATCGTAGGAAAACTGCATAAAGTCAAAGATTACACTTGGAAAAATCTCTAAAATCTCTAGACTAGGCTGACCTTGAACTCACAGAGAACTGTCTGGCTCTGCCTCCTGAGTTCTGGGATTAAAGCCTGGGTGCTGTGCCTGGCTGAAGCCTGGACTCCTGAGGAATGATGGCTGCCAGCAGGGTGGTTTCCCTCAGGACTGCTTTAGGTTGACGAGTGGTTGAGCACTAAGTAATGGGCTTGACTGCCCCCTCAGAGCCTGAGGAATATGGAGCTGTCTAACTTTAAGAATCACAGAGTGGAAGTCTGGCCCCTTTCCCGGCCACTGGTGGTCAGAAACTTACTGAAGTGGATGACGAATGCAGACGTTGTGCTCTCTGGGAGAAGCACGTGCCACAGACATTGCCACTGAGGGCCTGAGCAAAGCTCAGAAGGGTTGTATACTCCAGAGGAGGAAGAGGAGGAGGGGGAAGAGGAGGAGGAGGAGGAAGGGGAGGAGGAGGAGGGCAAGGAAAGAAGGAAGAAAGAAAAGGAGAGAGAGGGGTGGGGAGAGAAAGAAAGCCCTTAAAAAAAGGACAGAAGACCAGGACTAAAGCAACCTGAGCATCTGATTACTCCACATATCCTGCAAAATGTACCAAGAACAGTAAGGAGGAAGCTACTGAATATGATAAACGTTTGGCCAAAGAAAAATACCAGGAACTGATGCCAAGAGAGACTGCCTTCACTGAGAGCTTCTACTTCTGGGTCCAGTCAAAAATAAGAAGAATCTTTAAAAGTAACAAATAGGGCTGGAGAGATGGCTCGGCAGTTAAGAGCACTGACTGCTCTTCCGAAAGTCCTGAGTTCAAATCCCAGCAACCACATGGTGCCTCACAACCATCCATAATGAGATCTGACGCCCTCTTATGGAGTGTCTGAAGACAACTACTGTGTATTTACATATAATAATAAATAAATCTTTGGGCCGAAGCAAGCAGAGGTCCTGAGTACAATTCCCAGTAACCACATGATGGCTCACAACCATCTGTACAGCTACAGTGTACTCATATACATAAAATAAATCTTTAAAAAATTGCTAACTTTTCTTAGAGAGAGAGAGAGAGAGAGAGAGAGAGAGAGAGAGAGAGAGAGAGAGAGAGAGAGAAAGAACCAGATTTTGAATTTCAAAAAAAAATGAAAAGAAAAAGCCTAAGAGTTGTTTAGGGACATGGGACAAAGGTTAAAATTTGAGCTTTGTTTTTTCCTTCACATATTGAATATCAAATCAAACCAGACATAAGAGCCCCTACAGCCTTAGCACTCTGTCCAGAGTGCCCAGTGTACCTGGTCTCAAGGGCTATGGATGCAACTACACTGAGTTTGCCATCCATACACTGGACATCTGACCCAGGAAAGCCTAGAAGGAAGAGGGTCTGACTAATCATCTTGAGCACCTGACAGGTGTCATTGAACATTCTGTTTCTTTATAACTCTCCATAACTGCATAAAGCAGAGCTGTTTAACACCAAGATACATAGTTACTTCTTTTTGGACAAGAGATTGCCAAATCTGATACCCTTCTGAGGAACTTCTCAGATCAAACAACTTAGCAAAAAGTTAAATCATCTCCCACTGCAGATGCTAAAAGGGCTGGGAACTCATCTTGGACTCCCTTACAGTCTGGCATGTGACTTGAACACTGTCTACCTAGATCTAAACATGTGAAGGCTCTGTTTGGTGAGTGGGCAGGGGAAAGTCATGACCATAGCAGCAGGCCCAATACAGGGTACAAAACAATGAGTCCCACAAGTCAAGGACAAACAACCTGACAGTATAAAATGCATGGGTCAGAAAGCCATAGAGGGGGGAAGCAAATGACCAGGGAGGTTGAGAAAAGATGCCCAGCTGGCAAACAGGAAGTAATGGGATTGGATGCTTCTTCACAGTGTCTGACAGCAGTGTGAAATTCTGGAAGATGTCAGTATTCTCTCCTTCCAGTTTTATAGAATAGAACTGATGAGGTGCATGCACTACATGCAGTACTTCTAGGGCACAGACACCCAGAAAGAATCCAAACCCTCTCAGGTTGGATGAGGTGGCTGGTCTTCCCAGCACTCAGGAACAGTGGGGAAGGGAGAGGCCCTTGGAGCAGCACAAGCCTCCATCAATTCCAACACTAGTGGCATACTCTGGAATCTAAGCTCTCCCTTGCTCACCCCAACCTGCCGTGCACACACAGCCACATTCTACATACACTGCATGGTGTACAAAGCAGGGCATTATGCACAAGAGCAAAGAGAGGAGAACTAGGGTGCTATCTGTAGCACTGCTACAGGAAGAGCATGGGAAACGGACCCTCTAGAGTGGAGACCTTCATGTGCAGTCCAGAGTTCTCTTCAGGATGGAGATACTTGCTCCTTCCTCTGTCTTCTAGATGTGTTTGTTGTTTGATGGCTCATAGCTGAGTTCCTCTAGGAACAGTCTTTATTGGACACAACACCCTTGTCTATAGTGACATACCCTCCTGGGCGGAGCCCGTGGTGAAAGACAAGACAGTAGTGAAAAGGCCCAGACTCTTCCTCTAAGCAAATAATTCAGAAGTGCTGCTCCTCCTCCAGAGGGTCCCACAGGATCACCCAAGGTCCTAACCAGTTAGCACCCAGGACTCTGGTTATTGGTAGAATGCAGAAAGTACCTGTCATGAAGATGTGATGCATTTGGTCTTTCATTGAGGCAAAAGTGGTGTAAATACGGTTGTCTTATGTGCCCACCAATATGGAGACAGTTCTGCTTTCTCTCCTAGCACCAGCCAATAGTCAGTATCAACTGGCAAGATGACCAAGGGTATGGACCTGCATGAGGAGGGGAAAGACTGTGTGATTATTTGAATAAGAATGGTTCCCATAGGCTCATATGTTTAAATGCTTGCCCCCTCCACCGTTGGTAGGATTAGGAGGTGGAGGGGGTACGGTCAAAAGACTCATTCTATTCCCAGTACCTGTCTCCCTTTGCCTCTAACTTTCAGATCCAGATGTAAGCTCTCATGCCCAGCTGGTAGTGCACACCTTTAATCACAGCACCCAGGAGGAAGAGGCAGATGAATCTGAGTTCAAAACCAGCCTGGTCTACATAGCAAGTTCTAGGACAGACAGGGCTACCCAGAAAAACCCTGTCTTGACAATCAAATGAAGATTTGTAAGCTCTCAGAAGCTGTAAACTGAAATTAAATGTTTTCTTTCATACGAGACTTCGGTGATGGTGCTTTATCGCAGCAACATAGAAGAAACTAAGACAGACTGTCTGACAGAAGAGCCAGAGGACCTCATCAGCCTATGTAGTGAGAGCTACTAGAAAGAATGGCCTTGGCATTCAATCCTGAAGCTTCTGAATTAAGGGGATTATAGGGAAACAGATGATAAGGTCAGAAAAGATCTTTGAAAAACATCCGCCATGATCAAGTTTAACACCCTGAGACATGCATGATGTCTCTAACATGTGACCAGAATGATACTGTGACCTTGGGCCATCAAAATACAATGAGGTTGCCCACGGGACATACTGGGCACCATGCCTGACACATCCCTGGCCCTCCATTGAGATCAACCTCAAAGTCCTCAGGAGGACTCTCCAGAACCCCTGCCAGGTATCCTTTCCAAGAGCAACCCGCTCCCTCTGTCTTGGGAATGGATTAGAAAAAGAGTCTCTTCCTAGGCGGTCCTCAAATTCCTCAAACTGGAGGGGATAAAAGAGTCCTTTAATTGGTACCACAAAGACTTTTCCAGAGAGAAAGAAATAGAACTGTTAAATGAAAGGCAGATTTCTCTGCAGGGGGGTGGGGCAGTCAGTTGGCCTGGAGTCAGAGACCAGCTACTGAGCCATTTTCCAAGAGGGGAGCCAGGACAGAGGGAGGCTCGTACCCCACTCACGCTCACCAAATGTCCTGGTTCTGGCTGACTGGGGCATGCTGCATGAATGAATGGGAGGAGGAAGGCGTTGCAGGACAGCATTTCAACATGCAGCTCCATGGGCCACATGGAAGACTCAAGACGGCAGGCAGACAGGGCTGCTGACTGGAAGACCCAGTTCCAGATGGTACACGCCCCAGAGCCCTGAGTGGATTGAAGGCCTTCAGTACTCCATAGTTAGCTGGTCCATGGGAGCAGGTTCCTATCTGAAAATCAAAACAAAGTAAAAACCCCACTGAGAGATCTCACAGCACACAGTGAGACCTCAGCTACACCACTGGCCTGAAGAAGACATGGAGAACCTGAAGCCCGAGTATGGGTCATAGGAAACCCGAGAGCCCAGGCAGGGCTAGGTGAGCGAGCATTTCCTCATTCACTTTTAATTTGTTTATATATTCACATATGCATCTTCTGCAGTCACTCTAGCAAAATATCCCACGGTTAGTTTAATTTGTAAAGAAAAAACAGTTTTGTTTTGTTTTGTTTTTTTCTCTTTAGCTCCAGTTCTGAAGATGCGAGAGTGTGGAGTCAGCTTCTGATTGGCTCTTCTGACTTTTGGCAGATGGTGTCACAATGACAAGACACAGAGCAGGAGAGGCTGGGCTTGTTCTTATAGCAGCCTGCATTTCCTGGTCCTAAGTCCTATGAGCTATGTGATCAGCACTTCCTACTTGCTTTGCACCTGGAACACTTCTTTTTTTCTTTTTAGTTGTGATATTTTGAGACAATCTTCCTTCCTACATAGGCCAGGTTGGTATTGTAGAAATTTTTAATCCCTGCCTTTGACCATTTATTTCTTGGATAAAACACACACACACACCCTTTATATCTACAATAAGCTTTAAACAGCACAAGAGCTGGGCAGGTATCTACCCTTTATGCTATTAAAATCTATTTCTTATCAATAACCCCAAGTTATTACTTACTATGTATCATCTGGGCTGCTCTTGACTCCAATTGGCCAGTCCTCAGGGTCATGTTTTCTTGACTCCTAACCCATGGCCACTTTCTCTTCCTCTTCACCTCTTCTCCCCCATAGTTCTCCTCTGACACCCAAGCCCTGGAACCCTAAAACCTGCCTATGTCTCTCCTGCCCAGCTATTAGCTATCGGCATCTTTATTCACCTATCAGAAATAACTTGGGGGTGGGAGGAAGGTCACATAGCTCACTTGGGTCTACCTTAAGATTCTCTTGGGCAACCAGGTCTTGGGGACCCCGCACTTAGCACTTAAGACTAAATCTCAACAAGCTTGCATATGCAGGAATTACAGCCATGTACCACCATGCCCAGCATCCCGCTTCTTAAAGGTTTCATCACTACGACACTGCCCATTGGGTGCCAAGCGCCAATTCTGCAAATCTTTGTGGACAAGGTACATCTAAACTTACGGCAGTTAAATTTTGGAGATGTTTGTGGGGGTGACCACATAACTCATCAGAAACATTGCCTGGACCCTTTAGGTTTCAGTCACGCAATGCATGAAGCTCAGACTTCACATGGACCAAGGTTCCCAACCCCTTCCAAACTTAGGTCACCTCTGCCCAGGCCTAGTGAAGGGAGACCTAAGCCAGGTAGTCTGACCTCAGCAGAAGTCAGGCCCCCAAACATCAAACTCAGGAAGATTTCAGAGACCATGTTCTCGTTTTGCAGATGGAGGTACAGCATCAAAATTCCACCTGGGAGGCTGAAAGACAGTTCAGCAGTTAAGTGCACACACTATTCTTGCAAAGGACCCAAGTTAAGTTCCCAGCATCTACATCAGGTGCCTCACAATTGCCTACAACTTCAGCACCAGGGGCTCGAGACACCCTCTTCTAACCTCTACATGTACCTATTCATGCATATACTCCACAATACACACACGCACACAGAGAAAAAATAAAAGATTCCTTAAATCCTACTTGGGACCTAATTTAAAAAAAAATGGTTCAAGCAAGAGTTGTCAATTAATGTGTTGAGACCACACCTGGGGGGTCCATTCCAGCTGCTACAGCAAAACTCCTCATGCTGGGTTATCTGTAATCAACAAAATGTATTCTCACTACTCTGGAGGCCAGACCGTCCAAGATCAATACACTCAGGAAATGAGGTGTTTATTGAAGGCTGGTTCCTGATAGACAGCACCTTCTTACTGAGGCTTCAAATGACAGAAGAGCCAAAAGAGGCTAAGAAGCTCCTGCAAGCCTCCTTCATAAAGTCACACAGCGAAGAGCAGGGCCTCCTGACCCACCCTCCTCTCGAAGGCCCCACTTCTTAATACCACTGTATTAAGATGCGGACTGGATCTGGGAAGGACACAAACACTCAGACCATAGGAAACCATCCGTTAAGGGAAACTTACCTTCACTGCAGAATTGAACAAGTGAACAGTGACAAAGCAGTGCCACAGAATTCCTCTGATCCAAAGGAAACAAACAGAACTGGGAGGATCAGCCTATCCCTATCCTGATTGCATAACCTTCAGTTAAAACAAGACACTCCGTGTCCCTCCCCCCCCCCCAGTGATGTAGTTTCACGCACTTGGCATTGCCTGTGATTGACCTAGAGTCTGTCAAACCCCAGATTTGACTCATAAGACACAAAGGGAATTCAGAACAAGCTAAGCAGGAGGAAAAGCAAGCATCCCATTAATCCACACTGTGGGATTTTCAGGATGATAGATCCGCCCTCTGCTACCAACCACAGCAAAAGACACTACACTAGGCAACAGGCCCCAGAGGGACACAGTGCCCAAAGACCCTGGCCGTGGTTTGCTTTTGATGAGCCAGCTGAAGCCTACTGTTGAGACAAGACAAAATTTAAATATGCATTAGGTATAAAAGGGCATTGGAAGTCATTGCTTATTCAAGTAGCTGACGTTATTTGGGTTTGCTTACACAAGCAATAAAATAGCTCCAGAATGTTCACAGTTGCCTTGTGGGAATTCCAAGATGGCCCCATGACCCAAGTGGACAGCCTGATTTAGTGTTTAGATCTATACTGCTTCTCAAGAGCCCACATATTAAAGGCTTGATCCCCATTACACAGTCTGGAGATGTTTGAACCTTTAAGAGGAGGGCCTCTTTAGAGACTTTCAAGTCACTTTAGATGTGCCTTTTCAGGGGACAGTAGGATTCCCACGCCCTTCCTCCTCTTTCCACTTGCCAGTCACAAGGCAGTGGTTTTGCTCTGTTCCTGCTCACTGTCATGATGTCCCACCTTGCCCCAGGCCGAGAAATACAAGGCCAGAGGTCATAGACTGGAGTCCTCAAAACCGTGAGCCAAAATAAACCTTTCCTCTTTATAAGTTAATTGTGTCTAGTAATTGTTAACAGCATTAAAAACAGCTGCGAAATGCACATGGATTCTGGATGTGATGACATTACCCCCTGCAACTAAGGCTACTTCTTGTGGCAAAGGTGAAGGAATCGTGAAGGTGTGACTAAGCCCCTAGCCAGTTGACTCTGCTGCTCTGGGTGGGCCTGACCTAATCTGACTAGCCCATTAAGAGGTTATCAATGGAAAACGTGAAACTGGGAAGCAACGCCCACAGCCTGTGAAGAGGCCGTCTGCTAGGCTGCTGAGGGAAAGGCAGGTGACCTGAAGAAGCTGAAGGCCCAGCCTATGATTGCTAAGAACTGAATCCTTTAACGACTTTGTTAATTTAGCAGAAGACCCACCCCTAAGTACTGCCAGATGATCTCAACCTGCTCCCAATAATGGCACAAAGACTTATTATTTATTAAGCTTAGGCCTTATAGCTTAGGTTAGTTCCCAACTAGGTCATATAACTTAATTAACCTGTTTATTGTAATCTACATTCTGCCACGTGGCCCATTACCTCTCCTTCAGTCCAGGCATTTGTTTCTTCCTTCGAGTCTGGCTGGTGAACCCCTCCCTCTCTCCATGCCTGCCTGATTCTTTCTCAGAGTTCCTGACTCTGCCTGGATCTCCAGGCCTGCTACAGGCTCTGTTAAACAAATTGGAAGGTGATGGAGAAGAACATTTACAAACACTGAGACAGGTGATGTTTCATAAAAATAACAATACCAAAGTGCAGACAGTACTCAGGTCTCCGCTGTTACAGAAGTCAACATTTGAATAACACAAAGACAATCTTTAAACAGTGCACAAGAAGATTATCCCAACACCAAGGCCTCTGATGACATCACAGCCCTAGCTGACATCTTTAAGTCTAGTGATGCACCAAGACCACAGAAACTGTGACATTATAAAAGTGGGTGCACTTTCAAGCTACTATCTATCACCTAGAGAGTAGACAGAGACAGTCTATGATGTTGCCATACCATGGGCTACAATTCATCAATGAAACAGCAGACTACCTTCTTGGTTATTTTATTCTGCAGCCATGACCAACCAAAGCCACTCAGGGAAGAAGAACTTATCTGTGCTCATGATCTCAGAGGGTTCCTCCTGTCATCATTTGGTCCCATGCACCTGGAAAGAACATCACTAGGCATGTATGACAGAGAACAGTCATAATATCATGGTGAACAGGAAGGAGAGGAAGGAGACAGGCAGAGGCCAGGGATTTAATTCCTCCAGCCAAGTCTCATCTGCTGATGTTTCCAGAACCTCCAAAAACAGTACTACTATCTGGGGCCAACTCTTCAATACCTTTTGTAGAACATTTCATATCCAAACCATAGCACCTCTGGGTACAGGAAACAACCCAGACGAGTCTTGAAAACATTACATTGAATAGAAGAAGTCAGGTGCAAGAAGCTTGCAAGACTGATTATAATTCTTTGTGTGTATGTGTGTGTGTGTGTATGTGTGTGTGTGTGTGTGTGTCTGTCTGTCTGTCTGTCTGTCTGTCTCTCTCTCTCTCTCTCTCTCTCTCTCTCTCTCTGTCTATCTCTGACTCTCTCTTGTGTGTGTGTATATGTGTGTGTGTATATGTGTGTGTATGTGTGTGTGGTGTATGTGTGTGTGTTTTTGCACGTGCATGCACATGTGTACATGTGTACCTGCATGTATGTACATAAGTAGTGTACAGGCAAGCGTGTCCTTGCATATGCACATGGAGGCCAGATATCAACAGTGGATGACTCCTTCTAGAGCTTGATAATTTAGCTTGGCTGTCTGCCAGCAAGCTCCAGCAATCCTGTCCCCACCCTCCCCTCAACAATGGAGTTGCCGGCAAACAGCACCATGACAACTTTTTACAAGACTGCTGGGGATCTGAACCTGGGTCCTCATACTTGAAGAGCAAACCCATCTTCCCTACCCATGTATTCTATGATTCCAGTTACATGATATTTAAGAATTGGCAAAACTCTGTGCCAATAGACACAGGAAGTATGGTTGCTTGTTTTAGGGAAGGGACAGAATTCACTGGACAACCCTGTTGAGAAAACATTTTATTTCTTCAGAGATATTTGGCTATGTGAATTTTACTCCTCTGTGAAGGCTCAAGCTGTAGACATTTCATTATTAACTACTGTTCAATTAAGAAATAAATAAAATTATCTCACCTCCACAGATTTAAAAGGTCTAAGACAGTTCAGAGTTGGGGACAAAGGAGCCATGGCTTGAGGGGACCCTCTTCAATGCACATGCACTCATACATGTGTACACACACACACACACACACATATGCACACATGGAAGTTATGCCATTCTAAGCTGAGCACACCTCCCCCTTGGCCTTTGCCTCTTTTTGTGTGGAGAAGGCAGCTGCCTCCCGGCGCTCAGGTCACTGCTCCGTATGTCTGCCTGTCAGGATAAGAAGGTGAGGGCAGATGCAGCCAATTAGCTGGCCTTTCAAGTGATTCTGTGGCCTCACATCTGGCTCCATCATCAACACCCATCTTGAGCCAATAAAAGCCACATACAGTCACAAAGAGTTAATTTGGTGGTCAGTGCTATGACAACCTGGACGTGAAGCTATGGGAGCGGGATAGGGACGTGGGTGGAATACTGCTGACCATCTGATTCCATGTCAGCGGGGGAGGAAGACCAGGAGGCCATCTTTTTATTGTAGATGGCTTCTGCTCTGGTGGAATCTAGATCAAGTCCTAGACAGCTTGAATTTGTCCTGCTGAATGCCAAGGGGTGTCCCAGCAGCCCTGCCAGACAGCACCAGGTATAGAGCCAATTTCATGGCAGACCTTCAGGTCTAGAAACCCTGAATCTCAGCATCCGTGCAGCCTCAGAAACGTGTAGAAGAGCAGAACCCATCTAAGATATTGCTGGAGTAGGGAAAGATCTGCCCCTGGGTTTGGCAAGGGAGGGACTCTGGAAAGCTCCAGCTATGGCCCTCACTTTGTCTGAAACGCCACCATCCAACCAGCCTCTTCTCTGAGTTGAAAGGGTTTGGAGGTCTCTATTATCCCATGCAAGTCCTGAGAGATGTATGCCTGTGTCTTGTCTTGGAGTCTGACATTTTCAAGACCTAGAGAAAGAAAGTCTAAGCAGAAGAAACAACTGAGTGGTGGGTCAGGAGAGAGTACAACCCTCGGAGTGGTGGTCATCAGTTTCCCCTTCTGTGAAGGGTTAGGAAGACAGAAAGCAGGAAGGTGAGCTGCCGGCCTTCTCTCCTTATCTCTGCACCTTGAGCTGAAGACGGCAGCCGCAAACTGAACTCAGCCCTCAGAAATGTTTGGTTTGGCTCTCAAGTGTGTTTTCAGGGAATGGGGGCCAACGTTTAAAAATGGAGAGATTTCAAATCTTACAAATGCCAAACGCCTGGCTCCTTTTGGAAAATGGGAAGCTCTGGTGGAGTGGAGCCCTCAGTCCCGCTCCGTGGCAATTACCAGGCACCGAGACCAGCTTCTCAGCCTCAAAATGGCTGGCAGGCTCCAGTTTGCCTCAGTCTCCACACTCCCTGCTGTCCCCAGCCAGTTCACTAGACTCATTCGTTCTATCTGCCTGATCTTTGCAGGCATCTGAGTTGGTGACTTCCATCCTGGCCAGACCTGGCTGGTCCTGCTTGTATAGTGAATAGGTGACCAGCCTCACACCCTACACAGGGTCTCAGGCATGAAGGCCAGCGTACGTTGGTACAAGTGTGTTGCTGAGGCTCCTTTGAAGGCGATGTTGTGGGATTATTTTGCTAAACATAAAAACCCAAAGGCAGGAAAGACACTGATGTGTTTTCTCAAATTGCAGCAAATTAAAAAAATGTGTATGCAGAATTCAACTGGGGGCCTTGGGTTTGCTTTCATGATAGAATAAACTGTCAGCTGGACGAAGCAGCAGATTAACTTTTATGGGCAACGTTTTGGCCTGGGATGTCGCTCCCTAGAGCTGGCTCCTTGTGTCTGTGACAAGATGGGCCGCTCCGGCCCTTATCTACAGCCAGATGCGCAGCCTCGCCAGCAGTGGGCCAGGAATTGGGCTTTAAATGGCTCGGCAGCAAATGTCAAAAGTGTTTGATCTGCTTTTAGAAAAGCACCTTTCAAGGCATTGGAAGATACTTGACACTTTGCAAAGAGATTAGAAAGTTTTCAGCTGAGTTGGAAAAAGGGGTCAGGCAGGTTTGAGTCCAAAGATGCAGAAGGATGACTTCAGAAGTGCTCAGGACCAGTGTGTCAGAAACCAGCGGTTTCACTTTAAAGAGCCAGAGGCAGTCATGTCCTCAGCCACCAGCCCCTGCCTGTGGCATTTGGAAAGTTCCCAGAACATTTTTCCTGGCCACGCTATCTGGGAGAGATAGCCATGCTCAAGATTGCAATGGGAAGTCAGGGCCGAGAAGGTGGGGTCAGCTGTTCGCCACTAGCAGTTAATAGTCAGCCTGGAAAGCCCAGCACTTAGCCCACCAGAGGGTTTGGATGCCCCAGGAAGATACACAGAACTCAGGGGCTGAGCCTGGATCCACAGCAGCAGAAGGACAAGGGGGGAACACTGGACCCGTGGTAACTGTGACGTGCTGGGGTGCTTCTTGTAAAACATTACCAGAAAGCCCATGGCTTCTAAAGACCATGAGAGCTCTCGATCTCTTGTGGACTAAGCCAGAATGTACCCACATACCACCAGCTGCCTGTCCCACGAGGAATGAGTTGCACCACAGTAGGGAATGAGGCTTTTAAAATGCAGACTAATAGTCATCACTTCCAGGCAAAATGATAATTGCTGATAAAGAAGACTCTCCTAACACTGCATAAGGACCTTCTGCGGGTCAAGGCAGTCCCTGGTGGGATGCTATGTGTTCTGTCAGCAGCCACTAGGTCAGAATCTACTAGAAGGAATTGGAAATGTGTGTTCCATGCCTGCTTATAAAACTAATGGGCTGTTTGACATTGGGCAAGCTCCTGAGACCCAGCTTTCTCATCTGAAAGACAAGATAAGCATTATATGTTCAGGATAGGGTAAGTTCTGATGCTGTGACAAATAGCACCAAAGCTATCTGACAAAACAAAGGTTTCTTTCTTACATGCACTGTGGGATGACAAAGGTCATTAAAGGGCTATGAGTCACTGTAGCAATTTCTACTCACAGTTCAGCTGGGAGATGTCCCCAGGACCCAGCCCAACTACACTGAATGATGGGGTTATACTCCTGTGTTCTTAGTGTATTAGAAGCAGATCTGAATGAACATTAGTTAGGTGTTCAGATTTCTGGCAACATAAAATGAACACCTGACTAGATAGCTTCTGCCGAGATTCTGAGCCCAAACAGATGGAAGTGGGATCCTGATTCCAGAACACTGGGTGTGTGACTTTGGGGAAATCCCTGATCGAGGATACCCACCCTCACTATCTTTATGTCACACAGCCTCTTCGTTCCAAATCAACTTGATAAGAAACAGAATTAAAGAACATAAAAATGGGGAAAAAATGAATAACTTTCTGTCTATCCTTAGCACTATTTTATATCTAGAAAACTAAATTATACAAGATAAAATCTAGTAATGCTAATAAACTCAGTAAAGTTGTGAGACGTTAAATTGTTACACAAAAATCAGCATTATTGTTGCGCACTAGCAATAAATAATCCCAAAAGATTAACAAACTAATTACATTTATAATAGCAATTATCCTCCTGTGCTGTATTGTACCTGGCTAACTTTTTTTTTCTATAGCCCCTACAGCAACTGACTTCTGAAACCAACTGACATTTGCTTAATATGGCTAATAACAAGACTCTGGAGACCCTCCCAGCCTCTGTTAGGTCTGGGATAGATAGATAGATAGATAGATAGATAGATAGATAGATAGATAGATAGATAGATAGATAGATAGGTAGGTAGGTAGGTAGGTAGGTAGGTAGGTAGATAGATAGATAGATAGATAGATAGATAGATAGATAGATAGATAGATAGATAAGACTCTGACAATGAGTACTTTGTTACTACTGTATATGTGAGACACTCTTGTATATAATCTGTTTGTAATAACTAATATTTTCCCTAAATTTATAAGAGACCTAAAGTTGTCAGGGGGTGGTGACACATACCTTTAATCCCAGCACTTGGGAGGCAGAGGCAGGCAGATTTCTGAGTTCAAGGCCAGCCTGGTCTATAGGCTGAGTGAGTACCAGGACAGCGAGGGCTACACAGAGAAACCCTGTCTTGAAAAACCAGAGAGAGAGAGAGAGAGAGAGAGAGAGAGAGAGAGAGAGAGAGAGAGAGAGAGAGCTAAAGTTTTGATAGCCAAAATTGATTTGATTGCCAAACTTATTCTACTAAACCAAAGTTTCCAAATTTTGCTAAAGAACTAGCTTGTAGGTAATTGCTAATTGTTAATTAATTAATTGTTAAATGCTAATTGTTGCTGACTCTGTGTTTAAGATGCCTCTCCAACTATGCAAGCCTTCTGAAGAGAAATAGTTTTACTTTTCTGAAATGTTTTACTCTTGTTAACTGTGTTTTTGCAAATCCTTGTAGCTAACTGTTGCCTGTTACTAGAGAGTTCTGTTCTTACAAAGCCTTAGTCCTGTTAACATTCTACAGAGGTGCGGGTTCTGACAAAGAAAGATGAGCAGTGTGTTTGGAGATGCTAGGACATTACCCACAGACAAACAGAATGGATTTCAGGTATGCCTAACCTAACAGGAGTAGTGGTACAGCACATAAGGCAGAAGAAGGCAGATCTCTGAGTTTGAAGCTAGCCTACAGAGTGAGTTCCAAGTCAACCAGGCATAAACAGTATAAAGGTAGACATCACTTTTATTATTTATTTTATTATTTATTTTATTTCCTCAGATGAAGGGAGGAGATGAGAGCTGTACCCAAAGTGTGCCATTACATGGCTTTGGCTGAGCCCAGAGCTTTTATTTCTCTGTACTAACTATCCCTGGGCCTAGGCCTGGAAGCTTCTAGCCTCTGTACAATCTAATCTTACGAACTGACTGATTCAAACTGTCTTCTCTCTCGACTTCTGACTGAATTTCTTTGCTCGGCCTCAAACTAACTCTGGCAATCTGTTCTAATCTTCTGGATCCTTCTCATTCTTTGGCTTGTTCTGTCTTCACCTGCAACCAGTGTCTATAAAACTGTCGCAGTAAAACCACCTTCTCTCTCCTGACTCACTCTGTGCTCTTCTTAAGTCTCCTCCTAGTCCTGTCTGTCCTTGTGAGAGCTGGATGTATCCTATCTCTGGTTTATTCTGTCAAATCTTTCTCTGACTAGTCGCTTTGCCTGCCCCTCAATTAGACATCATTTTCAAACAAGGCTGCTTTCTTCTACAAACTAACCTTACCCTTATTGTTAGGGAGTAAAGGCGTGCAAAGGATGTTTCTATATTCTAGCCAGAAGGATTAAAGGTGTCACTCCAGCCAGATCACACAGTCGTAGAAGGTCTTTGGATGTGATCACTTGCCAAAGCATACATGTTGCTGGATTAAAATTCCTCTACAACACAGTGATCCCCATGGGGGTGGGGAGAGGAAGGAGGCAGGGAGGGAGGGAGGGAGGTAGAGAGAGAGAGAGAGAGAGAGAGAGAGAGAGAGAGAGCTGCTCTGTTGCTCAATACTAAAGAACAGTTGCTAGTGTGTGTGTGTGTGTGTGTGAGTGTGTGTGGTGTGTGTGGGGGGGGCCTAGTTCAATCCTCAGTACCAACAAAATGAGAATAAAATACTGAAATTCGACCCTTATCTTATATCATATATAAACCAGATTTCAAACATTTGTTTAAGAATGAGAACTATAACACTATTTAAAGGAAATGCAGGAAAAAAAATCTTCCTGACCTTAAGTTTGACAATGGTTTCTTAAATATGCCAATAAACAAAAAATCAGATTAAACAGACTTCATCAAAACCAAACCTCATGTGCATCGAAAGACGTGATCAAAAGAATAAAAAGAAACCCACCAGGGCCATAAAACCTTGGCGTCTCGTAGATCTGCGGAGAGATGACTATCCAGAACTGTATAAAGATTTTCTATAACAGCAAAAACAATCAGGCCAAACAAGGACTAGGGGGCTTGAACAGATAGTTGTCCAAAGAAGGCACACAAGTGGCCGATTATGTAATTTTTAGAGACAGGTGGATCAAAATTACACAGATACCACTTGATACCCACAGGGTGGGTGCATTCTAAAAAAAAAATGGAAAATAACAAGTGTTGGTTTGGATGTTGAGAAATCACAACCCTCAAAATTTGCTATTGGACATTTGGAAAACAGTTTTGGCAACTATTCAAAGGCTCGGAATTAATTATGATCCAACAGTTTCTATCCTAAATACTCAGCATTAAGGATCAAAAGCAGGGACTCAAACAAGTATGCACATATGCACAGAGCAGTGTTTTGGGGAGTAGTGAAAGGCTAGAAATACAGCCCAAATGTCCTTCACAGGTGACAAACCAAGTGTGATCCAGCATTCATCCCTTATCCACAGGGGATGTGCTCCAGTCCCTTGGGCATGCTTGGTGTGGACAGTCCTAAAGCCTATTATAAAATTGTTTTTTTCCTATGCACACATTCCTATGATGAAGTTTAGCTTATTCTTCAGGCACAGTGTGACAGGAACAGAAACTCACAAATTTGGGAAGTTATTTAAAATTTCAGAATTGTTTCTGATGTTTTCTTTCTGATATTTTCAGATCACAGTCGACCCCGGGTCACTGAGACATCAAAACGAATGTGGAATATGGTATATATGTGTGCTTTTTTTCGTCCATAAAAGAAAATATAGTACTGACATGCTAACACATGGACAAGCCTTGAAAACATTATGCTAAAGTGACAGATGCCAGACACAAAAGTCGCATGCTGTGTAATACCATTTATAGGAAATATTCAAAATGTGTAAATCCACAGAGCACACACTAAAGAGGTCATGGTAGTGAGGAGAGTGGGTAGTGATTGTTTCACGGGTGCATGCGTTCAGTTGGGAAAGTGACCAAGCACCACACGTGGACAATGGTGTTGGTGGCCCAGCACTGGAATAGGTCAAATGCTACTAAATTGTCTGTTTTAAAACATTTATATTAGGCTGGAGAGATGGCTCAAGTGGTTAAGGGCACTGGCTGTTCTTCCAAAGGACCCAGGTTCAATTCCCAGCACCCACAAAGCAGCTCACAACTGTCTGTAATTCCATGTCCAGGGGATCCGACAGCCTCACACAGACATACATGCAAGTAGAACACCAATGTACATAAAATTATTTTTTTAAAAAAAATTATTTAAAAAATGTATATGTTATGTGAATTCCACCTAAAACACAAAACCTGGGAGCAGATCTTGTCATCTCTGTTTATGACTGAGAAATCTAATATCCCAGGAGACAAACATCTTGCTCAAAGTCACACTGGCCTCTCCCCAGTGTGAATCTGAGGAAGCCACGTTCAGCCTCGGCCTCAGGAGAGGAGTCAGTCCTGAGGTGGGGAGAGACAATGCACAGGGAGACAGCTGTGAGCCGCAGCACATTCTGTATTGCTTGACTTTTGTTTCATGGCGCTTTTCTAGCGCATCCTCACCTGCATGCTTTCTGTTTGTTGTGTAGGTGCCAGAGTGAGGAGTGAAATTTGTGAACCCAACCATAAATCTGGTAACAACTCCCACAGGAGCTGTGAGCCACCAGCACTAAGGGGATCATGTGCTGAGAGGCAAAGTCATAGCCCCAAACCTACTCATACCTCCCCCAGATTATTGTCCCAGAGGGGCTACAAAGCCAGAACTTAGTACCATAGCCCGTTTTTCGTCCCTACATCAGTCACTGCCCCTACATTTTTGCCTTTTGTGACCAGACTGTTAAGAGATTTTAAAGGTCTGTGTGAACATGGAAACAGTTTTCATTTTTAGAATAGAAGAGGGAAAAAAAAGGATTTTTCATAAATTTCTATCTTTTGTTAACATATTTGTATTATCCATATCTTTGCGTCTCGATTGACTGTATTTTGGCTGAACCACTTAAAAGGAAATTGCAGGGCCTAGGGAAATGGATCATTTGGTAAAAGCGCTTGCTGGATGAGGCTGATAACCTGAGTTCAGATTCCTGGAAGCCATGTAAAAGTCAGATGCAATAGTGTTCAGTCACAACACCAGCACTCTCGCATTGGGACGAAAGGCACACATGAGAGACTCTCCGGGAAGCTTGTGTGGCAGCTAACCTGGATGGACTCCACAGTACAGAAACAGAAACAAGAGAGACCCTGCCTCAAAACAAGGGAGAAGTTGAGAAATGACTCCCAAGAATTGTCCTCTGGCCACCAACACACACTGTGGCACCCACATGCCCCCCAACACCATGCACATAGACACAAATACATAAGAGTACGTTGTAGACATCATGATTCTTCAACATGTCAAAAAAATTAAGCTATTTCCATTTCTGTTTTACATCTAGTAAACCAACACTAACTGTCTTTATTGTTATCTGATACTCTATGCAATTCGAATTCAGTTCCAAAACTGTATTTTCATGGTTGATTTAACCAGGAACTAATCAAAGACCACATATGACATGGGATTATTGCCTGTCTCATGGTTTCATCTCATCGCTCAGGCCTCTGCCCTTTATACTAGCCAGAATTGGGGTTAAGTTGACTGATTCTATATAATCAGCAAGAAACCTTGCAGGTTTCTTGTGAAAAGGCCCAGGTTCCCCACTACTGCTAATGCTAAATTGGACTCTGGGCTCAGTTGGCCAAAGCCAGATGTGCTGATACAACAGTACGTTTCCTTTGATGAGCAGACTGTGGAACTAATAACTTGACATTGTACACAAGTGTAGTTCATAATCAGTCTTCTGCCTGATACTCCCAATGCCCATAACGCCCCAACCTGGTCACTTATTTCAATAGTTAACAACAGTCGGTTTCTGATTGTCTCATCCCTTCTTATAACAATAGGGGATTCCTCTACTACTGGGCCTACTCACCCCCAGGAAAAAGCAGAACAAAAGCCAAAACATAGTTGTCTGGTCAGAAAATCCAGAGCCAGAAGTCGGACGCAAACAGAGGTCAGTACTGAAGGGTGGGAGAGGGCGTGGGCCCAGGTCCTTCGCTGACCAGTTTCAGCAGCTGAAGTTAAACGCCTACCAGAATCAGAACCCGTCTCTGCTGCTCCTCTCCATTTTGTTTGTTTGTTTGTTTGTTTTTTTCCACAGTAGCTCACAATCCAGATCTTTCATCACTGGACAGTTGAGCCACTGCTGGTCTGTGTTAGCCTGTTGTCTCCATTCGGGAGAATTCTGTTTTCTCCAAGCTCTACAACCATACAACTTTTTCAAACTGTACTTATCGAGCTTCTGTTTCTTTCTCTGTGCTGGGATCGGCCCCTGAGCCTGGTACAGGCTAAGCACATGTTCTACCATTAGTCCTCACCCGGCCACGTCCTGGTCAGCTCTACACGTTTTCAGGGCTTGGGTTTGTTTGCATTTTTTGTCCTGTTTTCTCAGGTTTTTTGTTTTTTTGTGCTTTTTTGTTTTTTCGTTTTTGGGTTTGTTTTGTTTTGGTTTTTTGTGTTTTTCGGGGTTTTGTTTGTTTGTTTGTCTGTTTTGAGATAGGTTTTCCTGTGTAGTCCTGGCTGGTTCTCCCGCTGTCTCAGTGACTTCATAACACAGTCACAGGTTTAAAACTGTCCCATGCTAAGCAGAGCAGCCAAGATGAACACAGCGGAAACGGACATTTTAACAATAGACTTATAACCAGTGGCTATTCTTTATTTCTTTGTTTTCCGGTTTTTTAAAACTTATTTCAAGAACTGCCATCAACGATATTTTTGAAGTTTTAAATTACAAGCTCATTTAAACCTGATAGTCTTCCTTTACAGGGTTAGCTCTTTCTCACACTTTAATGACACGTCTTTGTGTTTAAGTTGTTTTCATAAAGAAAAGCAAGACTCCCGATGGTGACTAAGCCTCCTTACTAACCGTTCCTGGAAACAGCACTAAGCACTTTAAATATTATCCTAAAGCCGGAATGTGGAATAAAGAGGTGAGAAACTGTAGCGTAAGTCATGTCTCAAGTTCAGCATTCCGCACGTCCAGGCCTTAGGACTGCTCTGACCCGACAGACGTCCGCACGTCCAGGCCTTAGGACCGCTCTCACCCGACAGATGTTCACACAGCTGACCCTAGGACCACTCTGACCTGACAGATGTCCACACGGCTGACCCAGGCTGTGATTTCTGTTGGACAAAGGTGGGTCAGCAAAGCGCTGAGACATTTATTCAACTCAGAGAGTAAAGTGACTTCCACACAAAAGTAGTTCTAAGTTGGGGCTTACTAAAGGTCCCCTGCACACCGCCGAGAGGCCGGCTTCCCGTGCTTCTCCTTCAGTCTATCCAGCTCATGGGCACAGGCCAGGATTCAGGCTCAGTGCCAGGATGCAGGCTCAGGCACATTTAGACACTTTACCTGTAATGAATGACTTGGTGGTCACAAAACCTAAGGTGTGAGTGAGCTAGCTATCTGTCTGCCTGTCTGCCTGCCTGCCTGCCTGCCTATCTATCTATCTATCTATCTATCTATCTATCTATCTATCTATCTATCTATCTATCTATCTACTGACTAATCTAGCTACATACTGACCTTCCTACTTGCCCAGACCCCTCTTTCTCTCTCTCCTTATCAGAATCCAGCAAAGCCCAGCAAAGGCCAGACTCCAGCCTGCTAATAGCATGATATGTTTTGCCAAATGAGTTCATCATTTCCCTTTTTTTTTCTTTTTATGGTGTATGAAACAAGAGCTCAGACTGAACTGGGTGGGACCCCTAAAAGACTAGCCCTTCTGCAGGAAAGGAAGTCTTCTGGTGATCTGCTGGTGAGAGCCATGAAGGTAGGAGAAGAAGAATCCTTCTTGTCTATGACTGTCCTTCAAGCCAGTCACCATGGCAACAAGAGCACCAGGGTCCCAGCAGCTCTCTGACCCAGCCCTAGAATTTTTTTTTTAATTTTATTCATTTTTAAGTGTGTGTGTGTGTGTGTGTGTGAGAGAGAGAGAGAGAGAGAGAGACAGAGAGACAGAGAGACAGAGAGAGACAGATAGAGACAGAGACAGATACAGAGACAGAGACAGAGATAGAGACAGAGAGACAGACAGAGAGAAAGACACAGAGAGAGACAGAGACAGAAAGCAGCACCCTCATAAGCTGAGAGGGCATTAAATCCCCTGAGACTGGAATCATAATCGGTTATGAACCATGTGGGTGCTGAGAATTGAGCCCCAGTCTTCTGCAAGAGCAGCCAGTGTTCTTAACCACTGATCCACCTCTCCAGCTTGCTCTCTTCCTGTGGAATAGTAACTGCAGCCTTCCAGGTGGTAGCTCAGGGGCGGCCCGGAGGAAACACCAGAACTAAACAGCACCATGCAGTAGACAAGGGCAGCAGCCCATGGTAAGGG
Organism: Tokudaia tokunoshimensis; assembly: GCA_036184795.1. Classification (NCBI taxonomy): domain Eukaryota; kingdom Metazoa; phylum Chordata; class Mammalia; order Rodentia; family Muridae; genus Tokudaia; species Tokudaia tokunoshimensis. The sequence goes on along the minus strand of BTHU01000020.1, from coordinate 15,406,092 downwards.
TGTACCTTTCTGTGAGGGCCCAAGGAGAGGACAGAAAGGGTTATTGGTGAGGACTTAAGATTTGACTGTACTGCAGAGCACCAAGGGCTGCATCCTCAAAAATGCCAAAAAAAAAAAAGTAAAATCAAAGTTAAGGCCAAAAGGCAGAGAAGTTTCTTATTGGAACAGCATTCACCAATTGCTTCCTTGAGAAGGTTATGTTTCTTTCTGGGTCTCTTTAGTCCTCACCTCTGTAAAATGGGATGATATTAAGGTCACCTACATCAAAGGGCTATTGGTATAAGCTACTCCACTACCACTGAAGTCGACTAAGCTTTTCGAGTTCTTGTACTGTGTGTATGGGAAGAACTCAATAAGCATTGCATCCTTATGACTGATAGCCACCTCTACAGGCAGGAGAGTGGAGGGACTATCTAATCAGAGCCGCACTAGACTGGTAGAAGGATGTCTATTGACTTCTCAGCCTTGCAAAACTTGAACACAAAACATTGTCATCTTCACGGCTGATAGGAAGCCTGGATACCATGTTCCTTAAGATCACAACTGGTCTACTCGACAACCCTAGGAACATGCCCAACAGAAAGTTACATGTGTGGCCACCATAAAACATAGAATGTCCAAAAAGAGTAGACTTGGAGGGAGAGAGAGAGAGAGAGAGAGAGAGAGAGAGAGAGAGAGAGAGAGAGAAGCACACTTTCTTAGCAGTGAGAATAAGCAAAGCGAGGCTACAAGCCACCAATAAGATAGAGAAATCTCACACAGTGTTGAAAAAAAAAGAAAAAACAAGAGAGATTGCTTGCTGATGATTCCAGTTCCATAAAATTCAACTTCACAACCAGACAAAAGCAGTTCGTGCTGTTAGATGGACGGAGAGGTCAGTCTTTAGAGGGAGCATAAGAGGACCTCCTGGGGATACTGGTGGTAGTGCTTCCCAATGCTGAGGGTGGAATCCAGTCCTTGCACATGCTCAGTGAGTGCTCCAACACTAACCTGCAGCTCCTGTTCCTACATTCTATTTCTGGGGCACGGTCTTTTGGTAGAAATTCATTACATGCTTACAGGTTGGTGTTATGCAGCAATCATTTTTTAATGGATTGAAATATTGGCTCTTAATCTGTTCATTTTCAACCAATGTGTTTGTTTTCTCCCCCAACCCCATTAAACACCAGACATAGCCTTAAATTTAGAAGGGTCCTGTGGGCTCCAGCCACAGTCCTCATTTCTGCTGACCTCAGATAGGGCCTCCAAACTCGGTCCAAGCTCTTCTCCCAGGAGCAACAATATTAGAGCTGCTGGAGTCAGGCCGCAGACGCCTCACTCCTTCCAGGCCTCCTCCAGCCACACTGGTCGTCAGTTCCTTCCCTTTGCCCACAGTCTCCCACCCTGACTCCAAATGCTCAGGCCTTCTCTGAGAAGCTCTGCTCTCCTCTAGCACCCTGTAGAGTGACAAGAAGCAGATGTGACTTGGTGCTATGCAGATGTGCTTGCTTCATGTACAGACTTCACTCTGCACCATCCCTGTGGCCTTGGGAACACCATCCCATGTGGGGAAAAGGAAGTCACTCTTCCCTCTTCCTCCACATTGTTGGGAACCCAGGAAGGGATAACAGCGTCAGCACAGAGTCTGGCACAAAACCAGTGTAGCCACAACTGTCCAAATGCCCTGAATATACAGAACCTTTAAATTTTGCTTGGAAATGCCTCATGATGAAAAACATCATATTTAGAGTGTGAAAAGGGCAGACGAGGGTCATTTGTGGCTCTGTGCCCTCTGTCAATGATGCAGGAAGAAAAGCCCTCAAGAACCACAAGCAAACTATGTGAGCACTCTTTGATTGATGGAGACGTAGTCAGTGACACAGGGTACCCTGTGAGTTAGTACAGAGATACGGGTGCAATCTTTTCTTTTTGTAAATAAAGTTTTATTGGAACAAACTATGCATGTTTGTTCACACATGATCTATGGTTGCCCTTATTGAACAACCACAAAGCTAAGGAGTTGCCACAGTTGTATGGCCCATGAAACCAACAATATTTACTATCTGACCCTTTACAGAAAGTATACTAGGACTGGAAAGTTAGCTCAGAAGTTAAGAGCACTTGCTATTCTTGGAAAGGGCCCATATTCAATTCTCAGAATCCAAACAGCAGCTCACAACATCTGTAACTCCAGTCCCTGGGAATCTGAAGTCCTCTTTGGGCTTCACAGGCACCAGGCTCACATATGATGTACGTAGTGGTTTGAATAAAATGGCCCACATTGATCAGTAGGGACTGGCAGTATTAGGGGGTGTGGCTTTGGTGGAGAAAGTGCATCACTGGGGGTGGGCTTTGAGGTCTCAGAAGCTCAAACTAAGCTTAGTGGCTCATAGTTCTTTTCCTGCTGCCTTCAGACCCAGATGTAGAACTCTGGGCTACCTCTCCAGCAGCATAGCTGCCTGCGTGCTGCCATGCTTCCTACCATGACGATAATGGACTGGACCGCTAAATTGTAAGCCAGCCTCAATTAAATGATTTCCTTTTTATAAGTGTTGCCATGGTCATGGTGTCTCTTCACAACAGAAACTCTAACTAAAACACACACACACACAGTCACACACAGAAAGAAAGAAAGAAAGAAAGAAAGAAAGAAAGAAAGAAAGAAAGAAAGAAAGAAAGAAAGAAGAGAACAAGAAGAAGAAGAAGAAGAAGAAGAAGAAGAAGAAGAAGAAGAAGAAGAAGAAGAAGAAGAAGAAGAAAAGTTTGCCAAGCCTTAATCCAGGAGAGAATTCTTTCCACTTGCCTGCAGAAGGAGTGCTTGTGGTCGCACTGTGGACAAGTCATTCGTGTTTCAGGGATTAGTAACTTCAATGTAAGCAAATGCATCCCATGGGATACAGTTTGCAGCAAAGAACCAGCCGTACACACAGCAAGCAGCATGTCTGGTACTCAACAGCACTGGGCTAAGAGATAGAGCAAAAGGAACTGTCATATTGGAAGGCCTGGTGGCCCTGCCTATGGTAGTAGGACAATGTGTCAGTGAGTGTTCATACACCAGCTTACCAGGACGCAGTAAGCAGATATAGAGCCAGGAGCCCAGCTATACCTTTCAAAGGTCCTCCTCAGTGGTCTGCCTTTATTTGCCAGCTAAACCCTGACTCACAATAGCTCTACAACCTTCTAAAACAGTGCCAACTTCTGGGGAATGGTGCTGGTGCAAGAGCTCACTTCAGATTCAAATCATAACCAACTCACTAAGGTCTCTTATTCAGTCAACTCTATAAAGTAGGGCAAATGTCCCCCAAAGATGGGGAAACAGAGGCACCAAGGCTAAGTAACTTTTAGCAAATGGCGGAACTGGAGTTTTGACCTTAGATGAGACTTCAACCTGTCCTTTTAACAATTACCCCAAACAGAATACAGTTGATGGGCTCCTGGATGCCCTGGAGATACTCAGCACCTGTAACACATGCATATCCTCCCAAAAGCTTTGAATAATCTCTGGATTACTTACACTACAAACACTGTGTAAATAGTTGTGGTCTTGTTCAAACACAAGCATCAAACACTTCAGGAAGCTGGCAAGATGGCTAAGCTATTAAGCACACTGGCTACTCTTCCAAAGGACTGGGCTGTTATTCCCAGCACCCACGTGGCAGCTCACAACCACCTGTAACCCCAGTTCCTGAGGATCCAACACCCTCTTCTGGCCTCCAAAAGCACCAGGCATACATGCATTGCACGGTCATACAGTCAAGCGAAACACGCATGCACACAAAATGATAAAATAGAAATAAGATTTAAAAAACGGCAATATTGTAGGTCTAACAGCACACGGATGAGAGGTGAGATGAGTGTCCATGCATGACCAGCACTGGAGGGAAACCAAGGCACTGTGAAGGGAAACCAAGAGAACTGACAACAGGGTAACCCCTCACCGTGCTTTCTTACACAACTCAGGACCACCCGCCCAGGTTGGAACCACCCAGAGTGGCCTGGGCTCTCCCATATCAAACATTGATCAAGAATACGCACCACAGGCTCAGCTACAGCCAATCTGATATAGGCATCTGCTCTATAGGTGTCCTCGTGCTGGGGGACCCTGCTTGAGTCAAGTTGACAAAGAACTAGCCAAGCAGTAGGCCCATGTCACTTCTCTTACTAGGACTTACCGACGTGCTCAAGGTGCTCGGTAAGAAGCAGAAGCAACCCTTCTCCTTGGGACCTTTTAGATTTTCTTTTCATTTTGGGGGGAGGGGGAGGTCTGATAATTTATCGGTTACTCTAAACACCTTATTTTTTATTGATCTTGGAAGTAGAAGCCCTCAGCCCAGATAGCTGACGTCTCTTGGCGATATGCTCCTGGTGTTTTTTTTCTTTTGCTTCCTTTATATTCTCTTAGCAAAGGTTTAGCACAGTCTTCAGCTTCCCCCTTAGTGATCTTTTTTAATTTGGGGAATTACAACATTTCCCCCGTCCCTTTCCTTTCTCCAAACCCTCCCAAATACCACTTCCCACTCTCCTTCATATTCATGAACTCTTTTTTTTCACTAATTGCTCATGCATGCACATACGTACATACATATATGTTCCTAAGTATAACCTGTCCAGCCCATACAGTGTTAACACATTGTTTCTGCGGAGTAATACATCAGCATTTGGGGTGCAGGACGTGTGGAGTAATGAGATGCTAAATCTTGGTGCTTTGGTCCTGGGCTTTTTACCTTTGTTTAAGGGCTTTCTGACAACATATTGGTAAACAGCATCTTCTTTAGAGACATTGAAAAGCTTCCAGATTCTCCTAGCTCTTTAAGGCCCCAACTGCCAATCTATCAGTACAGGAATATCCCTCCCTCCTATTTGTTTGTTTGTTTATTATAGCAACCAAGTTCAGAACGTTTAGATTTGGCATCCATGATGTATCTGTGAGCAGGGTTTCCTCTCTCTGGTTCTCCTAGGCTTATAACAAGACTGTCCCTTCCTCAACTGCAGCTGTACTCTGTGGTGGGTTGAAACCCCGTCCTTTGTGGGAAAACCTTGTTTGTGGCTCCCACCATCAATCTGGATCGCATAAACCTTCTACTCTTCACCTGAAGCACGAACAACCACTTCTGTGGCTTCTCATGGAAAGTGCACTCACTTCCGTGAGTTTCTGACAGCAGGTGGCTGGGAAACAGATATTAAGTTTCATCTTGATACAGTCAACTGCTTAGGAAGCACCACCAAAAAAAAAGCCATTTTTCATTTTTTATTTTTTAAAGTGTTTGGGTGTTCAGCCTACATGTATAGATGTGCACCGTATTCATGCAGTACCCAAGGAATCCAGAAGAGGGCACCAGATACCCTGGAACCACAGTACAGGCAGTTAGTGGTTAGAGCCACGTGGGTGCTGGGAATTGAACCCCACTCCTCTTGGAGAGTAGTCATTGGCTCCTCACTATGGAACTGTGTCTCTCCTCGCTGTTTTGTTTCTCTTGTTTTTCAATGCTATCAGTGGTTGATTGAGTCTGGAACTCCTGAATAAAAAGGACCAGCTGACCCTTCCTATATATAAAAAAATGCATTCGCTATGAAGTAAGTCATATGTGTATCTGACCACAGTCAAAAGCATACATCCAGGGAGATGTACCTCCATTGGTAGAGTGCTTGCCTGACATACAGGAAGCCAGGGTTTAGCATAGTACAAACGCAGGCGTGGTGGTCAATGTCTAGAATCTCAGCACTCAGGAGGAAGAGGCAGGAGGATCAGAAGGTAAAGGTCATTATTGGGTACGTGGCACGTTTGAGGTCAGCGTGGGCTTTATGGGATCCTGTCTCAAGGAAACAAATAGATACTAATTCACACCTATGTTCAAAGCCACACTGTGTATTTAAGGCGAGTATAGGAAGGTGACAGTGACAGTGACTGGCAACGTACCAGGCATGGTCTATCCTGTGCACCCGAGTTCCATAATTTTTTCGACTTCAAATATCTTCACGGCTGAGCTCAGTGTCATAGTGCTTGCCTAGCATTCGGGGATGGGGGAGGGGGACCCTGGGTGTGATCCCTAACACTGTAGAAAAATAAAGAAAAACATAAAGTTACATATGATTTTAGCATGGATAGTCAGGTAAAACTGGCTCAGTCCTAAATTCATTTTAAAATTTAAAAAAAAAAATCTTGAAGAGAATTCTGGAATCCCAAGTCCAAGGTTGACACCAGCGTGGCTAGTTTCTTGGCCGGCCTCCTTTGGTTTCCTGTAGCCAGCAGCTCCGTAGGTGTCCCTCCAGCTGCCAGCAATGGCAGCCTGGGGCTGGCACCATGGGCCCAGCCAGGCACCACAGGCCGGCTGCCTTATCACACCGGGCAGAAGAAGCAGTGTGGGGCCTGACACGGGTCCTCCCGTGGCCACAGCGGGGCAGCCGGATTTTTTTTTCCCTGACCATCTTTGAGCTGGAGATCAGACACAGGGAAAGATTAAAACAAATATGAATTTAATCAAGGGATTCTGCTGTCCTGGGGTGGAAACAGGAGCCTGCTGACATAAAGAGGGACCGGAGCGCGGGGAGCCAGAGTCGAATCAAAGCCGCTGGCTTCCCACTAACCGCTCAGATGATCCGTATCATAACAACAAAAAAGAAAAACAATTATTTATTCTTTTTGATGTTGCAGCTCAGCAGTATCTTGCTTTTTGAAGAGAGGCAAGGTCAGAACCAAGTTATTGTTTTTGCCTGAAACTTTGACAGGGACTCCGAGTTCTTCTGTGCGACTCTCGGACAGGAGATGAGAGAGACTTGCAGACCGCATTTCTTCCAGGCCACGAAGCAGTTCTTTCTTGCTCCCCCCTACCCCCCTTTTCCCCTGGCCATTTCTCTCTCCCTTATCTTCCTCAAGGACCTAAGTGTACAAGGGCCACCAGGCAGAAGTTCTGTCTCCTCCAGGGACTCAGGAGCAGAGTTCTCTAGATTCACACCTATGTGAGGACTAGGGGGAAGACCTTAGCCCTCTGATTTGCTCCCCAGACATTGACGATGCGGCACTGGGCGGGAGGTTCCATGCCTGGCGTGTAGCACAACCACCATCAGTCACAGCCCTAACCTGCAAGCCTATCATTCACAGGAAAGACGCAATTAATAATTCAGGCCCATCCCAGCAAGTTCAGGCCACACCCAGGGCTTCAGGAGCACCTGCAGCACAGAAGTCACATCGAAGTGTCAGGGGAGGAAGTATACTGGGACAGAGGCAAGAGTCTGCACAGAGTTAAGGCCTGCAAGTAAGAGTGTTTTCAAAGATGTAGAAGTAGCTTGATTATGCAAGTGGGAAAGACTGTTTGAACGGGGAAAGCCACTAACTAGATCTTCCCTGGGCCTAGCTCCTACAGTCTCTTGTTGAGCCACAAGGAGTCTAGGTCCCTCTTCACGAAGGTGCTTCCTGAACTCTGCTAGAACCACTGAGTGCCAGCCCTGGGGGTGAGAGAAGACACCAGCAGGGAGCAGAGAGGGGTCGGGGTGCCAGAAAACTCTGAGAACGGGTCACAGCGGAACAGCACAGGCTTCTGTGCTACTGGGCATGAGCAGAGCAGAGGCGAGATCCTATCTCCGTACCTGAGAGCAGCCATCCAGGAGAGGAATTAGCCAAGAACGGGAGGAATGGCCATCTCACAGGGGGATGCCCAGGGTTCAGGCTCGGGGGACAAGGGGTCAGATAGGCAGACTGGCTCTTCTCTGCCTTTAGCACCCGCTTGCTGGTCTGATTCTCTCCAGAAGATTTACCCACAATTCCCTGGCGCTCAGCCTTAAGGGCCACTCCCGTGCCTTGGCACCTCAAGCCCGTCCTGTGCAGGGCAGGCCACATTCCTCTGTCCAGAAATGAGCTCGGAAAATCCTGGTTCTTCAGGTTCTGAGTTGGCCAGAGTCAGGAGCAGGAGGCAGGATGGTCAGGGTCCATGCTACACAGCAAGTCACCAGTCATCAAATTGCCAACGAATGAATGAAGTTTTTAAACTAATGAATGATTTTTTTTTTAAGAAAATGGATCTGAGTATGGTAGCACATGCTGTGACCCCCAACTGTGACTGGAGGCTGAGGCGGGATGTTCCTGAGTTCCAAGCTACACAGAGACCAGTCTCAAAACCCAAGCAAAGCAGAATTGTGGAACCCATAGGACCTGAACCCTGCCAATCCCATCATGACATGACCCGCACTACCACCCTTACAGAGGCCAAAGGGAAAAACTGAGCAACCCGGAAGAAACCCACAAACCCAGAGAACAGCAAAATGGCATCTACGTATTGAAGGGGCTCTCTCGCTTCCCCGGAAGGCAGATCTGGTGAAGATGGTCATAGTTTGGAAGGAAGGCCTTGCCTGCTGCTGCTGGCCACCATCCAAGGACCTCATCTCTTCCCACTCTGGCCCAACCTGCCAGCTAACCCCCAGATCTCTTTCTCTGGCAAACACAGCCCTGGCCTAGACAGAAGTACCATATCAGCCAATTACCAATCCCTGGGAAAGAACCTCAACCCGACATATGGGGACTCAGCCAAGATTTGTAGTCCAGCCTCTGGACAGAAGGGCACAGCTATGCATCCCTACCAGTCCCTGAAAGTACGAAGCCCAGAAGCCCCCCCCCATGGCCGCAGGTGCTTGGCTCAATTATGCGCCCTTTCTGATTGTCTCCCTCCCTCCCCTTCCTTGCTTCCTGGGCTGTGTCAAAGCCAGCTAGTGCCAGGGCGTGGACCATCTCCGTGTGAAGTGGACTGTCTCTAAAGACTCCTGTGTTGGAAGCTTGGTCTCTGTGTGGTGTTGTAGAGGAATTGGGGCCTTTAAGAAGTGGAGTGTGACTGAAGGCATTATGTCATGGGTCTCCACCCTCGGAAGATTAATGTTAGTTTGGTGGAGTTCTGGGGAATATAAAATGTTATTAAAAAGAGCAGGCCTGCGGGTTGGGGAGATGGCTCTGTGGGTAATTCGTTTGTTATGTAGGCATGAGAACCCAAAGCCAGATCCCAGCACCCAGGAGTATCAGCACACCTGTAACCCCAACATTGGAGAAGTAGAGACAGGAGGATGGCTGGGGCTTGTTGGCCAGACAGTTCAATGGAACAGCAAGCTCTAGGGTTAACGAGAGACCTTGCCTCAAAACTGAGGTGAAGAGCAATAGCGGAAGACAGCTACGTCAACCTCTGGCTTGCACACAAGAAAGTATACACAGAGAGAGAGAGAGAGAGAGAGAGAGAGAGAGAGAGAGAGAGAGAGAGAGAGACAGAGACAGAGACAGAGAGACAGACAGACAGAGAGACAGAGACACACACAGAGAGAGAGAGAGACACACACACAGACACACACGCGCACACACACACACACACACACACACACACACACCTCTAACCCTTGAAGCTCTCGTGCTTCCCTCATAACTATGTGATCTCCTCAGCAACCCCCCTTGCCATTGCAAGACACGTGGGAGCCCCTTGAGGTAGACATTTCAGTCTCTGAAACTAAACTAAACCAGCTTTTCCTTTCTAAAATACCCAGCCTTGCATATTCTGCTATAGCCACAGAAAACAGACTGCCGTGACTCACATCTCTCCTAATTCTTCATTCAACTATCCCCACACTAGTAGCTTAAGATCAAACGTGATGGGGACACTTCATCGTGAAAATGAAAAAGACATTTTTAGAGGCGTTGATTGCCTCTACTTTACCCACATGTCTCGGTTCGTTTTCCTGATCTCTTACCACAGTTGCCTGGCATTACCTACCAAACAAATTAACTTGTAGAAGGCCTGATGGTACAGGCCAGTAACCCTGGCTATTTGGAAGTCTGAGACAGGAGGATCATAAGTTCAAGACTTGCCCTGGGCCACGGAATGAGTCTGAGGCCAGTATATGGAAATTAGTGAGACCCTGGACTTGAAATAAAAAAAATAAATAAAATGGACCTGGAAAGAGGGTCAGTAGTTAGGAGCACTTGCTGCTAGCTTTTGTTTGCAGAGGCCCAAGTTCAGTTCCCAGCACTGAAACCAAAAAGCTCCCACCAGCTCTAGAGGATCCAATGTCTCCCTTCTTCCAGCTTCCACTGGTATCTCTTCACAATCATGCCCATGACACACACACACACACACACACACACACACACACACACACACACACACTTAACAAAATGAATATATTTCTATTTAATGGGAACATAGGCTGGGAAGATAGCTCAGTCCATTGTAAAGTTCTTGCCAACAATACATGAGACACTTGGTGCAACCTAAACAAAAATTAAAAGTAATTTATTAGCTACATTAAAAATCCTTCCTCCGAGTCAGCTCCTGGGTGTGACTAGCCCACCAGGGTTATGTCCCAGAGTCCAAGATCATCCTCACCCTGGTCTCTAGCCTCTTCCCACCAATCTGATCCTACACCCTGATCCTTCCCCCACATAACCCCAGCCCCAGTGCACTTCCCAGTCCACCACCCTGCCGGGCCTCTTTGGTGACGATCTTTTACTTATACCTATCATGGAGGCTCCAGCCTCAGAAGGGTTGAAGGTTGCTCTGGGGGAGTTCTAGCAAGTACAAAATGTTATTTAAGAGACCAGGCCTGATCTCTTGAGAGAATATCCTCTTGGGATGATGACTTAGTCAGAAATTCAGTCAGAATGGAGCTTGCCGCTACTCAAGTCCTCAGGACCAACATAGTCTCCTGGGATTTGTTCCTTTCTCCCAACAGTGGGGAAACAGCCACCATTGAAGCACCTAGTTATGAGATTGTGATAGACTCCACACTTACTGTAGAAATGGATTCTCCCATAGGTCCGGTGACTACTAACAAAATAGTCATTCTTCTGGATATTCAGGCCTAGACATTTCTTTCTGCCATGCCTCTCCCTTTCCCATGAACACATGGCTGTGTGCGCACGGCTTTGCAGGCTGTGACTGTGACCTGAATGGCCTCATGAGTCTCAGGACCTTTAACACCAAACTACAGAAACCTCAATTCAGAGTCATTGCCAGAGGCACCTGGACCCTCCACTGAGAAGCCTGACTCAAGAGTTCCAATAATGGCCCCGAGCCTTGATCTCACCTCTTCTCTATCACAGCTTCCTTCTGCAGACTCTAATGTGCCTCTAGGGGCCCCAGAGGTCCCAGCCTCACTTCCTTTCAGCCCCAGGGCCACTAGAACATAGAATTCCTTTTCCATAACTCATCTGGCCAAAACAGCTAGCTTGGCTGCGTGGTCCAAGTGGACTCATGGCCAGCATTGCAACAGCACCGAGCTGGAAGGGCAGATCTATAGTTAGTGCATTCTAGGGTCTTTGCAGGTATGGATCAGGCCCACGCAAACAAACTGTGAGGACTGAGGTGGAAGCAGGGAGTTTCTCCAGGAAAATGGAGTGATTCGTCCAAAACACAAGCTCAACTAACGTACAACAAACTTCTTTGAGTCCCAACTGCACCCAGAACCACCATCCAATTCTACCCCACCATGATTACACCTGCCCTGAACTTCCATCTCCAGACCTTAAGCATCTTCTAAACAGTCCTGAACAATTTTAACTTTAAAAGAGAACAGAGCTGCACTGGAGAGATGGTTCAGAGGGCAAAGGTACTTACTGCACAGCATGACCACCTGGATGTGGTCCTCAAAACCCCCAGAGAGATGGAAGTAGAGAACTGACTCCACAAAATCGTCCTCTGACCTCTGCATACTCACTGTGGCACATGTGTGCCCACTCATACGCACATCAGACACACACATAAGCACACACACACAAACACACATGAAACATTAAAAAAAATAATAATAGTACCTCTGTAGCACCCACTGTCCAGCCCATAAAATCCAAAGTGGAAGAAACTCAATAGCCTCTTGCTCTGACTCTATCATTACTCACTTGCTCAAGTCTCCTTTCCATCACTCAATTGAGGAGCGTCTCAGCCAGACAATGCTAGATACTACTCTTCCCGCACAGCGTCGAGTCTCTCTTCCTGGAGGGCGTCTTTAGCCAGGGTTCCACCATTTGCTGAGAATGCTCACCTCTCCATTATCCATTCCCCATATCAGAACCCAGCTCAGCACAGTGACTTCTCCCTCAGGAGCACTCCATGCCACTGCAACCGTACAACCACATTTCAGTCCAGCTGTTCCCACGGCTGATGACACTAGCCCATGATGCAGTTCGTCTAAGAATGTGAGCTCCTAAGTAAGAAAGGATTGGAAACATTGAACATGGGTGGGAGCACCCTCAGTCTCCATAGATCAAGGTCCTTTGAACTGCAAAAATCTCAATTTGAACCTCTTAATTGCTGTGGTGGTTTGAATACACTTGGCCCAGGTAGCGGCAGTATTAGGAGGTGTGGCCTTGTTGGAGTAGGTAAGGCTTTGTTTGGAGGAAGTGTGACACTGTAGGGGTGGGCTTTAAGACCCTCCTCCTAACCATGTGGAAGCCGTCTTTTCCTAATGGCCTTCGGACCAAGATGTAGAGCTCTCAGCTCCTCCTGTACCATGCCTGCCTGGATGCTGCCATGTTCCTGCCTTGATGATAAGGGACTGAACCTCTGAACCTGTAAGCCAGCCCCAATTAAATGTTGTCCTTATAAGAGTTGCCTTGGTCATGGTGCCTGTTCACTATCAAGGGTATGAACAGAGACATAGCAGCCTCTTCAGTCATTTTTCTTCACCCTTCCCCCATCTTATTTCTGCCTTTTTTTTTTGACAAATGGTCTCATTTGTTCCTGTTGCTAAAATTTCCTTTACAAAAATGAGGAAGGTGACATCCCACTTATGTAGACTAGACAGGCCTTGAACCTCCAATGCTCCTAGCTCTGCACTGAGCACTGAGATGACAGGCATGCACCTCCACACCATCTTAGAAATGTAGTTTCTCTAGCATTGTGAGACCAAAATTCAGGGAGGATTCATTTAGCTCGGGTCACAGATCTTCCTGAGTCAATTACTGTGGAGTGAGGAATAGGGTCACATGGCCACAGCAGGATCAGCCCCACGTCAGAACAGCAGGAAGGCCACAAAACGGGGGGGGGGGTTGCTAAAGGACAAAAAAAAGGAGAATGAAGGAGCCATTACCAGAGGACCCTCCCGAGACTCAGGCCTGACCTGGGGTTGTCATCTCTGGTGGCTTGTGAGCCCTGTTCTGGATGACACTGCAGAGTGAAAGCTCCCAAATAAAAGCAGCTTTGGTTGTTGGGCTCCTGTGTTCTGGGAGCTGCAGTGGAACTCACTCAGTCTCGTGACAGCCCTAAAGGTAAGTGCAATTCTTGGTCCCTGTTTGTGGAAGAGGAAAATGAGGAATAGAGGAAGGGTAATTCGTGTCTTTAAAGTTCCCAGATAAGAAGCTGAGGCATCAAGATTCAAGTCCCAGGAGACATCGGCAGAACCCGAGCCTCCCCGCTGCACAGCACAGCCCTGCGGGGACTGCTTGGTCAGGCCTATGTCCCTTGTACAGGCAGCTGAGAGGTGGCCATCTGCCTCCCCACATGGTTACAACCTCTAACCTGAAGTACTCTCCCCTGAAACAGCCCAGAGCCCTGGCAAACTGGCTAGGACACCCAGCTCTGTCCTCTCCAGCCCTCCCCCTGTGAGCTGGTCTCAGCTCCTCTGTTACCCTGGGGTCCTCTGCTCCTTAGCACCTCAGCTCCCCACTCAGTCATGGGAACACTGATAAAGCATCTGAAGGGTTAGATCACGGGAAAGAAGCAATGGGCCTATGACCAGGGCACCTTGCAAAGTGACAAGTCGGGGAGGGGCCAGATCCCTCCATCTCCCTCTCCCACTGGCTACAGACTTCACACAAAGTATCTGCATCCTCCTGTACGGTTCTCACTTTGTCCCCGAGCAGTTGCATGGCCCTGGTGAGCGCTTTCCCATGCTATAGCCCTGTGGGGAGGCGATCCTGGGATCAAGAGTTCCTCACCAGCTTCCAGACCAGCGGTGCCCTGACAAGGATGCTCGGGGACCAGGCCTGTCCACCTGACCTCCCCAGGAGGTCCTCATCCTTGTCCAGTTTCATCTCACCTGCCTGCTAGCCCATTAAAACTTAAGTTTCAGGTGCCCTCAAATCCTGCCATGCTGGCTTTAAGACATTACTGTATCAGAGGCTGGAGAGAGAGAGAGAGAGAGAGAGAGAGAGAGAGAGAGAGAGAGAGAGAGAGAGAGAGAGAGAGAGAGAGAGAGAGAGAGTTCAGCAGTTAAAAGCATAGGGTGCTCTTGCAGAGGACCTGGGTTTGACTCTTAGCTCCCACAAGGTGGCTCAAAAAACCCTAATCACTCCAATCCCAGGGGATCGACACCCCCTTCTGGTCTCTTCCAGGTACTGCATGTACAAGGTGTACAGACATAGGCAGACAAAACATCCGTACAAGTTAAAGGAATAAATAAATAAATCTTAAAACAAGGCAACAACACAGCAAACACGTTACATAACCCAGATAGACAGCTAGTAACTAAAACGAATGGCTTTTCTCCTCTTCTCCCCCACCCCTGCCCAAGAGCAAGAGGGAGGGCTGAGGTTACAGGACCGGCAGTTCTGCCCCGGGACTCTACAGGAGGGCCTTGGAACCTTAAAGGCAGCAGAAAGGAGAGGCAGCCACGTTCGGCTCACCTGTGACAGGGCATTGGCAGTCCCCAGGGAGCACTTGGGCCCTTATGTGGCAGCGGCACAAGGCACATTATTCCTAGCCTGCATCCGATGTCAGTCACGTTGCCTAGTACCCCACCCTGTTCCCGAAAACCAAAGGCGCCCCTTCCAGAGAAAAAAGGAGACAGCCTCTTCATTAATAGCGCTGGCGGCAAGGTAAGGCCGGCCGCCCGCCCCAAGCCCGCGCCCCTAATTATGCCACGCGCCTTTCATCCCCCACGCACACACGCGGAAAGTTTATTGTTGTATTTCGGCCTTTCTTCAGTCTCCTCGGTGCTGAGGGGTCAAAGCTTCCTCCCCCAGCGCCTCTCCCCGCTCCAGTCCTTTAGAAAAACACCCAAAGCCATAATTTGTCTTAGAATTTCTTTTGAAACAGCTACAAGAAAGACTAACGACTGCTCTTTTCCCTCTGTTTCTGATTCCAGCCATCCCTTTATCTGGCTTTCATTAGAGCCTGGGCCGCGCCTCTTTTGTGGGAGAGACTTGAGGGAGCCGAGGCAGTTTCCCGCCGCTGTGATGTTGCTAAAGATTAAAAAGGAGCTTTGAAGCTGCACCATCTCTGCCTGCGCCCCCTCGGAACAGGACCTCAGAAAGACCCGCGCCATCTGGCAAACCTGACATAAAGACAAAATAAAGTGATTGAAACAGTCTCTTCAAAGCCACAATGGCAGATTTGTTGATTTGGGCGTTATCTTTCATGCGAGGCCCCTCAGAAGTCACCAGAATACCTAGATAACCTCAGGCAGGCCTGACTGGAGTGGATAGAGCCTTCCAGGCTGAAGCTTGCCAAGAGGACTGGCTGTAACTGATGGGGGGGCTGAGAGACAGACTGATGGCCACTGGAGGTGGCTTTGGGTCACTCAGCAATTGAATCTAGAGGCTCGATCACTGGGATTCTGCCTCACCTGTGTGTTCCCTCGGGAAGAGCACCTGACACTGGCGGAAGTAGGGCCCCAGCAGGAAGCTGATACCAGGATGTATATGGAGAGTGGCAAGAGACGGAAAGGCCTTACCCTGGTTGCAGCTGACAGGCTGTTAGCCGTGCCATGACACTCATCAGTGGTGATCCCGGCTGGTCAGGTGCCTCCAGGCTAGGTCCCACCAGACAGTCTCTCTCAACCAAATGACCCCAGCAGAGATTCTGCCGAGGTTACTACTGAGCTCTAATAAAACCCGTGAGAGCTGGAATTTGGCTCACTGTGTGCATGAACTCGGGCTCTTTCAGGGGAGAAATCCCAGTCACGATCGGAGCTTACATTCTGTTCGGTGGCAGTGTTGAGCCTGCAGCTCCCAGTCCTGAATCAAGAATGTTCTGTTGAGCTATTGGGATGGTATATACCTGTGAGTCCAGGGCTTCAGAGGCGGAGTTAGAAGAATCAAGAGTTCAAGGTCCCTCTCAGCTATCTACACAGAAATCCTGGACTACAAAACACCCCGTCTCAAAAAAACAAACAAGTGAACAAACTGCCTTGGACAGCAGTCTGGAGAGGGCAACTTAAAGGCCAACTAAATAGACCCTCTTGCACTGAGCTGCAGATCAGGGGCTTGGGGTTATGACCCACATACCCACCACCCGGGGAACTTCTCTGGTGAGAAGTTCCAAGGGCTGGAATGGGAGAAGGGGGGCTCGGTAAGCACTACTTAAGGGGCTCGAGTGGAGCCTGGGGAACAGAGAAGCTGGCCCTCCATTTCTCCCACCTGACTCGCTTGACTAATTCAGCTTCGTCTCCACACGAGGCACCCAATTCAACCTCTGCCTTTATTATAAGGTCTTGCTAACCAAACGAGCACAACTTAAAAGGTAGGCGGTCTGGAGGCCTCCAATCCTTCCTCCTGATCCCCTTAAGCCTGGGGTTCTAATCAGGTAGATGCTGATGAGCTGGGTAAGGAATGAATTGCAGTCTACTGTGTTTTGGCAAAATTGTCAATCCATGAGATCTGACCAACTGCTCGACCTCCAAGGATCTATCAAAGCCCTACTGTGCACACCCGCACAAACAAAAGTGATGCCTAGCTGTCCTCAAACGCCAGGCACAGAAAAGACACACAGAGTACACCAGTGGGAAGCGTGATAAGTCTCTTCTGCTTTCAGAGCAGGGGCAAGGGTCCTATTACACACATGGGCCCTCCAGACAACTTGCTGCCCCAGCCAGATGTAACGCCAGTATCAGCCCTCCCCACTCCCTTGTCTATTTCGGAGGAAGCTTCTCATCCCAGGTGGCCCACACCACCCTTCCTTCCTCGAAGACAGACAGCTGGTTTGGCATGGGGTGCCGGGAGGGGCTCACAGCAGATTTCCTGGCATGAGATTAGGGTTCTATCTGTTTCCTCCCAGCGTGAAGAGAGGCTGCAGGACTGAGAGCACGGGCAGAGGCGGTTCCCAGCCTACCAGCCCCTGCAGGGAACCTTCCAACTATGTCATTCACCCTCCTTTGCTGCTTCCACACCTTCATTGCCTAATAAACTTCTACTCATCCTTGAAAACCCATCGCTGATGACCCTCTTCTGAAGCCTTTCTGAGCCTCCATCTCTCTCAGCTCACATGTTATATCTCCGTCTGTCTTGGGTGCCTCTGAAATAGACTCTAATACTTTTCCAGAAAAAGCATGCATGTCTGAAGTCAAAAAGGCTGAGTCAGATGTCAGCTCCCCTATCCATCAGCTGTGACATTTGAGCAGGTCACTTTGCCCCTCTGATCCTCATTTGTGAGTGAAGGAAATAAAATGTATCCTCCCGGCTTGTTTTGGAGATTCAATAAGGTAATGTGGGTCAGGGGGATGACGCAGTGGGCGAAGACCTTGCAGAGGGCCTGCGGTCAGCTCCCACCAACTCACATTGTGGTTCATAACTGTCTCTTAACTCTGATTACAGAAGATCCATTGCCCCTTTCTGCCTTTAGCAGGCACTAGGCAACCAGATGGTACCCAGACGTACATGTAGATAAAACATTCATACATGTCAGTAAAATAAAGCAGTGTATGTGAAAGAGCCCAAAATGGTAACTAACACATACTAGGCCTCCAGGGATATTAACTCCACTCCTCCCTTAACGGCCATGGCCCAGGTGCAGTGACGATTTTGGAAGTTTGATTTCTTAAAAAAAAAAACAAAAAAACAAAAAAAACCCCACAGAAGTATTATAAGAATATGTTTTCATTTTAATCCCAGGTGTGGGATACGGGACTGCTTCAGATTGTCCACAGCAGCTGACTATGATTTGCCTCGTGCTCTAGCAGGGGCATGATTTTACCAGCAGCAGATAGCTTCTGTGATTGTGTGACATATGGAATTCCGGGGACTTTTCAGAGGGTGTGTAAATGCTAGGGCCCTGAGAGGCAGGGTGGGTTGTTGGTTGGTTACTGTTGGCTGTTGTTGCCACAGTGTGTAAGCCATGGTTGTGCACAAAGAAGAAAGAAGAAATTAGATATCCTGACTTCAAAGATCAAACTTGCCCCCAGGTTGTAGTTTAATGATAACATCACCCTCTTTCCCTTCTAGCTTGTTTTCTCTCCTATCTAGTGTTAGGGGATTGAAATGGTAGAAGAGAAGGGGGTGTAGAAGGGTAAAAGAGAAAAGATCCCACAAAGTACCAAAGGTTGGCTGCACCCAGGTCTTCATTCACTCATGCCGTCATGCGGTCACTTTATCAGTGACCCGTCAGCCTGAGCTTCTACTGAGCTCTGGGGTCTGAACTCTTAGTCAGAGCTGGGTTACATGGCAGGTCTCAGTACAGACTGTGTCCCTGTGCCCGGCCATCCCTTTGCTGGGTTACAGTACAGACTGTGTCCCTGTGCCCAACCATCCCTTAGCTGGGTCTCAGTACAGACTGTGTCCCTGTGCCCAGCCATCCCTTAGCTGGGTTACAGTACAGACTGTGTCCCCATGCCCAGCCATCCCTTAGCTGGGTCTCAGTACAGACTGTGTCCCCGTGCCCAGCCATCCCTTAGCTGGGTTCTTTTTCATATGACCTCAGCACCTGCTGTGACTGGCACTGTCCCCAAGTCCCCATGCTTTCCAAGAAGCTTGGCAAAAGTCTTTCTTCACACTCCCTGGTCGTGTTTCTGACCAGAGCAAAGAAAGACAGGATAGACAAATTGTCTCCAGGGCCTAGGACCAGGACTTGTGTCCCTGCTTTGAGAAATGACAACATATTTTGGCATCCCACAAAATTAGGCATCTTGTGACTAGCCTCTGAGGACAGATAGCTGCTATAACTTTTCTGTGTGGGAGCACACAGTAGGTGTTCGCAACTGAACCTTCCAGCCCCTAGGATGGTCGGTCAGCAAACTTCTCCCTGAGTTAAAGATCTGTTTTTCAGCTTGCATTGCTGTTACAAAATATCTGAGTGAAAAACCTGGAGAGGGGGTTGGGGGAGACACGTTTGCTTTGTTTAGCTTCAGAAGTTTCAATTTATGGTTGGCTCCACCCAGCGGAAGGCCATAGTGGATCTCTGTGACTCTAATGGCAGATAAGAGGCAGAGAACAAGAGGACCAGGACAAGACACACCCTTCAGAGACATGCCCCCAGTGACCACTTCCTCCAACCAGACCACATCCTCCAGCGCACTATTACATGCGTTAGCCATTGCGAATATGAGTGTTCACACAACCCAGACACCTGACAGCATCAGCAGCAACTGGGGACCAAGCCTTCAACCACGAGTCTCTAGGGAGGACACTTTACAGCCGATCTCAAACAGCATTCTTTGGGAGCAGGAGTGTTCATCCTTCTGAACACTTTTGAGAAGACGGAGAGGGGCCACTATCCACTCTTTGAGGCTCCTGATCTGGTTCAGACAACGCTCAGTCCACCCCTGGGGAGTTTTTAAGCGTGATAGAAGAGACAGACACGTCATTCTCAATGTTGAAACCTGACAATCATGGAACTGGGACTGTAGCACAAGAGTAGAGTCTTTGCCTGGCGTGTAGAAGGTCCTGGGTTCAATACCCAGTAGGGCATTTTTACGAAGATGAAACAAAGGTTCTTGCTTTGATTAAATTCAAAGCTGAAATGCTTTTAATTTTAAAAAGAAAGAAAGAAAAAAAGGAAGAGAAAGGAAGGAAGGGAGGGAGGAAGGGAGGGAGGGAGGGAGGGAGGAAGAAAGGAAGGAAGGAAGGAAGGAAGGAAGGAAGGAAGAAAACTGCTGATTTGCCGGAAATGTCCCATTTTCCAGGTTAGAGAAAGCTGCAACAGACAGCAGACAACAGTTACATCCCTGATAGTGCTATCTTGTGGGGAAGACATAGCTCCTGGCTCAGGTCCAGTCTCTCACTATGGAGTAGAACTCCTCCTATCACAGG
Organism: Tokudaia tokunoshimensis; assembly: GCA_036184795.1. Classification (NCBI taxonomy): domain Eukaryota; kingdom Metazoa; phylum Chordata; class Mammalia; order Rodentia; family Muridae; genus Tokudaia; species Tokudaia tokunoshimensis. The sequence continues at coordinate 15,386,189 of BTHU01000020.1, read as the reverse complement.
AGGACACTCTCTCTGATGATGATGATGAAGGTAGCCTGTACTTAGAGATAACTTGACACAGTCAGGTAAATATGTATGGGGAAAAGCAATCCATCCCTCATGCCTCTGAGAAGCTGGGAGTACAGCATCTATGTGAGCTCAAAAAGACGCACCACCCTAATCCACACGCTGGACACAGGTGACCCAGGATCACGCTCCTCTCAGGCTCCAAGCCAAGTCCTCTCGCTAAAGAATCGAGCTGAGGGGAGCTGGCCTGGAGCCCCATCCCTGCCATCTCATGCCAGCCTAGCCAGGGGAGGCTTTCTCACGATCAGGGACATCTGGGCTGGCACAGCTCCCAGAGGCCACCGACATGAAAAGGAAGGGGCTTGGCGGAAACACCATCTGCACATCATAAAGCCGCTGGTGGTTCCCAGGGGCTGCCTCCAGCTGCGCTAGGCTGCCGGGATAGAAGGGAGGAGGGGACGCAGGGTGAGAACTGGATGGTGGGAGTGGAGCAAGAGGGAACTCTCCCACCTGGTGTCTAGCACATTAACAGTCAAATCCACCAGGCTTGTCTCTGAGGGGGACTACATCTGGACGTTTCTGTCCCAGAAGGTGATTGGGTCATGCCGGGCAGTGAGCAGCAGTGGCTAGGCACTCTCTTCTAGATTATGCCTCTTGATTCAATTCCTAGACCATTCCTGGGATAACTGGATTGATGTCTTCAGGGTTCGTGCGTGGGCCAATGGTACTGTCAGATGGCTAAGGCTTGCTGTGACAATCCAAAGGAACAAGAATGCCGAGCTCACTTAATACTGGAACATTGGTTATTACTCCATGGAACTTTATTACCAAAGAGGTCACGTGCATGTGAAGGAGTTGATTCCATCACTGTTGATTCTTCTTCCTTGCTACCGTTTTTCCCATCCTGAAGCTGACAGCAAGCTAGCTCACAGAGCTCTCATCTGTAACGAGGAATGGGAAGTAGATAAGAGATGTTGAGGCTGTCTCACTGGATCAACTGCCCAAAGACCAAGACCGCAGCTGACTGGACAAGAGCTTGGACCTGGCTCAAGGGTCGTTCCCCCATTGGCAGTTGAGCAGAGCCCATCAGGTTTATTGTAGAGAGCTTGAACGGGGGTTGGAGCTCGTGAACTGATGGTCCCGTTAGGTCCTGAAAGAGCAGTGAGATGAGAATGGCAGAGAGGGGGATGGTACGAGATCAGAAAGAGATGAGAAGGAAAGGCGTCCCCCATTTTTCTTTAGGTTCCCACGAGAATTCTCTGTAGACAAGGCTGTACCCGAGAAACGAGTCTTGCCAAGAAACATAAACCTAAACACGTGTCCCTTACATTCATGGCCAGTCGCACTTACACAGATGAACTCTTTCACTTCCTTTACATCCCATACACGGCAGAATAACTTCCAAAAGAGAGAACCCCAAGGGAGACTGACTGGCGTGAGGTTCAGAAGCCCAGAACACATTGAGCAGCTATGGACAATGGGATTTCTGAAGGGGTAGGGGCGGCTGGCTGTAGAAGAAAAAGCGCTGGTGTGTAGCAAGATCCCACGAGGATTTTCCTACAGCATCAGAACAGAGGTGTGTGGTCCTCAGCGATCATCAAAATCCTATCACCTGCCACTCTGGGCTTTGCTCTCCCCAGCCCGGCTCTATCCTGGCAAAGTGTTTACTCCTGACAGCTAATGAGAGAGAGATAAGGGTAATCGAATAACCACAGACAACAAAAGGGGTCCCGGGTCTTTGTCAGGGCTCCCATTTGGAAGTCCCGAGTCAAGGACCTGAACACAAAGAGTGTTCCCCCCTGGGAAATGGCAACAGAACGTGGGCAGGAGAATGAAGACATGGACCAGAGAGGATCTGTCATCAGCAAGGGGTGGTATAGAGTACAGAGTCTCTGTGGATACGGATAGCCTAACCCCACAAAAATCTGGAAGGCCCAGGGTAGAACACACATCTCAGAGGAATTGAGGTGCTCCCCCCACCAGCCTCTGCCACTCTTTAATTGAGGGGAATCCCAGGGCTAAGAACGCAGGTTTCCAACCCAAGCATCCTCCTCTCTCTGTTGCTCCTCTCCCCGGCTGCTCCCCAGTTGCACACACGGACAGAACAGGCTCCAGCTGCCTGAGGGCACCCTCGGGCAGAGACCAAGGATGAGCAGCTGGAAATGGAGTCAGCATGAATGCAAACAGAAGGTGTCAAGGGGCCGCAACTGGGCACAGTCAGTAGCTGCCACACGGAGCAAAACTTCATTCTATCTGTTCAGCCCGGAGCTAATTAATCACTGAGGCCAGAGGATGTGACATACATGGGTTGAGTTGCTCAGGGAACAAGGATAGGAGAGCAAGATGACGAGGGAATGTGATGGACCAGGGGTGGTCCTGCAAGTCCACCCTGCCACAGGAAGCAGGTGAGCTGTTCCAGAAGAACAAGATGTACAATGACCACTTGTTAGCCACAGGCTTCTAAGTTAACTGGCCGGCGGGAAGATTGAGTTTGATTGACAAGAACACTCGAAGGACTTGTCTAGGATTTGCATTTGGGAAGCCCTGGATTGGAATCCCAGCGCAGGGAAAAACAGAAATCAGATCCCATCAACCAAACCCTTTGGCTGCCAGTTGTCTTCATCAGAATTAGAAGGCATTGTCAGTAGCTCTCAGCCCTCCTAACACAGCAGTCTTTAATACAGTCCCTCAGGTTGTGGTGACCTCCAATCAGAAGACTATTTTTGTTGCCTCTTTATAACTGCGAGTTTGCTACTGTTATGAATCATAATGTAAACATCTGTGTTTTCTGATGGTCGTAGGCGGCCCCTGTAAAAAGGTCATTTGATGCTCCCAAAGCATTCGAGACCCATTGGCTAAAAATTGTTTAATTAAATCTTAACATTGTGCCAGGATCTGAAGGCACAGAGAAAAAGCTACAATTTCTGACTTCTAGAAGACGGCGGCGGCTTGCTTTCTGGAAGTGGCCATGGTCTTGACAAGCGTTTTGATTCTCATTTTGTCCAGTCGGTAAGATGGTGCTGATTATAGAATGGACCCAGAAAAATGATAAGTTGCTAATGAAATTCTGTTTCGCCTGTGGATTATAAAATTCATGCTGATTTTAGAGTTATGAAATGTAGAAAAAGAAGATGTATTTTAGAATGTATGGATTATGGCTGTACTGTTATAGTTTATTTAAAAAAGAATCTCCATAGGCACTATTGCACTTGCTGCTCATTGCAAACTAGCCAGAAGTCATATTACACTGTCTGTGTGTCGTTCCACACAGTGGCATCAGTAACCTGAGGTCACTAAGCTCCTCGGTGAACAGAGTGGAACTCAATGTCACAGAGCCACGACTTTACCTCTGGGTAGCTCCGCTCTCTCTTGATCCCTTTTAACCAACTCTGAACTCTTCCACATCTGCCCTTCTTCCAGTCAAAACCAAGAAGCCCACCCAGTACCCTGCCCTCTGACCCTGAGTGCCATGGCTCACACTTGAGATATTTCTGTTCCCTGGCAACCTCTCCCTTCCAGGAAAGCCCATCCTCCTTTTAAATCCCAAGGTTGTACAAGTGTCTCCTTCCCTTCCACTACCATTCAAGGCTACCTGAGTCATCCTTAGAGATTTGTGAGGGGTTGGAGCCCTGGAAGTACTTTTACTTAGGCTTGTTTGATAATGGTTGACATGGTAACTTCCTCACATAGCTAACCAATCCCAAGCTGAGAGAGCTGAGAATCCCACCCCTGAGCACCTGCATAGATGCATGCACGGGTGTGTGCATGCCTGTGTAGATGCATGCATGCACGGGCGCGTGCAAGCACGGGTTATGGGGGGTGCACACATGCATGCTGTGTGTGTGTGTGTGTGTGTGTGTGTGTGTGTGTGTGTGTGAGCGAGTGTGTGTGCAGGTGTGTAACTGGTAGCTGAACCCTGATTCACATATGCTAGTCATGTGTCCTCTCTACTGAGCTCTCTACCAGACCCCTTTTTTTTTTACCTTTTTAAAGAGATTTTATCATGTATTTTTGTTCTGCAGTGTGTGGGGATGTGTGTGTGTGTGTGTGTGTGTGTGTGTGTGTGTGTGTGTGTGTGAGAGAGAGAGAGAGAGAGAGAGAGTCCAGGTGCCAATAGAGACTAAAAGATCAGATTCCCTGAAGAGTGACAGGAGATTGTGAACTGTCCAACATGGATGCCGGGGAGGGAACTACAGTCCTCTGCAAGAGCAGCATGCATTCTTTCTTGCCATCTCTCCAGCCCCTTCCTTTTTTGAGGGGGGAGGGTGCTTTTTGGATTTTTAAAACAAGGTCTCACTCTGTAACCCTGACTGGCCTGGAACTCACTTTGTATACCAGGCAGGCTTTGAACTCACAAAGATCCCTCCACCTTTCTCTCCTAGGTGCTGGGATTAAAGGCATGCACCACCACACCTGGCTACTTTCTATTTCGAGACAAGGTCTCACTACATTGCTCAGTCTGGCCTTGAAGTCACTCTGTAGCCAGTCTGGCCTTGAATTTCCTGCCCCAGCCTCCCTGGTACTCTGCCACCAACCCTTGCTAAACTGCCTATCATTTTGAACAAGGGACATGTGCTTCTGTTTGGCACTGGCTTCCAGTGATGTGCTGCCTGAGATTGTTCCAAAAGACATCTGAGCAAAGAAGTAGCTTCCATTGTCCCTGCTCTTAGCACTCCTGAGTCGAGGGGTTGTGTGTCCTGGTCCCACTGCACACACTGGATATGGGTCATGGTTGGTTCTCTAGACAGAAGATGCACTTAGTAAACACCAGGCAAAAGAATGTGTGCACATGGGGGTGACACACGTGTCAGCCTATATCCAGCCATTGCAAAGGATGAAAGTTCAGTTCAAAGGGGCCAAACTTAGAAGAGGTATCTCTGGGCTTGCTGGATTGAAAAGATTAAGAGGTGTATAAGCTTCAGGCTGGGTTTGATCCAAGGTCTCTTGGCTCTGTTTTCCAACATGACTCTTCTGAAGGACCACCTCCTCTGGAGCCTAGAAGCCCCAGGCTAACATACAGCCAGCTTAGTCATAACAAGACAAAGTGGCTAATGTAAAGCTCCCACCAAGGCCAGCCTCAGTGCCCATATCTGTACCAGTAACTAAGCCAGAGGCTGTAGCCGTCTGATTAGCCAGACCTCAATCACAAGGCTACTCAGTCCTAGGCAGTCTTGCTGTCTCTACTGACTGGTTGTGGGCAGCGGGCGTGATTCTGCTTAGAGGAAGAGAAGTCAGTGCTGGATGTGCAGACTGCCAGGGTCAGGTGGAACGGCAACAGTAGGGAGCGGAATGGACAAACAGATACAGCCCAAGTAGGAACCAGAAAAACAGATACGGCTCAGGCAGCTACAGCACAGACTACACTGCAGTGTGCTGTTTGAAAAACAAAGAAAGCAGCCTAGAGGCAGAGGCATACACCTTTAATCCCGGCACTCTGGAGGCAGAGGGAGGCAGATCTCTCTGAGTTTGAGGCCAACCGGATCCACAGAGAGAGTTCCAGAACAACCAGGATTACATAGAGAAACCCTGTCTTGGAATGAATAAATAAATAAATAAATAAATAAATAAATAAATAAATAAATAAATAAATGGAAGGGAAGGAAGAACAGGAGGAACAGATGCTATAGCTCGGTGGTAGATCACTTGCTTAGCCTGTCAGGCCTAGGTAACCACTGTCTTTCTGACACTACCATAGCCATTTACAATACAACTTCCATTTTAAATAGGGGTCAAATAAAGTTTAAGTTCCCAAGACCTCCGTGGGTAATTGACATCTTGTTTTGCAGAAGGAGACATGTACATGGGTAACTGACATCCTGGTTGGAAAGTTGAGCAAGTCACCCCACCACAACCACTAGGATCAGGATGCGTGGACCACAAAGAAGTTCCCTATCCTAAGTTCTGATTGGTTAACTTGGCGCTGATGTTTGTGGATTTCAGGCTTAAATGCTCTGTAGCATTCTGGCTTGAAGTTGGAGTCTCAGCTCCCTAGTCTGACCTGCGGCCCTGATCAATCAGTCCCAAGGTGTGTGTGTGTGTGTGTGTGTGTGTGTGTATTCAATACACTATCCCTGTTTGACTGAGATTGGTGTCTGTGTAGAGGTGATTCCTGGACCCCCATAATATAGGCCTGGTTTCCATGCTGAACACTGTAATAACAGTAATAATAATAATGATGACGATGATGATAAAAATAAAGCAGAACAAGGCAAGAACATCCAGTGTTGAGAAGCCAGAAGAGCACACACTTGAGCAGGTTTCCAGAGTTCCTTCCTAAGTAAAAGATAAGAAGGAGCCAGAATTATAGAGTAAGAAAGCAGCACTTCAGAGTCTGGAACAGCACGTACAAAGGCTTCCTCTGTGGTCAAGGGAGGGTTATTCAAGAGACTAAGATTACACAGAGTAAGTCTAATCATGGATGAGAAGTCAAGTAGATTATGACGTAAGATGCTGTCGGGGGGAGCCAGGCACGTGGTCGGGGCACACAGAGCTTTGTGGACTGTGGAAGAGGTGGAGCTTGGCCTGAGTCTGATGGTCTTCTTCAATTAATGCTTCAGGCCACTCTGACTGGGGGGGAGGGGCAGAAAACACCGTCAGTGGGACAGGGTGGACCTCTTACTTACCAGTGACACGGTAGCTCTTATCAAGTCAACATCAGGGGTAGATAGAGACAGGTATGACTTTCTCCCCATGGGGCATCAGGGACAGCTTTGAAGAAGGAAAATCAGAAGCAATAGCATTCATTTTGGAGATTTTTTCCTCCTGAGAAGTGGGGAGATTTGGTTTCCCCATTTTTTTTTCTTCTATGACAGTTAATCAAGCCTGTCATCTTGGCTGCATTAAGAATCACCTAGGGGGGCTGGAGAGATGGCTCAGCCATTAAAGGCTAGTCTCACAACCAAAAATATAAGAATCACCTAGGGGATCAGTAGAGCAGAGTGCAGGGTGTGTCTGTGAGGGTGTTCCCAGGAATATCAAATCACAAAGATCTGGACCTAATTGATCCTGTGATAAATTCCAACTGTGATGGTGTTGATGGTACTGAGAGAAAGGGGGTGGAGCCAATTGGATGAAATAGGTCACTGGGGACTTGTCCTCAGTACTCTCTCGCTCTTTCTTTCTCTCTTCCTCTCCTTGTGTCCCCTTCTCTCTATCTCCTTGCCTTCCATGAAGACATTCTTCCACCACAGGCTCTTGCCAAGCAAACAAGTCCAAGTGATCAAATGGACCCTCTGAGACTGTGAACTGAAAACCTTATTGCCCTTAGGTGTTCAGTCATAGAAGCAAGTTAAGTATAATAGCCTTGGAAGCTAGAGAGGTCCTCACTCATCTGAACCTTCCCAAACGCCCACCGATAGGGCGAATGATTATAGCAAGCCATCCAGTCAATATGAGTGTCAATATCTCAATGATTTTTGTCAGCTTGGCCTGATTTTATACAGCTTAGCCAAAACAGATCTAACTGAGTCAAAATAGATCAAGTTGGCAAAGTCAGAGAGACTCCCATTCTGGTCTTCTGGGGGTCTCAAAAAAAAGGCACGGTGGAGAAAGGGTAAATGCCACACACCCCCAGACATTTTACTGGCAGCCTCCCTACCAGCTCTTCACTAGTGACCCATCTCATGAAGAACACTAGTTAATATTTCGTTTATTTATTTATTTATTTATTTATTTATTTATTTATTTTAGAATCTCATGTAGTCCAGGCCTGGCCTCAAACTCATTATATAGAGCTGAGGCTGCCCTGAACTTAGAACTCTCCTGCATCAACCTCTTGGCATTCTGAGATTACAGGTGGATACTACCTTGTCCAGTTTATGTACTGCTGGGGATCAAACCCAGGATTTTATGTATGTCAGTCAGATACTCTACTAATTAAATTATCATGTTGTAATAAAACATGTTGTATTTCCTACATAAACTGTGTCTCTATTCAGCGAAGTGCTTGCCTGTCAGCTCCTACTTGGGTAATACCAGCAAGGTACTCGTGGATCCCACTCATCTCTGTATGGATGTCCCAGTCTTCCCATGAAGATCTCCCACAGACCATCCCTCGGGCAGACAGAGAACTGGATCTAGAAACTGTTTAGGCTGTAGTTATGCTTGGCTGTGCTGTCTACCCAGTATCCATTCTCCAATCTTGGGAGGTCAGCACCTGTTTTGTTTTGTGTTCTGGGAAGCCCATGTAGTTCAGGTGGCATCTGCCTCCCTCAGGTTATAGGGCTTTTGATTTAGGTTAGGCTTGTAACTGGATTCTATTTCTATCGCTCTGGCCACCCTGCCAACCCCACTCTTGCCTCTTAGTGATGATTGGTTCTAGGAAGACATGTGACCTTAATCAATGCCATGAGACAACCCCATGACTTTGATGGTCTTTTGGGGAAAGAAATATTTGTTCCTCTATACTGGGATTCATGAGGAAGTCTTTGGAAGTTTGACTGACAGTGAAACTATTAAAGAAGGAAGCAAGGCCAAGAAAGAGGTGGAGAAAACAAGCCTGAGTCTTCTGGCATTAGTTGAGCTGCTGGATACTGCCCTACCTGAAGCTCACATCATCAAGGATGAGTTTCTGCCACGTGGGGGCTACAAAATACAAGGGCAAGAACTAGGTAAGTAAGCTGAAGGGTGGTTTGTTGATTGGTTCAAGAAAGAATCTCAGGCCAGAGAGATGGATTAGTAAGTAAAGGAATTTGCCACCAAGTCTGACAGCCTGAGTTCAATCCCTAGGGTGAAAAGCTATAAATAAATAAATAAATAAATGTAATTGAAAGAAAAGAAGGAAGGAAGAGAGAGAGAGAAAAAAAAGAAAGAGGGGCTGGAGAGATGGTTCAGTGGTTAAGAGCACTGACTGCTCTTCCAGAGGTCCTGAGTTCAAGTCCCAGCAACCACATTGTGGCTCACAACCATCTGTAATGGGATTTAATGCCCTCTTCTGGTGTGTCTGAAGACAGCTGCAGTGTACTCATATGCATATAATAAATAAATAATTCTAGAAAGAGACAGAGAAAGAAAGAAAGAAAGAAAGTGAAGGAAGGAAGGAAGGAAGGAAGGAAGCAAGCGTCTCATCATGTAACCCAGTCTGGCTTTGAATTTTTGATTCTCTAGTCTCCTTCATCCAAATGGTGAAATTGTGTATATGCACCACTGCATCTAGCTGTCATTGTTTTTTAAATAATTGGAAGCATTTTAAAATATATGAAAAGGTTCTTTGGCTTTTTTCCATCTTTTCTTGAACTGTTGAGTCAAACCAAAAGGCTTCTGAATTTGTCTGCCCCTCAGAGTCCCCTTTGCATATCCAGTTGCTTGGACTTTACAGAAAGAGTCTCCTCTTGTTCAAGAAAATAGAGTCTGGGAGAGTGAGCAATCCTCTAGAGTCTTACTTCCCAAACTTTAATACCTGTGTGCTCATTGCTAAGGGATCTTGTTGAAAATATGACTCCAGTTCCACAACTCTCAAGTGGACCCTGCTATTCCGCAGTTCTCTGGGAGTGCGAATGGACTTGTCCATGGACTCCACGTTGAGAAGCCAGTCTCCAGAATAGCTCATAAAGGAACATTATGGATATATTGCCAAGGTAGGAAGAGGAGAAGCAACCACTATCAAATTCTAGTGTGGGAAACCAGCTGGAAAGTCTCTGGAATGGCATATTCCGAAATATTACAGAAAGTGGTGAGGTCCTGAGCAAGGTAAATGCTCTCCTTCATTCTTGTCTGTATTTTCAAGTCTACAAGGAGCGTGTACCACTTAGGCCTGAAGTTTAAATCCGTCACAGATCGAATCAGAATTGTCCCCCAGCTCATGTTTTGAGAGAATGTTCCTCGGCTGGTAGCATTATTTTGGGAAGATATGAAAATCTTTAGGAGGTAAGGACTGGCTAGGGGAAGGTGGTCATTGAGGTGTAACCTTGGAAGCTCTCTCTCTCTCTCTCTCTCTCTCTCTCTCTCTCTCTCTCTCTCTCTCCCTTCCTCCCTCCCTCCCCCCCCTCTCTCTGCCATGAAGAGAATAACACCCATCAAGGGGATCCCATTGCTATGTTTTTCCCACTATTAAGGACCCTGGGGAACCATGAACCAAAATAACTCCTCCCTTAAGTTGTTTCTTTCCAATACTATGGTCCCAGCAATGCAAAAGTCACCAATACAAAATCAAAACAACTAAATCGAAAAGGAAAACCTAAAATGCACACAATTTTCTCTTTTGAGATAGAGTCACATGCAGTCCAAGCAGGCCTCTATCCTGCTGTGTGGTCAAGGATGAACTTAAATGGTCAGTTGTCTTTCCTTTGCATGCCAAGATTACAGGCATGGTGCTGCTGTGCCTAGCTTACAGATATTTTAAGTACAACTTTTTTTTGAGAGGCTGATAATTATCAGAAACTCTTTCTCATAAGCTTGAAAACCACCACCTGGCCCTCCTTCTGCAGTGGAGATGGTCACGTTGAAACCCAGAGAGAAAAGAGACACATCCAAACTTCACAGCTGGTTTGAACAACGCCAAAACTCTGACATTAGCAAGAGCATCCCAGTCGAAGCCCAGAGCCACATCTGGCTACCTGCCAAGCACTTGCTGTAAAGGTTTTGGATCGGTCCTCAGAGGAGAACTCAAAGGAACGCCATCAGAACATGAGTCTGCGCCTGCAAGAGCATTTCTGAGCTGCTGGCCAGCTGTCCCTATGCAGGGCTCCTCAAGGATGCCCAGGCATCTCCAAGGGCCATACTATTTGGGTTTCCCCACTTTACACAATAAAGTCCATCTGTACCACCCAGATTCAAGGCCCCCCGACAGACCCTTCCTCTGCTTCTCTTTCTCAGTCTTCCATCATCCAGCCTCCTCCTTCAGTACCCTGGCATACATGATTCTGTATGCTTGCCCAAGCCCTGGAGACTCTTAGAAGGCTTCTCATCTCCCTGAAACCTGATCCCACTGTCCGAGTCCTCTTTCTGTTCCTAACTGTTCTTCCTCAGCCTCTCTGGATGCCACTTTGTCCCTCTCTGATCTGTTAGCCTTGAAGCTCCCTACAGCCCCTTCTCCTCTGGTCATTACCCTCTCTTTTCCTGCACAGTCTCATTCCCTCTTGAGGTCCTGAATTCTCTCTACGCTAGCCTATTTGCACACCTGGACTCTCCTCCAAGCATCACCTCTAGGGTCACTCCTTAGCCCCACCAAATGCTCCCCTAAATGACTGTCAATTATCCCATCACCGACCCATACACCCCACATTCTTCCCTTCGGGACGGCACAGCAACCTGGGTCCCTCTGCCATGTCTCCTAAACCCACTTTAGGTCTGCAGACCAAAGTGCCATTTCTTAAATTGTGAAGCTGGAGGCTGGAGAGAGGGCTCAGTAGTTAAGAGCACCGACTGCTCTTCCAGAAGTTCCGGGTTCAATTCCCAGCAACCACATGATGTCTCACAACCATCTATTCTGGTGTGTTTAAAGACAGCGATAATGTACTCATATACACAAAAATAAATTAAAAAAAAAAACTGTAAAGCTGGACGTACATCCCCTTCTCCTGCCTTTGTTTCCTCAACAAAACATCACCCACGTGAGCCACGCCTCCCGACGCTCTGCCCCGCCCACTCTGGCTTTGTTTTTCTTTCGCCTTAGCATTTACTTCTAGCCCATATTCTTGGAACTGTCTTCATCAATGCTCAACAAGAGATGGCAATGATGGCAAAGATGCTGCCTCTACCTCCAAGAACAGCCGTTGGAGCTGCCTGGGAAGATTCACACATCAAGAAATCGGGGAGATGCCGTTAGGGTGCGGCAGCCGTCTGCGCCTGCCCAGCATCTCTTCGTAACGGGGCTGGGTCGCAGCCCAAGTCTCTCACAGAGGTGTAGGCAGTGCCTGCGCTTCCTCCAGGCCCTTGTCATAGGCCTCCTGATATTCTTCATAGGGCTTCACCATGATCACACAAGTGGGACGCTTGGAGCCTGTGTCTGCAACCCAAGTCCGTCTTAGAGGAGATACAGACGTAGGGCAAGTTCTGGTCCTCGCACAGAACTGGACGAGGGCAGTACACCTCAATCGGCAATGTGTCTCCTGCCACAACCATGAGCCCTTGTTGACAAATTTCTGAACCTCCTTCACCCCGCGACGAACCTTCTGCGTCAAGGCCTTCTTGATGCACTTGTAGAGCTTGCCTGACAGGCAGCGGGAAGCCAGGGGCTGCGCAGTGGGGTTCAGGTTGACCAGCGGCTCCTGGTTCCTGCGCTCCTCGCTCCTCGCTGCAGCCCTCTGCCTGCGCCTCAGACTCCTGAGGACCGGCCTTTATTTTGGTCATTTTAGCAACTATAACAACTCAGTCAGGGCATAGAGGAACCACGAGCCCCCCACCCCCACCTCTGAGATTACTTCCGGGTTATCCACTCTGGCCTCTTACACTGACCTTCTCACACTCTTACTCTGAGCCTGGCCTCCTTTCTGCCTCGAGTGTGCCCACCAAGGAGCCCTCTGCTGCTTGACGGATGACCTTGTCACATGCCTCAACTTTGCAGGACAGAGCCAGTAACTGGGAGTGTTGAGTGCTAAGGGTCAGTAGCCACCACTTTCTCTGGAGAGTTGTCTAGAGCAACTGGGTGGGGTCTATGGTAGATGACCCAGGGCAGGCCACACTGTCTGACTGGGTTTTGGGAGGAAGATTCATCTCTGCATCCTATCACTGTGTCTTCTTGAAACCAAGCACCTCACGTTGTCACTTTTCCTGCTTCTCTCCTTCAGTTTTCTCCTGGTCCTCATTTCCTCTAGAGCAGTGGCTCTCAACCTCCCTAAAACTGCGACCCTTTAATACAGTTCCTCATGTGGTGGTGAGCCTGACAGAAAAATTATTTTCATTGCTACTTCATAGCTGTAATTTTGCTCTGGTAAACTTTCGAAGATAGAAGTTTGCCAGAGGGATCATGACCCACGGGTTGAAAGCCACTGCTCTGGGGCGCTCCTGAGACTCCCAACCTTCTTCATGTCAAGAACGGCATGCTCAGGAGACCTCGCCGGAACCGCAGGCTGGGACCAAGCACGACCCTAACCACTCTGTTTTCTTCAGAAGACCTAGCACACCTGCTGCTGAGTGGTGGCCGATGTCGTCATATGTGTGGCAAGTGTCACCCTCACAGGGTTGCAAACTCCACGAAGCCAAAGCCAGCTGACCTCTGCCAGCCTCTTCCTAGTTCCTAGGGGCACCTGGTACATAGGAGATCTGCAGTAAACACTAGGTGGGCTCCCAGGGAGGAAGGGGAGGGAGAGATGAAAATCCTTGGGTTGCCCTTTATATTGGGTCCAGGGCTCCATGTTTATCTCTGTCTCGGTGGGGACTGAGGCTGGTCATGGTCTGTGGGTTGGCAGCAAGGAGCATTTGTGTGTGGCCTCAGGGCACAAGCCCACTCCAGCAGCCCTTCTAAGACCACACAGCAGAATTGACACAGGACCCACCCCCTCGTGGAGAGCTGCCACCTGCTGCCTTTCCTCTGGGCACTCAGGAGCAGGAGCAGACTTGGCTGCCCCGGCAGGGACCGAAAGCAGCCCTAGAAACTGCACTGTCAGCTGCGTGTGACCACACCTCACCTCAGAAGGGTGCATCTCCAAAACGCTGCCCACTAAGCAGCCTCAGGCTCTAAACCTCATGCCCTCTCCCATGAGCTGGCAGGCTGGCACCAAGAAGACCCCGACATACCTACCCTGTCGAACTGGGACACTTACTGTAGCTGTAAGGGTCCTGGGCTTGGGAAAATGCTACTATTCTCCCTCTTTGGGAGCTAGAAGGACTCCCTCATAAAGTATGCAGAAGAACCAGGCCTTCCCCACCCAACCTACCCCTACACATCTGCAAAGTACCACACACTCTCACTCCTCTTTCTAGTCCACTCTCATGTGGGTCACCCATTCCTCAGATGAGCAAGTTGAGGTCAGACAAAGGAGAGGAGACACGGCTAGGAATGGAAACTCCCAGTCCCTAGAGCTCCTCAGTTGCCTTACTGCTACAAGATCAAGCTTTAAAGAGCAAAGTGAACAGAGGTGAGGACATATTGTTCAGGTTCACCTGGGTCACCTGCCTGTGTACACGAAAACTTAAGAGGGCCCCACAGGATCTCCCAGAACCAGGCCACGGAGTTTAGGCCCAGCTACAGGAAATGGAGGTCATAGTCTACTCCAGGATCAGGTGGCCAGGACATCAGATGTGGCCTGAAGTGTATCCTCTCTGTGGAAGCGCCATGGTTAATGCCCCTCAAGCCACTGAACAACAATCCTTTCCTAAGGAGCAGGTCTCGGAGGGCAGAGGCTGAGCTGGGCACATTGTCTGGGAATGCCACTCCCCCCAGTGGCCACCTGCACAGTGCCTAGCTCCTCCATAGACTCCTTCCAAAAACATGCACTCATCTTGGGTTCCCCAGAAAAGACCCCCGCCCGGGCAAGGAAGGAGGGAGGGGTTCACAATCCTAACACAGGGAGGCTCACTTATTCATTCAGGTTTTCAACAAAAATGGCCTGTTTTCAACTCAGTTCTACGAAAGGTGTGGGGTCCCTGTCCTGAGGGTCCCCATCCTCAGGATGTTAAAGTCCAAGGGAGCAGAAGCAATTGAGGAAGCCAGTGTGAGGGGAAGAGGTGCTCTGGGGGGAGGGGAAGGGTGATGGCAATGGGTAGTCCAGGCCCTGAGAGCCCAGATGTGGATCTGGATTTGACTGAGACAGGGATAACGGGACAGCATTGATGCTACTTGAATCACGTTTTTTTTTTTTTAAAAAAAGAACCACAAATATTTAAAATGTCATGTTAGAAGTGACATTTTCCAAGCACTTTCTATATATTAGGCAATGCCCTTGGCACAACGGTCTCATATTCCTTCATCCTTATACCCGTTGTTAGGAAAAGTATCGGTTCAGGACACCCAAGACCAAGTTCTCCCCACAAAGGCGATTTATTGGCCCTTGAGGAACAGAGGGCAGGGAATAAGAGACAAAGACAGGAGATAGAGGACTAGGGAGAAGTGGGGCAGAGATATCTGTCCCAGAGAGGGACAAAGGACTGCCTCTGGATAGAGAGGAGATAGGCATGGCCCATAGGAAAAATGGTGGTTTATAAAAGTAAAGGAGGAATTCCTATGTTAGGATGAGGTGTTTAATTTTGATTGGGCATGTTATTTAGGTGAGGCAAAGGGAGCTTTTGATTTGGTAGTCAGCCTCAGGAGGAGGAATTGGTCATGTAAGGAAATAGACCTAGGTAGCTCGCTTTAGGAAGGGAAATTAACATTTTTTAGCAAGGAATCAGGGAGAAGGGCAAGGCCTGCCATGATCAACCTGGACAGAGCCCTTCACCCATCACATTACTGTACCAAGCCTGACAGGAGGAGACAGAGAGGCCCAGAGTGGGAGAGCCCCTTAGGGTATACCCAAGGTCACCAAAGTGGTAAGTATGAATCCTGGCATTGGGACAGCTCTATCCCTCCCCAGAGGTACTGTAGGGTTTTCCTGGTCTGAGACTCAGTTCTAACTCTCACTAACTAGCCAGCTAACCCAGCACCACTCTTTAGGACATTTTCCCAGTGCTGGGCTGAAACCCAGAGCTTTGTCCATTCTGGACACCACACTACTACAGAGCTTCAGCCCCAGCCCTGTTTGTTACAGTCACAACAAGGTATACTCAATACAAAGAAGACCTGTAGTCAGTCCCATCTAGATGGCTTTCACCAGGTACTGTCTATACTGTGCCCAGACCCACCCTCCTCAAGATGGACATACTTACTGCCCTCCTGTGCTGTGTGACAAAACTTTTCATAGGTAAGATATAGCATGCATCTACTCATCCCAGATAGGAAGCCCATGACAGATCAAAATATGGATACCACAAAAGTCCAACTTGGTGCACCAATGAGCTTAATTGGGGTAACTTACAAGAATATGGATGGGGAGTTATTCCAGGTATAGAAATGACTCAAAGACATCTGCATCATCAAAGCCCACGCCAGCATGTGACAGCACACAAAGCTGGGCATCTGGAGCACAGCTCGCAGGTCAGAGGGTGTCCTTTATTCCTAGTCTAAATGTCTTCCAGGCTCCTTGGCTGGTTTCCGTTTCTTCAGAGCAGCCTTGTCTGGTGTCAGAGTCTTCTCTGTAGCTTGGCTTGTCTGAATCTTTTTCGCAGCCTGGCCTTCTTAGGTCTGGGCAGGACTCTCAGCTTTTACTACTTACTCAGGCAGGGAGGAGCCTAGTGAATCTGGTCAGTTTCAGGGACATCCTGAAGCTATGCTGAGTCGTTTACCTTTGTGTTTTAAGAGCTTCCCTGCAGGATAGAATGTTTCAGTTTTGGAGGATGCTGTTAAACAATCCCCTGGAGTTGCTGACCCTGAGCACAGTCCAGTCCAGAGTTAAGGCAGTGACGAGGAATCTGGCCAGCTCAGATCACTGGGGTAAAGACGGCAACCCACAGAGCCCAGAGCCAGCCTGAGCCTCTCCCAGAGCTGTACCCTTGCTCTTCTGTGAGACAGTTCTCCATCTCTGCTCTCTCTTGGAAGCTTCCCTTTCAAGCAGATTAGGGTCACAGATACCAGAAGGTGTCACAAGATCTGACTTTCTGACATCCGGAATTATTCCAGTGAGGAGACAGTCACTTTCTCCTAGCACAGGTAACTTTGTCCATTGTCCTTGTCTACAGGACCCACAAAAGTCTGAAGAGCAGCCACACCTTCTGCTCCTCACACTCCTTTCCACTGCTGTTTAGCAGGTGTACATCGGCAATACGCATCTTCTTCCTGACCTTAATGGAGGCTGACTATCGCAAATGCGTAGAACCCAAGGTGGCCTTGTCTGCAAAGAGCCGTGTGGCATGGAGGTTAGAAAGTAGAACTTGGGGGGAAGGTGGGCATGACTCAAGTCTCAGGCAGGCTATGTGACCAGGGATAAGCCACCTGAATTACCAGACCTCGGTGTCTTCACCTATTAAATAGAGATGAAATATCATTCCTCCTGCCAAGTCAGAATAAGAGAGGGAGACAATCTAGTGTGCAACAATTCAGTACATCCTTGTTCTTTTAATTTGTTTTGCAGATTCAGAGCAAGCATGGAGTGTCCCCACTGGGGATATTACTTTAGCTGCCTACTACATAGCAAGTTATCCCAAACTTACTAGCTTAAGTACGTATAAGGTTCTTTGAGTCGGGAGTCTAGGCACAGCTAGGCTGGGTTCTCTGCTTCTGTGTCTGTCCAAGACATTGAGATATCGACATTGGGATATCGGCCAGGGCTTAGGTCCTATCTGAATGTTCCAAGCAGAAAAAAATTTCAATTTGATGCACAAATGGTATGTGCCAGGCACAGGGTTTGAGCTAGGAATTCTAAAGCGGATGTCTCGGGGTTCTTGTAGAAAAGTTTTGTGAGCAGTGATTCTGCTGCATGCTCTGAGATTCCTCCACAGCTGTTGGAGGGGCGTTCTTAAAGGTGGAAACTACTAACCCTGCAGTTTAAATGAAGCAAGCAGGTCCTCTTCCTCCATCACAGAGCAAACAGGAGTAAAGGAGGAGGAGAGGGAGCGAGACCTTTAAGAAGTATTGGAAGAGTGGTGGTGGTTGACTTGCTGCATATGTTCCAAGAGAACAGAATTATCCCTGCCCTTAGAGAGCGCACAGGGCCAGGCACAGACAGGAAAGCCAAGTCCAGCCTGGAGGAAGGAGGCAAGCCACAGGTGACTGGCCCAGAGACTGCTTTTCAAACAGAAAGAACTGCACCCAACAACTGAGAAGCTGACCTGCGTGCTCATTACAGCAGGGGTTCTCAACTTGTGGGTCTCGATCTTTTTGGGGTTGAATGACCTTTACACAGGGGTCACTTAAGGCCGTCAAAAACACAGTTATTCACATTACAGTTTCATAATTAACAAAATTACAGTTATGAGGTAGCAATGAAAATAATTTATGGTTGGGGGTCAGAACACCATGGGGAACCGGATTAAAGGATCACAGCATTAGGAAGGCTGAGAACCACTGCTTTAGTGGGTCCTGGGGGTTGATTTCACTATAGCAGAGTCCCTTTGCCCACCCAATCCCCAGTTTCCCAGCCTGAGTCTCCAACCGCACAAAGACGTTGTGGCGCAAAGGGAACAGTCAAACTTGGCTTCTGTGAAAATGCAGCTACCTTCACTAGAGGAGCCTCACTTTCCCTGGCCCAGTCCCTGATTCTCTTCCTTTTGGCCACCAGGCTGGACCTGGTACCCAGGCTGGATCAATCACCTACAAAACAGATGTCTCAAGTGAGCCAACCAGCATCATTCCCTGAGATTTTTTTTTTTCTGGGTGAAGCTGAGATCTTTTCCCCAGCTGTCAGGATCCTAGCAACAGCTGGTGGTCACGTTTCTAACTATATGGGGTAGGAGTGGACAGAAACTTGAGAAGGGCGGGGGACCAACAGCACCAAATTCTGTTTACCATTCTCCCCTTTGAGGCAAGTAAACTGATAAATCCCCTTTTTTACTGACTTGAAATAATTCACATTCGCTCTTTCATTCTTTCTCTTTCTTCTGGTTCCTTCACCTCCTCCTCTGCCTCCTCTTCTTCCTCGGCTTCCTCCCCCACCTTCCCCTCCTTTGGTTTATTGAGACAGGGCAACAGCCCTGACTGGCCTGGAACTCTTTGTAAGCCAGGCTGGTCTCAGACTCACAGAGAGCTGCCTGTCTCTGCCTCTGCCTCCCAAGTACTGGGATTAAAGATGTGAGCCTCGAGCCCAACTCAAATTCCGTTTCCTATCACTTGTGAATGGCAGGGTCCTAAAATATCAACCTATCATCTCTACGCTGGAATTCAAGACTAAGCTACAGGGCTAGGTGCAGCTCAGCATTTCCTAAAGTGGCAGTGAACGGACTCTGGGCAGCTCAAGTGTGGCAAGCATGGCTCTAACAGGCCCCGTCCTTCTCCCCATTCCCACTACCTTGCTAAAAACTGTTAGATTAAATGTCTAAAGCCAGCCACCAAGGTCTATTCCCTTATTTAGCTAATTCCTCCCCCCCCATCCCCAAGGTTGCCTACCAAGGTCCAGCCATCAAAATATTGAAGCCCAGCCATCAAAAGCTCCCTTCAGCTCACCTAATTAACATGCACAATCAAAACTAAACACCTCATCCTAACATGTGGTTTTTTCCTTTTACCTATGGGCTCTGTCTCCTTTGTATCCAGAGGCAGTCCTTTGTTACCTGGGACAAATACCCCTTACCCCTGTCCTCTGTCCCCTTCCCCTTCTTCCGGTCCTCTATCTCTTGTCTTTGTCTCTTATGCCTTAGCCTTTGGGTCTCTGAAGCAACAAAATCTCCTTTGTGCTGAGAACTTGGACTTGGGATGTCTTGAGCTGACTTAGAGTTTCCCTGCAGGGGTTTATATCCCTAGCATATCACACACAAAGATAAATATATAGATCTTCCAGGGAAACATCATTCAAGAGTCCAACTTGTTGTTAGTTTTTGTTGTTTTAATTTATATGTGTGTGACTGCATGTATCTATGTGCACTAAATAAATGTAGGTGCCCAAAGAGTCAGGAGAGAGCGGGAGACCCCCTGAAATTGGAGTTAACAGGTACTGTGAGCTGGTGGATGTGGGTAGGTGCTGGGAACTGAACCCAGGTCTTCTGGAAGAGCAGCAAGTGCTCTTAACTCCTGCATCTTCCCTCCACTCAAGTCCACTTCTGAGTACAGTAGAAATGGTCGCTATCAGATTCTTTCTTCAGGAAAAAATGAAATTACGAGTTTATTTTATAAATCATATAGGGCACTATAAGGCTAAAAGTGCAGTAGAAATATTTTGCACTGTGTGTACTAACTAATGAAAAGGATTGTGACTCCAGCTCAGGACTAGATTTGAATACTGATTCTATATCTGTCCCCCACCTTACCTCTTTGGGCATTCATTTCCTCCTCTATAAAATGGGAATATGACTATTACCTGTTCATGCTGTTTTGTAAAGTTGTCTCACACACACACACTGGCATGGCTTTGTTTCTCTAGACGCCTCTGGACATGCCAACAGTGATCGTTATTTTTAGATAGCATGTCACTATGTAGTCCTGGCTAGTCTGGGCTTCAGTCCTCCTGCCTCAACCAGAGTGCTGGGATGCACCAGCACATCCACGAATGCACCAGCACCACACCCAGCACAAGCAGATCTTAACGTGGCCTATCTGGGTAAGTGCCAGTGGACAAAATTGTCAGTGAGCCACTGCCCAGAAGGGCTGGGCATCCAGAGATAAGAGAACAGGATGGGGTGAGAAACAGACAATGCAGCAGGCAGCCTGTGCCTCCCTGGGGAGCCAATAGATGCAACTTCATCACCTTCTTGGAGGCAAGTTCTAGCTAATTTCTAGACCCTTAGCTTTCTTTTCTTTCCAGTTACTTTAGCATATAAATCGTTTTTTAAAACACAAAGAAAAGCAGAAAACTAAAAGAATCCATCCTCACAAGGTCCTGGTCACCTGAAATAATCAAATTAAGCAGCGCTGTTTCCAGCCTTTGAATCCAGACCACACCTTCACTTCCGGTCTCACTTTCCAACACTGCTTCACACTTGGTGCGTTTTATTTAGTTAGCGTCTTGGAGACTTTACCCTATCATCGATAAGCCTTTGTATTAGTTCTGGGTTTTTTTTCCCCTGTGTACATTTATTTATTTGTGTAAGGGATGTAATTGGATGTAAACGTTAGAAAACGACTTTCAAGAGTTGATTCTCTCCCTCATGTGGAACCTGAAGACCAAACGAAGATCATTAAGCTTGGCAGAACCTGTATTCTTGGGTCTGCCAGATCCGGCACAGATGGAGTTCAATAATGTTGTTTAAAAACAAGAAACAAAAGCAAAGGAAAGTTAAAAGAACTCAGGAAAGAAGGGAAGAGCGTCAGGGATGGAAAAGGAAAGTCATAAATAGAGACAGGCCCCGCCTCTGAGCCCGCCCCCAGTCGCAGCCCCGCCCTCCACTACAGGCTGCAGCGCCGCCTCCGACCGCCAGGAGCCGCCACGCGCCGCAGCCCTCATCCCGTCCGCTCGGCGGCCTCTCTCTCCCGCCGGTGCGCCGGCCTCTCGCCCTCCCGCCCCTGCTCTCGCGCTTCTGCCGCGTCTCGCGCGTGGTCTTCTCGCGTGGGACCTCGCGCCGCCGGGCGCGTGCCGTCCCCCTGCCTCGCGGCGCGGGGTCTCGCGGGCCCCGCTCCCGCCCTCCGCTCGCCTGGCCCGGACCGGAAGCGGCGCCGCACGGCCTGGGCCTGGCGCGGGGGGCGGGCTCTGGGGCCCGGTCGGACATGGGCAAGAAGCACAAGAAGCACAAGTCGGACCGCCACTTCTACGAGGGTGAGGAGCGAGCGGCCTGCCCGCGGAGCCGCACCGCCCCTGCCCGCAAGGCCCCGACCCGCGGAGATCCCCCGGCGGGGCGGCGTTCGACTCGGGCCTGCCGGCCCCGGCGGGTGTGCGTGGGGCGCTGGGAGGTGGGGCGCCCGCCTTCGGTCGGCCCCGAGTCAGCCCGCGCCCTGCTCTCGTTTCAGAGTACGTGGAGAAGCCTCTGAAGCTGGTCCTCAAAGTGGGAGGGAGCGAAGTCACTGAGCTCTCCACGGGCAGCTCCGGGCACGACTCCAGCCTCTTCGAAGACAGAAGCGACCATGACAAACACAAGGACAGAAAACGGAAAAAGAGGAAGAAAGGAGAGAAGCAGGCTCCGGGGGAAGAGAAGGGGAGAAAACGGAGAAGAGTCAAGGTAAAGGTGTAGCTTTGTTGCTCGTGGCCCCGTCTCCAGCTCCCATTCTCATTATCCTGTGTCCGGGAAGTCTGGCATTGTGGAGGACAAACCAGAAGCCTGGATCACCTGGGCGCCCAGCAGGTCTTGCAAGTCGAGCACTTGCGTTGTTGTCCCCACTCATCCTGTAAGCAATTGAGTCCTGGTCTTCAGTGGCTTCTTCAAAAGCTGGTTTATAAATTAACTTGGAAAGGTGAGAAGTTACTCACTGGAAAGCCCGGGAGGTTTGTCCTTCCTAAGCGAAGGCGATCTACAGGTGCCCGTCCACGTGGTTCTTCTGAAATAAGTTATTTTAATGCCAGATCGAGCTGGCGGGGCGTGATGCAGGGGCCTGGGATCGCAGCGTGCAGGAGACTGAGACCAACCTGTGCTGCTGTTGCTGCTGCTGCTTAATGCAGCTGTCTCAACAACAACAAAAGTCAAGTCTGAGTTTGTTGAAGAGAGCCTGAAATAACTATAAACCAAGAATAAAAATAAGCAACCATTTTCTATTAAATAGAATAAGTAGCTGATGCCTTGATTTGCCTGGTAGGCTCAATAGTGTGCATTAACTTTCTTCTCAAAGGGGAGCCCGTCCGTATCTGGGATTGTCCTAGAATTCTGGGCTTCCAAAATTTTAGCTGCCCTTAAGTAGCTTACTAAAATCCATTAAGTGGTTTTTGAAAGTCCTCTTTTCTGAAGCTTGGTTTTAGAATTTTTTTCTTTGCTTTGTACGTTATTGATGAGTAACCAGGCCTTAGAGATTGTCCCTTTAAAATGTCTTAAATTATTCAGGAAAGGGAAAAAAAAAACGTTCCTTTCTGCCCAGATTTTGATGGTCTTTAGCTTGACGATGGCAATAGTCACAGTCTTGGGTCAGGCTGGCTGGTATTTTCATTTCCTAGATTACAAAACCACACAGGCATGAGTCTTTGTTTTAACTGAGAGTTTTGAAAGTGAACATGTAAATTGTTTTCCCTGTGAGTTCAGCAAGTCTTGTCTGGATTATCCTCTTGGGCACTTGGACATCAGGTATGCAGCTGGCCTAGAATTCAAGTCTCCATCCATCATCCTGTTCTGTCCTGTTGCTGGGATTGTGGATGTGTGCTACCACCCCTGGCTGAGAAGCCTAAGAAAAAGTTTGAATAGGTAGATTGTGGTACGCTTTCCACATTTAAAAATCTTTGTCCTTGGGTAGACTTCTCATACAGATACAGAGTTTGAGTCAGAATAGAAATTTAAGTTGAAAGATATTTTCTCCCAGAATTTTAAATTCAGTGCATGGCGTGGAGGTGCACGTAGGTACTTGTGGAGCCCAGAAGGAGGCGTCAAATTCCTTAGAGCTGGAGTTACAAGCAGTTGTAAGCTGTCCAGTGTAGGCACCAGACTGGAAGAACAAGTGCTCGTAATTGTTGAGCCATCTTTCCATTCCCCTTCTCTCAGACTTTTAAAGTTGAAAGTTAAGCCGACGTTACGTCCTGATTCAATCTCTGACCAGCGTTTGCTTCCTTAGAACTTTGGGACTGCCTCCCCTCTGTTGTGATTGTCATTTTACAGTGGACGCTGTGCTTTCAACTCGGGTGTTTAGTGAAAGTACCTCTCTGATCACTTTCTTCCCTCTAATTTTTTTATTCTTTGTCTTAGTTTTTGTGTGTGTGTGTTGCTTAAGGGAGAACTCAACTTTAGCTTCTGAGCTCAAGAATATATACATCTTAAAAGTTTCCAGGTCACGTGGGTTTTGCTTTGGTGGCCACTGCTTTGCAGTTCCTTCTCAGGGTCTACGCTGTACCTTTAGGTCAGTAACTCTGGGGTCCCTCACTAGCCAGTCACCTGGGTTATAACAAGGTCTTCAGATGATTCTAAGGTACAAGTTAGCTTAAGAACCATAATAGGAAGCCACACGTGGTAGCACACAGCACTGGAGAGACAGGGACAGGCAGACCTCTAAGTTCATGAGGCCAGCCTGGACTACAGAATGAATTCCAGAACAGCCAGGGCTACACAGAGAGACCCTGTCTCAAAAAAAAACCAAAAAAACCCTGAGAAACAAAAAAAAGGAAAAAAGCAAACAAACCATAAGTCAATAATTATTTTTTATGTATTTCTGTATATATGTGTTATGATGTTTCTCTAGAGTACATACAGAGAAAAGATGAGCTGAGAACAGAGGAAATCTTTGGCAAGCTTTGCAAGGTAATAATATCTGCTTTCCTACTTGTACCTACTCAGCCATCTAAAACACTGGTTCCTAACCTGTGGTCTCAGCCCCTTCCGGGGTAGAATGACCCTTTCACAGAGGTCACCTAACAGTAACAGCAAAGTTACAGTTACGAAGTAGCAACAAAAATAGTTTCAATGGTTGGGGGTCACCACTGTATGAGGAACTGTGTCAAGGGGTCACAGAACGGTTAAGAAGCACAGGTCTAGAAAGTATCAGTGTCTTATTAGTCCACATTTTTATAAAAACTTGTTCATATATTTAAATTTTGCCCATTAGAGAGACTTATCTTCTAAATTTTTATTTTATTTTTAATGTTAATGGGTGTTTTGCTGTGTGTATATCTGTATGCCACTGCATGCCTGGTGCCCATTAGAGGTCAAAAGAAGGCATTAGATCCCCTGGAACTGGAGTTGTGATCCACCCTGTGAATCCAACCCAGGTCCTCTGGAAGAGCAGCCAGTCCTCTTAACCGCTGACGTTCCTCTCTTGCCCTGTCTCTTAGTTATTAAGTTTATAATTCCTGAGTTTGGGAGCCTGTGCTAGTTTTCACATCCTTTCCGTGAATTGTTATGATGTCTTTTTCTTTTGGGTCTTCTCTTTACCTGGATTTGTAAGATTTTTCTCTCCTGGTCTCCCTCTCATGCGTATGTATGTTGCACATACTCCATCCCAGTCTGTAGTTTAGCTTGCTTTACCGGTTTTATTGAGGCACCAGATTTATAAAGTAAATTTCAGATTTGGACTGGAGAGGCAGCTGTTAAGAGCACTTGCCTTCTAAGGGACCCAGTCCTCATATCATGTGCACTGCATTCATGTGTGTACATACACATACCTAGGCACACACATACGTAAAATACATAAATCTTTAAGTCACATTTGTTCTTTTAATAATCAGTCTTTTGTTTTTCATTTAAGGAAAAAGCTTTCCTACTCCTGGGTCTCAGAATTAGTTATCTGAAGGTCTGCGGTTTTGGTTTGTACACCTGAGTCTTTATTGGGAGTTTCAGTGTGTAGGTTGGTTTCTAGATTTATAGTCTGTTCTGTTCTCCTTGTCTATCCCTATGTCCACGTTGTCTTACAGTCACACTAGGAGGCTGTTTAATGCAGTTAAGGTTTACTGTCTTTTATAGCTTTAGCTTCCTTGCTTGTTCCATTGCCTGTGGCACTGGAAATCAGGCCTTAGCCAAGCTGCTTTGCTGTTGGGCAAATGCTTCTTCCAGAGAAGTACATCCTCGGCTCCCATTATCTCACCGTGGCGTTTTTCAAAACTACTCTTGTTTTTAATCATTCACTCTTCAGGAAAAAGTATATAATTGGTTTCTCAGATGTCGTGGAAACCTGCTTTACAGTTTTGAGTGGCATTACTTTGAATTTGATGACTGTGGAGAGAACTAATTTTATTAACATGGTATATCTCCTTGTTCAGGTTTTCTGCTATTTATTGGTGCACTAATGTTTTATGATTTTCCCCAGAAGGTTATGGAACTCTTTCAGGTTTGCCTGAAGAATATTTTGTTTGTGAATAGTATTATTTTTCTAATCAGTTATTTCTGTCATAGGGAAATACACTTATTTTCCTTGATGAACATGTTCACTTTATCCAGTAGATGGCAGCAAAATACATTAAGTTTTCTTAATTTAGAAATTATTCTTTTCAGTGATTTTTTTCCTTTGAAACTAAAATGATATGTATTTAAAGATGCCTATTATGAAATATTTCTGAATTACTTCCCTTTGTTCTATTTAGGAGGATAAAAAGAAGCGGGATCGAGACCGTGCAGAGCATGAGGCAGACAGAGACCTTCAGTGTCACGTCCCTGTAAGACTAGACTTACCTCCTGAGAAGCCTCTCACCAGCTCGTTAGCCAAACAAGAAGGTCGGGACCCCTCGGAGCTGTCTGTCTGAATGAGGAGGAGGAAGCTGTAGGGAGAGAGAGGGACTGAGCATTAGCTAAAGTTACAACTTAAAGACTTGTAATGAGTTTATTATAAGTTCTCTTATTTGTCCTGCTGCATGGGAGCTGTAAGTTAGCTTCAGTGTTGAGTTGGTATCTCAGCCTTCAATACTTCTGTGATAAATTGAATTCCTATGTAAAGTAGTAAGACATAGATGAGTTATATAAATAGAAAATTGAAGTGCTAGATTCTAGATTGTCTTTTTTAACTCATGCTTCCTGTTTGCTTTAGAAGTAGAGCAGACACCCCTTCAGGAAGCTTTGAATCAGCTCATGAGACAATTGCAAAGGTAAATGTTTGCCAGCTTTTTTTCTTTTTTTTTTTTAAAGATGGTAATTAAAAGGGTGATCTAAACCACATCTCTGTTTTTAGTTATCTAAAGTCATATTGTGTGGCCTAAACCCAAACATACTTGATTTTAAAGTAAATTATAAGTACCTTGCCTGGCAACAAAAGCAGTCCCAAGAGGGTGACACATCCTCTTATTTGGTCTGTTTTAACTGGCAGCTTGAAGAGCGTTATGAAACGAATGGCAAGTTTCTCCTTTCTAAATTACTTCCTCGTGTTCAAACTTGAAACTAGAGGTTATAAAGTCGAGTTTACTTTTTTCCAACTTATAATCTCTTTTCACACAAATTTTATGTCGCCTTTAAACTGTCTTGGGGGGCTTCACATGTATATAATAGAAATATTAATTTATTGGTTGAGAAAATATGTATTGTGGACTAGCAATGCATACCTATTAGGTATAGAACCAGAAAGGTTGTGGGAATATAGTCACAGATAACCAGGCTGGGGACAGGTGGTCCAGATTACTCACAGATAGCTGCTACTCTGAGAGAGTGAGAAAGGGTCTGTGTCTTAAGAGTACTGCTGTTTAAGGTATCTGACCCTTATTATTTGGCCTTGAAAACCATTTCTATAATTTTTCAATAAAAAGCATATATAGATTCATATATGAGAGTTTACATGGTCTGTCTTCTGCTTCTGTACCAGTAGGTTGTGGTAGAAATAAAATATAACGTTATTTTTTATATGTCTGCACAGAAAAGACCCAAGTGCTTTCTTTTCATTTCCTGTGACGGATTTTATTGCTCCTGGCTACTCCATGATTATTAAACACCCAATGGACTTTAGTACCATGAAAGAAAAGATCAAGAATAACGACTACCAGTCCATAGAAGAACTAAAGGTGATTATAATTAGTAATTTTATTTTGTTGTATGAAATGATAGGATCTTGTTTAGCCCAGCCTGGTCTTGGACTTCTGATTCTCCTGACTCCACTTATAAGAACTAGGATTAATGAGCCACCTGGTCTGACTCATTTGCTTTTTATTAAAGAAGTAGAAGTATAAAAGAAAATTCTTTTCATTAAAGAAGTAGAAGTGTAATGCGTTTAAACTGAGAGTTA
This sequence comes from Tokudaia tokunoshimensis, assembly GCA_036184795.1. Classification (NCBI taxonomy): domain Eukaryota; kingdom Metazoa; phylum Chordata; class Mammalia; order Rodentia; family Muridae; genus Tokudaia; species Tokudaia tokunoshimensis. Next base: position 15,358,864 of record BTHU01000020.1, on the reverse strand, counting down.
AACTCTTAGAATCTGTGTAGAATAGAAAATTGTGTAAAAAATCTGCAAGTTTGTATCAGATTCCCAGGATTAACATGATGGAATCAGAACCAACTCCACAGATTTGTCCCCTGACTTCCACATGCACCACAGTGGGTAGTGGGACACACACAAGGTAGGTAAATAAGGTGATTTTTTAAAAAATGTATTTAGTTGTGAAACATGGTGGTGTACATCTTTAATCCTGGTACTTGGCAAATGGATCTCTATGAATTCAAGGCCAGCCTGCCTACGTAGTGAGTTCCAAGACAGACAGAACTATGTGGGGGCCCTGCCTCAATAATAAGTAAATAAACAAATTTTGTTTAGTAATCTGCAAATCTGAGCCACTGAGATTCTAAGGCACTTGCCACAAAAGCCTAGTGGCCTAAATACTTGATATACAAGCACAAGGACTTTTGAGTTTGAATCCATAACACCTACATAAAGACAGGCCTGACAGCAGGTATCTGTAATCTCAGCACTTTGGGAAAGGGGCTGTGTAGGGAGACAGGCAGATCTCACGGACTTGTTGGCCAGCTAGTCTTCTGGTGTACACACACACACACACACACACACACACACACACACTCGTAATACGCACATGTGAATCAGCTAAAATTTATGCAGACTAACATCTAATTCTCTTTAGTTGTAGTTTTAGGTTGTAGGTAATAATCTACTTAGAAAACTTTGAATTCCATTATTTTACTTAATAATGGCCATTTTTTCCTGACATATTTTCACCTTGTAAAAATTAGTCTGAAACTTTACTTCAGACTTTATTACTCAGTAGAAAAGAATTTTACCTGAGGTGTTTGTCTGTTTATTTGTGTGTTTGTCAATCTTTCTCTTGTGGTCTGTCTTAGGGTTTCTGTGGCTATGAAGAAACACCATGACCACCACAGCAACTCTTAAAAAGGAAAAATTTAATTGGGGCTGGCTTATAGTTTCAGAGGTTTAGTCCATTTTCATCATGACAAGACATAGGTAGTATGCTGGAGAAGGAGCTGAGCGTTCTCACACCTCGATCTGCAGATAGATAGTAGAAGGAGAGTGTTCTACACTGTCATCACTACTAACCAGTGAGATTTGAGTGGTTTTGTTTGGGATTTGGAGGTTTGTGGATCGTGTCTTTCTAGTATATTCCCCCATTTTAACAGTAAGACAGTGGCATGATCACACATGCTTACTGATGTCAAGATGTCTTACCAGGAAAAAGTGTGGGGCTCATGCTTAGGACGTACACATACTTGAAGTGTGAGCCCCAGTACAGTTCTGATAACTTGGCTACTCCACTTACATGTTGTAACTCCTTGAGGATATATAGTTTATTTCACATTCACGTGGTTTTATAATGTCTGCAAATTATGTTTAATTTATGGTAGTGTCTAAACACTCTAAAGTAGTGTAAATATTTTAACATTTTTATCAGTTTATTCGGGCTTGGCAGGAAAATAATTTGTTAGAACTTAACTCTGGTCCCAGTTTTTAATTAAAATTTGAAGTGAAATATTTAACTCATAAATAGAAACAAAATTATCTTAAAAAACTAAACTGAGGGTTTATAATATTTCTAATCATATGAACTACCCAGCTTGAATTATTAATTTGAGAGAAATATTTTCTTCAAATTGTTTGTTTATATGATTTTTTTTTTTTTTGAGACAGAATTTCTCTTTGTAACCTTGTACTCACTCTGTATACCAGGGTGGCCTAGAACTCACAGAGATCCACCTGCCTCTGCCTCTCAAGTACTGGGATTAAAGACATGTGTGACCACTGCCTGGATGTTATTTAATAAATGGTGACAGAAAAAGATGTCTTCTTTTGTTCTTTAGTTTATGTTTTTTCCAAATTCTTACAGGGCCTATATGATTTTAGACAAAGACTAAAGAGTTTCTAATGCTTTTTTCCTCTTACTGTTCCCTTTGTAGGATAACTTCAAGCTAATGTGTACTAATGCAATGATTTACAATAAGCCAGAGACCATTTATTATAAAGCTGCAAAGAAGCTGTTGCACTCAGGGATGAAAATTCTCAGTCAGGTAAAGAAACTCACAAAATGATGAATACTATCAAACTGTGTTTGCTAAAGTCACTCGTTCCTCGTTGGCAAATCATATTAAAGTAGTGAGAAATTAGGAGAAATTTTATATCAAAAAAAGCAAGAAGGTATTCATATAGGCATTTATTTTTCAAAAGTTATATTATTACATGTGCGTGCGTGTATGTATGTATGTGTGTGCGCGCACACATGCACACCTGTTCACCCGCCTTCCACCCTATGAGTGTGGAAGTCAGAGGACAAAATGTAGGGAGTTCGTTCTCTCCTGATGCGTGGATCCTGAGGATTAAACTCAGATTGTGAGCCTTGGTAGCAAGTGCTTAACCTGCTGAGTCATGTCACCAGCATTCCTTTTTGTTTTTAAAGACAAGGTTTTATGTAGCCAAGGCTATCTGTGAATAAACCACTTAGCCAAGGATGTGATCCTTCTGCCTTCACCTAAGGACCGAGGTTAGGCATAAGCCACCACTCCTAGTTTTATTATTCAGTGCTGGAACTCAGACCTGGGGCTCTGTGCATGTGAGACACACACTGTGACACCTGAGCTACATCCCCAGCCTCTCCTTGTAATTATTTCCCTATAGTCTCTTTACAGACTTATTTTGTCGTGGGTGAAGTAAGTTCTTTCAGGAGAAAAGTGCTGTTTCCCTTGGTGGTAGAATCTAGTGTTCTGATCAGTCCTGCACTTCCTAGTGGCTTAGAATAGTAAGAAACAAAATACCCAAATGAGAAATAATTTGCAATTTTTCAAAGCTGCCTTGACAAGAGCAGTTCCTTCTTTGAAGGGTGATAATTAATACAAAGTAAAGAATATGAGCCGCTGGATGGGAGACAGCAGCAGGTAGATCTCTTGAGTTCAAAGCTAGCCTGATCCACAATGAGTTCCAGGACAGCTGGGGCTGCACGGGGTAATACTTTCACATGAGCCGTCGTCCTGCTGCAGGAGAGAGTTTAAACTGTGCTGCACATAAATTGTGGCAACAAAGTGTATGAGTCTACCCATAAAAAGGGAGGGGACCTAATCTTAGTCTCCCACGTGACTTGTAGCATGACTTTTCCAGTTCCAGATAAGATCGAAAATAGGGAAGAGAGTGGAACGAGTCGCCAGATAGGGGAGGATTGTACAAAGAAGAAAGGAGTTGCAGTATGATGCAGAGACTGGTAGAAGAAAGGAATCAGAATGAAAAGTTTAAGCTCAGGGTTGGGGCAATTAAAAGATGGCAAAATTCGTCCTATGTATCCTCTTATGTTTTCTAAATCACCTGTATTCAATTTCTACAGTTGACAAAAAGCTTAGTTATGCAGATGTCTGGGTGTCTGTAGGCTTGGCTCTGAGAAATTCATTTGAATTGGTGATTAACCTTGCACTCCTAATATTTAGACAACATCAATTCCCGCTCACTTAGGTTTAGCAAAATGTGTGAAGGATGGATAATGTAAAATGTTTTGTTTCTTGTAGAAAGACTCCCAGAAGCTAGACTAGAACGGACCTGATTGTTGTAAAAGCAAATTGTGCAAATAGTCTTCATTCACTCCATAATAAATATGAGATAGGCAGAGAGAAGGATGCGTTTTGTTGATTTTTGTTTAGTGACAGGTCTCTGTATGTGACTGTCCTGGAACTTGCCATGTAAACTAGTATGGCTTTGAACTCACAAAGATCTGCCTCTGCCTCCGCCTCCACCTCCGCCCCCTGCCCCCTGAGTGCTGGGATTGGGTGAGTGCCACCACACTAGTGAGTACTGAGTTTTCCAGGAAAAGTCTAATGGTGTTTGTTAGGTTTTTTTTTTCTTTTAATCAGTTCTGATTTGCCACTATTTTCTCTAAATACTGTAATCAGCGTAACAAGTAAAACACTTCAATATCTTATAAAGTTTATTGGGAGCAAGGAATAGCCTGTCTCCTTTCTTCTCTCTCCTTGGCTTGCTTTTTTAAGATGTCTTGGAGCTGTAACCCTTCTGTGTTCCAGCCCCCTTTTGACTTCCACTCTAAATGGGAGGGATCTGTACACCAGTGGTTTATAAATCTTTAAATTTAGACTTTGTGAGTTAACACTACTTAGTCTAGCAGTGTAGACTCCCAAAAGAAACTACAGTCTACACTCCTTTCCATGAATGGTATCTTTTCAAAGATAGATCTTGTGAGTTCTCGTTGAAAAAATGGTAACAGTCGTCACTTTTTCCGTTACACACAAATATTAGTACTTAATACATGTGCTATTTTTATAAAGAAAGAATTGATAGCCAAGGCATGGGAATATAATCTCAACACTTGGGAAATGGAAGGAGGATCAGGAGTTTGAGGCCAGTGTGGGCTTGTCTCTTAAAATAGCAACAGAAAGCAAAGATCCCTGGAAATACTTGAGTAGAATGCTGTATTCTGGCTCTCATAGCAGTATTTGTAGTATAGTGGCCTTGGAATCAGATTAGTGAAGTGTCTGCTCCTGCCATTTAGAAGCTGTGTGACCTTTCTCAGCTCTTCTCCTGTAGATGGGGTTGGTGCTGAACTCAAAGTTGTCTGGTACAGAGAAAAGCACTCTTAAGACAGAAAGTGGCTTGAGACCAGGATTTAGTGAGACTACCTTGGAAAGGTTATATTAAACAGCATACTTATGTGATCACATGGTTCCAAAAGATAAGAAAATGCATTGCTTTCAAAGTAAAATTCAGTAACATTTTTTTCTGTGACATTTCTAAATTTAGAACTTTTTTCTTGTTTATACTTTAGTATTGGGCACACTACATTTACCAATAATACTAAATGTTTTTATTATATTTGGTGCTTTACAAAAGTGTGGAATGGAAATTTAAAACTTACTGTGAGAATATTATGATCTAAGTCAGTGTAGCTGTTTATCGAGTGCTAAGGATCCACAGATAAATAAATATGACCGCAGTGATGTATATAATGAATAACCAATTCACTGTTTAGAAGTATGGAGTAAAATAGTTTTTAAAAGCATAGTGAGTAGGGTTTTTCTGTTTTAATGATACTGTTCAATTTGGCACTGATTCAGAAAAACTGTCGAATACTAGTACAAACTGATAAAGGCTTCCTGGAAGTACGCATCCCTTCACCCTCCACTGTCTGGAATATGCCCTGAAGGAATAAATGAGAGGCTTATTGACAATGTTTGTTGGGAACCTGAGAGTCTAAATGTCTAGTCATATGTTTTTAGTTGACTCTTACATATTGTGATTATTAGGAAGCATCCTAAAGACTATATAAAGATATGGAGGACAAACTACCAAGTATTGAGTATGCACTCAGTTTGCTGAAAATATACCATGCTCAGAAGAGAGAATTGAAAGGCTAACTGCGAGCACTGCTGCTCTCTGGAAGATAGGGAGCAAGTTTGTACTTGGCCTCTGCCATGTCTTCATTGACTTACAGTCTGATACATCACACCATAGTTTTACAGTTACTTTCAAAGCCAGCGAGGCTGGAGACAGCTCAGTTGGCTCAGTACTTTGGAAAGCATGCACTAAGCCCTAGTTTCAATTCTTAGTACTGCATAGCAGGAGGGCAGGGGAGGCAGGAGGATCAAGATCATCTTCAGCTACGTGATGAGTTTGAGGCCACCCTGGACTATATGAGACCCTGTTTTACCCCAGTGAAGACAGCAGGTGTCGGGCTCTAGGGCATTTCTCATCAGCTATACCACTCGTTCAGTGAGAAAAGGCCTGGGGTAGGCATTGTTCCTCGGGCCTTAGGGAGTCACTTGTTTCTGGACTGCGTTGTCGTTATTAGACCCCTATTCCTTTCCAGTCTCTGTTATTCCACCAAAGCTTTCCATGCTGCTATAGTGCAGAACTCAGAAAATTGTACTTCTGGGTTATCTGGTGTGAACTCTCAGCGTTAAAAGGCAGAACAGTCTATAGGAACAAATTTGTCCTCTTTAAAATATGCCCAGACACCTCAAACCCTTAACAAATGAAATTTTCACAGTATATTATTGCAGTGAAAAGTTAAGCATATGCTTTACAAAATAGGAACCAAGTTGGTTTTTTGTTTTTGTTTCTTTTTTTTCTGGTTAAGGAGAACATTATGCACTATGAAAAAGAAAGTATGCTAGCAACTTTCCCCCAGTGCTTGTTGTTGAGACACAGCGAAAAGCTAATCATTGGTGATTCCCCATAGGATTCCAGAATATAAAGGTCCTTTACGTGTCCCAAACTTTCAGTTCTCAGTCACTCTTAGCCTCTAAAAGATAAGCCTGTATGATTTCTTAGTCCAAATCACACTTTGTTCCCTGTTAACTTTTTCATGATATAGTACAGTTGTAAAGCCTCCTCTTAGATTGGAGATTGTTTGTCTGAATTAAATGGACTTTATCATCCTGGTTCCTTTGCTGTACCCACACTTGTTTTTCTTCCCTCCTTAATATTGCAGGCTCTCATGGCAGAGGCACACTGCTCAGTGACAGTCATACAGTAAACATTTTTTCATCTTTTTAGGAGAGAATTCAGAGCTTGAAGCAGAGTATAGACTTCATGGCCGACCTGCAGAAAACTCGGAAGCAGAAAGACAAAGCAGACGCCTGTCAAAGTGGGGAGGACAGTGGCTGCTGGCAGCGAGAGAGGGAGGACTCTGGAGACACTGAAACACAAGCCTTCAAAAGCCCCACCAAGGACAATAAAAGGTAATGGGTTTGAAATATGAGTTACCTTATTTAACCAATATTAAGGAATATTGGTTCAAGTTTGACTTGGGATACCTAGTCCCCATGAGACGGTGCTGCCTTTCTCGACGTCCAAGAGCACTTGAATACTCTGATACCCTCTTGTCACATAGAGCACTATGTAGAATTGACCAAACTCCTCATCGATCAGTTCTGAATATACATTCTTATTAGTTTTAAGACAGCAGATTAAGGAGTTATAGTGTCAGGGAGTTCGTTTCAGTAGAACTATTGTATAGCTATAATGTAAACAGTGTTTTATATAACTTGACTCCATAAAGACTGAGGGGTTTGTAAGTGGATGGGATGACACTGAGGTGTGCACACATTTTCCATTGAAGAGCTGCTGGTCCTGGTGTCTGGGCATGCCTCTGGGCATGTCTACACTATGGCCTGTGCTACCCACTCACACTGTTACCTGGCACCTCACTGCCACCCATATTGGAGAGTTAAAATTAATAGTTTGGGTTTCTGCTCTCATAGTGCAAAGGAAATTTGACTTCAAAATAGTATTTGAATTAAATTTATTTTCATGATTGTCCCCAGAAAAAAATGTAAGAGAAGTAACACTAGGGCCCTTTGTGAAGTTGCTAGGGAGTGATGCTTTAATTGGTGACAGTAGGACAAGTGTCTCTACTGAACTGTACTCATCTTTGGGATGCCTTTTAATATTTTTCATCTTATTTAGTGACTTCTTTTTAACTTTGTGTTAGGAAAGACAAAGATGTGCTTGAAGACAAATGGAGAAGCAGCAACTCTGAAAGGGAGCACGAGCAGATTGAGCGAGTTGTCCAGGAGTCGGGAGGCAAGCTAACTCGGCGGCTGGCAAACAGTCAGGTGAGGACTTCCTTCCTCCCACCCACTAGCTGCGTCTCTCACACCAGTAGCCTTTTGATTTCCTGAGCACAGATTGTATCTGCCATGAGCTTTCCATCAGAGAAGAGGGAGTAAAGTACGACTGTCCTGTTCTCTAGTTCTGGGTGCTTTTCTTCAAGGAGAGAGAGAGTAACAACTTTTTTTTTTTTTTAAGATAAGGTATCACTTATGAAGACCAGACTGACCTTGAAGTCATTAATGTCTCAGCCACTTATAATGCTGGAATTGCAGGTGTGTGCTACCATGCCTGGCAGCAGACTTTAAACAGCTTACATTCTGGTCTTTGGAACTTATGCTATATTGATTATATTGGTTTTATAACCAAATAGATTCATACATGGGTAGCCCCTCCTACCCCCAGCAGTTTGTGAATTTGTTGTAGTTTTGATAATTTTGGGGTTTTTTTTGTTTTATGGTTTGGGAGAACTAATGGGCCACATAGCTTTTCCAAGTTAGATTTCATCTTCTATTTCTCTTGCCCGTCAGTATCTTGTAGACATAGCTATGAAAGTCCTTGTTCTGAATTAATGATGCTAGCCTGTAGCATTCATTTGCTGGCTACTGTTCTCTCTATATATATAAGATGTGTTAAACTTTATTCCACCCAATACTTCTGTCATTTCAGTGTGAATTTGAAAGAAGAAAACCAGATGGGACAACAACACTGGGGCTTCTCCATCCTGTGGACCCCATTGTGGGAGGTAGGTCCACAGTTTAAGACTCTGTGTGAACCTGGTACTGTTTGCAAAGGACAAGAAAACTGGCATGTTAGTCAGACTTTGCTTTTGACAGAATATCTGCCAAACAACTCACACGAAAAAGGACTTACTTTTTACACAATTTAAGAGGCTTCTTGGCTCCATTGAGTCTGCGCTTCTGCAGAGGTAGACTAGGTGGTCGGAGCGGCAGTAGCTGCAGTAGCAGCTCCTCCCTGATGGAGAGCAGGAGGACAAGGACAAGGTCTTCCTCAAGTTTTTAGAACTTCCCAGAGGAGATGTTTGTGGCCTTTAGTATACCCTTTTTGAGCAGCACTTCATGTCTAAACTATTAACACAAGGTTCACATTTTAAAGCAACCTGAATACTAATAAATCCAACTATTAACCACTAAGAACTTGTCTGGGTGCTGTGTGCTTTATGGTAACAACTAGCTTAACTTCTACATAGGTTAATTTATTTAAATAATGTATTTTCATGCTGTCGTGAGAAGAATAGTAGGAAAGTAGAAATGGAGAATAACAGAATCCCTACATTTAGGAAGTAATGTCCACTAGTCACTTTTCTGTGGGTAAGTCACTGTCTTTGGAGCATAATGTAAGTTAAGCAAGATGTATAAAAGGAAGCAAATGAGACAAGTCCCTTCTAATACTCTGTGTAGTGAGAGAGTAAGGACACAGGAAACATCACAGAAAGAGATGTCTGCCATGACCTGAGTACTCTTAAATGTCTATCTAATCAGAAGACTAGCTCTGCCATAACTGTATCTAAGGGAGGGTGTGACTGCCTAACATTTGATAGGAAGGGAGGTCTTCCTTAAGGAGATGTTCAGGTTAATGTTATAAGGGAGCAGCTAAAGGATTGGTGGAATAGCAGTGGTACCCTTGGTGAGAAACCTTGAAGCAAAAAGAAAGAGCTTGATCTATTTGGAAATGGAAACAGTGAGCCTACATTCAGCGACCAGGACTAGCTCAGTTGATAAAGTGCTTACTGGCTCGCCATGCCCAGTACCAAAGAAACTAGGTGTGGGGGCAAATGTCTCTAATCACAGCATGTAGAATATTAATCACAGAACGTAGAAAATCAAGAGTTTAAGGTCATCCCTGGCTGTACAGCATTTCAAAGCCAACCTGGGCTACATGAGAACCTAGCTCAAAGAGCCGCAGCTTTCTTAGTGTTGGGGTCATAGGTGCATCCAGTCTTTTGAGGCTATTTTTAATAAAATTTTTATTTTAGAAGTGTAACATGATGATAAAGAACGCCACACGGCAGTGCAGTATAATGAAAAGGTATAGGCTTATGGTCTGAGCCACGGTCCTTCTTAGTTTAGATTTTCTTAGCTTAAAAATGGATAGAACGCCATGCAGTAGGAGCATGCTCTTTTAATCCCAGCACTTGGGAGGCAGAAGCAGATTGATCTCTGAGTTTTAGTCCAGCCTGGTCTACAGTGAGTTCCAGGATAGCCAGAGATACACACTAAAGTGCTTCCATCATTGTGCTCAGGGTTTTCTTTCTGTCCTAGAGCCAGGCTACTGCCCTGTAAGACTGGGGATGACAACTGGAAGGCTGCAGTCTGGAGTGAACACCCTGCAGGGGTTCAAAGAGGATAAAAGGAACAGAGTAACCCCAGGTGAGGCCACTACCTGTTTGAGGAGTTGGGAAGAGAAACAGTAATTGTTATTCATTGCTTCATTCACTGGCTTTCTTGATGGTATTTTTGGAATAGAAATTCATCACCAGCTTCAAAGGAAACTGGAAAATTGGCTATTAGTATGCAGAGTTTCTTCCTCCTCTGCAGTAGTGTTCACTTGTGTCAGTGCTCTTCTGTGCAGGTGGCCCCTGTATCCAACCTCAACATGCTCATCCAAACAGATCAGGGCTGGGCAGAATGACGCAGACTTTGTTTTAAACAGTGCAGTACCGCAGTGACTTATATCATACTGGACCTTATATTAGGCAACTTGTGGAATCCAGTGATAGAAGATTTCATGTGGAATGGAGGACCTCTGTGGGAGTAGTCAGTCCCCAAGTATGCTGAGGGATGACTTACCTGTTGGGAGTGTTCTTAGATTTATGATATAGGTCAGTGAAGTTAGAAGGCAGTGTCTTTTAATAAAACCAAAATGTACATTGGTGATTATAAATGATAGTATAGTATTTATTTTTCTTGACAGTATTATACTTGAATTACGGACCCTACAGTTCTTATGCCCCACATTATGACTCTACATTTGCCAATATTAGCAAAGATGATTCTGATTTAATCTACTCAACATATGGAGAAGACTCTGACCTTCCAAACAATTTCAGGTAAGCCCCCAGTTACCCTGAACATGCTTTTTTCTGAAATATTAATGTATAGTATATGGTTTGTAGATACACTTATAAAGTTATCTAAGCAATAGAAAATGTGTTCAGCAGTCTTTTAAAGAGAGCATATCTTCTTGAAATTGGCCTATGTAGTATTTTCTAATACCTTCTCTTTGTAGATTTATTTATCATTTTATTATGTGTATGAGTGTTTTGCCTGCATGTGCGTATGTGCACCGCGTACACACCAGCCTGTTGCTGGAGTTGTGTTGCAGGGTATTTGATCACACTGTGAACCCTGAGATTGTGTTATTTACTGAAAAAACGCTGTTTCTAGTTGTGGCGTGGCTCAGCTCTTAGCATATACCTTTAATCCCTCTGGCTAGAATACCAACAAGCTGTTGATATACATCTTCAATCCCAAACAGTGAAGGTAAAGTTAGTTAGTAGAAAGTAGCCATGTTTGAAAATGATGTCTAATTGAGGGGCAGACAAACTGACAAATCAGAGAAAGATTTGACAGAATAAAATATGCCCAACTCTCATGAGAAGAAAAGAAAGGGAAGCTACTTAAGAGAACCGTGCAGGCAGAGAAGAGGAAGAAGACAGAAGTGGAAGGAGGCAGTCTTCCCAGGAGAGTTTTACAGAGACAGGTGAAGACAGAACGAACCGGAGAATGAGAAGGAGCCAAAAGATTAGAATAGATTGCCACAGTTAGTATGAGGCCAAGCAGAACACTTTAGGAGAAGCCAAGAGAGAGAAGAGAGATTGAGTCAGTTAGTGTGTAGAGCATTTGAGCCAGAACAGCAAAGTTGAATCAGCCAGCTGGAGCTCAGAAAGAACAAGAACGGGTGGGCTTATTCAGCAGTGAGTCTCAGAGGCTGAGAACGTTGTAGGCCTACTTTGATTGTATGGAGGCTAGAAGCTTCCAGGACTAGGCCTAGGTTAGCAGACAAGAAGCAGTAAGCCTCCATGATGAAAAGTACTACAGGAGAATAAAAGATACTTCTACAGAGTTGGACAGAAAAGGACATTAGATTCCCTGGGACTGGAGTTACAGACACTTGTCACCTGCATTGTGGATCAAATCCAGATAAGTGTTCTTAACTACTGAGTCAATTCTCCAATCTCAGAAATACCTTCTTTTTCTTTTCTTTTCTTTTTGGTTTGGTTTTCCCCCCCAGGGGGTAGGGAGTATGGGTGGTGTTTTGGGGTGTTTTTGTTGTTGTTGTTTTTTAAAACAGTTTTACTGTAACAGTTTTACTACACACTCTGGAGACCAAGTTGGACTAAAACCTGGAAATCTGGTTGCCTCTGCCTCCAGAGAGCCAGGATTAAAAGCATGTGTCAGCACGCCTGGCTACAGAAAAATCTTTTTAAAGGTGCTCCCGATCCTCAAGTCCGGGAGCTTCTTCTATCAGAACTTGCTCTGCTATAAAACATTGCATGTCAGTTATGGTTCAGTCTTGATTCAGTTAAGAACCCAAAAAGGCATTTTCCCTAAGTCATGAAATGTAGAACATGATGTCTTAGTATCTAAAGCATCCCACATACAGGACAGTATGACTATAATGTACCAACCAAACCATAGTGGTTACTTCCAGCCATTCCTTTTACTTGTCTCAGAGGGTCTGTATTCCTCTTCAGATATTTTGTATCTGTTCAGTTTGATGAGATCCAGGACTGTGGCCTAGGATGGGACATTGAGCCTGAAATTTCTCTTCTTGGCACTGATACCTTCTTAACTATTATTGTGCTCAAGAATTTTATCCAGTAGATTAACCAGTCCCCTGGTTTGGAGGTTTTGTTGTTTTGAGTTTTGTTTATTTATATTGGGAGGGGGCGCATTTAACTCTGATCTCTCACATGTTAGTCTATTCTGTGTTGTTTCTAGATGGGTTCCCTAAGTTAGAAACTGGCTGTAGTTTCAGATTGAGGAGTTCTTCTCCTTAGACTATAAAGCAGGGCACACTCCTTCTAGATTACTCACCAAGGCAGTCCACAGATCAGCAGTGTGTGCCTCTGTGTCAGACATTGTTCCAGGCACTAGGAATTCCATAACAGAACCATACCCTCCTTTCAGACAGTGATAGAGCTTTGGAGAAGACAAAGAAGGCCAGGAAAGGGACAGGAGAGGGGACCAGCATTGCTCTCTGTGAAAGGGCATCCTGGCTCTCAAGTAGCTAAGCAAGGGACTTGAATTGAGAGCTGGACTGACCCAGCCAAGAGCATAAGGTTGGAGGGGAAAGCAGTGGTCACAAGAGTCACTATGAGAAGAGATTGCTATGAGGACTTGGAGGACTCAGTAAATCAGGAGCTGGCCAGTGGCACACAGAAAGTGACCCAATCTGGCAATTATACAAAGCTTGGGCTATCAGGGCAGAAACCAGGGTGTGAACATGTGGACCAAGGGAGGGGCCATTGAGGTTAGTAATTAGTAGGTTGCTGGCTTTTAACTGGAGGGTAAGAGAAGTTGGGATGATATCAGGTTTTTCAGTTTACTGAAAGGAGAATAATTTTAGAACAGATCTTGGGGAAAGTAGCTGACATGTTAGCTTGAAAGTAGTTGACATGTCTGTTTATGCAAACAAGTGTGTGATTTTGGAAGTTTTGATACATATGAAAATCCTGAGGTGAATGAGATTATTAAGGGGAACTGGCAAGAAGGCCCATTGCTGACATCCTTGCTTTCTTCAGAGGATCCTCAAGAACATCTCACTTTTGCTTCACTCTGTGTGTGTGTGTGTGTGTGTGTGTGTGTGTGTGTTCTTTCATGATGATAAACTAATCACTGGTAAGTATGCAGGTGCGACATTGTTTCTGAACAGAACATATTTTATAGTATGGTCTATAAAACAAGGGCATCTAATGGGAAGAGTTGGCTCTACCTGAGACAAGCCATGAAAACTACTTCTGTAGAAGTGATTTTTTCCAACTCTTTTTTCAGCGTCTCTGAGTTTTTGGCCACATGCCAAGATTACCCGTATGTTATGGCAGATAGTTTACTGGATGTTCTAACAAAAGGAGGACATTCCAGGAGCCTGCAGGACTTGGACATGGTAAGCACTCTGCTCAAGAAACAGGCAGTTTATAAATGGCTTTGAAGTGCTAGACATTCAGTGTTTGAGACCAGGGATTAGCCAGTGTGACAGCTGAACTCCCTTCCCGGGAAAGGACAGCCTGCCGTGGGCGGAGAACAATGAGAGGAAAAAAATATGTCAACTATCAGAATCCAGGGGAGCTAGACCCTGGCCATTCTCTACTAATTTTGGTAAGACTCAGAATTCCTGAGCTGGGAATGAAGGTGGCTGACAGGATGGGGAATGTGCTTTTCTTCATTGTACATGAGAGCAACGCATTGGAAGCCTCAGAAAGGAAAGCCTTCCGTTGCATCTTTTATCAGTACTTGTGAACTCTCTAGTCCAGTTCAGGACCATTTATAATCTGGAATCATTCAGATGAGACTAGAACCAAGAAACATTCTCGCTGATGTAGAGGAATTCTGGTGTCTAGAATGTTCTGTGACCAAATTAGAGGAGTCTTGGAAGTCGTATTTTTTTTTTTAATTTTTAGATTTTATTTTTTTATGTATATGAATGTGTTTCTCCTGCCTGCATACATGTGCACTGCACACCCACCTGTTGGATCCCCTGGAACTGCAGTTACAGATGGTTGTGAGCTGCTGTGTAAGGGTTAGTGATCAGACCTAAGGCCTCTGCAGGAGCAAGTGCTCTTAGGCAACCCTGGAAGTCATAATTCTTCATGGTGGCCATGACCCTAATCCCTTAGCCCCCTATCTGTAACTGCACAAGTGATGGTTCCTTGGGTGTCTTAGCCTAGACAGTGGCTTCTTCAGAATCCTGTCACATGAACTACTTATTGAACCTAAAAAAATACTAACTTTTTCATCTGTTCGAAATTAAACATACTTAATCCTTCCACTCAGCTAATTAGAATTATAATAGTTAACTAAAGTCAAATTGCTTTGGTTTGGTGACAGTAGTAATTTATTTAAAATATGGTCTTTCTGTCCTTTGAACTATTAGTTTCTCTTCTCAAAATATATCCGACAAAATAAAACAAGAGTTACACATATAAAAATGTATGGCTTACAATTTTTAGAAATTGGAAATGGTCTAAATCAGAGTATAAACCTTCAAAAAAAAAGAAGACTTTAATTGATGTCCATGATGTTTCTTCTCCCTCCTGCACCCCCACAGGATTTCTCTGTGTAACAGTCCTGAAACTCACTTTATAGACCAGGTGACCTCAAATTCACAGAGATCCGCCTGGTTCTATCTCCTGAGTGCTAGGATTAAAGGTGTGTTTCACCACCACCTGGCTAGATGTATTTCTTTTTATGTGTGAATTACATTACAATAATGTGCATAAAATCATGGGGAATCATCTACATTTTGTGGTATGTGTTTATTTTACAGTAAGCCTCTACTGTCAGAATATTGCTTCTTTAAAGTCTCCTCCTATCCCTATCAAAGATTCAATGTGTTCAAAAGACTTTATATATTTAGGCATTTATATACTATTTACCAAGTATCTTAAATATATAACAGTATTCTTTTAAAAATAATTCTTTTGGAGAACAGGTCTGTGTAGGCCAAGCTAAACCTCAAACTCATGATACTTCTGTCTGAGCCTCCAATTGCTAGTTTATAGGCATGTACCACTACAATTGGCTATGTATAATCAGGCACGGATCTTAGCATTACTAGCAACTCGCAAAAACTCAGAATGCTAATAATTATATTAACTAATTTTGGTTTAAAAATATACTTGGGGGCTCGAAAGATTTCTCAGCAACCACATGGTGACTCACAACCACCTGTAATGGAATCTGACGCCCTCTTCTGGTGTGTCTGAAGACAGCTATAGTGTACTCATATACATAAATATTTTTTTAAAAAAAAATCTTAATGCTAATAATTATATTAATTAATTGCGGTTTAAAAATACTTGGTGGCTGGAAAGATGGCTCAGCAGTTAAGAGCCCTGGCTGCTCTTGCAGAGGGCCTGGGTTCAGTTCCCAGCACCCACATGTAAGCTGACAACTGTCCGTAACTACAGCTCTGAATGATTCAACATTTTACCCTGACATACATGCAGGCAAAACACTAATGCACTTAAAATTAAAATAAATAAATCATTTAAACTATACATACATCCTTATTTTCCATATACTTCAGTATACTTCTTTCCCTTGCCACAGAGTTAAGTTTTCTGTGTACCTTGATATTTGCATATAGTGTTTGCATCACAGTTTTCCTTTATCCATACAGTCATCCCCTGAAGATGAAGACCAGGCCGGAGCATTGGACACAGCAAAAGAAGCAGAGGTGCTTACAGTTATTCTTTAAATGGAGGTGACGTTTAAGAGACTAAATGACTGGGCAGTATTACTTGGGTTTGGTGATATGAGATGGCTCAGCAGGTGAAGATGATTGTCACACAAGCCTGGGAACAGCTCGGTCCTGGAGTCTGTAGGTCTTAGTTAGGGTTCCCTGGCTGTGAAGAGACACCATGACCGAGGCAACTCTTATAAAGGCAAACATTTAATTGAGACTGGCTTACATTTTCAGAGATTTAGTTCATTATCGTGGTAAGAAGCACGCAGTGTGCTGGTGGCATGGTGCTGGAGGAGCCGAGAGGTCTACATCTTGATCCAAAGGCAGCCAAGAGGAGGCTCTGGATCATACTGACCAGACTTGAGCATATGAATGAGACCTCAGAGTCCCACTTCTGCAATGACACACTTCCTCCAACAAGACCATATCTCCTAATAACTACTACTCCCCATGGGCCAAGCATTCAAAAATTTGAGTCTATGGGAGCCAAACCTATTCAAACCAACACACTATAGAGAGGTGGAAAGAGAGAAATGACTCCACAGAAATTCTCTGTATTTCCAAATACCATATATGCTGTAGCGTATGTACTTCACACACACACAATGACTGTTTTTATAAAAAATATATTATCATCTGGAGTAAGTAGCTCAGGTAGTAGACAAGAACTTAAAGGGAACCCAGAGTTATTACCACAGTGTAACTACCTAGCATGCATTCTCAAGGTTGGTGAGCACATTTCTCTCAGGAGCAAAAACAAACCTGGTAAGATGAAGAAACATTTACTCTCCCAGCAGGCAGGGCATATGCTCAGTGAGCTCAGAAAGCAGGTGACTCAGGGTTCCCAAAAAGATAGTGAGACTGAATAGGTGGAAACCCAATGATGTGCAGTGCTAAAGAGCTGAAATGCTTCTTGGAAGATAAAAGGTAGGTTGCTGTGATAGACTGAAGAGAGGGACTGTTAAAAAAGCTGTAGGACTTGGGGGAAATGTCGCAAGTGATGGGAGGCAAAGGCCAACCTGGTCTATAGAGTTCTAGGTCAGACAGAGAGGGCTACATAGACCCTAGTTTGTTGGTTTATTTTCGGGAGGGTTGGTTGGCTTGGTTTAGTTTTTTCCAGTCATGGTTTCTCTGTTCCTGGCTGTCCTGAAACTCACTCTGTAGACCAGGCTGGCCTTGAACTCTTAGAGATCCGCCTGCCTCTGCCTCCAGAGTGCTGGGATTAAAGATGTGCACCACCACTCCTGGCTGTTTTGTTTAAGAAAAAGGCTGTGGCACTTGTCTTAAGCAAAAAATAACTTAGGATATCAACATAAAGGAAGAGAATCTGAATTGGGGAAATAAACCGGAAGAAAAGGTTCCTTAGCACTACAAAAGAGAGACATAATAAAACAGCAAATCTGGTGGGTGAGGTAGGTGATATGATAGAATTAGTAGCTCATGTAGAATGTGCAGGGAAAGGGGCATACTTCTGAGAGAAGAGACGCAGAGAGTTTCTGTTTTGGCAGGTGTTTTAGGGACTTTACTGGAGGTATGGGGCCTGGAAGTCCAAAGTGTTGAGTTTGAAACGTGTAGTTCAAAATTAATTTTATTTCAGCCATATAAGGGAGACTCTCCAGGAATAGCATGGAGAAGGTTGAAGGATAGAACCTTGGAAAAGTCCAAAGTTGAATAATGCATGAGTCCCAGGAAAGGATAGTTAGCAGAAATGGAATGGTTTCAGCAAGATTGGAAGTGACAGATAAGCCCAGTGAGGGGCCCTTGGAAGTGCCAGTCATAACCTTGATCAGAGCAGTCTCAGTAAAATGATAGAGGCAAAAGGTAGACCTCGGTGAGTTTCAAAACCTGAGGACGCTAGGCTGTATAGGTGTTTAAGATAGGACAGCCTCAAAAAAGCTTTAACTGAAGGAAGGAAAACTTGTGATATGAGGTCCACATAAAGTAGGCAGTACTGAGGCAGACATACAATCTTCAGGAAAAGAGGATCCAAACAAGATCCTGTGTTTAGAGAAAGAACAGGAAAGAAAATCCAGTGGGAGAGGCTGTTGAATAGAGTTGTGGGGCTCAGCTGCAGTGCTAAGTCACCAGCCACACTTTGTGTACTGCAGGCTCCTGCAGGCTCTTGAACCACGTCGAGGCAGTGAGCTGCCGTCGGGATCCAAGTAGAAATGGAGCCATGAACTCTGCTTACCTGTTAGTTGGATGGTGCAGTCCCTAAAAGCCATGAACTCTGCTTACCTGTTAGTTGGATGGTGCAGTCCCTAAAAGTTGTGTGGAAGTTGTGGAAACTCTTGAGTCCTATGATTCCAAAAATAAGACTCTTAAGACTTTGTTCTCTTGTGCAGTACTGACCACCAAGCTTCGGGGCTTGAGGAAGGCCAGGGAGCT
This sequence comes from Tokudaia tokunoshimensis, assembly GCA_036184795.1. Lineage (NCBI taxonomy): Eukaryota > Metazoa > Chordata > Mammalia > Rodentia > Muridae > Tokudaia > Tokudaia tokunoshimensis. Next base: position 15,340,447 of record BTHU01000020.1, on the reverse strand, counting down.
GCTAATGCTCTAGATCTATAGAAGTGCAGGCTGGGCTAAAACATTTACCTCAGAAACAGACATTGCCATGGCCACCAAAATCAAGTAACAGTTCAGACAGTGACAGGCTCTTAGTACTTCATCCACAAGATGGTTGGCATGTGAATCAAGTGATGCAGATTGCATAAGCTGTCGTGTCATTACAGAGAAGTGTGGACTTACGGATGCTTTTTTGGCCAAGATTTGAGAACAGCATTTTAAAAGAGTTCTTGGAAGACATAACCAAAATTATGGCTGTAAGGTGACTAGGTGGAATGACTTTGCTTGTAAGCACAAGCCATCATACTGATTTTTACTTGGCACTGTCATGGTTTAGCAAACTCCAATAAGTAACTTTTTTCCTGTTGAAGCAGATTGCACAAATAGTGCCAGCAGGGCGTGTGGAGTCCAGCGGTCAGGACAGGCTCACAGCACTGCAGGCAGTGACACACTTCGGTCTTCCAGCTGAAGTCTTTGACTCTGAAGGTGAGTGTCTGGGACCACAGGAAACTGTCCACCACAGGCAGGTAGACTGGCTGCCATGTCAACACTAATTAACCTAGTGTTTGCTCCAGGAAAATCTTGGCCGGCTTGGTTCAGATAATAGTAACACATAACTGTACTGTTGGCCTCAATTGGATTAGAAGCTAACATAGCAGAGCCTGGAACCGCAGATCAAACACGGGTTGCCTTGGTTTTCTTCAGTGTCTTTTTCTTACCACACAGAGGCTGAGGTGTTCCAGAGGAAGCTTGATGAGACGACACGATTGCTCAGGGAACTCCAGGAGGCACAGAATGAGCGGCTGAGCACTAGGCCTCCTCCCAATATGATCTGTCTCTTGGGTCCTTCTTACAGAGAAATGTACCTTGGTATGTTTGTCCCAGTGATGGGAGGTAGAGCAGGGCTGGGTGCATGAAAGGAAGACTTCAGAAAGTGGCAGTAAAGTAAGCATAGCAAGTGCCATACACAAATACAGTATTTCTGCATTTATACATTGACAGTTCTTGAGGAATTCTTTTTCTTTTTTTAATTATCAGGGGCTAGGTAGTTGGCTCAGTCAAGTATTTGCCAGAAAACAAACTCAGAGCCTGAGTTCAGATCCCCGTGTGCGAAAGCACAGTGGCATACATCTCTGACCTCGGCGAGAGGGTATGAACAGCAGGCAGTGGGAGAGCCTGCCTCACAAAACAAGATTGAAACTAACCAAGAAGATAACTCTAATCGGCTTTTAGCGTCCATATGCAGTGCTGACAAACATATACCACAAACAGATACACCACATACATGGACACATCTAGGTGGCATACAGCCCTTGTGGGGCTGAGGCAGGAGAATTGCTGTGAACATACAACCAGCCAGAGCTACATAGCAAGACTCTTTAAAAGAAGAAAAATGTTGCTGGGTGGTAGTGGCACATGCCTTTGATCCCAGTGCTTGAGAGACAGAGGCAGGTGGGTCTCTGAGCTCAACGACAGCCAGGACTGCACAGAGAACTCTGTAAGGTGACTACAGAAACCACTTGAGCTTTTCTTCCTGTTTTTCCTAGCTGAACAAGTGACCAATAACCTTAAAGAACTCACACAGCAAGTGACTCCAGGTGATGTTGTAAGCATACATGGAGTACGAAAAGCAATGGGGATTTCTGTTCCTTCCCCCATCGTGGGAAACAGCTTCGTAGATTTGACAGAAGGTAGGTGCCCTATTTCTGTGGGTGAGAGACTTTTGTGAATAAAAGGGAAATGGACCCTTTTCCTTAAGATAACATTGAGAACTCTTGTCTGATTTGATTAATTTTATTTAATTTTTGAGATTAGCCTACAAAGTAATGGGCTTTACCTTGGCATCTTTTAGTTTTCTTTCCATCTTGTTTAAAGAATGAATAGATTTGATACATTGGTCAAAGCTGCTGTGTTGACTTAATGCCAGGCTTCTCCATGGCTGTGAGTGTGGCATGAAGGGCTGGCGCTAGCACAGTGGGACGGAATGCTGAGTGCTGTCTTCTTCCTTCAGAGTGTGAAGAACGTCAGGAGACCAGCACTGCTGAGTGTGGGCCTGTCGCCAGCTGAACTAGCCTGGTATTTGATTATGTTATGTACATAGTTTTTCACTCTGAACTTGGAGGTGCTTTTCAGAAGATATTAACTATTTGTAAATTGTGTTTTAATTAAGCTTTGGAACAGTTCCTTTTATGTTCCAAAGATTGGACGTGTATTAGGAAATAAAGCCGAACCTGGGACTGTGAGGCTCGCTGGCGTGTCAGCTGAATTGCCCTTTGCCTGACTCTGACTTGGTTCTAAGGGTGGTCGCCTAGGACGCACACCAGCCATTTTCATAATCATCTTTCAAAGGAGCAGATCCTCAAAACAAATTAATTGCCCCATTTTTCATATTTGCCACTCTCATTAGAGCAATTATAAGCAGCTAAGTTATAAGCTCTGCCTTACCAGAGCTCATCTGAATGCCATTCAAAAGTAACCTTGCAAGTTTACCATCCTGATGGCCTTTCAGACAGCCACTAGTGATGGTCTGCCTTCTTATTGTTATATTGCTGTTGAGTGGTATCATGTACATGTGAGGACATGCATGTAGTGATGGTCTGGCTTTCTTCATATTGCTGTTGAGTGTGTATCATGTACATATGAGGACATGCATGTAATGATAGTCTGGCTTTTTATTATATTGCTGTTGAATGTGTATCATGTACATATGAGAACATGCATATAGGACCTCCCCACCCCCACCTTTTTGGTATTTTCGTTTGTTTGGTTTGGTTTTGGTTTTTTGTTGTTTGTTTTTTGAGACAGGGTTTCTCTGTATAGCCCTGACTATCCTGAAACTAGCTCTGTAGACCAGGCTGTTTAAGAGGTCTGCCTGCCTCTGCCTCCTGAATCCTAAGATTAAAGGTGTGCACTACCTAGCTTAGGACAACTTTTAGGAACTGGCTTTCTGCTTCCATTGTGGATTCAATGGATTGAACTCAGGACGTCAGACTTCTCAGAAAATGCTTTTTTTAGTCACTAAACCCATCTCACTGGCTGAGGACCCAACTTTTTAAGCATAATTCTGTCCACTGAGGCTTTGTAGGACCACACCATGAAAGTAAACAACTCAAGAGAACATTAAAGTTTCCCACTATGGTTCTCTCTGTGTACCTAATGGGAATGGTGTCCTCGTTCATGGTTATGAGCTGCTGGACACACCCCTGCTAGGAGGTTGATGGTGATAAAACATGTCTAGTGTGTTTCCTTTTCCTTCTTTCTGTTTTTCCCAGGAGCAATAGCAAAAGGAAGAACCACATAAAGATGAGCCAGACCACCCTTGGACACATCAGAGTCTAGAGTTTTATGTAGAGCTTGCACCTGCTTAGTTTTTCAGAGGCCATCTGTGTTCCATTTGTACCCCTGAATCAGTTCCCTTTTCTGAAATACACAGGTCAAATGACCAAGCACATTAGATAGGAGACCATCAGCTATGTCCCCTTTTATCACACGTCACAGGGCTGAGATGAATGAAAGTTTTCCTAAATATAACCTGTTTAAAAAGCAAGCTGGGTACAGTAGCTTGCCTTTGTAATCCCAGTACTTGAGTGGCTGAGACAGGAGGATTGCCATGAATTTGAGTCCAACTAGGCTATATTATGAGACCGTGCCTCAAAAAAAAAAAAAAACAAAGTGAGGATGTGAGCGCCAGAGAGCGAGCCCGGCAGCCAAGCACACACTGCCCTTGCGGGGGACTGGAGTTGGGTTCTCCGCACCCACATTGCTCAAAACCAGTTGCTCAAGTTCCAGTTCAGGGAACCTCATAGCTCTGACCTCCTCTGCAAGCACTGGCACTGTGTACACATGGCCACATGCACACGTGATTTTAAAATAGATATTTCAGTGTAGATAGAACCTAGTTTAGTGAACAGACGAATCACCCTTTTACAGAGCCTGTCTACAAAACATCTAGACAGAAAGACATACCTATTTTCTTGATTTGAAATTAATATTAAGCAGGGACAATAAAAATAAGTTGTTTCTCTCCAGAAACTACAGGGTGATCCTTTTGTAGACAGGTATGCTAATAAAATAAATCAATGCAAGTGTGTTTATATCAAGTCTTTAGATTCTGATTTTAGTCTCTACAGTTTAGGGGCTGAGCAGTGTAGGTCTGTTGATAGAGTGCTTGGACAGCATTCCTGAAGCCTGGAGTCTAATCCTCTGCACCATACAAACTGGCCATGGAGAGCTGGGGGCGGGAGGGGGGGGGCAGGCGGGACTCAGTGGCTGAAGTGCTTATGCAAACCTGACAGCCTGAGTTTGGATCACCAGAACCCAAGTACAAAGCTGGATGTAGTAGCATACATGTCTGTAATCTCTGCACCCCTATAGAAAGGTAGGAGGTAGAAACCAGAGAATCCCTGGACAGTCCTAGGGCAGCTAGCTTGAAGCTAGCAGAAGCGAGAGAGAAACCCGGTCTCAAAGTTGGAGGAGGTTAAGTGAGGACTGACACCCAAGAGTGTCTTCTGATCGCTACACATGCGGGCCTGCAGACACACATGGAAACTGGCTGTAATCCTAGAAATGAAGACAGGAAGATTGGGAGTTGAAGATTTGAGGACAGCCTGGATTACCTGAGACCCTTTTCAGACATTTAACCCATTCTTCTCCAGTAAATCTACTTGGCACGTCAGTTCCTGAAGACCCAGAAATACTTTCATTCAAAACGCCTTAGGACATTCAGGTTTTTTAATTGTTGGTTAAACATATAAGAAGGAGCCAGGCACTGATGATTTATGAAAATGAAACAACACCGAAGCAAATGTTACCAGTCTATAAATATTAGACATACAGAACAAACCATAGTTATTTGCCTGTACCTACTCAGAGCATTGGTCTATTATCCATGAAGTACACAATAATAATCATTTTTTGTCAGGAAGTGTCTTTAAGTCAGAAGACTTGGGGTATTACTGTCTACAGTCAGTGAAGGTCACCTTAGTAGAGATCCTGAAACGAATCCTTGACCCACAGAAGGGTTTTTTAAAAAAGTTCCTATGATCAAGACACCTGTGAAGAAATTACTTGGAAAGTAGAAACCAAGTGTGTGTACATAAGTTCCAAGTGATTTTTTTTGTCAGTTACACTCTTATGACCTGAACAATAACTTAAAATACTCCCAGCACAATGCTTCAGTTGAAAATAAACAATGCATGAATGGCAGTTAATCATTTTTAAGTAACTTGGCTGTTGGAAGAGTAGAAATGTGTCAGCCTGGGGGCAGGGGCACTTATTCCTGCTCTGTGTCTGAAGGGCATTGTGGGTGTCACCAGGAACTTTACTAACTCCCCAGGGATGCCTTGCTGGGAAGCCCTGACCACTACTAGATTCTTTTGTGCAAACTAAAATCAGCCCTTCTTTCCCGGGCTGATAAAGCTCCATAGGACACAGCACAAGCAAACAGGTCCTCTCTCTCTCTCCCCTCTGCATCCCTGCCTCCTCAGGTAAACTTGGCTGGGTAGTATCCTGTCTGCAGCACTTCTATCATTTGTAAACTCTGATGTTCCTTGGTGAGCTAGCTAAGAATACCATGATGTAGTGACGTTCTGTGGCAGTGAAGTCATTTTAAAAAAGGAGTGGGGTGTTTGGTCATCTCTCACTTGGAATGGTCTGGAGCTAACGCACAGTAAGAGACCATCTCACAAAGCTGGCTTTTGCCTTGATGCATTTGCAGAAGAACAACTTGGCATTTGTTGGGGGGCTCAATTCACAGGCCAGGGTCCTAAACACATGTTCCTGCCAAGTAGATTGTACTTGAAGCTCTGCAGTCAGCTCAGAAGACTGGAGAAAAGGCAGTAAGGGGTACACAAGTTGTTGACGCCTGTCTACATGCGTGAACTTCTGGGCTTTCCCACAGAAAAAGAGCTAGAGATAGTAGTACACGTCTGTTATCGAAGCACTCCAGAGACTAAAACAGGAGGTTAAAAGTTTAAGACCAACCTAAGCTGACCCTGTCTCCAAAATAAAGTGCAGACAAAAGAACTGAAACATTGTACCCCATTTCTAGACTTTCAACTTCCTGAGCCTTGTCCCAAAAGACTTACATCAAAAAATGCTTGATTGCAAATTCAAAGCTTTGCTGCTGCTATGAACCCCATTCCTCAGAACTTGGTCCCTGCAGCCAAGCTGATCCTATAAACTGACACTAGACAGCAGTCCTATTTACATGTAGTCCGTGGGTAACCAGAGAAAACACACTAAAAGGAGATCTTTGTCTAGCATCTAAGAGTCAGTAGTAAAGATAAAACTCCTGTTTATGACGTGTCCATTTCAAACATAAGTCGGAGATGGTAAAAAGTGACAAGTGTCGATCAGACGTTTTCTCTACCGTTTTGAGACTACCCACCAATATGTAGTTTTCAACTCCATTTACCAGAGTGCCTCACTGAGAGATAACACCCCATGGTAGATATGATGGGAGGAAGGGAGGGCATCAACCCATGCTAGACAGCCTGGCTGAGCCGCCTGGAGCCAGGAGAGGGTCTGCCTCCATGGCTGTGCTGTTCGCCCACCACTAAGGTGGATGTTTGTCTTGGTCGTGCACTAGTTTCTTCCTCAGCACCCTGGAAATGAGCACAGCCTGAAGTAGGCCAGTGGAACTGTAGAGGCTGAAGCACAGAGCCTCTGTGTACAACGCAGTAGTTGTGCACAGGCCAAAGCCATCCTGTAGTGCAAGTCCAAAGAAGCCGGACAGCCATCTACAGCAGGCATGGGGCTACATTCTTGGCTCCCTCGGAGAAGGAGACTGACCACAAGACACCTCAGTTTAGCCCCAGCCCTTGAAACTTGGCAGTGTCTGTGCATACAAAGTAAGTCCGCAGTTCCCCTTTGCCTTTGACGTTGATCAGCCCACGGCACTCACAAGAATATCCTAGTCCCTGGAGGATGGTGCATGTCTCTTCGGTAACCTAAAATGAAAAAGAGCCTGTCTTCAGAGAGGAATGGGACGGCTAACAAGCAGTGTGTCAGTTGTCTATTCCTGACAGTGATGGCCAGAGCCACACAGCCAAGTGATGGGAGGGCCAGGTCTTAGAGCAGGATACCTCCTCTGGGGGTGTCTTTTCCCCAGTCAGTCCTTTGCAGTGGACTTTTACCTGAATTTTCCCAAGCTCCCCGGTGCTCTCCATGCGGCTGGCAACATTGACGGTGTTTCCCCAGATGTCATACTGAGGCTTTCGTGCTCCAATCACTCCAGCAATCACAGGCCCATGGTTTATACCTTAAGATGGTTTACAGCCATTTAGAGTGATACCAAGGGAGCCCACAGAAAGGGGTAACAGCACTGGGTGGCTCAAGTTCCTTTGGAACTGTTCTCTCCAAGGCATGAAAGTTCCTAGCTGTCTCTCGTTCATCCTCCAGACTCAATTAGTTCTTACCTAGTATCTGCTAATTTCCCCTTTAACAAAAATGAATGGGCTTTAGGTGCCTACCCTTAAAGCTAACTATGAATAGTTAGATTTAATACATTTGTTTTGTTCTCTGTATTTTAAGATCATTTATTTGCAGCCATGCTATTGGCCCTGCATTTATATACTTATATATTATTAAAAATTTTAAAGGTAAGGGTTAGTGGCTGGCAAGATGGTACTTCCAGTAAAGATGCCACCAAGTCTGATCATCTGAGTTGAAATTCCCAGGACCTACAAGGTGGAAAGAGAACGAACTCCTATAAGTTCTTCTCCGACCTCCACATATACACTTTGTATGTCACACCAAATAAATTTTAAATTGTTTGATAAAAAGGGGTTGGGGAGGTAGCTCAATTTGTCACACAAACATGAGGACCTGAGTTGGATCCCCAGCACCCCATGTAAAAAGTGTGATGATGCACACCTGTAACCCTAGCATTGGGGTGTGGACACAGGCAGATATCTTGGGCTCCATGGCCCACCAGCCTAACCTCATTAGCAAGCCCCAAGTTCCAGAGACTTGGTCAAGAAATAAGGTAGTCAGCTCCGGAGGTTGCCCTCTGGCCTTCATATATACATGCACTCACACGTACATAACACACTCCCAAAGGTAACTACATGAGATAAGCAAGGGAGGGCAGTGTTTACAGTAACATCAGAGGGTCTGCCGAAACCTCATAGCAGAGAGAGGGCCCAGGACACCCTCCAACCAAGGTGTGGGCAAGGCTGAGCGTCCCGTCTGTGGCCCTCACCAACTCGGAGGCGGAAGGAATTGAAGGAATGCCTGTTGATTCCGTCCAGCTTGGTCATCAGGGCCATGCTAAATTCCACCAAGACACCGATGTGCGCATGCTTCCGTTCCAGGTCCTGCAGGACATGGATTGCATACCCTACTCCATGCAGCCTTGACTGAGGGCACACACGCACCCACAGAGAAGCAGTTTCTGTCCCCACCAGGGTCTGCCCCCTGACGCAGAGCCTTTACAAGGTGACAGGACTGGGGGTGGCCTATAGTGTTTTCCTTTGACACAGGCCTGGAGTACCTGGTTCTCATGTCCTGAAGGGGCACTGAGCCCTGCGGCAGCCATGTAGGTACTGCCAATGGTCTTGATCTTCTCCACACCACTGAACTTGGGCTTCAGCAGCAGCTACAAAACAAACAGAAGCTGCAGTAGCTATCCCTGATGCTGAGAAGAGGAAGAGGGCCCGACCCCGACCCGATACACAGCGCAGGCACATGGCATGCATGGCCTTGTCCATCTGAGGTCACAGCTGCAGGTGAGAACATGGCTCATGCCTTCCCTTCTCTGTATTCTGGTCCTTTCCAGAGCAACCTACCCAGCATCATTTACTTAGAGGTGGGTTAGTGTCCCCCATAAAGTTCAGCCCAAGCCAACTTCCTGAAATGGTTGACAGCATGAGCTTTTAGCCTTCGTCAAAATTGTTCTGCAAAGACTGAAATCTTCCTGTTAGCACCTGCCCAGTAGAGATTTAATAAAAGCTTGCTTACTCAATAAGTCTGTCTCTTGGTTTTTACAGTTTCCAGCTGGTTGGCCTCATGTTTTGTTCAGCTGCTTCTTTTCTCTGACAGGACTAAGGATCAAGCCAGAGGCTCACACATAGCTGAGCTTGCATTTTACCATTGCGCCTCCACCCTCCCCTTGACCACACAGGTGGCAAGCTGCACCGCAGACGGGCCAGGCTCTACCTCGTCAAAGTCAGCGATGATCTCATTCAGCAGGCGCAGGCACTCCAGTCCTTCTTTGTTGACATCGCACTCAGTGTAGAACACTTTGAAGTCGGGCACAGAGGCAAACATGACACAGACACAGTCATAAGACTGATGGTACCAGTCCTGCAGCAGGGCAGGGGAGAAACGAGACCGTGAGACCATTAACCCAAGGGTGCAAGTGCTGGTGGGAGGGTCAGCCCAGGCTGCTTGACTGTGCGGGCTGTGACGTGTGAATGCAGCTAAGGCAGGAATCCAGTCAGGAGGTGGTTTTACACTGAGCTGTCACTGGGCCTGTTTCCTACGTCAGAAAGGCTCTGCCATATGCACCTCAGCATGTTTGAATCTCAGGGTGTTTTTCCAGAGTCAAGGCCAAGGAGGCGAAGCATCTTGCCCACAGCCCCTGTGGCCATAGACCTCTGACGGGACTGCAAGCCTGCCTTTACACCTAGCGATCTCTCGGGGTTCTTGTGAGTAGTCCAGGCTTTGTCAGCACAGAGCGGCTCTGCCCACAGACTACTAGAATACCTGCCCGTCGCGTACCTCGGCTGCCTTGTCCCCAATGAAGTGGGCAGCCACATGCGCTGGCAGCACATTTTCTAGGAGGAGGCGGTTCACGTTCTCCATTGTTTCAAACTCCTCGTGCTCCTTCTTGAACTTCTTCTTCCACAGACAGTCCAAGCGGCAGTAGTAGTCAATCTGCAAACCAGGAAGCCAGTGTCATACCTGTTACATCTGTCACACACCACCCAGGCCTGGGACCTAGGGCGCTGGACCAGCCTACCTGCAGTACTGCCCACCCTGCCCAGCCCAGTGTAGAACAAGACCAGCCCCTTCAGGAAAGGATTCGGCTATGTCGGTATCTCAGACCCCAGCCCTCTGCCCTGTCTGCTCAGCAGAGGCTGGGCAAGGGAGCCTACACACCTGTCTACACAGCAAGATGAGGGTGGCATAGAACAGAATCAGGTAGAAGTTGATCATGATCTTCAGGTCTCTCTCTAAACAGCTGCTGGGGGAGGGGGCGGTCACCTGAGCCCCCAGAGCAAAGGTGTGGCTGGGCATGCTTTGTGTAGCAGACAGGAACAGATGTGTCCTAAGGGGGTAGGGAGTAAACAGTTGCTGCTGTGTAGGGAAGAAATCTCAGCAAGGGGACTTAGGGGTCACTCCAAAGGCCCGTCTGCTGAGTGAGGGTCCAAAGGCAGCCAAGAGCTCTTCTTGAGGAGAACAGCCACTGTAGACTAGCATAAGAACCTGGCCAGAGAAAAGGAGATAATTCTTTTTCCAGGTCCTCAAGCTTCTAACCACATGGGACGAAAGAGAGTCAAGTCCATTCCTCAGTCCAAAGCCTTGAGGGCTGCAGAGCCCTTTGGAACCCACAGGAGTGTACCTGCTCGGGAGGCAACAGACATCTGCACTTCTGACATTGACGATCCAGGCCACAGCTCAGACTAAGCTGGTCAGGGCTCCCTTCTCAGCCCTTAACTGACCCAGAAACAGGAGGGCTTCCCTAAGAACCCATCAGTAAGCCCATCTCTGACTGCTAAAATCTGGGGCTTGGGCCAGTCACTGTCCCTCTTGTAGAGCAGGGTCTACACCATTTGCCCAGTGTCTGGTCCACTGGGACCATGGGCAGAGATGCACCATGCTCTGGTCAGATGCAAACCAGCTCGCATAACGGGCTACAGAAAGACACCAGCAGACCAGGTCCCACCTGTGTGTACTGTTGGTCTGGGTACTGTTGCCTGAGACATGCCAGCATGGGGAGAGGTTGAAGAGCAGCAGGTAGGCCACCAAGGCCACTGTCAGCAACATGGCCTTCAGTTCCAGGCTCATCCGCAGGAAGACGGAGCATGCAATGAAGCCCAGGACACAGCTGCAGGTGTAGTACTGCAGTGGGGACAACGGCCTGTGTCAGTCACCTGGAGCAGGCTACCATTAACAGTCGACAGCCAGCTCCCTCCTGCTGAGGGCTCCAAGCCTGGTGTCTGTACCAGTCTTGGCCCTCTGCTGTCTCTCCAGCAGAGATCATCAGGGAAGCTGATGGACACTTCTTGTTTTGCCACTTCTCATGGCCTCTCTTCTTGACTTGGTCCTCTCAGCTGTCAGCTGCCCTGAGCCTGACCCTTCATTCCTTTAAGGCCTCAATTAATCTCTCTGATTTGCAGAAAAAAGTGACCGAAAGACACCCTCCAGTGCAACTGACGCTGGTCTGCAGTCCCTGCCTACCCCAAGGTTTAGAGCAAACAGTCAACACCCAGTTTCCTGTTTCCCTGGTATTGGGGCAGGCAGGGAACAAGCTTAGCTACCTGGGGACCCTGCCTTCTAAGCATATGCTAAAAGACACTGGACTCATTCTTCCTCTCCACAGTCTCAAGACTCAGGCTTTGAACCACTCTGGCCACAGTGGCCCAGTAAGAACCAGTAGCTCCAGAGAACTGAGCCAGGAGCTGGGTGCTGGGGGAAGCCAGGATAGCATACTCACTGGGAGGAGTTCACATGGAGTCCCAACTCTGTTCCGTGCAGCCAGTGGGCTTGTCTCATTGTCTCCAGGCTGCACTGGGTCTGAGTTAAGCATTAGTGGCTGAGGGGAGACAGATTGCCATTAGAGTGTATACAGGGACTCACACCTGCCAGGCCCAAGGGAGGTGGCCCAAGACAACTATGGGCACCAGGGGTACCTTGCGACTGGGTGCTAGGCTCTCCGTTGAGCCCAGTGAATGGCTGTGTGCACAGCTACCACCAGCTGTGGAGTACTTGGGGTGGGGTGGGGATAGAGAGCAGAGGTGCTGGAGCAGCAGCGGCCCAAGCAGACAAGGGCGAAGGCTGGGTCAGCCCTCTCAGGAGCCCCCTTCTTCTGGGCCCTGAGAGAGGGGCAAGAGAGCACTCTCCCCAGGCTGTAGCGTTCGATATCAGGAGCACTGTGGAGAGTATCTGCTGCGAGTTCTTACAGACTGCTCTGCAGCTATATGACTTGGATCAGAGGCAAGTCATCCCTTACTCAGGAAAATGAGTCCCAAAGCAGGTGGGAAGCAGGAGCTGGCTCTCAACACATACTTGCCTCACGCCCTCCCTTGAAGGGTGAGGAGCCCAAAGCCGGCCCTGGGGACCTCACAGATCACAGCAGAGCTATGAGGGGAGCTGTTCAGGTAACAAGACTGGGATTCTGGAATCTGGGTTCCCCAGGTCAAAGGCGATGATTCCTTTCCCCCAGGAGATAATATCCTTGGCACACAGCCCTGCTAGCGCTTGCTGTCCTGGCCCCATAACTCACCATGTTGATGATGGCAACAGTCAGTAGGCTGCCAACAGTCAGCACAACCAGGGCAAGCCTGAGCAGGGGCTGCGTCTCCACACTCTCCGAGATGGCCTGGAGTGTACTTCGGGCTGGAAAGCACCTCTGTGAAGAGGGGAAAGTCAGTCATGCAAAGCAGCAGGGGACAAAGGACAGTCTTATTCAGCAAAGATGGATGGCACTAACCAGCCTGGGAGGCTGAGGACTTGGGGACAGCCTGCAGGGACTCAGTTATCCTGGAGGTAAGACAGGGTACCCAACTTTTGCCCAGAGCAAGACTGCAGGGGAGGGAGAGGTCATAGGGAAGAGGATGAGTCCATTGAACTCGGTCGGACCCACTCACCGAGAACTCAGTAGCAAAGCAGAAGCTTAGAACCAGCCCCAGCAGGCAGGCCACCAGCCCAAAGGTCACGCCCAGATTCGCCATTCTGGAAAGGAGGGAGAACTTGAGACCAGGTCCCTTCCACCAGACCCAGTTCTCCAGCTCATGGTCACCTGTCTCTCCCCAGTGGATATTCTTTATCTAGCAAAGGAGAGCTTGAAAAAAATGAATCCAAATGTCCCACAAACAACAATCATGACGGTCAAGGTTGTCATCAAGTCCCCCTAGGGGCCAAGTGTGTAAGACATGTGAGTCACATTGTGAGTTTCTGGGACTGGCAGGCACATAAAACACAAAAGCATCAGTATAGGGGCTGGAGAGAGGGCTCAGTGGTTAGGAGCACTTGCTCTTGCAAAAGAATCCAGCTCTGATTCCCAGCACACACATGGTCCAGGTGACTGGACAGCCTCCTCTGAAGGCCTCAGGCACCAAACACACATGTGGTACAAATTCATCCATGTAGGCAAAACACACATAAAAAACGTAGGCATCCATATACAATTTTTTTATTTAGTTTGGTTTTGATACAGGGTCTTAACAGCCCTGGTCAACCTGGAACTTACTGTGTAGACCAGGCTGGCCTCAAACTTGCAGCAATCCTCATGCCTCTGCCAGAGCGCTGTGGAATCACAGGCCTAGGTCACCATACCTGGTTGCTATTTAGCCCTCGTGTGTGTGTGTGTGTGTGTGTGTGTGTGTGTGTGTGTGTGTAGTATGTGTCTGTGTGTGTCTCTGTGTGTGTGTGTGTGTCTGTGTGTCTGTCTGTGTGTGTGTGTGTCTGTCTGTCTGTGTGTGTCTGTGTGTGTGTGTGTGTGTAGTATGTGTCTGTATGTGTCTCTGTGTGTCTGTGTGTGTGTCTGTGTGTGTGTGTGTCTGTGTGTGTGTGTGTCTGTCTGTCTGTGTGTGTCTGTGTGTGTGTGTGTGTGTGTGTAGTATGTGTCTGTGTGTGTGTCGCCATGTGTGTGGGCACCTACATGCCATAACATGCATATAGAGGTTAGAGAATAACTCTGGAGTCTGTTCTCCTTTAACCATGTGGGTGGCAGGGCTTGAGCTCAAGCTGTCAGGCTTGGTGACAGTACCTTCACCTGCGGACCCATCTCACCACCCTACTAAGCACATCCACAACAGCAGCCATGCTCGCTTGTTTTAACTGCCCTCTGGAAACTATCTGTGGCTAAGCTTTGTTCCTTCTGGCCTTCGCCCCTTGTCTCTGTCCACACCAGAACCTGAAGCAGGCATTTCAGGGCTCTGGAGGGTCTGGGGTCCAGGCTGAATGCCACTATCCCTGTAAGTCTCGCTTCCCTACCTGGAAGAGGGAAAAGACAACAGCCGCTGTTCCCAAAGGCTAAGGCCAAGACCACCCAGATAACACCAAGACTTGGCTGGAGACAGAGAAACATGGGAAAGTTTTACACCCAGTCGCAAGGAAAGGGCAGAAACTCCAACTCTGGGGCCATACCCCTGCTCCAGTGGTGAGGGACCTGTAGCTGAAGTCACTGGTCCCTCCCTGTTAGCCTTGCCAGTTTCTGCTGGGTCCTACCATAGTCACCACCCCTCCAACCCCAGTGAGCTTGCCCATCTTCCCCATCACAGGCTGACCTGGGCATCACTAGAAGGTGGACAAGCAGGATGCAGACAAAGACAAGGCTGGCACAGGCGAAGTCATAGCGAGCCCGGGGGATGGGCACCAGGCGGTACTGGAGGGAGGGGGTTACATGAGTGTAAGAGACAGCAACCGGCAAGGTCCCTTCAATGCCCCACCCCAAGTTCCTATCCTAAAATAAAATGCCTGCCGCCTCTCCTGGAGTTCAAGGTAGTGCTACACACAGTCATTCGCCTGCCAACATTATTAAGTTCCTCTCTGCATGGGCAATACCCTGTACCCAACAAGGCTTTTGTTTTCATTTCTCATGCCCCATTGGCAGGAACCAAGTCTGAGCTCCCAGGCAAGGCCATGACTAGACCTGAGCTCACCCCTTACCAAAAAGTATCTGAGCCTAGACCCCTGACAAACAAGTAGAGATCTCGGGGGCTCCCCTCCATACGGCACCACTTTGTTTCGACATCAGCACGCTCCCATAGGGGAGGAGCAACCAAGACTCGGACCACATGAACCACAGGCAGGGGAAGGCCCCTCCACCCTCTTTTTCATGACTTTGCTCAGATCCCCAGGGAGAAGGATCCTTCCCTCAGTCTTGGACACCAGGCTCTGAAGGCCAGGACCCTACTCGACGGTCACAGCCTAAAGCTAAGGACAACCAGCTACAGAATCTCCGGGTTGCAAGCTCCTATCTAAACCACCTGCCTGGCCACTTGGGGTCAAGGTAGATTAGATCCTGATATGGGCCCAAAGGCTTGCAGGGAGACATGAGTTGCTCTAGACCTACACAGCCACTAGAGCACAAGAGTACCACAGCACCCAGTCAGGAGGCCCTAGGTATGCAACCAGGAGATTGAATTTGGGGTGTGTTCTCCTGGAAGCCTGAAGCGCTCATTTGCCCTAAACCTCAGGGACAAATCTCTAGGGTGGTGTCAGGTAAAGGGGTGAGGTCAAGAGAAAGAGCCACAAATGAGACCGCACAGAACCCTGTCCACCCCAACATCAGGGCAGAGGGCCCAGGGGCCTCCCAACCCTGTGGGGTTTGCTGGACCCAGCAGTTGATGCTCCACCCACCAGGCCTAGGTCTGTTCTCCTGTGGCGCTGCCCCATCCTCACCTCACGCTCAAAGTCCTTCTCCAGGAAGATGGGACCAAAGGTGTGGAAGTCATCAGACTTGGAGCAGCAGGGCCTAGGGGAACGGCAGCACAGTGTACTCACAGAGTCTGACAGAGCCGCACTCTTAGAGGCAGCCCCAGTGTAAGGGAAGGAGCTACCTCCCAGAGCCAGTGCTCAATATCCACCAGAAGGGGACCAGCCCTGCCCCTGGAGGGAGGAGGGAGAGAGGGTCACAGGCCCCACCTGGTAGAGCTGAGCCCCTCGATGGCTGACAGCATCTCGTCGTCCCAGTCATCTTCCAAGCGCCCCTTGGGGGATGCACTCCTAGAATTAGAGCCCCAGCCTCATTACCCCAAGGACCCACTTGCCCAGAGGCTAGGGTGTGGATGGTGGACTCTCCAGTGGGGTCCTTGAATTCATGAAGCCAGGAGATATTAAGTAAAGGAAGGGCCAGCAGCCCAGCAGGAAGCAGAGGACACACTCCTAACCCCCAAACCAAGGCCACCTCAGGACCAGCACAGAAGCCAGAGAGACACCTTTCCTCACCACCAACCAACACACAGCAACCCGCTGACCCAGCCCTGGGGTAAGCATGCGGTGGGCATTCCAGCCCAGCCATTCAAAGAACCTGTGTAACCTGGAAGTCCCGTGCCCAGGAAAGGAGGCCTGGCCTGGGCCTGTAGGCACTGCCCCAGACAGAGATTGCTCAGGACACCTACCCTCAGGAGGAGCCTGGCCCAGCTCACCTCGGGGTAAGCAGTGTGGAGGGAGGGTAGCGTACCTACCTATCAGGGGCACGGTGTCGACGCAGAGGAATGGCCTGAAAGTGGGAAAGGGAGACGGTAATCACTCCCGGAACCCTGAGCCCTGTCCACCATGGGAAAGGACCAGCAGAGTCTAGGATATTCCAGGCCCCAATGGAGCATTCTCCAAATACCTTCTCCTGCCCAGAAGGGAGGCTTGGCAGAAACTACCCACAATGCAGCTGAAGGAGCAAGGCTGGGACCACGCCTTTGTTCCTGCCCCAGGCGGGAGGGGACCTACCTTCTGCCTCCGTCCATTGGGGATGGGGGTCTCGCTGCTGCTCACACTGTCCCGGTGGTTGAGGTGTGCAAAGGGCCGCGCCGCCCCCCAGGACTCCAGATAGCGGGTCACACGCACTGAAGCCCGCATCTTCAGAGCGGCGTCCCCTTTGGGCTTGGAGAGGTGGTGGCTGGGTGGGGGTGGCTGCTCGCTCTGTAAGCACACAGACATGACCTATCCCGCCTGCTCCCCTCTCGATCGTCCCTGGCACGCACGTGGAGCACTGGCTGGTCTGGTAAAGGGGAAAGTGTTACTTTTTTTGAGCCTATAGCATTCTTTGAGCATGGGCTAGCCCTGGGTACTAGCTGAAGCCCTCAGGTTTCATCCCTGCCCCGGGCCAGGAAGAGGCTGATGGTTACACAGCTCGAGCTCAGTCTCTCTCGAGGAAGGGGTAATCAGAAACTCTGCTCCGCCCACCCACATGTGGCTCACATATGCTCCTTCCGGTGAGAGCGGGAGAAAGATGTGTGCTGGCCTGAACCCAGAGACACGGCCTCTAAGGCACAGGCCCAAACCAGGGCAGCCTTTGAAGGCCACACCCAGTCTCAAGACCGGCTCCAGGCCCATGATTTGCCACGTGCTTTTTGGGCCCAGCACATGCTGGAATCTCAGTGGCTTAGCCAGACCCCGAGTGAGGGTCCAGCTCTAACCCCTGCCCTTGTGCCTCTGAGCCCCAAGTCCCCCCTGAACACATGCCTGGGCCCAGACAGGGTGGCCAGGTATGGCAGGAAACAGGAGAGGAAAAGAGAGCCCTGAGGGCATCATAGGCCACCTTGTGTCTGCTGAGACTCTCTCTCCCCTGCTCCCAGCATTCCAGACCCCTCCCTCAGAGCTGTCCCCTCAGACTTGTCAGCATCAACAGACAGCAGCCCAGGCCCACCTACAGCCTCAGGCCCACCTACAGCCCCAGGCCCACCTACAGCCCCAGGCCCACCTACAGCCCCAGGCCTGGCCAAAGCACAATGGCAAATGTATTGGAAGCTTCCAGCGCCTCTGGGGATAGAAACCTCTTTAAACCCTTAGCGCCCACCATCATCAAGTTGTAGGGGCCGCGCTGAGGACCAAGCCACACACTGAGCGGAGCCGCTAAGTCTGGAGGTGAGGACCTTCCTCTGAGATTCCCCTACTGCTAGTAACCCTGGTCACATGCTGGCTGGAGGCAGGGACGAGGAGAAACTCCTACAGTCCCCTCTAAACTGCCAGCTACGTAGGCGAACAGATGAACAGAGCTGGCGACGGATGGGGCGACAGCTTCACACTGCCAGTGGTGCACACGCTGCTGCCTCTCTGGGGTGTGGCTGGAGTGTGGCCAGCATCCTGCAACTCCACTGGCTCAGTCTGGCAGCCCTGGGGTGGGCTTTGGAACTATGTCTGCAGATGTCTCTGACGTTGGGGCTTCATTCATTTCAAAGCCACCACGTGCACGCTCAGAGCAGAGCTGGGTGGTCTGCAGGCTAGAGGGCCCATGGTCCTTGGCAGCACGGAGTGAAATAAACAAGGAAGAGGATAAATAAACAGGAACACATGGCAGGCCGGAAGGCCAAGGAGGAGGGATTCTCCTGTATGCAGTGGCTGCCCTAGGGACATCAGCAAGATAAGGGGGACATGAGAGAGCCAAGGCAGAAAGTGCAGGCTAGGTGGGCTTGTAGGATGCCCAAGGGCCGGGACCAAGAGAACTGGAAGAAGCCCTGCCAGCATTCTTGAGCAAACTCCGAGGATGATTCAGGAGGTCAAGGCCACAGACAGCAAAAAAGCAGCCGATTGCCAGCAGGGAGCAGTCAGCAGACAAACGCTGCCCTGCCGCCTCTCCAGCTGGGCCATCAGGGAGAGATGGATGCTCCAGGAGACAAGCGTGAGCCAGCCACCTGAGAACCCCAGACCTGGTCACTACTCCAGGAACAGGCTGCCTGGCTACCCCTGCTCTCCTGAGTCTTCACAGGGGTTCCTGACTCCCGCAATTAGCCTCATGGAACCACACTACTGCCTGGAGTTGCTGACAGGGCCCTTGCTCCCACACCTTACAGAAACACAAAGAGGTAGAAGAGGTCGTTCCTTGATGCCTGAGTGTTCCCAGTTCAGGGAAGTGCCCTCCTGTTTTGGGCTAGTCTGTACCACCTCACCACAGTCTTGAGGGTCAGTGGCCAGTAGCTGAGACCCTGCCCCAAGGCTCCCCATCCCCCCCACCCCCAAGCCCTCGTACCCGGGGATCGATCACCAGGTAAGTTCGGATGTTCATCTCTTTCAGATAGGGGTCGCGCTGCTCCCCGTGTCCATCCTCCACCTCGTACGCCTTGTCCAGGTGATTCAGTGTCGTCTCTGTGATGTGCACCCGGCTAAGGAGACACACGTCAGATAAAGCAGCATGGCCCAGGTACCCACTTGGGGGATGTGTAGCAGGTGGGACTGGCTCCATCCCTTGCCTCCACACCCAGCCCCACCCTGACCACACCCAGTCCCTACCCTGCTGAACCTCACCCAGGGACTCCAGCTGCCTCCATCCTGTTGGCCAAGGACACATCATGGGACCATACATCATATTGCCACTTGCGGAGCCCAATGACCCCACACAGCACGTTACCGGAGTGAATGCCCACACGCATGCTGATGTCCACTCCCGTGGCCTCACGCACCTGCCTGGGACAGAGACATCAGTCACCTACTGTTGCTTCCGAACCTCACTAGAGATCTAGGGTATGGCAGGGCCCAGGGAGGGAGACAGAGCTTCCTCAAAAAGGCCAAGCATCCGGTCCCTGGGAGTGTGCAAGCCCACATCCAGCTCAAGGGGGTAAGCCTTAGGGTGCCACTTATGCTGATAGACCTCATTCTGTCCCTGGTGTCCCTTGCCTAGCAGCCCTGGTTGGCTCTGATGAGGCTGCCAGGGTGTAGGTAGGGGGTACCAAGCCCTACCCAAGACCCAGCATAGACAAGGACTCTGGAGGCTTCTCTACCCGCAACTACAGGAAATGAGAGCCCCACTCAGTACAAGGAGCCTCTAGGGTGCAGCCTCCCAGCATGTGCATGCGCCTCTGGGCCTGAGCAGAGCTCTACACTCCCAGGCAAGCTGGCCCGCCAGCACCTTTGTTCTCTCCTAGAACTGGGGGTGAGCTGAAGCTAGCAAGAGCGAAGCCGCCTCCAGACAAGGCAGAGTGTAGACCAGCCGCGCCACTTGGCAGGCGTCTTGGGCGTTCCTCACTGTGGACTCTCTAACCATGCGGGGACAGTTCTGGGGCACAGCAAAGTGGTACTGGATTGGTATTTCCTCTGCTCCTAGACAGGCCATCTCACCACCTCATGCTTCTTTCTTCCTGCACGTCCCTGAGCACCTCACCCTCACCCTCACCATCATCAGAGCGATGGCAGCAGAGGGGCCCAGAAGATTCAGGTCGCCCTATTGCTGGAGAGTGAGTTCTCTGGCACCAGAAGCTTCTCAGAGGAACAGGAGGCAGACAGGATCCTGGAGCTGGACCTTGCCTCTAGAAGGCCTTCCTGCTATCTGTTTTGAGCATCTCCTGCTGTCTTAGTCCTTGGAAGAGTGGAGCCCAGTTCAGCTTTTTTGTTTACATATTTTTTTTGAGACCAGATCTCTTTATATAGTCCTGGAAATTGCTATATAGTCCAGGCTAGCCTCAAACTCATCCTGCCTCTCTCTGTCTCTGCCTCCTCGGTGCTGGGATTAAAGGTGTGCACTTCTGTGCCTGGTCTAGCTTAGATTTTTTTAGACACTTCTAGAACTTGAAGCCACGGGTGAGCCCAGAGAAGGGAGGCCAACAGGGGTTTAAGTCCTCCACGTGGCCTGCTGTGAGAATCCAGGCAAGCCCCGCTCCCCGCCCGCCCGCCCACCCACCTCAGTTTGTAGTTTGGCAGGGGACATGATGCTGTGCCCTGGCCCATTGGCACCTACTTAATGGCCTCACATATGTCCAGACCCATCTTCACACAGTTGCGGGCATGAGTGGGCAGCGACACAGGCAGGCCTGACACGCAGTAGTAGCAGTCACCCAGGATCTTGATCCGCATGCACTCGTTGGCCTGCAGTGTAAGTGAGAAAGGGTACGCTCAGGGCAGGTCTGGGGATAGCTGGATTCCTCCCAGCCAGGAAGGCCTTCAGTTGTGGCTCAGCGGCTGCTACAGATCCAGCCAGGAACCCAGATGAAAGCAAGGCTTGGTAAGGGCGATGCAGGAAGGCCCGTCTTTGTTTCTCCAAGCAGTGTTTCAGCACCTACTGGATTCCTGGCCAGGTGACAGGACATCGTAGGAAACTACAGAGTTAAATCCTGCAGCGGTGGACCGCATGTGCTAGCCAGAGGCTGGAACTAAATCAATACAACTGGGAGATGCACCCAGAAGATGAGGCACTGGAAAAAAGACTATGGTCCCAGGAGACCAGAGCCCACACAGCCCTGGAGCATCCCAGCATGTATATGCAAAGGCCCTGAGGCCAGGAACCTACTTGAAATCAAACTAAGGCAACCAGCGTGGCCAAATTAGAGTAAGTCAGGCAAGAACTGTAGCAGGCATCCCACACAGAGACCAGCAGGAGTTAAACCAAGAGATGCTAAGCTGTTGGACCTGGGGTTAGGGAAGAGCAGAGAGGGAAGGTGCAGAGGGGAGTCAACCAAGGGTGACACTGGGTCCCCACAGGAGTGTTCAGGGAAGGAGGGTCCTGGATAGGAGTCAGCAGAGAAGGTGTTGAAGCCACCAGTCCTCTCAGGGTCCCACACCTGCCCCTCTCCCTCGACCTCAGGTGTCCCAGCAGGCAGCCCTGCTCTCTGGCTCTCATGGGGCTGGGGTGGCTGAGGGGCAGGGGCGGGGGATGGTGTTAGTGCAGGGTCTGAGCAACAACATCTAAGTTCCTCTGCCAGGGGTGAGGGCCAACTGTGCCCAGGCCAGCCCGTCTCTGTGTCCAGTCAGTGTTGAACCGGCTCCTGATTCTCCTGCACCGCCCTTGAAAGCCCATAACTGGTGGCCATGAGTGCCGGAAGGGCGGCCCCGACACACAGCCTGGCACCAACACTCAGGGACCAGGAGAGACTTGGTAAAGGGCGAAAAGCCCTTCCTGTTCGGCACTTCCCAGGCTGCTGAGCGCTGGAGGGACAAATCCCACTCTGCCTAGGCCACTGTGTCCTTGTCTGTCCCCTCATACTCTGTTCTGCACCCACTGAGCTTTGTCCATGCCTTGGAGACTGTGTCACCCGAGGCCTGTTCCCTCCCCACAGGCCTCCCTTCCTCTCCTGAGTCAGCCTCGTGCTCTCTCTCTCTCTCTCTCTCTCCCCCCCTCCCTCTCCCCTTCTTCTCTCTCCCTCTCCTTCCCCGTGTCTCTCTCCCTCCATCTTCCCCCCTCCCCCTCCCTCTCCCTCCCCGCCCCCTCCCCCAGACATGACCTCACTATGTAGTTTTGGCTGACCTGGAACTTGCTATGTAGACCAGACTGGCTTTGAGCTCACTTGCCTGAGTGTTGGGATTAAAGGCAAGTGCCTTTTCCAAAGGCTTCTCAAGCTCTCTTATGAAAACTGTTCACCTAGAAATTGTCACGCTGAGACACTGAGGGAGGCCGGGCATTCTGGTTACTCCCAGACCCCCCCCCCCCGAGGTAAGGCAAACACTGCCAGACTAGAAGCCATCTCCTGCAGATTGCAAGTCTAAGCCCCATCTGGGCTTCTGCACCCATCAACACGCTAGGTGTGCACTCCATAGCCCGAGCTCCTGCTGCGGTGGGACACGTTTCTGCACCCTGGCACGCCACTCACAGGGAGTAGCCGGGAAAACACCTACCACCAAGACACTAAGGTTCAGCCTCAGCCTCCGTCCCCCGCCCTCCACCCCGCTCACGCAGCACACGAAGGCGACACCCAGCTAACAGCATGCCCAGGCTCACCTTAGCAATCTGGTCAAACTTCCCAAACAGCTCGTTGAGCACCACCACCAGCTCCTTGGGAGAGCAGTCGCTGGCCAGCCTCGTGAAGCCCACGATGTCTGCGTACAAGATGCTAGTCCAGGTGGACAGGGCTCGGGTCAGATCCCTGGGAGGTGGGTACTGCCTCTTTCCCACTCAGCCCCAAAGGCCAGAAGAGGTAAATCCCAGCCAGCCTGATCTGTCCTAGTACCAGAGCCTCTCCCTACAGCTGGACAGAGCTGACCACCTACAGCCTAGCGCTGCTCAGCTCCCAGCATCCTTCACTCTCCCTGTGCCTGCACCCTGGGAGTCAAGCGTCCTGAACAGTGGTTCTCAACCTTCCTAAAGCCGTGACTCTTGTTGTCCCTCATGTTGTGGTGACCCACACCCCCAACCAGAAAATTATTTTTGTTGCGATTTCATAACTGCAATTTTGCTACTGCTATGAATTGTGATGTACATATTTGTGCTTCCAGTGGTCTTAGGTGACTTCCCCCCAAGAGGTTAAGTACCACTAGAGTGGAGGTTCCAGGAGGAGGTGGTAACACCCACAGGCCTTAATATGCTCCATGACCTGTAAGACCCCAGGCAGGTAGATGCAGCCCTGACTTATGCTAATAGATGTCTGCTGCATATAATGCTGGCCCTTGGGCAGAGGAACTCAAAGTGACCACACTACACCTCACAGGAGATCCTACACCCTCTCACATTAGTAAAACCAGGTAAGGCAGGGGACACGTACATGCTCACCAAACTTGGGGGCTTCACTTCCTTTAGAAGAATCATCAGGAAAGCCCTCTCCGGAGTGCCCAGCCAACTCCCACGGACTGCTATCATTTTGTAGGGACACTGAGTATTCTCACCCCAATACCACCCTAGCCCTTTAACAGCCTTGATCTGATCCTCTGACCCTTCCCCCACCCCCAAGAAACAAAGAGAAACTGAGGCCCATGAAAGGGCCAATTCTGTATAGACTGACGCTCCCTACAGAGCACTATCTCCCTAGAATCAGGGGAGTGGTGGCCAAATCCCCAAATCCCCAGAGGACTCGCACTGTGCATTTCCAAAGCCCACCTGACATTCTGGTGCCGCTTGACATAGAGGCTGTGAAAGTTGTTGTCGGGCATGTAGTGGCGGTCACCACCCTCTTTGAGGCGCTCAATGATGGCCAGCTTCATGCCCATGGAGATGTGAGCTGGGAGCACTGAAAGCAGCAGGCTCTCCTGGCACGGGAGGGCAGACCATTGGGGGGTTGGCAGAGGCAAGCAGAGTATTAGGGGCTGGAGGCTAGCCACCTAGACATCTCCCTGAAAATTCTACCCACAAAGCCATTGTTTCCTGCTGGGTCATGTCTACATAGCATGGTGAAGTACACGCCCTCCCTGTCTCCGGAACATAATCTGCAAGGGATCAGCCACGTGGGCCACATGGGCCGCACTGAGCCCAGTGAAAGGTGGACAAGCTGGGGCGTAGAGCTGTTAGGGAATGGAGAAAGGATGCTGGTCCCTACCTGCTGGCGCTTCTCCACACGAAGCTTCCGACGGATCTGGATGCACTTGACGGTGTAGATAAAAAGATCCCTGGAAGCATCCTGAAGCTGGTGCTTGTGGAAGGCGCCCGTGAAGTTCCCACCCAGGAGGATAACAGCATTGGCCAGGAGCTGAGGGCAGCCAAGTGCAGAGTTCAGCACCGTCCAGCCACAACTGCTCAGTACTAAGCCCACAGAGAAGATGGTGCCATCTGTCCCCGCTGCCTGACCTAAACACTCTTTAGGTTGATATTTTTCCAGGGTTAGGGCAGGAAACTGAGCCCAGACAATGACTGATCCCGAATGAGATGTTGTGACCACAGGAGCAGGACTTGAGCCTTCTACCCTACCAGACACATGCCCTGGTCATTAAGAGTTCAGGATGTCAAGTCCCTCCGAGGAGATGGTCACTTCACTGAGTCCTGAACTCAGCCACAGAAGGCACAGCACCCAGCTGGCTTCCCAGAGCTCAGATCTCTCCCCAAGAAGTGGACATCCAGGCCAGTCAGAAGGAAGACACATCTCTACACTGTAGTGACGTTAATTGAGGGAGAACATTCACTCAACAGAGTCACCAACACCTGGACTGGGATGCTATCAACCTAGGTCCAGGCCCTGGGGACTGACACTCAGGGCAGGATCTCACCACAGCAGGGCCTGAGTCCACAAAATAAGTTAGTTAACAGACCATCAGTTAAGACAGACTGGACAGGGCCCTGCCTATAGCCACCTGCCTGCGAGCACGGTCCTAGATCTCAAGGTCCACCAGGCCAGAGCCTGTCCCCACCCAGCCTCCGTCAACCTCACCTGCAGCCCCAGCTGTGTGCTGGACATGGACATCTCGAAGGCTCTTGTCACAGCTCCAAACACCAGGAGGTGGGAGACAGTGGAGGCCACGCCCACTGCGATGGCTGCCCTGGTGCTGAGAGGCAACAGTGCATACACCACAAAGACGACAAACAGGAAGAAAGGCACCTGGGGACAGGGCACCCAGAGAGTCACGTGACCCCGGACCCTCATCTGAATGTCACCTGGGACATCCCCAACCTGGGTCCGCTCATCTCTCCCCTACATCGTGAGGCACTGTGAGAGATACTGAACACGACAGGAGGACCTAGACCGCGGGGCCCAGCATCTGAATACTGAGTTACTGGGTGTCAGAGCCCTCGATCGGTGGCCTGGTAACCGCTGGATGGGCCTGAGCCGCTTGCTGCCTCCCACAGGTAGTGCGGCCCTTCAGTCTATGGTTTCCTGACCCTGACCCGGCCAACCGCAGCCAAAGGAACAGGCTGTGATCATAGTATGCTGTGCTACGTCACGGCGATTGTGACTCATCAGACAGGCCGGTGCAACTCCACCCCAAGGTTCAGGTTGGTTGAGAAAGGTTGCCAGTCTTTACTGGGGATGGCTAGCCTTGTTTACCGGGGATGGCTAGCCTCGTTTACCGGGGATGGCTAGCCTCGTAAGTGAACAGGCCATCTCAGCCTTCACTTGAGAACAGCAGAGGAAAGCAGAAGTATCCAGGCTGCTAAGGCAAGGGCCAGCCCGACTCGGCTCTCCCTGGCACACCAACCCATCGATGCCTTTCGCCTCCTTGAGTTGGAAGTCTGTCATCTCTAACCAAACAGGTTCTAATCAAAATGCCAGATACTCAAGGGGGCACGCCTTTGAAAAGAGAGACAACTTTGGACCGTCTGAAATCCAGCGCCAGAGTCTGCAGGGAGCCCACGGCTACAGGTCGCGTTGGCTCACTTCCATGAGCCCCCTGTCATGAGTGGGCAGAAGGTGCCAACTGCATGTTCCAGCTGCAGGTACCCAAGCCCAGGGACATCAGCTCCCGCCATTACCAGCTCCCCCCATTACCTGCTCCCCCCATTACCTGCTCCCCCCATTACCTGCTCCCCCCATTACCAGCTCCCCCCCATTACCAGCTCCCCCCATTACCTGCTCCCCCCATTACCTGCTCCCCCCATTACCTGCTCCCCCCATTACCTGCTCCCACCATTACCTGCTCCCACCATTACCTGCTCCCCCCATTACCTGCTCCCCTCATTACCAGCTCCCACCATTACCTGCTCCCACCATTACCTGCTCCCCCCATTACCTGCTCCCCTCATTACCAGCTCCCACCATTACCTGCTCCCCCCATTACCTGCTCCCCCCATTACCAGCTCCCACCATTACCTGCTCCCACGCATAGGCTTCGTTCTCCAAGGAGTCCCACATCAGCACGGAGCCCAGTACCATGAGGCAAGCCCAGGTGAATAGAGCCAAGGCCCGCAGCCATCGCTGCACCAGGCACTCCACATACACCAGCACATAGAGAGCCACGAAGAGTGTCAGCATGAAGAACGCAGTGCCCAGGACAGCCTGGTGTCGACGGAGATCCTGGGGGGAGCAAACACACACAGAGCATCCGGTCTTTCTCCAGTGAAGCACCCACTCCTCCAGGAAGTCTACCCAGAATCACGGCAAGCACCTTCCACACAGTGGTTTAGGGCTCCCCTGACACCTGGTCTCCCCACAACCTCGGGCCTGTGTGCACTCCCGTTTCTGCTTGTTAGAACTGCCTTTCTCAGCCACCACATCAGCTTGGGCGCACGCTCCCACCCTGCCCTAAGAGACTAGTGCTTCCCCGTCGGGGATGAGTGACCACAGGAGCCAGAACCAGGCTCTTCTCAGGCAAAGCCTTGCTTAAGTGCCCAGAGAAGAAGAATTGATGTCTAAGAACTGGCTTTGGAGGGACACGAAGAACAGGTATCCCCCACAGGGGCAGCCTTGGCATAGAGGTGAGGAGAAGGGTCCAGAAGACAAATGTACCCAGAGATCTTGGGTTCCCCTACAGAGCCCAAGCATCATGAGAATGAAGGCGCCATCAGCCTCTGGCAAATGCAGGAAAGTGGTATCTAGGTTGTAGCTGCAAGGATCTGCTGTCCCTTTCCACTCCCTGAAGGACACTGGCTCCCTGACACAGAACTCACTGCAGCCTCTGATATTAGTCCAGGAACTTCAGACTGCATTTACTACAATCAGCAAGAAAATGAAGATAAACAGAAAACAAGTTCTCAGTCATAATGGTCACATGCTGAGGGACTGACAACTGCATAAAGATAGTGGCTTCAGCAAAGCAAGGTCACAGGTCAAGAGCAGGAGCAGTGCCCGTAGTATCTGCCATGACAGTGGTAAAGATTCTATGCCAGCACTTAAGAGGATGTGACTCCAGGCCAGTCTGGGCTTCATAATGACACCCTGTCTAAACAAACATACATAAATATATACATGCATACATACATGCATGCATGCTTGCATACATACATACATACATACATACATACATACATACATACATACATAAATGAGAAAAAAGGGAGAAGAGGAAAAGGAAGAAGGGGAAAGGAAGAAGAGAAAAAGGAGAAGGGAAAGGGGAAGGAAAGGAAAGATGAGGAAGAAAAAACTTCTGAGATCACAGATTCAGAGAGGAATACAGGGATTGATTGGTGATGTCTGCCATGGTCAGACAAGGGAAGGAAGTAACATACAAACTCTGAATCAGATCTGGGTTTGTTTGTTTGTTTTTTTCCTGTTTCATTTCTCTCTCTCTCTCTCTCTCTCTCTCTCTCTCTCTCTCTCTCTCTCTCTCTCTCTCTCTCTTCTTTTTTTGAGACAATGTTTCTCTGTGTAACCCTGGCTATCCTGAAAGTTTCTCTGTAGATCAGACTGGCCTTGAACTTTTGGAGATTGGCCTGCCTCTGCCTCCCAAGTGCTGGGATTGAAGGCATGCACCACCACCACCCGGTTTAACTCAGATCTTTTAACAGATTGACTTTCATAGTGGAAAAAAAAATGAGATTGTTTTATTTCGTACAATTACTTACTATAATAGTTAAAATCAACCAGATTTAAGATCAAATTCAAATGGACTTGTTTTCAACCCACCTAGCAGTTCCCAAAGGAAGAAGACGTAGCTTCAGGCATCAACAAGCTGAAGTTTTCCCATCAGAGCGGGAAGTCTTGGTGCCATTGCCCGGGGCCTTACCTCATGGCTGAAGGCGATGCTGATGAGTGCAATGCAGGTGGCCACAGCCACCAGGAGGAGCAAGAGCAGCAGTGGCCCGTGCTGGCTGGTGAGCCGGTACTTCTCGTAGAGCGCGGCCTGGCTGGGGCCTTCATCAGCCTCATTTAGGAAGTAGCGCCCTTTGGCTGGCATCCTCTTCCCCAGTGGCCTGGTCCAGGATCCCACTCAGGAGCCCCACAGTCTGAGAGACATCTGTCAGCTGATGCTTTAGTATGTGGCCTAGGCTTCTACCCTTTCTGAGGGTAGCAGGCAGGACTGGACAGAGGCACCCAGAGCCCGGGGCTCCATGAGCATATGTCACCTGCTCCAGCCACTGGGTCCTGCTCAATGGTGTCTTCAGGGTGTCTAGGATGCGATGACAGAAGCTTTCAGGTCCTCAGATCTGGGGAGACAAAACAGACCTAAAACATTTAATGTCTTGGGCCAAATTAGGGAAGGGCTGGCATGAGGGAAGGCAGAGCCAGGTGAGATCTTACCAGAACTAAAGTTCCACACAGTACCTGGGCATATGTAAATTCATAATCATTAAAAGCGGAATTATGGAAGCCAGGTGTAATGGTACTCAGGAGGCTGAGGCAGGAGGATTCTGAGTTTGATGACAGCCTGGACTATATAACAAGACCCACCCCCACCCCACCTCCAGTTCCAGTCACTTTCTAAGAGCCACAGGTGTACCTAACTTGTGGCTACTACAGTGGATGGCACAGACCACAGTACTTCATCACCCTGGAGACTGGCACAGTGCACTGCCACTCAAAGCCTGACTAAGCCACTTCCTGTTTGGTGACTGACTTCCCAGCATCGTGTGCATGCTATGAGGCTAGACCACATGCATTTCTTTTTCTAAGCAATCTCTAGTGATCTCCACAGAGCTCCTAGTTCAATCTCCCTTTGTTCCCTGAGCTTTAGTAGAGCCCCCTGCCAGATCAGAGGAGCATGGTGTGGGATCTGGTCTAACCTCTGCTCTGTTCCCAGGGTCCCTATGTGAACAGCACATTCTCTGGATGACTAGGGCTCAGTCTGTGTCTTGGGATCCACAGGGTCCCAAACTAAGATCCTGGCAGCCTGGAATTTAAGGAGAATCTCAGGATACAGATGCTTTACTAAGTATCTGGACCTAAGGGGATCCTAAGGGGCCACAGGCTCAGTATATTATATTATTTATCCATACACTAGTATACTAGGTATATACTGGGTTACTAGGTATCCACATGCGACTGTTTTCCTTTTTAGATTTATTTTTAATTACATGTGCGAGTATATGTATACCACATGTATGAAGTTTCCCACAGAGGCCAGAAAAAGGCAATAGATGTCCTAGAGCAGTTGTGAGTCACTTAACATGGGCTATGGGAACAGGATTCAGACCCTCTGTAACAGCCCCAAGTACTCCTTGTTGGGGATTGGTTCTAATGCTTTGAATTAATTCTGCCCCCAAACTGGGGAATCTGTGTGTCCAAATGCTGAAGGTCCTTGTCCCCAGTTGGCTTTTGATCAGTCAATAAAGAGCTATTAGCCTATGGCTGGGCAGGTAGACTGAGGCAGGATCTTTAAATCTGTGGTAGGAACTGGGAGAAAGAAAGGAGAGGAGTTGCTATGATTCAGAAAGACAAAGATCAGATTTATAGCTGCAGAAGAAAAATCATCCGAAACGTAGGTGAGAAGGGATGTGGTCCCTGGAAGGGCTGCCCAGAAGCATCTTGGGCAGCAAAGACTAGGGAGCCACCCAGAAGGAGCCAGGGCAACAAAGATAAAATATAGAATTAGAGGGCATTGAGCCAGGATGGGAAATGTGTGCTAGCCTCAGGGAGGATTAGATCTGCCCAGCCTTTGAGCTAGCCAAGGCATTTTAAAATTAACTGGTGTGTGTGTGTGTGTGTGTGTGTGTGTGTTTCATTTGTGAATCCAGAGGGCTCTGGAAGGTGGTTGGGAGTACAACCAGAGCCAGGAGCACAAAAAGGTTTAACTAAACTCGACACTACAACTCTTAACCACTAGGCCAACTCTCCAGCCTCAGATGAGTTTTCTTGCAGGGTTGCTGTTTGCTTCTGTTTGAGACAGGGTTTCTCTGTGTAGCCCTGGCTGTCCTGGAACTCGCTCTGGAGGTTAGGGTGGTCTCAAAAACTCAGATGCCCCCATCTCTGCCTCCCAAATGCTGGGAGTAAAGGCGTGTGTCACCACCGCCGGGCTTGAGATGTGTTTTCTTAAAGGGGCCCATAGACACAGAAGTTTATCTTGATACAAGGAGTTGAACCTGGAGCCTCACATATGCTAGGCAAACACTCTATCATTGAACCTTCAACTCATTCTGTAACCCAAGCAGTCCTTAAACCTGTCATCCTCCTGCCTCATCCTCCTGTATAGCTGGAATTACAGGTTATGTGCCAGCATACCTGGCCCACCGATACAGATTTATGAAATTTGCAAAACCTACTTCATAGGACAGAAAGTAGAGTCAGGGAGGGACAAGGCAGCCTTTACAACAGGCAGACTCCGGCTAGCAGCAATATGTTGGACATCATCCACCCATCAACACAACTGTGTATTCCCAGAGGGCTTCTTAGCCAGCCTGTGACGTGCCAGCCCAGGCTACCTGCTGGAGGTGCAGGCTGTCATGACTATTCTTGGTTGTCAACTTGACTACATCTGGATTCACCTAAACCCCAAGCAGCTGGGTACACCTGAGGGATTTGTCTTAATTAAATAATATGAAGCAGGAAGACACTCCTCTTATCTGGACTTAAAAAATAATTTCATAATGGTTTAGTTTTATTTTATGTGCATTGGTGTTTTGCCTGCATCCATGTCTGGGTGAACTGGAGTTACAGACAGTTATGAGCCACTGTGCAGGTGCTGGAAACTGAACCCAGGTCCTTTGGAAAAGCAGCCAGGACTCTTAACTGCTCCAGCTCCTAATCTGGATCTTTTGAGGCGGGAAGATCTACCTTTAATCTGGGATACATCTTCTGATGGCGGCCTATATAAAGGGCAGGGACAAAGGATGCTCTCTGGCTGCTTGCTCTCACCCTCACTGACAAGTCCATTCCTTCACTGGCATTAGAGCCTGCTTCTTCAGGATTTCAGAATAACTGAAGTCCAACTGAGACATCCGGCCTTGTGGACTGAACAACTACTGGATTCTTGGACTTTCTACTGATAGCCAGCCACTGTTGGACAGCTGGACCACAGCCTGTAAGCCATCCTAATAAATCATATATGTATATTTATCTTAATTAAAGATATATATCCTATTAAAGATATGTCTTAATTAAAGATAGATAGATAGATAGATAGATAGATAGATAGATAGATAGATAGATGTCTTAATTAAACAGAGTGGTTCTCAACCTTTCAAACACTGCGACCCTTTAATATATTTCTTCATGTTGTTGCTACTTCATAACTGCAATTTTGGTACTGTTACGAGCCTTAATGTAAATATCTGATATGCAGAATATATGACATGTGACCCCTATGAAAGGGTCATTCCACCCCAAGGGGTCTCGTCCCACAGGTTGAGAATCGATGATCTAGAGACTCCAGACTAATCCACAGGCTAACTCCCTGCCCCCCAACCTCCAAGAGGAGAAGTTACTTTAAAGCAGAGAGACCACACAGAGACTCCACCCAGAGACAGCTGCTCTATTCCCACAGAAGAACCATCTTACACCAGGCATCTGACCTGGTGTGCCTCAGAGTTGGGATAACAGGGTGGAGGGAACAGGGTGGGCGGGCTGTTAGACGTGGGACGACTCGGGGAGGTCACAAAGGCACAGACGGCCAGCTGCCAGTCAAAGCTTCAAAGAAAGGTGTCCAGGAGAGAGCCAAGTCCTCAGTGGCTAAAGCCCAGGGCCCCTGGGAGCCTGCTCAGTGCCCACTGCTGTGAGGGCCTGGGCTCTCCTCCTGCTGTCTCCCTCCCTGCCTTTGTAGCGCAGGCCCAGACACAGAATGGAAAAGGCCTAAGTCTAAGGCAGAGGGGAGTGTCCCATACCCAAGCAGCTGTCCAGAAGCTCCAACCTAGCCAGGGGTCCCGAACACAGGGATCCCAGGCTTCCCAAAGGCCTCCCAAGTAGGCACGCTGCAGATTGCTATCTAGAATACTGTCTCCTAGAGGCTGACAGTTTAGGTCTGTTAGCATGAACTCCTTTTTATCTAGGCAAGCCAGTCTCAAATCCACAGGAAGTGCTAACTAAACACCAGCTGTCTGTGCCCAGCACTGTGCTGTAGGCTACAGAACAGGTCAAGGCCCATCCCTGAGCAAGGCCCAGTCAGGGCAGAACCAGCCAGGGCAGCCTGAAGAAGCTCTGAAGTAACTGTCCACACACTCACACCATTTCCGAACAAAGGCAGAGCCGAACCCAGAGAAGCACAGTAGCTTCCCTAGCATCACCCCGATGGAGGTGTGGGCCACAAGGGCTGGTGATTCAAACCACAGCTCCTGGACCCAGGCTTCTCCACTGCCCCGCTAGGGGACTAAACCAAAGGCCACAAGCACACGAACAGCAGTCTAGCCTGACCCTCTGGCTCAGCGCCAAACACCAGTGGGCTGGGAATGCTGGGCTGAAAAACCCCAGACACCGATGTCCGAGTCAGGTCTCCAGAGATGCTCCTCTAAGCAAAGCCAGGCCCATGCACTTCCCGTGTCTGCTCCCAGACAAGCAGAGTCAGGTTGGGGAACTGCGGCAAGAGCCCCCACCCCACCCCGCCCCCAGGTCCAAGGGAAATCAGGCCTAGTAAACATTTTTATTTGTGGATTTAATCAGGCCACTTCCTGGGCAACAGTGGTCCGCGAAGGAAGCAGACAATGAGATGCAAGCCACCCAAGGCTCTCTCAGTTTGTGGCTCTACAGTTTGTGAGCAGGCCTACAGCTGGAAGCAAAGTTTCCCTCTAGCCTGCTGAGAACAGGAACCCAGCAGCAGCAGCCGCTACCCTGGGCAGTTCCAAGGCTAGACCCAGACACACCGCACCAGGACAGAGTTCAAGGCTCCTCGGTAGAATCCCCTCCTCCTTCCAACCACTATACTAACTGGCTACTAAGAACTCTTGGCCATGGCTCCCTCAAAAATCCCTGCAGCTGGATGGAGGAAATGGTCCAGTGAGTAAGAAAATGGGCCGTGCAGGCACAAGGACCTGAGTTTAAGTGTAAAACGCTGGGCGTGGTCTTGCACACTCCTGAAAACCCAACACTAGGGGCTGGGCACAGACAAGTGGATCTCTGGGGCTTGGTGACCACCAGCCTAGTCAAAAGACAAAGTGCTGCAGGTTTAGTGAGAGTCCCTGTCCTTAACTCTGCACACTCACCTGTAGGCCTACTGATCCTACTTCCCGGATGTGGGAAATGAACGACAGGGAGGCTCAATCGTTGCCATGGTCACAAAGCTAATGAGACCGAAATCTGTGATTGGAACACAGGCCATGCACACTCCATTCCTCACCCTGCCTCTTTCCCTCACAGAACTAACAACCAGAAAGCCCATACATAACACCTCAAAATGCCGACCCCTCTCCTGTCCCTATCCCATAAGGCCAGGACAACACGATAGTTAAACGGGGTAGGGGTTAAGTGGAGGTCATCAGATACTTCCCTCTGCCCTACAAGAACAGGACCCAGGAGGGGCGCCTCATCCAGGAAGCCCTCTGAGGCACACACTTATCTTTTGTCTGTACTCTAGGCAGGGCCCGGCCCTCCTCACCAATCCTGGTGTCCATGTTCCTGAGTAAGACAGCGATTCGAGGCAGGAGGTTGGGGTGCCACAGACCAGCACAGAGCTGCGATTTTAGGCTGCTTGGGAGACCCACCCCCCAATGGAAGACAGCAGTGGCATGTTCTAAAACACCCATATGTGCACCCACTTCCTACCTAGACAGAGCCAGCAGGAACCCCAGTCCAGCTTCCTCAGCAAGAATGGGGCTGCAGAAGGCACGGGGCCCTGGCGTCCTCAGAAAAGGGAAGTGGGGGCCTTGAGGCATGAGGGCCCCTCCGTAGGCCTGTGAGGAAGAGAGAGGCCCCACCAGGCCCCAGCCCCACCCTGCCTGGCAATCTACTTTTGCCACACCCACAACAGACCCTGTTCCCAGGCCTCCGTGGAGCCCCTGGGAAGCATCACCATCACCAACAGACTCTTCACTGCTGAGAATGTCTCACGCCAAGCCACCTCTCCCAGAAGAGCCCGAGTTTCATGCACATGCTATTAGAAGCATCAGCGGCACCCAGGAAACCCCAGGACCAAGTGGTCCCATCCTAAGGCCTCTCTCCTTGGGCCTCCTCCCTTCCCAGCTTGGTCTTGGCCCTAGAGCCCTGGGGACCATAGCTTTCATCCTTCCCTCCAGCTCAGCATCCGCTGGTCAGACCCCTGCTTTTTTACTGGGCCCAGACAGGATAAGCTTTCCCATCTGCCCTACAGCTGATCCCAGCAAGTCTTTGAAATTATGGCAAGTGTAAGCCTGGAATAGCTCAGGGTGGGGATACAGGGTCTTTGAGTGAGCAAGCCAAGCAGAGAAAGCAGCCATTAGCCAAAAGGCAAGAAGGCAGGGGCTTCCCTTAGTAGGGCAGAGGAGCCCGTGGCCTGCTGCACACACAGTTCCCAAGCGTTGGGCTTCAGGAAGCTCTGTACTCGGTGATGGGGAGGCGGTGTTGCCCGCACTCTGGAAGGGCTCTAACCTCCTCTGAATGGACAAGGCGTCTACAAAGTTGCAAGTCTGCTAGGCCAAGCTTGCACGGACAAAGGAACATATGAGTTCAAAGCCAACCTAGACCGAGGAACTCCTTCAGGACCAAAACCAAGCAGAGGGTAAGTGTGGTAGGACCAGGCTCCAGTGTCCCTTTCACTCACCTTCATCTCCTGAGGAGAGCCTGCCAAGCCTCAGGCAGAGCAATCGTCAGAGCATTAGAGGCTCCAGGGCAACTAGCTTCAGCCTCGTCTCCTCCAGGCTGGCTTCACCTGGCCCTAGGGCCACAGCCATGGTCCAGTCTGTCCAGTCATACAAGCTACCATTTGCCTACCATTGTGGCCCTGGGAAAGGCCCTGGCCTAACGTGGGCCTCAATATCCCCTCTTTCAAAAAAAAAAAAAGGCAGTTTTTGAGACCTATGAGGAAGGAGGTCTCAGCTTTACCAGGCCTCTGCTGGGCCTGGGGTAGAAGCCACCTCACTGGGTGAAGAATCTGAAGGCTGAAGACAAACCAGGGTCAGGCTGGGAAAAAAGTGAAAAAGTGGTCCTGGGCACTGCAAGCCTCCCTCCTCCCACTGCTAAACAGGAGTCAGCCAAATGTAGGAGCTGGGAACTAAACTCTAGTCCTCTGGAAGAGCAGCAGAGGTCTCTTAACCACTGAACTATCCCTCCAGCCGCCCCACAGCCCCACACCCCCACACCCCGATTTTTGGTAACCAGATCTTACTATGTTGTTCCAACTGTTTCAAACTCCTGATCCTTCTGCCTCAGGCTCGGAAACGCTGAGGGCCGAGATCACAGGAGCAAGGCAGCCCAGCTTCTCTGTTCAAATGCACATACAACGGGATTGTCCACCAGGCTGGGGCGGACTGCCCTGGAATGAGTACCCGCTGGTCATTCCTTCATTCCTCCACTGATCCCTCGGCACACATTCCCAAAACAGTAACAACACCATATACCAGGCACCTGGCCAGGGCCTGCAGAAGCTGCCTAAGACAAGCTCCAAGGGACAGAGAACACGGGGCCTCCATACCATGTCTGCTGGGACTCTGCACACAGGGGGAGCCAGACAGTGTGCTAACTTACTCACACGTGGCCAGCCAGACTTCCCAAGGAGCATCAACTTTGTCCCCACCTCTTCCTACTTTTTTTTTTACACTATTTACTTTATTAGGTCAGAGGTCAACTTGGGGGAACGTCTTCTTTCAACCACATGGATCCCGGGACTAAACTTAAATCATCAATCTTGGTGACAAGTACCTCTACCCACTGAGCCATCTTCCTGTCCCTGCCCCCACCCTTCCATTACTCATGATTCTTTCTTTTAAACGTTGCCATCCACCGTTTAAAATGGAAACTTTCACACCCACGCAGGACAGAGTTCGGATCCCCTTTCCCTTGATAAGGAAGAACAGAAAGGGGAGGGTCTAACCGGCCTCTGGGGCCTCATTGGTTGACAGGTCCAGCCCACACAGCAGTCCAGGAGGCTGTCTGCTGGCTTCATGCTTTGCACAAGGCCTCACCCAGACGCGAGTTCCTGTGATGCATGGAAGGAAGGAGAAAAGCTCTGTTTCCCCAATAATCTAGAGGACAGCAAAAAAATGAGTGTGTGAGTCTTTAATGAGGGCAGAGGGCTGGCCAGAGTCTCAGTCAACGCTGGATGAGTTCTAAAGAGCGCAGGAGACTGTAAGCACTCCATGTCAACAACACTGATGTAGCTAAGCGCTCGTTCTCTCGCTTTCTCTCTCTCCCCCCCCTCCTGATTTCTTTTTTTCCACCCAACAAGACAGGGTTTCTCTGTGTTTTCTCTGTGTAGCCCAGGCTGTCCTGAAACTCACTCTATAGACCAGGCTGACCTCAAACTCAGAGATCCACCTGCCTCTGCCTCCAGAGTGCTGATTAAAGACGTGCACCTCCACCACCAGGCTGGCTACGGCCTTCTTCTAACCTGATTCAAACTCAAGAGTCATAAAGACTGGAAGATTCAAGCATTTAGATAAAATTTGCTACTTGATTAAAAAAAAAAACTGTACTAAAAGAATAATCAACAGAATAACCACACGTGGGGAAACACATGAGCCGCTCATATCACAGGGAGCTCATCCCCTTCATATTTGAGGAACACCTCCAAATCAAAAGGACTAATAGTGAGGCAAGACCACAAACAGAAAGGACAAAGAAAAGCCAACTCTAAAAGCTTTTAAACATTTGGAAAAAATATGACGTCACCTATATAAGTATAGGAAAAGCAAGTTAAAACTACTATGAAAAACATTTTACCTGTCTGAATGGCAAAGATGAGCTTACTTTACAGTCTGTGAAATGGGTAGTCACATCATTCCTGGCAGGAATGTGCGTCAGTATACAGACACCTTAGACTCACAAACCTACCGCCATAACTGCTTATGTGCATACTCTTGCATGTATGCGGCGACACATACAAAATTCTGTGTCCCATGGTTGGTGACAGCAAATGCCTGGAAGTGTGTCTCCCACTCAGGGCTGATACAGCCAGCACCTCTGTGTGGTAGAATTCGTGCAGATGGCCACAGTGTGTGCCACTTCCTGGGAAACCTCCACAGTGCCACTGTCATGTCTGGTAGATACAGACTAAACCAAAACACACACACCCTCAACCCTACCCCACCGCCAAGATCTTCTCTGGTCCTAATAGCTAAGTCTCAGTTCTTAGTCTTACCTTCTCTTTCTATTGTCATATTGCCTGTGCAATTAAAAACAGTTTTAATAGAAAAAGTGACTACTGGCTCTATCGGATACAGCTGTATGACTATTCCATGCCTCAGTTTCCTCTTTTGGAAATGGAGAAGAAGAGCAATCTGACCATAAGGTTTGAGAGGGCTCTGTGGGGTCATGCAGACAAGGTGTTGTACCAGCATCTGGCACTGACTGAAGGCATCTCCATGACTCTGTTACTATACCAACAAAAAGTACCAGAGGTGTGGGAAGAAGTGATCTGGGAAGAAGCCCCTCTCCCAGTCCTGTCTGAAGCCCACAGTTTCAGTGGCCTGGCTCCTGGAGAGGACAGAACAGATACCACCACCTCAAGGTGCTTTTGAGGGTTCGAGGCAGCAGCAGAGCTGATGGCTTGGGTCAACTCCAGCTGGGCCCAGAGAAAGTAGCCATACAGTGACTGCAGACCAGGCTGGGAATGCTGGCATGAGCAGGGGCAGCTGGAAGGTGACATCCCAGAAAGTGCCGGACACTACGCTATGCCTCCCAGGCTTGCTGACAGACAGGAAGTACTCTACAGCCTCTGGACATGGCCAGGAGAAAAAGTGGTCTTGCCCGCCTCAGAACCTCCAGTGTGGGTAACAGGAGCTGCTGCTAGCCTTGGCACACACCTCTGACAGCCTAGCCTACAGTCCAAAGCTGCCTAGAATGGCTCAGATTCAAATTCAGGCCTGCCTCACTCCAAGGTCCAGGCTAATATTCATATTCTCCCTCTATCTCTCTCTCTCTCTCTCTCTCAATTTGATTTATTAATTTATTTTTAAAATTCATTTTTTCTTGATGCAAATGGGTATTTGGCCTTCATGTAGAACATGCGCCGTATGTCCGCCCGGCCCGAGGAGGTCAAGAAAGGGCACCTGATCCCCTGGAACTGGACTTACAGATGGTTGTGAGATGTCAGGTGGCTGCTGGGAATTGAATCTGGGTCCTCTGGAAGAGCAGCCAGTGTCTCTCCATCCCCAATTAATTAATACTATTTTATGTGTGTGTTTTGCCTGAATATATATGTATGTGCACCATGCTTGTGGTGCCTTCAGAGGTCAGGTGTCAGATCTCCTAGAACTGGAGTTACGGATGGTTGTGAACACCATGTGGGTGCTGGGAATCAAATGCAGGTCCTCTGCAAGAGCCAACAAGTGTTCCTAAGCACTGAGCGTTCTCTCCGGACCCCGGGCTCATTCTGACCTTGTCACCTCCATTCCTTGATGCACAGCACAGAGCAAGCTAGCCACAGAAAGCAAGACACACATCCACAGGGCTTATCACGGGTAGAGCCGAGCCGACTCTCCTCTTCCCTTTAAAACCCCTCCACATATGAACAAGTCAGCATCCAACGGCAGTGGTTCTCAACCCTCCTAGCACTGCGACCCTTTAGCAGAGTTCCGCATGTCGTGATGACCCCCAACCATAAAATTATTTTCATTGCCACTTCATAACTGTATTTTGCTGCTGTTATGAATCGTAATGTAAATATTTTTAGAGATAGTGGCTTGCCAAAGGGGGTCATGACCCACAGGTTGAGAACCTCTGTCTTCACGGGGGGGGGGGGGAGAGAACTCCTCCCCCAGGAAGTTTTCCCCAGCCATGGTAGCAGCTCCCCCTTTTTGGCAGTCAGGGGCCCCACTTCCAGAGTGGAGAGACCTGGCAGGGATCAACCTGACTTTGCTCTCTTGGATGGTGGGGAGAGATGAGCTCAGGAGCACAGGCCTGGGCTCTGTGGCTCTCGTGGGCTCTGCAGCTGTCCCCTGAAAGCCTCCAGGAATGGAAGCAAGAAGATGGCTCCCAGTGTCAGCCTGTGACTGTGTGCCTCAGTTTCCAGGCCACACTGGGCAGGGAACAAAATTCAAAACAACAGTTCCGCTCCACCTCCTTCTGCACAGTTCCACGGGCAGGCATTTCCTCACCCGCTCCTGGCCTGGTCACTCCAGGGCTCCTGAGCAGTCCTGCTTTTCCAGCAAGGGTCTAAGAGGTAGAAGTGAGCGTCCTGCCCCACCAGATCCCTGTAGGCCACCTAGGGAGTCCAGCAAGGCCTCTGTCCCAACAGCAAGCCTGAGGCTACTACCCACCTCAGAAGCCCCAACAGCCCACACAGCAAGCACCAGCTGTAGAAAGGTCTCCCTAGCCCATGATCCTGAAAGACTCTCTTCCCAGGCTTCCTGAGAACCCTGTAAGGCCCATAGGACCTGTCTGTAATGGGGGGGAGGGGCAGGCCTGAGAGCCTGAAGGGTTAGCCTTCAGGGAAAGCAACCCCTGTGTTCCCTAAACCACAGCCTCACTTCCAGAACCACACCCACTCATGGGCTCAGAGGCCCTTCCCATAGCTACTGTAAAGCCTGGGTACCCTCCTCTGGTCTCCCCAAACTCCAGCCTTGCAGAGCTAGGCTGTAGGCTGGACACTAAAGGCTCACACAAGGAACCTTTGTCCCAGCAGGCCCTGCTCCCTAAACCCTGGCCTCCTTTGAGGACAATCTTCCAGGAACCTGTGTACCTGGACAAAACCAACCAACCAAACAAACAAAAACACCCATCCCCCTCGCTTACCCCAGCTCGAAACTCTCTCGGCAATTTCTTGGGTCTTCCTGGTGGCTGTGGGTTTTGAGTGATTTTGCTTCCCCAAATAAGCCCCACCCTTTCATCATTGAGTTGAGTAGCCTGAAAATGCTACCCATCACCCGCCTAGTAGCACATCCACTAGGCCACCTCCTCCAGGAAGACCACTCGGCCCCTCCCACCCGGCTTCCCCAGGGTTGCCCTAGCCTGTTGCTGCGGGGGTGTAAGGAACCTCCTCAAAAGCTCACTGCTCAGCGTCTTACAGAGCAGGCACGCGGATCCTACTTCATACTGCAATGGAACCAGCACCCAGTGGGTGGGCGGCGGGCCCAAGCGTGGGGTCCCATCTGACCTCCATAAAGCCACCTGGAGGGGTCCACCCGGTCGGGCCAGCCCTGTCACCAGCTCCTCCCTGGGCTCCTGCCCTACACCAGCGTAAGGTGCTGAAGCCACAAGAAGCAAAATAACACGGGGTTCCTGTGCAACACATGTGGGGACAGGGAAGCCACGTGACCGACTTACTAACCGAGCAAAGGAAATGGGAGCGTGGCCAAGGTGCGGCTGTGCTCACAATGGAAAAACCAGCAGTGCCTGGAGGTTCTGAGTTCAAATTCCTGGAAGGTGCTGTGTGGCCTTAGCCACGTTTAGTAACCTCTCTGGGCTTCAGCCTCCAGATTCAAAGGATGAACCGATAGTGGTACCTCACTATTAGGGGCTTCATGTAAAAGGCAGCACACCCTCAGCACCATGACCTCGAAGGGTCCTGCCAGCCTACTCTAAACATGAGGTTTGCAGCCTAAGCAACCATGACTGACATACCACGACCGGGAACCTCTTCCCAGAGGTAACCATCTCACTGCCTGACAGCCCCTACCAATCCCCAAGCAGCTCTTCTCCCTGGTTCCCCTGGCAGGCCTGGCAAAGGGACGCAGCCGCGCCATTCTGCCCCCAGAGCCCCTTGGCATTCCCCATTAGCCTCCCCCGTCGGGGAAATGGCTCCAGGGAGTCTCCGTATGCCTCCCATCAGTCAGGGCCCCATTAGAGCAGCACCACCAACCCACTTCAAAGAGCGCTTCCTTCCTTGCCAGATGGGGTCCTGGAGACAGGTGTGGGAAGCGGGGCGGGCTGCCTGTCCCAGCCCCTTGTGACTGGTAGCAGAGCCAGCCTGCCTGCCACAGAAATGAAAAGATTGAAGCCCAAAGGACAAAGTGACATTCTTAGAAAATGGTGGTACCCAAGGGGTGGGTGGGGGGTGAGGGAGAGGACAATGGGGGTAGGGATTTGTAAGAGTGGGATTGAGAATAGAGGAGGGGGCTGTGATCAGGATATAAAGTGAATTAAATAATGCATGCATACATACATACATACATAGAAAATGGAGAGGGACAGACACGTCCACCAGATGGGTCCCAAGTCCACATTCTCCTTGCTGAGCGAGAGATACACGTATGGACAGAGCTGTGCCCTTCCACAGCACTCACTGGGGAAATGCATGCTGGTTGCTGCACAGCCCAGTGGCCCTAGGTTGTCACACCTGTGCTCCAGAGCCATGTGCTTCTCCCTGCTCAGCCTGGGAAGCTGACGTAAGTCATCTGAGCCCGGAACATGAGACTAAGCCACTTCCAAGGTAGGTAGCTGAACTGTGGCCCTGGATGACAAGGGCCTCAAATAGGGCACCGTGGGCCAAATGAGGACCCAGGCTCAAGGCTCTAGAGGCGTCACTGGCACCCTTCCGTCCCTTCCATGAGAATCGTGCTCCCCAGACCCCAGCCTGCCATTATGCAAAGGGGGCATAAGCTCCTTCCTTCCAGGAGCCAGGCCTCCCTCCCAGGGCCATGGGCACTCTGTGGGGACCGGCTGGATGCTGATGTCCAGGGAGAAAGCAAAGAAGGTGACCCTGGCAGTTCATAAAGCATTGCCAAGAAATGATGTACAGTATGGAAGATTTCAAAGAGGCAGGGAATTCCCGGATGAGGGAAAGGAAAAGGGATGGCACAGAGGACATAAGAAAGATGTCCAGTGACCACAGGAGCCTGCAACAAAAAAGGGCAGCTGCCACG
The DNA here is from genome assembly GCA_036184795.1 of Tokudaia tokunoshimensis. Classification (NCBI taxonomy): domain Eukaryota; kingdom Metazoa; phylum Chordata; class Mammalia; order Rodentia; family Muridae; genus Tokudaia; species Tokudaia tokunoshimensis. Next base: position 15,298,245 of record BTHU01000020.1, on the reverse strand, counting down.
TGGACGGACTTAGGGCTGACTTCCTGGTGGACCCCACTACTCCCGAAAGGGGTCCTCTCAAAGGAATGACAACCAGGTTAAGTGCGGTAGTACAGCGTGAAGACTGCACAGGCAGGCAGCAGGAGAATGCCTCGCCAGTGCTGTGAGCGCGTCAGGGGGCTGACCAAGAGTGGACAAGTGGACAGGGAGGCCTGGGAAGCTGACAGGGAACACAAGTGACCTCTGCAGAGGAGAGACTAATCTTCCACTGTTAGGGGTCTCAATACTGTGGACTTCCTACTGGGTCCAGGTTGGCCACCCTGTACTGAGCACAGCACCTGGGTCAAACCAACACCGAGGCCACACTCCATACATCCTGTAAGGATAGCAGCTGACAGCAAGAAAGCCCTGTTCTAGGTATCCCTGAAGAAGGCAGTTAGGGAAATAGAACTTGCAACCAAGCTACTTCCCATTCCACCCACCACCTAATCCACCCTTCAGAGGATGTGAGGAGCAACAGACCCTTCAGTCAGGGTGGGTCTGAACCAAGACTGGTGAAAGCCAGCCATGATGCAATGCTGAAACCCTGAGAGGCAGCAGGTCGAGCCGGATGCCTGTGGCTAACCGGAAGTGCTGTGCCACCCACCAGGGTGTCAGGGCAGAAGGGACAAGAGCAGAGCCCATGGACCACCCCTCCTCCAAGCTCCAGTGGAAGCTGACGCTCTACAAGTTGTCCACCAGAGCGTGTATCGGAACCTCATATTTACCTCCCTGGCGCCATCAGCAACATCTTACAGATGAGAAAACAGAGGAAGAGAGGGAAGGGGATCAACAAGGGACTTGGACTGTCTCAGAGCTGCCCACTGGCCCTACCTACCCTCACTATCTCCCACCCAAGGCAGATAGGAATCCTGTGATATGATAACACCAGCATTTTGGGGGCACTAGGGACCAACAGCAAACAGGCTCCACTCTTTGCTGGTCCTATACAACGAAGTATAATAGAGTGCTGCAAGAATGGAACAGGATAGGGGGAGGGGGGCTGATGACCCCCAGGTGACCCCTTCCTCTGGCCACTGATCAGATGTGGCAGACTTACAGATAGAATTCTCTCCGAGCTCTGGTTCTCCACAGGCCCGTCTAGTTCAGTGAGTGCTTCCTTCCTGAGACCTGAAAGGCTTGAACGGGGCTGTTGTGCAATGGGCCCTCCGTGACCCCTCGGCCTCCTCTCAGGAAATTCACAATTATTCTCCAGCTGGGCTAAGCACCACCTTGTGCCCAAAAGGAGAGAGGGAGGCTTTTAATTTATTATGTATATAGGACCCCACAGTTTTGTCCTCCTGAGCTGGAAAAATGAGAGGCCGCACCGAGGGCCAGACAGACCACCTCGTTGCTCAAGATGACCCAAGAGACAGTGGGGTAGCAAGGACAAACTCCCAGTGCGCCTCTCTGCTGGGCTTAGACATAACCATATGTTCAAGAAGTCTGGGCCCAGGTAAGGACTCAGGCATATGGAAAGTCCCATGTCACCCAGCCATCTCACAGTGAGTCCAAAGACAGTAGTCACATTATGCACAGGCACTCTCTTCGAGGAAGCTCACCACCGTTGGTCCCCCCACGCCTCCACAGCAGTTCTCTCCTTGGACCCTGTACCTTACCAGAAAGGACTGCGTGTCCTGACTCCACACCCACCCTCCAGCATGGTGGCCCACTACCCTTGTAGTACACAGGCAGGGACGGGAGGAGGGGGACTTGATCCAGGGGAACACACAACCCAGTCCCTGATTCTTCTGTAAACTGGGCGGTGAATGACTTTGACCATGTGGGCAAAGAAACAGTCAGAACTGTGAGGGTGTTCACATGTCCTTCAGACAGCATCAAGCTGGACCTCTGTCTTCCTTCCCAGAGAGGCCTTTGTCTGTCACCACTGCCTTCCCCTACTACGTCCACCTCCATTCCCTAGAGGCCCAGGGCCAAGTCCTAACATGGAAACCTTTCAAAGCCGCTTCCAACTCTCATGGCGTGCCATTTCTTCCTTCCACTGCAACCTTCCGCCTTCCCTCCCCACACAGACACCTGGTACAGGGAGCACCAGAGTGCCCGGCACTCCACAGAGATGATGAAGAGACCTCAAAGCTGAACTTCCTGCAGCGCGCCGTTTCAGACTTCCTCTGAAACCCAGCCCTCACCACTGCGGTCTCCACGCTCCAAGACAATAACACACCTCATGCCAGATTCAGTATCTTTCTACAAATTCTATCCCCCACCCCCCAAGTCACCCAAACGTTAAATACTTAAATCTTAAAATGTTTATTCCTACACAGGCTGAGATCCCCCAAGCAACAATAAACGGTCCATGCCCTGGGGACCATGGGTCTACACCACCCCTTGCATCACCTGTAACATCTACAGCAGTTAGGTACTGGGGTGATGGAGGGCCTTCTAGGCAGAGCTCATGCTACTGCCTACAGTCCAAGCCTTTGAGGTCTGTCTTGACCCCATATGCGGACACCATGCCAGCCATCCTCTCCCAGAGGCTGGCCACGAAGAATGGTGCCTGACCTGTCCCCTGGACAAGAAGGGACACCTGTTCCGCCCTCTGCTGTGTTCACGGAACCCCCTCTAGGTGGCCCACCTGGGGCCTTGAGACAGTCGGAGGGAGGGAAAGGAAAAGTTCTCTTCTTCTTAGACATCTGGGATTTCTGTCTCCTAAGTGTATCACTTTCAGAATACGCTTTTACGTTTTCTTTTCCTCTTTTATTTTTGGTGCTGTGGATGGAACCCAGTGCCTCAGAGCAGAACCCCGCCTCTACATTCAGAATTATTTCCTGTTGCTCTGTTTAATATGCTTTATTGATAATTTTTATTTTCTGTGAGAAAAGCAAGGGGTACTGGTAAACGTTAAAAAAAATCACAGTCTTGAAAGAAGCACGGGCCTTTGAGAGGGGGCCGTTTGCAGAATTCCAGGTAACAAAGCCAATAGAACAGCAGCATTGCCTGAGACCCTGGCAGTACCGTTTTGTGTTTCTTGGTTTTTTTCCAAGCTGGGAAAAGCCAGGGCCAAGCTGTCTGGGTTCCCCACTGAGGAACCGCCCTCCTAGCTGCCTGCCCAAGGCACTGAGGAACCCCCTTTCCCCACCAGCCAGCCAGGCCCACCAGCAGCCAGGCCTGGGCTCACCTCCCTCCCACGCGCCTGGGTCCCAAGGCCTGTCCCGCTGGCCCCCCAGGTCCAGGCTCCATCCCCTGCCAGAATCACCCTTTACCTGACTGAAGCCACCCAGCCAAGCTCTGTGCCTGCAGGGAGGTGGCTGGGACCATGACACCCTGGCTCCAAAGGCTCCAGCCTCACTCCTGAGAAGGCTCCTTCTACCGGCGGCTACCTAGTAAGAGTGAGTCACATCTGGGACCCACCACTTCCTGCTCGGCAGCAGAGGCAGAGGGCTAGCTAGCTAGCTAAGGCCCGGCCCTCAGCTCGGCTCAGTTCTCGCTGTGGTGGGGGGTGTGAGGAGGGCCCCTCTCCCAGTCTGCGAGCCAGCCACAGGAGTGGGGGAGCTGCCAGGCCAGGCTCCCAGCTCCAATGACTTCATGGAAATTTGAAGCTTGAAGCTGAAACGATTTTAAAAAAAAAGAAAGAAAAGAAGAAGAAAAAAATTATAAAACAAGAAGTGAAAACGTCCATTAGGAGCCCCGAGATGACTGCTTCAACCAGAGAGCAGATGCATCCTTATCAAGCAATTAAAGCAGACAGTCTGGCACAAGCCTGAGTCTCAGTCTCAGTCACTTCCAGATAGGCCCCTTCCCTCACCAGACTCATTCCACCATAGTGAGGTGGTGGCCCTGGGGCACCCATCTGAGAAATCACAGATCCTTCTGCACTTCACATCTGCCCCAGTCGGGACTAGGGTAAAAGTAAGGTCCAGGCTCAGCCTTAAGATCCTGATTCTAAAAGAGAGAGCCCCTGAAGACCAGCGACAGCGACGCCATCACGAGCCCAGGACTCAAATCCGCTCCCCTCTATCTCCTCTATCATGGCAGGCCTGCCTTCTTCCTGTGGTCACAGGGGAGGTCAGGAGTCACACAGCACACTGCAAAGACCTGGGAGGCAATGAGCAGACAGACAGAGAGCACTGTCTGTCCTCCAAGGACAAAGAACACCTGTCTGGTCCTCAGGCAGCCTTCCCTGCACCCAACCTGGAGGGCTGGGGTTATTGTCTACCTTTTCTCCAGCCACCCCAACTCCGTGTGAGCTCCTCAAAGCAAGGCATGTCTCCCCCACCACACACAATGTGGGGCACTCCTGGTGTAGCCCCAGACCTCTGTCCGTCCCCTCTGTGGGCTGTTTTCCCACAGGCGGCTATATTGCTGAGAGCTACATCCTTTGTGCTCCCGCATCCAGAACACACAAGTCAAATTCCAGAATATGGATGGTATTTCAGAGGCAGTCCCTGTGCTGGGGTCTACTGGGTGGCCTCCGGGTCTGCTGTTGAACCACAAAAGGACTATGGACTGTTACAGAAGCTACAGGAGGGCAGAGAGAAGCTCACAGAGAAACAAGACATCAGCACACCCTTCACCGAGCAACTGTCGCCCAGGCCTGGGTGCTCTGAAGCAAAGAAAGAGGTGTTGCGGAGGAAGAGACTAGGCAAAAGCCTGTACCACGTATACAACTGGAAATGACTTTGGAAGATGATACTAAGATCACCCATAGAGCTAGCAAGATGGCGCAGCGGGCAAAGGAACCTGATGCCAAACCTGACAGCCTGAGTTCAACCCTGGAAACCCACATGGCAGAAGGAGAAAACCAAGTCCCACTCCCACAGATTGTCCTCTGACCTCCATAGGTGCACCATGGCATATGCAGGTGAACATAACATACACACACACATACACACACACACACACACACACTAAAATGTAATAAAACATGTTTAAAATAGATTACCCACAAATCAGTAACAAAAAGATAATTGGTAGGGCTTAGTGGTGAACACCTTTAATGCCAGGACTCAGGAGACAGAGGCAGGTGGATCTTTGTGAGCTCAAGGCCAGCCTGGTTTACAGAGTGAGTTCTAGGCCAGTCAGAACCCCCCCCCTCTCTCTGACACACACACACAAACCAATATAATAATAATAATAATAATAATAATAATAATAATAATAATAATAATGACAATTGGTCCCATTAAAAGACAGGCTCCACCCAAGCATGATGGGAAATACTTGTAGTCCTTGATACTCTGAGGACTGAAGCAGGAGGATTGCTTCAGCTCAGGAGTTTCCCATCAGCCTGAGCAACATAGTTGAGGCCCTGTCACCAGCAAACAATAATAAAAAATAAAATAGACAAAAATTAAGCAGAAGTTTCAACAAAGATGCTACTTAAATGATGGATAAGTGCCTAAAACGGTACTTAGTGCCACGAACCAGCAGAAAGTTAAAGCCACGCCGATTCTGCTGTACCACTGGGACAGCGAGGCTTGGAAGGAGAATACGAGTGTTGACAAGTTACCATCCTACTGACAGGAACGGAAACACTGGAAAGACGCTTGGTGTGCAGACGCTTCCCCCGAGGTTCGTCATTCAGGTGTTCATCCGACACATGTGCATGATTGCAAACTGAAACCAGCCTACCTGTCCAGGGACAGTGGCGAGGTAAACAAGCCTTCATGGACCTGTACACGCAAGCTACTCTGCAGTAAGGTGGTGGCTTGCTGATCAGAGGTCACCACACAATGACCAGCGTGAGAAGCAGGGTGCTCAGGGCAGCGCCCCGAGAAGCCTTCTAGGGGCCTTCTAGGGTCAAAGGGATCCTGCCTCTCCCTCCGGTGTTGACCACACTGGTGTAACCCCTCCCCCACCCCTTCCCATCAGTGTCCTTGACTGTCAGAATTACACATCTCTTTCGGATGGTCACTGATACGTGACCATTTATTCGGGAGGCTTGGTGCTGGGTGCTCTAAGACTCACAGGCCTGGACCACAGCAGAGGACAAGACTTGAGTTAGGCCCAGCAGAAGGAGGATGCAGACAGGATGGGAGGGGACCCAGACCCTGACTGGAGCTGGAGAGCAAGAAGAGCCCAGGAGAGAATGGCGGGTGGCTCCACCCCTCTGGTAGGGAAAACCCAGGGCCCTGGAAGTTCTCAGGCTGACGGAGATAGGAGCCCTCTGCCCCACTGGTAACCCCGAAAGGTGACCCAGAAGCAGGGAAGAGCATGCAGAAGCTTGGTCATTGGTGAGGATCCTAGCTGTGAGAGAGAAGAGAGACCCGGAAGGAAGGCTAGACATCCAGAGAAGGCAGGAGATAAGTGATAACAAATTCAGCAATGTTTCCTGCTCTCCCCTGGGCCCCTGTCTATCTGTCCTTGAAGGACATGGCACCCCCCCCAGGCATACCCTCACCCCAGACTTCACCCTCCCCTGAGGTCTTCTCAGCATTGACCCCTGGTGGCCCCTGTGGTCACATCTGACACTTTGCTGTGTTCTGGGCAGCCCTCTGACTACGCAGGAATAGCTCATTAATTTCCCCCACTGTCTGACCCCGCCTCCTCCTCCGAAGAGGGCGGTGGGGGTGTTCAGAGGATGCACAACAGAGCTCTGGGAAACAGCTCGCTGGGAAGCCATGTCACTCCTGTCTGACTCAACAACTGTACCCTCAACCACCCCTCTCGACCCTCCTCGGGACCTCCAAACCCTGACCCATTGACTCCCAAACCATCTGTGAGTATGTTCCATCTTCCCCCAACTCCCCCAGAACCCGGCATCCTCAGGCCTGGGAAACAGCAGACAGGCTGACTGATTGTGCCGCCACGTACTGGGTGGGCAGGGACAAAGAAGGCACAATCGTCAGTCAGCCAATCAACAAATAATACTGAGTGCTGAGCAGGCAGTGTGACCCAGTTTGTCAAACCCAGATGTGGAGCCCCGCCCCCACGGGAGAAACCCCACAACACCCCAGTGCTTTCCAAACTCTGGGCAGCTTCTGCAGGGGCAGGCAGGCGTGAGGAGAGAAACCACCCTCACTCCGTCCCATAGCCTCACAGCTGTGGTCTTCCTCTCCTGCCTCAGAGGTCCAGCACCCTCAAGGGACTGACCACACTCTGGGCAATCGTTGGAAGCTCACACCAGCCCAGTTCCTCGCCCTAGAGCAACGGATCCTTACAGACAGAGCTTCCGTGTGTGACCTCACCCAAGCCACAGCATTCCAGGGAGTCTCTGTAAAGTCAAGACAATCCTACACCAGTGGCTGCGTCTGTGAGGGTTCAGTTAAAGAGACAGGCAGGGCCGCTGGCTGGCGTTATCCTCACAGTTCCAAACCCAGGAGTCTGCCTCCTGCCTACTCTCCTCATAGACTTTACATGGCTAACTTGTGACTCAGGATTGAGTCTCCTTTCTCAGCCCCTCAGATCCCCAAACTCAGCTCAATTCCTTTTCCACCCTGTCTCCCTTAGGTTACCATCCAACCAGGCCCCTTTCCTTCCTGGTCATGTCAAAATACTACAAATCCTGTCAAGTCGGATATAGGTCCACCGCCCCAGGTCCCTCCACAGAAAACAGGCAACACTAACCTGTGCGTCTCCCCAGTTCCGGGGAAAGCAGCCCAAAGGTGTACTTGTGACCAGCAAAGGCCATGGGTGGGACTTTTAGATGGACCACTATGGCCTATAGGGGAGCAGGGCTCCCATAAGGAGCTGTTCATAAGACTTTGGGCCTGTGAGCCTCCAAAGACCCTGCTTCCTGGTGTTCAGACCTGATATATCCCTTATTCCCTTCATGACCACTAAAACAAACAAACAAACACAACAACAAAAAAAACATTACTAAAATCACATGGGACTCTGAGGTCAGGGAAACCATCATGGCTTCTCTCTTGGATTAGCCCCTTTAGAGGAAGCCATCTTGGGAGCAGATCCCCAGTCCTCTATCAGACTTGCAGCTTTCTGGGCAGTCTGGCTACAGTCTCAGCTGACCCCAAACCAGAGCCACTAGGCCTGAAGGTCTGATCACTGAAACCGAGGGAAGGCTAATCAGTCACTACATGGCAACAGACAAGGTAGCAAGTACGGTGCCTGAGAAGTGTGTCATAATGAAAGAACTGGAGAGCTACACAGGGCCGTCCTCATGGCCATCGGAGCCCCTGGGTCCAGCCCTGCCAGGCTCATACCAGAGCTCCCCGGGGTTCGATTCCAAGCATGGTATGTCTTCTTTCCTTCCTTTACCTTAGATTGGAGCAGAGTGTCTGGCATAGCTCCAAAAGACTGGTCTCTTTCCCTCTCACATGCCAGCCCTGCCTATACAGGAGGACCCAAAGCACCTCTAGTCTCCTGCCTCAGAGCCCCCACAGGAGGTTTTCCTCCAGCAAGAGCGATTTACAGGACCCCCTGGTGTTTCTGCCAGACTGAGCTACAGCATACTCTTCCCTAGACAGTGCAGCGCAGGCGCGTGGAACCCACTCTGCAGCTGGCCGCAGGCTTGCCTCCAATCCTTTGTCCGCTTCCCATCACCCCATGCGCTGACCAGAGGCGGCTTGCCAACCTCGCGGTCCGGTCACTCCGCCTCCCTGCGGATGGATTTTTCCCCGAGGTCCAAGGGGCATTCCAATGCTTAGACTCACCTCTCCCAAACCAACTCCTCCCAGCCTGGGCTCAGGGACACACAGAGATCCCTTCCTGTCCAGGCTGGGCACATAGACAAGGTTCTGGTTACGCCTTCATACCATAGGCAGACAGCAGGGTTTCCAGAGGGAAGGGACTTACGAGGGTCACGCAAGCCAAGATGAGCTAAGGAAAAGCTAGGGCCTCAAGGCTCCAAAGTCACTAGAGATCCAGAAGGGTGAACTTCCGGTGGGCATCAAAGCTGCTCCAAATGTCCGTCTCACTAAACAGCATGCTTTCCCAGATCCAGCCCCACCCCATCCCCGCCCCCACCCCCCCACCCCCTGCCTGTGTAGAAATGCCATACCTGCTGCTTGGCCTAGTCTCAGGAGAGGTAAGAAGAGAGCCCCACTCCCCCGATGGCTCCATGATCACCAAATGTTGGCCAGGCCTGAGAGAAAGGGCTTTTGCAGAAGGGAGAGGGCAGCCCAGGTCACAGTATGTTGAGTAACAGCAGAGACGCCTAAATGAACAGATGTGAAAGCAACGGCCCTGCCAACCGAATGTCTGATTTCCCTTTGAAAGATTTGGCAGTGGGGTGCCGCCAAGTGCCTGAGCTTTCCTGTATTCAGCCCAGGATGACCTTGGGAGGGCAGAGAGGAAGAACACATCCCTTCCAACGGAGCCTGGGAAACGACTCAACCAGGCCCTGGGTTCACACCCAGCTCCACATTTAAAAAAAAAAAATCACACCCAGCACCACAGCACCACATAGAAAAAAAATCAGAAGTAGATATTCTAGGCCTTAAAAATTATTACTGTATGTCAGCAATTAGCCTTTTTATTTTTATTTTGCCTTTTAAGAAAAGGTCTATAGCCCAGGCTGGCCTTGAACACCCTATGGTGCCAAGTATGACCTTGAACTCCTAATCCTGTGGCCTTCCCTACCACACCCTGTTTATGTTGTACTGTAGATAGAACCTAGAGCCTCCTGGATACTAGGCAAACATTCTACCAACTAAACCACCAGTGAGGCGGGTAGGAGAGGAGTATCACCTACACACATGCAGCAAATGAGAAATTCATTAACAGGACTCATCTAGATCCGGGCTTTTGTTTTGTTTGTTTTTTTTTAAAGACTTATTTATTTTATATATGTAAATACACTGTCACCGTCTTCAGACACACCAGAGAGGGGCATCGATCCCATGACAGATGGTTGTGGGCCACCATGTGGGTGCTGGGAATTGAACTCAGGACCTCTGGAAGAGCAGTGAGTGCTCTTAACCACTGAGCCATCTCCCCAGCCCTTATTTTTGTTTTTTGAGATGGGAATCTATGTAACTCTGGCTGTCCTGAAACTCACTGTGTAGACTAGGCTGACCCCAGACTCGTGGCGATACTCTTGCCTCTGTCTCCGCTCTGCCTCCTGAGCGCCAGGGCAGCTATAGCACAAGCAGTGGTGTACCCCTCAGCGTTGGTTGGTTTTCCTGGTAGAGCACTTGAAGGTCCCCGTAAGCAGGACATGCACATCATGAACAATAGTCACCGTACTGGGCCATTGCTCTCGTGAATAAAGTGTTCCACCTAATCAAGAGATTGTCCCCTTTGCCCCGCTCCCACCCCCACCCCCCCTCCCCCCTACCTCCACCCCCCACCCTTCTTGCTTCTGAGCTTGATTATTTTGTATCCCACAAAGAGGTGAAAGTGGACAGTATTTGTGCTTCTTGGCCTTTCCAGACTATTGTCAATAACAAAACATCCTCCTGTTATAGACTACATAAGTACTTCATTGTGGAACTATGTAACAAATTTCTCCACCATGTATCTGCTGATGGGACCAGAGGGTGCCTCTGTGTCTCTCTACCGTGGATGGAGTTGCTACAGACATGGGAGTGTGGACAGTGTCTCTTTAGCAAACCGATTTCGAGAGTGTTGACTGTATACCCAGTGCTGGATCATGTGTTAGCTCTGCTCCTAGTTTCTGGAGACGCCTCCCCTGGGTTCACAGTAAGGGCTGCAGTGACTCCATTCCCACCAGCAGCACCGTACAAGGGTTTCCTATCTCCACATATGGCCAACAGTAGTCGTCTGTCATCATTTTGCTAATAGCCGTTCTGACAGGTGTGACGTAGCCTCTCCTTGTGGTTTCACATGTGTGCTTCCCTGATGACTGATAAGTGTATCGGTGGATGGAAGTCCGCTGTTCACTTGTTCCCTCATGCCCGTGCGTGTTCTCTGCCCACTTTAAATAAGGCTCTTTAGTTTCTTGCTATTATTTCACTATCTCATATATTTTGGACATTAACCCCTTATTAGATGTTCACATTGAAAATATTTCCTAGTTCACACGCCATCTCCTCCCATGGCCACCTCCTTGCCCATGCAGAAACTTTAATCTGATGTGACCCCATAACCTGAGATTAAAATCCAGATTTCCAAGCCCCCACTTTGTCTCTCTCTCTTCTTCAAGAAGTTTTATAGTCGGGGGTTGGAGAGATGGCTCAGCGGTTAAGAGCACTGACTGCTCTTCCAAAGGTCCTGAGTTCAAATCCCAGCAACCACATGGTGGCTCACAACTGTCCGTAATGAGATCTGACTCCCTCTTCTGGGATGTCTGAAGATAGATATCGTGTGCTCAATATATAATAAATAAATAAATCTTTAAAAAAAAGAAGTTTTATAGTCTCAGGACTTAAGCCTCTAGACCTTTGGGCTATGCGTGTGTGTGTGTGTGTGTGTGTGTGTGTGTGTGTGTGTGTGTGTTAGAGCCTAATTTCATGCTCTTATAGGCAAATACCTAGTATTCACTGTCCTTGTCCCTTTGTGTATTTTCAGCATCTGGTTGGAATCGGTCATAATACACGCGTTCACTGCTGGGCGTTCCCTCTCCAGCTCCACTGTGCTAGCACCATACTGTTTTAATTTCATAAGCTTTGTAGCATAGTTTAAAACCAAGATGTGGAGAATCTTCAGCCTGAGTCCTTTTTTTGAGATAGCTTTGGCTATTTGGGGTCACTTAGGGTTTTACATGAACTTTGCAGTATTTTTTTCCTATTTCTGTGAAAACTGTTGCTGGAATTTTTTATAGAGGTTATACTCAATCTGCTGATCAACTGGGGTGATTTGAATATTTCAACAGTATAAATCCTTCCAATCCATGAACATGGGCTATATTTCCATTTATTTTTTTGTTCGGTTTCTTTCATCAGTCCTCGATACATTTCAGATAAAGTCTCCAGAGCTTTCGTCACCTTTATAAATGTATTGCTAAGGCTCTCCTGGGCTGCGATGCTATTACTGACGGAGTTTACGTCTTCTCTGGCAAGTCCCTGTGAGTGTGTAGAGACAACAGCTGATTGTGGTATTGTAGAGTCTGAAACCTGAAATTTACTGCATTCCTTTGTCAGTGCTAACAGATTTGAGGGTCACGTGTGTGTTCCAGAATTATCTGTTTGTAAAACAGAACAGACTCCAACTTCTACGGATGAAGTGATCCGTTGTCTGGAAGGGGAAGTGTGTGGGCGGAGATGACTCGAGGCTACCAAGACTGTGTAGGCTGCGGATGAGTTATGGCTTGATCATCTTACTCTGCACACGTTCATTTGTCCATAATGAAATGGTAAAGCACATCCCTATCAGAGCTCTGGTACCTGCTGTCTCATCCCAGTGACTTTTAGCCCCTTCTACAGGTGAGGAATGTGTGGTCCTGACAGGGAAGGTGGCTCAATAGGACCTCAGCCAGCGTGCCTGACTCCCAACTGGGGGAAAGACAGACGGACATAGCCTTCAAGACCCATCTTTCTGGAGGTACAGCAGGCTGCAGAGTCTCTGCCTCTCTATCACCTGTCAATCAGAGCACTACCTTCCCCACGGACCTGTTGGGGGTCAGATTACAGGTTCCAGTCCTGACAGCATCTCATGCCTGTCTTGGCAGAGCCCTCTCTAAGGAGCTCCTCCTCCCTGCCCCATCCCCCAACCCCAAAGGAGCTTACCAGGTAGCAGAGAGCCCTCAGAGCCTGAAATGTCCACCCCCGAGACGTAGAGACGTAGCTTAACATAAACCCGTGTTTGTCTGCGGCCACTGCTGTGTCAAGAAAGGGACCTATTTTGGCTTAGCCTATAAAGGGTTTCCCACTGCGTGCAAAGATACGGCTGCTGACCATTGGCGCAAAAGCTCTAACTACAAAAATACTGGAAAGGGCGGCTGGAGAGATAGCTTAGCACTTAAGGGTACAGGCTCCTCTTGCAGAGGATCTGTGTTCAGTTCCTGGCATCGATGCCGGCCACCCACAGCCCCCTGTAACTCCAACCCCAGGGGAGCCAATTCCTCGTGCCTCTTGCCTCCGAGGGCACCAGCACTCACATGCAAATGGCTGGCTCTCAGCAGCACCGCTGCATGTACATGACCATAAACAAAAATACAAATCTGAAAAGTACTGGGGAACACTCTTAATACCCTGCTGCAGGGCTCGGGAAAACCAGTAAGCCACCGACTGAATGCTGGTCTGTCTGAAAGCCCTGTCTCCAGCCCCCAACTCCGCAAAAGACAGGGTCCTGAGGCATTCTTCCTTGAGAGCTGTCAGGAAAGCTCTGACGCTCTTTTTCCTCTCTTGTACTGGAGACTAAACCCGGAGCCTCGCGTGTGCTAGGCGAGCACTCGGCCACTGAACTCCATTCCCAACCCTGCTTTTGATTTTGATTACTTTGCTTGACGTGTGTGTGTGTGTGTGTGTGTGTGTGTGTGTGTGTGTGTGTGTACTTGATCATGTGAGGGAGTGTAGATGTGTTATCGGAGTGATTAATGTCACTTCATGCATGCACACGTGCCCCTATGTGAGGCTTATTGGCACCGAGACGCCTTCCGAAGTCACGTTCTCACCTGATTTTTTTTTGAGACAGGCTCTCCCACTGAACATAGAGCTTACCATCTTGGCTAGACAGCTTGGCTGGCATACCCCAAGACCCTCTTGCCTGCACTGTCTCCCAAGCAAGCTTTGGCACTACAAGTGTGTGTCCCTGCGCCTGGGCTCTTATGTAGGTGCTAGAGATCCAATCTCAACCTCAATCTTGCATGGCAAGCACTTGGCTGATAAAGCTCTCTCTCTAGGCTCTCCCTCGCCTTTTAAGTCAAGACAGGGTCTCACTAAGTTATTTAGACTTTTCTGGAACCTGCTCTATAGTCCAAGCTGTCTTTGACTTATGGTCTTCCTGCCTCAATCTCTGGAGTAGCCAGCACAGGGATCTCTCTCTCTCTCTCTCTCTCTCTCTCTCTCTCTCTCTCTCTCTCTGTGTGTGTGTGTATGTGTGTGTGTGTGTGTGTATGTGTGTGTGTACATATGTGCGTGCATTCGTGTGTACAAATGCCAAAAGTTAAGAAATGTGCTGAAAGGACATATTCCAGTACCCAACATTCTTCTTTAAAGAGTAAAGAACCAATCCCTGTGTGCTAGTGCACACCTGTAATCCTAGTACTTGGGGAGACTGAGGCAGGAGGATCAAGAGTTCAAGGCTAACTTGGGATATATAGCAAGACCCTGTCTCAAAAAACACCCCTAAAAGGAGGGGAGCAAAAGGTGGCTGTAAGGATTTATTCCCACATTATTACTGTAGTTTCTAATTTTTTATTTCAATAATCAAATTGGGATGTTTCCAGAATTTAGTAATGAAAGCCAACACAAGATATGGACCATGATACAAGGCATTCCAGCTAGAAGGCAGAAGATGCTCTGACATCTACTCATCAAAACTGTGGGCTGGTTGAAGACTCCTGAGGGTCATAAAACCAGTTTCCCTGTCTGTCACACCCCGCAGCCACCAACTTAAGCCCCTCTCCATCTTCACAGGGCCTGGTCCCTCCTCTCTGAGGTAGAAACTGAAATGCACAAGCATAGAGTTACATATACCATGCCTGTGGCCACTACTCCTCCCATGAGTTCCTTTCCTGCCTAAAGACCCTGTTCCCAGGCTGTTAGACCAGCTACGTCCAAAGCCATTCTTTCCTCATTGGCAGAATGGTCCTGGAAGGAGGCCCCAGATGTATGTGTCCCCATTTTATAGAGAATAACCCAGAAGCTTAGAAAAGAAGTGGCTTCTTCTATGTAAGCCAAGGTAAGGCAAAAACCCCAGCCTGGGCCCTCTGTAAGTACCAGCCCCACCCAACCCTGGTAAAGGACCAGGGACTAATAACCTCCCATGAGTCCTATACAGGGAGACAAGTATACAGTCTGAGCTGTGGTCAGGACTGAAGTAGAACTGGGAATACAATACTCCCCAGAACCCATCCCTCTCACAGCCAGTGAAGGAAGACAGCCCCTGACTGACCAGTAAGACAGGCTGGGCTTGGGTAGGGGGCTGGGGGGAGTGGTAGGATCCATACACAAAACTCTGGCTAGCTAAAGCCTGGATGTAAAAAGTGATAGCCACTGCGCTTCGGGCAATGACCGTCACTCTCCAACAGGGCCAGTGTTGGCAAAAGAGAGAATGGTAGTTTTGTATAAAGTTGTGTAGCAATCAATCCAAAGAAAATCCTAAGCACTCCTGGGCTCCTCCTGTGTATGCCCTGGAGTCTGCTCTGTAGGCCCGAGCAAACAAAGTGACCGCTCTGGGGTTTAACAGCTGTGACCGGCAACACTGAGAACTAAGATCTGCCTCTCAAGTTATTTTGACAATGAGACAGGACATACTTAGCCCAGGCTAGTGATAAAGCTAGTCTTTCCCAAGTTCAAGAGAATGTTCCCATCTGCCATCCCAGCATTCAGCAGGTATAGCAAAAGATCACAAATTCAACAACTTGTGTTTTAAAATAAGGAGAATAAAAAATTTCAGGAAAGCCTTAAAGCATTCTCTCCTCTTTCTGCTGATTTGTATAGTTGCTCTGTTTTCCTTATTCTCTGTCTGTGTAGATCTCTTTAATAGTTGTGTCTGTATACCTGTGTGTGTGCGTGTGAACATGTGTAAGTGTGTGAGTCTGTGTGTGTGCTTGTGTGTATACCCGTGTGTGTATACAAGCCTGTGTGTATGTGTGTGTGCATGCACACACGAGAGAGTGTGTGTGCAAGAATGTGTGAGTGTGTGTGTATACCTGTGTGTGCTCACTCGTGTGTATGTATGTGCATGCATGTGAGCACGTGTGTGTATGTGTGTGTGTGTATGAAAGTGTATGCATGTGTGTGTGGAAGTGTGTGTGTGCATATGTGTGCGCACATGTGCATGCGAGCACGTGTGAGTGTGTGTGTATAACACACGTGTGTGCACAGGTGTGGTTTTTGCGGTGCTAGAAGGGAACCCAGGGCTTGGTGCAATCTAGACAAATGTTCCACCGCCCATCACACCGCTCTTATCATAAAACATCCATATCTTGTTTCCAGTTCACTGCTGTCATAACCTTTCCAGCTTCCTCAGACCCGGGCTCCCCTGCTGCAGCTCACTCTCAGGTCGCTTTCCAAGCCTTCAGCCGGAGCTGGTCCATGGACTTTAATTCTTACTCTCTCCATTTGACAGACGAGAAGTCTAGATCAGAGAGATTGCTCGCCCAGAAAAAGAAAAGTGGGGTGGCTCTTTTCTTTTCTAAAGCCAAGAAAAAAGGAGTGTGTGTATGGGGGGGATTAAGCACAAGAGGGGTCCCTCCCCAGGCTGTACACTTGTCTCCAGGCCTTAGAGTGCAAACAGCAGCCTCCGTGCAGGTAGCAGCTGTGCACAGTCATCTCACTCAGCAGGTAGCCATTATGTGCATGCTACCTGGGGTCTGCTCATCTCCCACACTTGGCTATGTGCCACCTCCTCATCCTCTGTCCCCAATTAGCCACTGGAAGATAAACACTGTCCTCAGGCAGAGAGGACTCCCACTGGGACAAAGGAGACAGAGGAGAGATGGGTCCAGAGGTACCTGTCTCTTCTTGTTTGGGCGTGGGGGATATTGAGGTAGGGGGAGTACGTACATGCGCATGTAAAGGTCAGAAGTCAAACGTACGTGTCTATTTCTCAGATCCACCTTGTTTCTTAAAACAGACTTTCCCACTGCCCTGGAACTCAGTAGTTAGACTAGACCGAATGGTCAGCAAATTTCAGGGAGCTGTCTGTCTCTGCCTCTCTCGTACTGGCTTCACAAGTGTGTGTGCAACACATCAATCAGCTTTTTTGGTTTAGTTTGGTGTGGTGTGGGTTTGTTTTTGGGTTTTTTTTTTTTTGTTTTATTTTTTATTTTTTTTAAGATGAGGTCTCTCAGGCAGGGGGTAGTGGTGCACACCTTTAATTCCAGCACTTGGGAGACAGAGGCAGGTGGATCTTTTGAGTTCAAGGCCAGCCTGGTCTACAGAGCATGTTCCAGGACAGAAACCTTCACGAAAAACTGGGAAGAGGGTAGGTTGGGATGGGTCTCAACATAGCCCTGCTGGGCCTGGAACTCCTCTGTAGACCGGGCTGACCCAGAACACAGAGATCCACCTGCCTCTGCCAACGGAGTGTGCCACCACACCTGGCCCATCCAGCTTTTCTAGTTCTAGGGATTAAACTCAGGTCATCATGTGCAAGCGCTTTCCTAACTGGGCGATCTCGCAAGCCCTTGCCTTTTCTCTTCCTAGAGCAGCAGCAGTCCAGGCCATTATGTTCGAAAAGCACAAGAGGATAAACACCCCAGGAACAGCACCTAAAGTCCCAAGAGCTCCAGACCATTTCCCTGACTCACGGACCAACCAGGCTGAAGAGATGGTGAGGCCATCTCTGAAGCCAGGGCCTGAAGACTTTCCAAAGCAGGCTAGAGATTCGCAGCCCGAGGGGGAGAAACACCAGAGCAAAGGCTGGGAGGGAGACAGGGAAACAGACGTAACTGCAGAGAGCATAGGGGGTTCAGCCTGAAACATCTCGGGAGAACAGTGGGAGTCACTGGGCTGAGTCCACACATCCAGCTGCCTCAGAGGGGGATTGTGTGCCAGTGCCCAGAGCCCAGTGGACAGGGCAAGGCAGTCATCCCAGAACCTAAACCAGACCCCCCACTCATCATTCCGGGGACACTGTCTCTCAAATGAAAACTGTCACTAAGCTTGCCACCTCCACCCTTGGCCTGCTGTCCCCAGGAAGGAAATCTGCCTGCCCCCAGTTATCTCCCCATCTACCCTCTGTCCAGCCTCCTCACAGCAGGGAACACAGCACACACCTCAGATCCGGCTCTGCAAAGCTCTACAGGCAGACCCTCGAGCTAGGCCTTCTGCCTGTGTCACAGGTCTTTCTGTTGGGACCAAAACACCTTGTGACCTCATGCAAAGCCAAGTGTCACAGGCCCAGGACTGCTATAGAAAACTTACCAGAATGAACACAGATGGAAAAGATTGGCCTCTCCTCACCTACTATGACTACTATTTTGAAGATAGCACATAAGACAGATAAATGACATCAACAAACTTCTCCAAAGATTCCTCCACAAAGACCACACTCCACAGATGAGCCAGGCTGCAGTATGGACGCAGAGGGCAAGGACAAGCCACCCTGCCTTCCCCATCACCCAGCGGCCTTTGGAGGGCAGGACCGCCTGAGACTAACTTAACTCACCTGTCTGCCCTGCTGGTAGGACTGGTGGAGCGACCGAGGTTCCCTCACTGTGTTCAGGAAGGGAACAACACAGGTCAACTCCCTATGCCCAACCACTAAGAGGGGCATCTAAGGAGTGAGATGCAGTGCATAGGAGGTACCAGAAGAAGGGAGAGGTGGCCAGGCAAGCATTGGGCAAGCAATATGGCCTTTCTCCCTCAGGTGATCTCAGGCCCACTGGAGACTCTGCCTTTGGGCATGGGAGTTTGGTTCACAGGTCAGACACGCCAGCATTATGTCAGAACTAGATGTGAAGGCCAGAAGACCAGGCCTTACTCCTAGCTTCACTTACCTTGACACTGGAATGGCCTCAACCTTCCCGACTATCAGTGGGGCGTCTGGTTCCAACCTTCCCTAACTCAGGGTAAATTGGTACAAGGCATCTCCGGGACCCTTTAGCATTAGAGGACTTGGCCTCCCCCAGGCCTCCTTTGTAGAAGGCCCCAGAAGATCATCCACTCCCCAAATCCCAAGGACATAGAACACCACGATGACCTAGCACCCGTGGACCCTTTCTTTATTCAGCACCACAAGAGATGGCTCTGAGATACCTGTCCACACAGATAATGACCCCAACTCATCCAGTCTGAACTGGCCCAGCAGCCGCTCCCGAGTGGGCCTGTCTCCTCACAGATCCAGGGACTGACCTTCCTTTTCCAACCAAACTCCAAGTCACCTGTGTACAGTCACTTGTAAAAGCAGCATCTGTTCCAACAGCTGGCTGCCCAGCCAGTCCCCGGGGCCACTCCGCAGGCCAGGCGGTCCTACTGGTTGTATCCTATCCTCCGTTCAGCATCCTGGGCTCTGGTCCTACTCTTTCTCCAGCTTTGGCTCTGAGTTGGGCCTTTTTAGGAGAGCAGCTACCCTGAGAAAGGCATCCAAGCTAGCCGGGTCCTCAGCACCTTGCCATTTCCTTCCGGTGGACCGCGTGAAGAGCCGGTGGGGGTCCCCACTGGGCTCACTGCGAACCCCAACCCCTTAGCGGGGGTGAGGGGCCCAGCTTCCAAATGGCTCCAGCTGGATGATGGCTCTCAATGAGCGTACCCCTTAGTCACTCTAAGCAAATCACCTAGACCCCTAGCCAGGCTCCCCAGCCACAGAGAGCAGATCTTCCCTGCCACTAAGCGCCAAGGGAGGGGTGTGCGGGGAACCGGCACCCCGGCACCCCGGTGGCCCAGAGCCTCGCGCCTCCCACGTCTTCCCCGGGCTGGGAAGAAAGCTTCGGAGGGGAAGCGCGGGTCGGAGGCGGCCTGCCTGGATCCCGCGCCCCGGCCGGAGAAGCGCGGGCCGAGCCTCCCATGACCACCCTGTGCGTCCTGTCCCGCGGGATCGGAGGCAAGGACCCCACAGCCACTCCCGTCGCCCGTGCCCAGGGGCGTCCTGGCCCGCGCTCGCGCTCACCTGCCGCCACCGCCGAGGGCCCTGGCGCTCTGGAGTTCCCGCCGGCGAGCACGAGAGCCCGGGCGCCCCCAGTTGGTCGCACCGACCGTACGGGGCGCGGGCTGGGGAGCTCGGGAACGTCTCCCACGCCGTCCCGGAGTAGCCGCCTCCGACCCTGTTACCTGCGGCGCTCGGTCATCTCCGGTGTCCCTGAGGCTGCAGGAGGGAGCCACGCCCGCAGCCTGAGGTCACCAGCCAGACCTCATCTCAAAGTACCTCTCCCACGTGGTCCACGGCGCCCGGCCTATTCCCACCTCCGAGGAGACCAGAGAGTGATGTCTCAGCTGCTTTCCTCCAGATCTCGCCTGCCCTCTGGCCACGCCCCTGTTTCTGGAAGGCTCCAGGCTGCAACTAATGCTTTCCTGCTAAATGAAGATGTTCCAACCTCGATCTCCTAGTTTGAGGTGAGAACCGCCCATCCATCTGTCCTACAGGTACAACTCTATTGACCCGAAGGACAAAGTCAGCAAAATAAAGTAGGGATATAACTTCGTGATGACCCCTATAAGCTGGGGTGGGGCGCCAGAGTTGGAAAGAGAAGAAAATCTACCCTGTTTCAAACTGGAGGAACCACCATCAAGCCTACTCAGCAGGTCATTCGGCTGTGAGCCCTCTCGGAGCCTGGGGTCCCTGCATCCTTGCGTCTGTGAATGGATTTTCACACTGCTGGAAGCGCCCAGGGCATTTGCTGTGCGCGGTCTATTTCTGAGCCAACTCAGCCTTGGTGGGATCTGCCCAGGAATCTCCTGAGCTTCTGGCTTCCAGCACACAGGTGATTCTGGAAGAAAAAGAGGGGAGGAGCCTGTCTGGTCTCCTGGGACCAGGCACCCTTCTTATAGAAGAGAGAAGAGACTAACGGGTCACAAGTCCATTTCACTTAAATAGCCTTGGGACCCACCCCAAGGGCCCAGAGATCGCCCTGTTGGAATCATCTGGAAGGTAGAAACTGACTTCCACTCCAGGTGACCAATGAGGTCCCAGCTGAGGCTCATACTGCTATCTTCTGCAAACCTGCCCAGCCTCCCTGAGATTGGCCAGGCATTGCTTCTGCCCTGCCACAGTGACATGGCCAAGGTGACACTTGCTATCTAGACTGGAGCCTGATGGTTTTCTCACTAAGAGCCCTGGCCTAGGTTCCCAAGAGATGAGCTGGGGACAGTGGTCAGCCCCCATCAGAACCTTAGCAGTTCCTCCCCATCAACAGAAGCTAGGATACAGGGAGCCCTCCTGATTGGTCCCAGAACTCTAAAATGGGCAAGGAGGGGGTGGCATGGTGCAGAGGTGGCATATCCTCTGGCCTTTCTACAGACTGCAAGGAGCCCGTCGCTCTTTTAGTAGGATGGGAACAACACTATGACTTAGGTCTTTGTCATTTTACGTCATCATCACACAGGCCTATGACCAGTCTGACAGCAGACAGCGAGGCAGAGCAGGAAAATGGGATCGCAACAGGATGCTTGCCTCAGCACACACTGCCAACCCACGTGGCACCTCACAATCCTCACCTCGCCTGTGGACATCCCTGCCTGATGGGACACTCTGACCCCAGTCAGTAATTATGTTCAAGCAGTGGCCAACACTAGAGTCTCTCAATAGTACAATGGAGGCAGTCACTGGGTAAGGTGGGCCTGAGTTTCTCACTTGGCACAGTAGGGCTTGGGGTGCTTGGCTTTCTAACCTTTTTAAAAAGGTTTATTTTTTTTAAAGATCTTTTTATTTTACTTTATGTATAGGAGTACACTGTAGCTGCCTTCAAAAGAGGGCATCAGATCCCATTACAGATGGTTACGAGCCACCATATGGATGCTGGGAATTGAACTCAGGACCTCTGGAAGAGCAGTCAGTGCTTGTAGCCACTGGGCCATCTCTCCGGCCTCCAAATATTTCAGGTGTATGGGTGTGTTACCTGTCTCTACTGGGTATGCAGTGTTTGAAGAAACCAGAACTGACATGTGGGTGCTGGGAACAGAAGCCTGGTCCTCTCAAAGAGTAATAAGTGCTCTTAACTACCGAGCCATCTCTCCAGTTCCTGTGTATGGCTTTGAGTTTATGAGTGTTTTGCCACACCTATGTGTGTGCCTGCAGAGGCCAGAAGAAGGCATCAGATCCCCTGGAGCTGGAGTTAGAATTGAGAGCTGCCGTGTGGGTTCTAGAAACCACACTCAGGTCCTCTGCAAGAGCAGCAGACGTTTTTAAACCATAAGCCATCGCTCCAGACCCTCCACCGTATTTTTTGAGAAAGGGTCCCCCAGCCAGGTGGTGATGGTGATGAATACCTTTAATCTCGGCACTCTAGAGAAAGAGGCAGGAGGAACTCTGTGATTTCAAGGTCAGCCTGGTCTACAGAGTGAGTTCTGGGACAGCCAGAGCTATACAGAGAAGCCCTGTCTCAAAAAAAAGAAAAGAGGGCTGGAGAGATGGCTCAGTGGTTAAGAGCACTGACTGCTCTTCCAAAGGTCCTGAGTTCAAATCCCAACAACCACATGGTGGCTCACAACCATCCATAATGAGATCTAACGCCCTCTTCTGGAGCATCTGAAGACAGCTACAGTGTGCTTAGATATAATAATAAATAAATCTTTTTAAAAAAAAAGAAAAGAAAAGAAAGAAAAGAGAAAGGGTTTCTCACTGGGCCTGAAATTATGTTTGGCTAGAGTAGCTGGCCAGTGAACTCCAAGGGTCCATCTTTCTCCACCACCTCCACCTCCGGTGCTATAGTTTTGGGGTGCACAGACCCAGCCATACCACAGCTATGTTTATGCCTGGCTGTGTGCTCTGGGGAAGGCAGGAGGCAGAAGTGGGGAACCCCGTCTATGCAGGCTTTAGATTCTCCCCTGTGCAGCTGTTTAATAATACAGCTGCCGGGGGGGGGGTCACCCACATTCTCCTAAGTAATCCTGTGGTTTGCCATGCGGTGCCGGATGGGATTGTTCTTTTGGTCTTGTTGTTAGCACTCTATCTGGAACGAGTAGAATTTGTTCCTGTCTGGAGTTGAAGAGATGGCTTAGTGGTTAGAGTTCCAGTGACTCTTGCAAAGGACCCACATTCAACTCCTAGCACCCATATGGAGCTCACAACTATCGATATCTTCAAATTTGAGGGGATCCGACACCCTCTGCAGGCACCAGACATTCACACAGTGCTTATACATACATGTAGGCAAGACACCCAAACATATAATTCTTCATTTATTTTATGTCTATGAGTAAGTACACTTATGCTGTCTTCAGACACACCAGAAGAGGGCATCAGATCCCATTACAGATGGTTGTGCGCCACCATGTGGTTGCTGGGATTTGAACTCAGGACCCTTGGAAGAGCAGCAGCTGAGCCATCTCTCCAGCCCCCACATAAATAAATCTTAAAAAATATTTTTTATAAAGAAATTTGTTCACAACTTCTCAGGAAACATTAACCAAACACCCACAAGCTCATGTTTCGGGCATTTTTTTAATGAGTCTGTGAAGGAGGCCTCGCAGAAGTGAAGTACAGGGTGTGAGCCTTCGAAGGTTATGTCCACTCTGGTTCTAGTCTGACCTGAGTTTTCTGCTTCCTGATCCCCAAGTCCCACCACCGACTGGGCAGTCTCCTCTGCCTTCTTCACCCGGCGGACTGAAGTCATGGGCCACAATAACCCTCTCCCGTTAAGTTGCTTCTGTCAGGTGTTTGACTATAGCAAGGAGAAAAGTGACGAGTCTAGGCGATGGGCACTGAGAAGGGGCTGTTGGTGTGGTAAAGCTGACCGAGGCTTTCATTAGCCTTCAGAGTCAGTTTCTGGAAGAGTTTGGTGTTGAAGGAGGGATAAAGAAAAGCCCAGAAAGCTGTAAGCTGAGCTTAACCGGCTATTTGGGTGGGAGTACAGAGACCAGAATGCCAAGAGAAATGTAGACCTGGGAGAACATGGTCACACTAGCGGAAAACAGACAGCTCCAAGCCCAAAAAGGCACACAGTGAACCCTAGGCTCCAGATGCCTTAGGGGCCCCTGTATCTACAGCCCTGCCTTCTGTGGCTCACATGGGCTATCTCTAGGGCTGTGCCTACAATTTTCCTCAGCAGACATCCCATATTCCTGGCATCAACATTTCCATAGCAACCTTGGCTTTACCTTCATGAGTAATACGAGTGCACATACACACTTGTTCACATTTGGCCATGGGGGTCAGAAGACAGTTTTCAGGAGTTGGTTTTCTGGTCCTCCACTGTATTGGAGCTCAAGATCAGGTTGACTGGCTCGCATGACAAGTGCAGTTACCTGTGGGGCCGCCCATCTCGATGGCCCAGTCCCGGTTTTTCCTTGCTGTCTTCCCATTCCCTTTTGGGATAGGAATGCTTACTGTGACACTGGACATTAGACATTTGTAACGTTTGATGGCACATGCCTTTGATCTCGACACTCAGAGGCAGGCAGATCTCTGTGAGTTCCAGCCAGCATGGTCTACAGAGTGAGCTCCAGGCCAGCCAGGGCTATACAGAGAGAGCCTATTTCAACAATCCCCCTCCAAGAAAGGAAGTTTGTAACTTAGTTATTATTACAAGAACTCTCAACTGAGTTTGCACTGAATCTCAGAAGATAATTTGGACTTTCAAAGAGTGTTGATTCAAAACTGTGGGGACTTTTGATGTTATACTGAATTTCATTTACATTGGGGACTCAGGGGCAGAATGTATAATCTCAAATGTCCCCCACAGGTTCATGTTGGGGTGTTTTGTCCCTGGCTGGTGGCGCTGCTTTGGAAAGCTGTGGAACACTTAGGGGGTGGGGGTGGGGAGGATGTGGTGGGAGAAGGGCACTGGGGGCCTTGGAAGGTGATACTGACTTTTGGTCCCAACCTGGCCCATGATCTGACTTCCCAGTTCATCAAGATGTAGGCAGCTCCCAGTGCTAGGCCTTCCTCACGTGACGGCTGTAACCAGGAGCCAACACAAACCTTCATCCTTTGTGATGGTGGTGTGAGAAAGATGATACATCTTTTTTTTTTTTTAAAGACAGGGCTTCTCTGTGTAGCCCTGGCTGTCCTGGAACTCCCTCTGTAGACCAGGCTGACCTCAAACTTACAGAGATCTGCCTGGCCCCCCTCTACCTCCCAAGTGCTGGTGGATACATTTTCTTAACAAGAAATATCGGGACAAAAAATAAAGAGTTCAGGAAGAAAAACACGAAAGCAGAGACGAATCCTCCCTCCTCCCGGAGGGTTAGCCACACAAAACAGGAAGCCAGAGATGGAAAGGATGGAAGGAAGGAAAACAGACGAATAGAGGCGCTCTGTGAAGGTCACCCAATATCTGAACAAATGTGGACTTGCCGGGGAAGCAGTAGAGATCAGAGTAAATAAGAACCCAGGCTTTCCCGGCATCTGAAGGCTCCGAGCCACCAGGTGGACCCCTCATAATGTGAAGTACCCTGTGCAGCCGAGAAGAGACGGGGAAATCCTAGAAACTGAGAGGAAAATTATCAAGCCAATTTGGGATTCTTAAAAGACACTGAAAATGATGCTTTCAGCTGCCGAGAGACGTTTTTCCAGCCAGAACTCTGTGTCCAGCAAAACTTTCGACTGAACACAAACGCACCCAGAGCCCTTTCAGATGTGCACAGCCTGCGTACTGTGTTTCAGGAAGCTAGGTGGGTAGACACCCAGCCAAGACTTTCTGAAGAGGGAAATTCAGGAAACAGAGATGAGCTGCGGTGTGGACAAGTGAAGGCAAGCTTCCGGGTGTATGGGGACGTTCAGCCTGCACTCAAGCACACAGGGCTCAAGCCTCAGGCCGCCCAGAGACTGTGATAAAGCACCTGGTGCAGCTAGGTAATTTGTTTCACACACCCACGGTGTTTAGGCTCAGGTGCTCAACTAAAACTCCTGGGTAAACAAAAACACTTGGTTCAGGAAAAGAAAGCAGGGCTGAGCGTGTAGCTCAGCCACCATAGCATATGACTCCAGGTACAACACCCCTGTCCCCTGCCTGACTCACTGTATCACACGGCTCGGTTGATAAGAACAGCCATTTGGAGTCATAGAGATGGAAACACTGACCACTGTACTCAGGAAATTACTCGGAGGAGGCACGGGCCCAGAGACTTAAGGGTTTTGGGAAGTCAACACTTCATTTCAAAACCTAAAACCTGAGGAGTGGCGGAAGCATGTCACGGAGAGGCTCAACACTCCCTCAGCCCTAGGCAAAAATAACTCACCGCTTTGGAAGTGGTTACCCCAGAAGTTGGGGGGAGACATTTAGGATGTCTTGGCATTATGACAACACCTACCCCCTACCCCCAAGTATTTGGGGTTTTTTTGCATTTTCTTGGCAGGACCCAAGATCCCTGCTCTCTGCCTCGCTCCAGACAGGCCTTTCCTGTCTCCTTGCCTGCGGGGACATCCCGAGTAGTTAAGCCTGGTACTTGGAAGCACTGCTGTGTTCAAGTGGATTTTAATCTGAGAGGCCTAGTGCAACCCTCCTTATGGTATTCTGAAGAGTGCTCCAGAAAAGTCGCATTCCTGGCGCCCTAAGTGCAGGCTGGTGGTAGGCGCATAAACTGAGTGGTCAATCTTCTGAAAATTGATATTCCAGTTCAAGAGGCCACTTCAGCTTTTAATCAGCTCCTCCTTCCCTTTTAATGTTAACGTTAAACATTAAGACATCTTTCCAGGGGTTGAAGAGATGATTCAGGGGTTATGAGTGCTTACTGCTCTTGAAGGGGACCTGGATTCCTACCACCACAAGATCGATGGCTCACAACAGTCACTCCAGGTCCAGGGGATCTGATGTCCTCTTCTGGCCTCACTGAGCACTGCATGAGCACAGTACATACACAAACCAGTCACAGCTCACACAAAAACTAAAAGACATCCTTTATTTAAAGAGAGAGGAAGAGGGAGAGGGAGAGAGAGAGAGAAAAAGCATCTATTTGTATCCATCCTTTGGGCAGGACCTCTGAATTCCACAACTTCAAAAAGGTTTTAAATGCTTTAAATGTACACACAATTTAGAATGAAATTAAGTCATACACACACACACACACACACACACACACACACACACAGAGAGAGAGAGAGAGAGAGAGATTTACCCAGGTGGGTTATTTCAGATCCCTAGTTTTAAAATGGCCTTCTTCTTAGACAAACAAGGAATTTAAAATATTTTACTTAAAAGGCAAAATGTTCCCAATTAAAAGCCAAAAATCTCGCATTTCCTAGTTAAGCTGGTCACCCCAGACTGGTTCACTACTGAATGCCAGTAAAGAGATACTGCAGCAGAAACTCCAGCCACAAGACTCAAGAATGTGGCCCAAGGAAAACATCTTTTAAAATATTGTTGTGCACCAGGAAGACTCTGGAATTCCCCACAACCAGACTGACTTCTGTTTTTTCCCCCAATTTATCCTCAAAAAAACACACGGCAGCCCTGGCCCTGTCTGCTTCAAATAAATGGAATCCAGTTATTCTGGCTGGGAGCCCTTCCTCCTTACCCTAAAACCTGAAATGTGAGTTCAAGGCCAGCCTGGTCTACATGGTGAGTTCCAGGACAGCCAGGGCTACAAAACAAAAGGTGGAGATTTAAAGGCAGGTGGTAGAAAACGATCAAAGGACTGGTGCTCCCCTCAGTGTTGCCCAAAGCAAGGCACCTTTTCTTAAAGGTGGAAAATGGCAAAAGGAACAGGGTGCTGTTCAGGATGACTGTGCTGCACTGTGACATTTAAGGACAAGAATCAAAATAGGCTGGGGACTTAGCTCGGCTGTAGAGTGTCTGCCTACTATGCATAAGAGCCTGGCTTCAATCCCCAGTAACCAGTTAACTGGGTGTGTGGTGCATGTCTGAATCCCAGCATTTGAGGGGCAGCCAAGGAAATCAAAAGTACAAGACCATCTTCGGATATATACCAACTTTGAAACTAGCCTGGGCTACATAAGATCCTGGCCTTAAAAAAGAAATAGACAAGAAACTTCCCAAAACAACTTATATGTAAAACTAAAGCAGGTATGCTACACACCTACAATTCTGACATGAGGAAACAAGGCAGGAAGACCAGAGTTCAAAGCCATCCTAGCATACATAGGAAGACCTTGTGGGAGAAAAGAGAGATTTTTTACTTTCCTAGAAAACTTGGTTCAGGGGCTGGAGAGATGTCTCAGTGGTTAAGAGCACTGACTGCTCTTCCAGAGGTCCTGAGTTCAATTCCCAGCAACCACATGGTGGCTCTCAACCATCTGTAATGGGATACGATGCCCTCTTCTGGTGTGTCTGAAGAGAGTAACAGTGCACTCATATACATAAATAAATCTTTTTTTAAAAAAAATAAGAGCCGGGCAGTGGTGGCACATGCCTTTAATCCCAGCACTTGGGAGGCAGAGGCAGGCGGATTTCTGAGTTGGAGGACAACCTGATCTACAGAGTGAGTTCCAGGACACAGAGAAATCCTGTCTCAAAAAACCAAAAAAAAAAGAAAAGAAAAGAAAAGAAAGAAAGAAAATAACAGAAAACTTGGTTCAGGAGTGTCATCTTATCAACTTTCTAAAGCCTGTGTTTAAGGTACACTGAAAGCTCTGGGCACTGCACATAAGCCCACTGGTGTCTTAGTGTCAGGACATTTACCTCAATGATTTACCAAAGCAGCTCCCACCAGCCAGTACAATATACGGCAAAGATTAGCTCTGTACATGTGCAGAGCACATGGGAGCTGAGGTACTGTATGACCAACTGTAATAGAGGTACTCCCACTCCCCAGCACACGTTGATATGGGTAAATGCACAAAAATTGGCTGAGGCTATACCCAATATTAAAACGTAGCCCTAGGTTAACTGAGCAGGACTAGGGAATTAAAGGAAAAATCAAGACTTGATTTATTTACCTGGATTTCTTCACAATGGAGCATATATATATATATATATATATATATATATATATATATATATATATATATATATATACATGCATGCATCCAGTGTCTAGGTAGACTGGTGGAACCGCCTGTATTCTAATGAGCTTATCCTGTCATTTACTGTGAGAATTCGTTCAGATACTACTGAAAAGGGTTCTAGTTTCTCCGAGGCTCTCAAGACGTGAGCAGGGGTCTTCTGCGGGCACAATTGGCTTCTCCTGGCCAGTCTATCCACTGCTGAACAATTTGACATCAACCGGTGTGGCTCTCAGTGGGGTGCGAGGCAGTTAAAGAACTGCAGCCTAGCCACTGCCTTGCACAAGCCCTAAAACCAGTCAATAACCCTGCCTCTCAGACCACCATTTCCGTCCCTCCCTCCATCCAGTAGTTCTGAGGTTCGAACCCTGGACCTCCAGCATGCTGGACAAGTGGTCCATTATCCAGTCCCATCCACAGCCCTCTTCCTCGCTGCGCTGTCCAAACAAGGCTGTGTGCGCTGTGCTCCACCAAACCTACAGCAAAGTAATGCAGTTCCTTACAGCAGTTAAGTTTAAGGAGCAAGATAAAACGGGGCATGGTGAGGCATGCCTTTGATCCTAGTACTTGGGAAGTGGGTTCTAGATCAGCTAGGGCTACATAGTGAGATGCTATCTCAGACCAACCAACCAAACCAAACCAACCAAAAAGCTGGACCGCTACTGCAAATAACACAATGTTTCCAGCTTCCTTCGTCCTGGCTGTGGTGGAATGTCTCTCACTCCTCCCTGGCAGCACTTGTAAGAACAAAAGGGAGCTTTGCCATAAGCAGTATGAGCAAGGAAATGTCCACTCTGTCTAAACGCAGCTGTATTTAGAAGTTTTCTTAAGTAGCTATTCAGGTTTTACGTAAAAGCTCATACTCGAGGTTCTGAAGATAAATGAGAGCACAAAGCCTTTATTAAACTGCAGATTGTGAATAATGAGCCCCGTGGGATGGGGTGTGTGTGCATAGAAGAGCAATTTATAAACTTTCAAGGCAAACAACTGACATCTCTGAAGACACTGTGAGCTTTTAAAAAAAAAAAAAAAGTTTCCGGGTGTGAAATTCACTGTTTTCGTCACTGGTGCCCAGTCACATGGCCTGAGGAAATGTCGAGATTTCATAAACCATTTGTATCAAATCTCTTTCTGGTAAATTCCTTTAGTGCCTCTGCAGCGGAAACTAGACAAGACTGGAGAGTTGAAGATTCAGACCTCCAGCACCTCGTGAGTGTCTGCGTTGCTTAACACTGAAGGCAATGCTATCAAAGAAAATAAACAGAGAGCTGGTTAGACACAAACCAACGCTGCCCGACTTCTAAGCAAGTCTATAGGATACACTAACGCAGAGATGTGTTGATCCCAGTGGCCTTCCCCACTTTGGTTGTGTCCAAAGCCAACACCAGTTAGTACCGTTCCTTCCCCCCTTAACAATACACAGGGAAGCAGCGCTCCTTAGTAATGTCAAGTGTGGAGTGTCACAGGATTGCTCAACTTTCAAAGACTTGAAAACTTCAGTGAAATGTAAGAGGGAATCTTAAAAGCCAGAACCTAGGTTTGGAGACCAACTCTCACAACGAGAAAGTAAGAGGGTTAACTGTGCAGCTGTAGATGACATGAAACCCCAGGAAAGAGGAAAATGGGTTTGCACTCCAGACCAAGAATGAGACTAACAACCCAGGTCTGGGTACTGAGGCAAGCTCCACACCCCAATGGGGCCTGGCTGTAGTGTTTCTCCAAGCCCCCATCCCCACCCCCACCCAGGTGCAACCACCATGAGCCCCATCATCCCCAAAGCACTCTTAAGATTCCGTAACAGAGGCCCTCTCCATCAAGCTTCAGGAGTGACAAGTGACAGAAACTTAGATAGGAATGTCAGTCTGGCTCAGACTACAAAGAAACCCATTTCCCTATTTAAAAAAAAAAAACAAAAAACAAAAACTGAAATGTTAAAATGAAAATACCAACTATCAATAAACAGATTTCACTACAATACATTATCTCCTATTCCATCCCCACAAAATAGTCCAGGACATACTTAGGCCTTCCACTGCCCGGACAGCCAGCTGCGGCCCCATCTGCAGCCTCCTCTCCGTTACCTCTTTTGGACTAGGGATTAAGGGCAAACCAACTGGCCTCTAGTAGGAGGCCAAATACTTAAAACAACAAGCCTCTGAGTAGAGTGAACTGAGCAATGGCTTAATTGACCAGACTGTCTTACGCAGGCTTCCACAGAAGAGCTCCCAGGTCTGAGCTATGTGAAATACTGAGGGACAGTTCTTTACATTTATTCTACCCATGGACGCTTTGGTACAACAGCAGGAAACCAGTCTGGAACTCTTGAGGTTCAGAAGAGATAAATGACAACACTCCCAGGGAACCCTGCTCCCAGCCCCCCCCCCCCTTCTCAACACTCCACTAGAGGAGCTGCCACTTGATGGGAATTAAAACTGACTGTAATGGTGCGAGCTTAAAAAGCAACCGACACAAGCCTCGGCTCACTAACTGCTTCCGGCGGATGCTGCTCTCTCATTAAGACGGTTTCGAGCCAGATACGGGAGCACACCCCTTTACTCAGCACTTGGAAAGCAGAGGCAGGTGGATCTCTGAGAGTCCTAGGACAGCTAGGGCTACCTACTGAGACCCTCAGATGAGCTCCCCCCCCCACACCACGACTGCTTCATGGGCTTGGAGATTGCCAGGTTAACATTTCATCTAATAGCTTTACAGTTAATTCTTAAAGTTAATTGTACTAGAGCCAATTCTCTGTGAATGTTGTTTCTGGGCAACACAAAACTCCAAGCAAATGGGACGAAAGAACAGAGCAGTTAACTGCTCGCCAGCCAAGCCCAGGACTCATCATGGTGGTAATTTCCAGAGAACATTCTTTGAGCCTGTCCCAGTCATCAGGAAGGTTACTCGACACACAGGCCTCAGCGTGAGGCTCCCACGCTGCCCGTTTTCACCTTTTTTTCTGACTCTCTTGCCTTTCAAGCACTAGCCCAGAGGCCACTGTACACCATACATACTCACTGCCGCAGGAGAGGATGAGAAAAACACAGGAGACTGAAGATTCTGGAGCAAAAGAGACCATTCAAGATGCCCTTCTCAAGCAGAGCACAGTAACATCCACCTTTAATGCTGGCATGTGGGAGGTTAGGGCAAGACAATCTCAAGCTTGAGGCCAGCTGGACTACAGCCTGTCCTAACATCTTTCCAGTAGACAAATCCTAACTCCACCCCACAAGAAGACATCACCTTCCTATAATCCATGGGCATTATCCATGAATATCTGGGATGTATTCAACAACCTAACTGTGAGAGAGGCTCCCAATGTAAACCAAAGTAAAATGTCCTCCGAACAGGACAAATACATAATGTGGTCAGCTGAAGACCAGAGAGCATACATGAAGGCCAAAAACCTAGGGCTGCAGTAACAACGCAGCTCCTAGCACCCACACGGTGGTACAAACAGCTGTCACTCCAGCTCCAGGGCACCCACCATGTTCTTCTGGTCTCTATGGACTCTAGCACATATATAGGGTACACAAAAAATTCATGCAGATACTCACATATACACATAATCTAAAAATTATTTTAAAAGTTGATGATTCTATAGATGAAGGATAGACTTGAAAACTAAGTGTAGAATCCTCAAACAAAAGCCGTTGAAGAAAAGGGACCATCCTGGGCACGCTGTAACTCCAGCAAAAAGAGAAACTTTCTTTTGGATGGATTTACCCAAACCACACTGGGTCTCCCTGTGGATAATCTCTCTAGGCCACCAGCACAGCAGTGACATACTAGTTTTCAATTGTTCCTTAGGGCAGGTACACAAGTGTCACCACCTGATAAACATCACCACAGGGAGGCGGTTTTTGTAAAATTCCCCTCTAAGAGTACCCAGGAATACTAGTGCGCCGTGGGTACTGAAGGACCAACCGGACGGTTAAGATGCGTTTCAGAGAGAGCTACAAAAATCTTCATCCAGAGTATTGAAGTTCAAGACAGATGAGAGTCAGATACAAAAGATACAATGTATAGAACAAACGAGCAGGCAAACTAAAAGTTCTTGAAAGTATTTTACTTCAGATTGAAAAATGAACAGCTTGTAGGCTGCTCATTTCAGATACACAGTATTCACGCATACAATGCTGGTCGTCTGGGGAAATGTATACACACCTCAATTCTCCTTCATGCTTTTTCTTTTAGAAAGATACTGTTTACCAAAAAGAAACGTCAGCAGTACAGGAAAAACTATTTTCCCAATAAATTTACGAAAACCTAAGATTCCCAATGGAATCAAGATTATCTTCCCGCTACCACCACCTTAATATAATCACATGCTTATTGGACACTAATAACCCACCTAAGAGTACATTTACTTTCAACAATGAGGGTGATTCTTTAAAAAAACTTCAGTGTGGTAAATGTAACACAGATCTCTGCAGGTGTTAAGTGTCTGAAATAGGCAGCTAATACTGGATTTAATATTATTTTATAAATAATTGTTCCCTTAGCAGTAAACATAAGTCTACACATTCACAAGCCCTACAAAATAAATACTGTGATTATGCACAATATGTTATGACAAACTAGTTTCAAAACAACAAAACTTCAACATCTTGATAAAAATTCTGATCAGAATAAAATGTGACTCTAAAATTGAAAACAGTCAAAATAACATCACATTTAAAATCTTCCACACTTTACACAGTACTGTTTCCAGTTGGGGAACACATTTTTTCCCACTGTAAATTAAAATATGAACATATTGAAAATTGTTAATTTCAGTGATGACACCGGTTTTGGTCTTACTTTATAGCATTATTCTCATTATAAAAAGTTGCACTAAGTGTCCATTAATGGTTTGATTGGTCTTCAGTATTTCCTAAGTGTATAGAAAAGAAATCCCTAAAAGCCAACAAACAGTACTTCACACATACACATATAAAAGAATTCCATCTCGGAAATGGCCGTACTGAACAGAGCCACACACACACACTGATGCTACACATGAGGGCTTTCACCTCCAAGACCACTCTGATGATGAGCGGAGCATGTACAATCCATTATGTTAAATACCCCACCTGAGCCTCGAGACTCAGCAGGCAATGAGTAACAGGATTACACGTTTGCACTTGTAGCTGACCACAGCCAACGTTACAGGATTAAAACAAGCCAGTGTTTACAAAGTTTTAATTAAAGACAGCAATTCCATTAAAGGAGAGGATAAAGAATGGGATGACAAGAAGTATTTGGTCTTAATAAGGCAATACAAAATCGATCCGTTATCAAAGACCATTTAATTTTTAAAGATCGACAATACCAAAAGCATAAAGTGGAGTATAAGAAAATAGTTTTTTATAAGTATGATGTAATTAAAGCTGTTTCCAGTTACTCTCTCCCACAGCAGTAAGCACGAACCTAAGAAGAATGTGAGAGGGACGAGCACAGGGGACGCAGGGTCAGAGGAGCCAGCATGCGGGCGAGCGGGCGAGCAAGGACTGTAGAGCAAGAGGTCGGTCGCACTGTGACAGGAACAGCCCAGGCCCAGGGAGGCCTTTCATTTCCTTGAGGAAGAAGAGGAGGGAGGGGAAGAATAGA
Organism: Tokudaia tokunoshimensis; assembly: GCA_036184795.1. Lineage (NCBI taxonomy): Eukaryota > Metazoa > Chordata > Mammalia > Rodentia > Muridae > Tokudaia > Tokudaia tokunoshimensis. The sequence goes on along the minus strand of BTHU01000020.1, from coordinate 15,264,150 downwards.
CTGCCAGGAAACACACACAAGTCCTGCGAAGGCCCAGCGCCCAGGAAGACAGCAGCACTGTAGAGCAGGTGTGTTAATTCTGAGAGATGACTAGAGGTTGTTCAGTGTATACACAAGTACATAGTACATTTTTCTCTTTTTTTTACAAAATAAAATAAACATCATTTGCCACCATAAACCTTTTCTTTAGAGAGGAAAGAATTTCGAGGCAGGTCACAAGGGTTCTATGAAGTCATTTCAATGCTGAAGAAAACAGACAGGACCAGAGCTAATCACTTCCCTGCATGTGTTAGAGTGACGACAACTCAGATTATTCTTCAAACTAATCCTGAGAAAAAAATCTGTTTACAATTCAAATAGTAATGTTATGTAAAAAGTATTAACAAATCCACTATTACAAATATCAATTTCCTATATGGTCTTCTATATATACACACAATAAAATGGCAAATATATGCAAAATTATTAAAAAAAAAACATGCACAAATCACTTTCGCCCTTGGAGTCTGACTTCCTGGGAGACGCTCTTGTTGACCTTCCCGCCATCTCCTTGGAGCTGCTCTCTGCTCCCTGTCAGCTACCCACACTGAGCACTAGTCCCTACAACTCTGCATAAAGCCAATGAGAAATATATTTATTTTACATTCAAGCTTTAAATCTTAAATGACCCTGTTGTAGCACATGACTTATCACATAAGCAGCCTTTTTCCCCCTTTTTTGCTTGCTTTTTGTTTTTGTAGTTGTCAGTCTTCATGATCCATTCCGTGGCGAGCTGGGAAAAACGCAGTTGCTAAATCAACGTCTGAACAGTGTGAGGCTCCTGCCGTCCCAGGAGTCCCTGTGCAACTGTCCTGAGCACGAGATCATTGCACACAGAAGACAGTCCGTCGCAGAGTGCCGACTATCTACAAAGCTCTGAGAGGGGCGCGTCCCTCTTGTGTCTCCTCTTTTTGCCATGGTAATACTGAGTATTGGATTTGCCTTGATGCTGTTTGCTTGTCATCAAGGCACCATGGCTGGTTTGAGCTGTACCTTGGAAGCCTTTGCTGGAGGAACGGAAGAGCCTTGCTGATCCATGCTGCAGAAAAAGAGAGACAGCAGTGAGATACCCAGCAGAACTGCCCACTGGCACACCTGAATGCAGGGTAGCTCCCAAAACTAGAAATGGGCAGGCACACCACTTACCATGGATCTCCACGGGATGGGCCAACTCCCTTATGTGCCAGTTTGAGAGCGTCCCACACTGTCACCCTGGCTGATCTGCAGCTTCTTTCCTATGTAGTTCAAGCTGGCCTCAAACACTCAGAGATTTGTCTACCTCCTGCTCCCAAGTGCTGAGAGTAAAGGGTGTGCCACCACACCCAGCTATCATAGACTGTTCTAGAGGCTAGAAAAAGAGGAATAGTGGGTGAACTCTCTCAAGAATATACCACTAGCTTCCCTTCCAGACAGCATGTGTACAACATGAGAGATTCCTCAAGGATCCTACTGCTCACACAACATGCTAAGGAGCACTACCGGAAGGACAGTTTAGAGGCAGGTCAGGCGCAGTGGCTGCTTCTTTCCAGTTCCCAAGGACAGCTCCTGTGACTTCCTAACAGCACCAGTCTCTGGTTAGCCCTGCCCCTCCCTGCATCTGCATTTGGTGCCCATGCTAAGGCTGGAGGTACAGTGGACTGGGCAAGTCAAATCACAACCTCCAAGAGGCCTTTTCCCATGGTCCCTGCTACACATGAGGATGGGAAAGAACACTTTTACCACAGACCAGTAAAAAAAGCTTCTTCCCTTGCCTGATTCATTATTCATAGCTATTAAGTAATACTATTTGGCAACTAAAAATACTTAAGTAAGTCAAAGCTGATGTTAATCAACTGAACCTGTCTCCTAACTACCTGGCAATTGTCATCAGCAACAAGTATCAAATATAAACAAAGAACTCACTGTCTCCAGGATGCTGTAGACATCCCATGCCAGTGTACTTTCAAGCACAGTCATGAATGAGGACCACTCATCAGTCTGCTCTACATTTAGCTACATCCTCAGCCCCAATGCTCAAAAGGGGCTTGGCTGGCACTGAGATACATGTTACTGTGTTACAACCTTATCTTAAAGGGAGTCTCAGGACATCTGGTTTGACAAAACAGTTTGCTCTTTATCCAAGAGAATTCTTTAAGTCCATGGTGTAAGATATTCTAACTATATGATATTTAGTATATACTAAACATTTTCTAATTGTCCTAAGCATTTTTATAATTATTAACATAGTAGTCATTATACATTTATTCATTATAAATTTAAAAGGTAGACTATTTTTGTCATCGTTTTATAGATAAGGGAGGTATATAACTAAGTGTGTCCAGCAGATGAGAAAGCAAAACAGAGGGGCTAGATGGGATGCAAGACCACACTTCCCACTGCTGAGGGGCAGGAATCATAATACCCGAGCCCATGCTATTAAACGTGATACTATGCTGCCTTGTTACGATTTCTGCTTTTTCAGGTTGTGTTTCATTATTTATTCTTTGAATAATAGCATTAGACAAGAATTAAATTTAAATCCTAATTGGATAAGTTTATGTGGTTTTCAATCTGTAAAAACACAACTGTTATCTGATCTGTCCAATAACGGTAAATACAACAAAATAATGTATTTTCTCAATACTTTAACAAGTGTTGAGAAAATTTACCCCTGTGAAATTATTAGTGCTTAGTAAAGGCATGAGAATGTGTGGGTCTGATGGAGTTTATAAACATGGAAAGAAGCAATGCCCTGGAAATTTTAAGTTTAACAACTCGAGTAAATATGGATAGGTTATTCATACTTGTTATAAATGCTTCAATAAATATGCATTTTAAAATTACAAGAGAAAAAAAAAACTACCTGAAACCCAACACTAACAGTGACGAGCGGAGTCTACCCACCTGTGATTTGTTGGTGGTGTTGGGTGTGTTAGTGGTTTGTGTGCTCTGCATTTTTCCAACTGCCTGAGAGACTTCCAAAGAGACATCCTGTGAGCCTACCCGGTTGACAGCGGGTGGACGGCAGAGCAGTTGTTTGGGGGTTTTGCATGGCGTTGCATCAGAATCCTAATACAAGTCACATGGGTAAAGCAATATATTAGTAATTTTCATATTCAGAACTCAGACAGGCAACAATTTCGTCTAAGTACTTTCTAGTCTAAACAGACACATCCGGGAGCTGAGGAGGCTTTCTTTTGAACGCTATGTGTGGGAAGGTGTGTGTGTGCATCCAAAGCATGCAGTCAGACCAGACAACATTGGTTATCTTCCTCTATCCCTCCACTTTATTTTTTGAGACCGGGTCCCTCACTGAATGAGAAGCCTCTGCATCTGCTTCCAACAATACAGTTGCAGGCAAACAGTCATGACTGCTTAAAAGGGACACTGGGTGTTCACGGTCAGGTCAGGGGACACAGGGTGTTCACGGTCAGGTCAGGGGACACAGGGTATTCACGGTCAGGTCAGGGGACACAGGGTATTCACGGTCAGGTCAGGGGACACAGGGTGTTCACAGTCAGGTCAGGGGACACTGGGTGTTCACAGTCAGGTCAGGGGACACAGGGTGTTCACACTCAGGTCAGGGGACATATAAGGTGTTCACACTCAGGTCAGGGGACACAGGGTGTTCACACTCAGGTAAGGGGACACTGGGTGTTCACGGTCAGGTCCGGGGACATATACGGTGTTCACGGTCAGGTCAGGGGACACAGGGTGTTCACGGTCAGGTCAGGGGACACAGGGTGTTCACGGTCAGGTCAGGGGACACAGGGTGTTCACTGTCAGGTCAGCGGACACAGGGTGTTCACGGTCAGGTCAGGGGACACAGGGTGTTCACGGTCAGGTCAGGGGACACAGGGTGTTCACGGTCAGGTCAGGGGACACAGGGTGTTCACGGTCAGGTCAGGGGACACAGGGTGTTCACGGTCAGGTCAGCGGACACAGGGTGTTCACGGTCAGGTCAGGGGACACAGGGTGTTCACAGTCAGGTCAGGGGACACAGGGTGTTCACAGTCAGGTCAGGGGACACAGGGTGTTCACGGTCAGGTCAGTGGACACAGGGTGTTCACGGTCAGGTCAGGGGACACTGGGTGTTCACGGTCAGGTCAGGGGACACAGGGTGTTCACACTCAGGTCCTCTTGCTTGTACCTCTTTCCTACTGAGTCATTTTCTAGCCCCTTCTCCAAACATTTGAAGTGATTTATTTCACCATGCGCTTCTATTTATTGCCAAGTCACTGACCAAATCTAGCTGATTTTTAAATCAATTGTGAATGGGCCTATGTAACTTCCAGTTGATGTGAACTTTTATTTATAGCAAGTCATATAAACAATGAAAGACCACCATAAAGAGGGAGGGACCCAGGACCCAGGTATGTTTCAGTATCTTCAATCAAATGCAAGATGGCAGGTTTAAGGGGCACAACTGAGTGTCTAGGATAGGGATTCTTGTTCTAAGCTCCATCTGGTGGCTTGGCTGCTTTATGCTGGTACACTCCAGCATAAATGAGCCTTTAATCCTGGCACTTGGGAAGCAGAAGCAGTTGAATCTGAGTTTGAGGCCAGCCTAGTCTACATAGTGAATTCCAGAACACACACACACACACACACACACACACACACACACACACACAGAGAGAGAGAGAGAGCTAGAGTTACAGGCAGCAGTTGCAAGCTGCCTGAAATCATTGCTGGGAACCCTGAACCATACTTTTATTAAATGAACTTTCTGATATGCAAATTTTATCAATTAACAATTCAATTAGGAATTTCAAAAACAAGTAAAAACAAAGCTGAAGAAAGTGAAAGTTGCCTAACAAGTAATATTCTATTCCAAGGGATCACAGTTCTATGAACCCTTACATGGAAAACTAATACGCGATGTAGAAAATCCTTTACAAGGACAAGGGTGCCCTCTGGAGGTGAGACTGGGGACTGCTAGTTAGGAGGCATCTCCTGAGTGAGTGAGAAGACAGAGAGTATGTCATAGTCAACTGTGACATGAGTATGCTGATGGAACTTAGTGAGGCATAAGGAATAACCATGCCATCTAAATCCAGGGTGCATGCTACGGAGGCTGGGTGGAGTGTGACACCTGCCATCTTTGAAACAGATCAAAGAAGAAGAGGAATTACTGGACAGAGGGTTAGAAAGAGAAGATGCAGGTAAGTGTTAACGGAACGTGGAATGCTAAAGCCGTCACTGACGAGTTCTACCTTTGCTAGATTTTGAATTTTCTTTAAAAAAAATGTTGAGGAAAAAGTACAAGAACGAAAGGTATTGAAAATCTCCCTGGTGCCTCTGAGTGTCCCCAGAGAGCAGCAAGCAGGCTGGGGCAGCATGTGTCATACTTACGACGTCACTAGAGCTGGACTGCGTGGCAGAGGAGGAGGACACTGGACCTGATGAAGAGTTTGAAGAGTGTTTACTAAGAGATTCCGAGGCTTTACTTCTACATTTTCCAAGGGCTTCATTCTCTTCAGACAGATTATTATTACATTTATCTAACTGCTGAGTATCTACTATCAAGGTAACACCATTTCCTGAAAAAGTGGCAAAAGATTGGAAAACGTTTCTTCCCATTAAATACACACAACATAGAAAAAGCCTCTAAGACCCAGTCCACCTTCAAGGAAAAGGTCTTACCGTTGCACGATGGCTCGGGCCTATTCTGCAAGCCCCACTGCTTTGATATCCAATCTCTGTATGTGGCAACTTCATCCGTCACTCTAATTATTCTACCTAATATGCTGCACAGGTTAAAAAAAACAAAAAGAGGCATACATTAACTTGAAGATAAGAAGTAGCAACCACTCAACACACAGGTTGGCCTGGGTTAGACTTTTACCTCTCTGTTTCATTGTTGGGATAGTACTTTGCAATCGGCGATACTGCATGACTCAATACCACATAGGCATAATCAAAGGCCTGTTTCACCTGCATGGCCCCATAAGAACTCCTTCCAACATCATTACCTTTAAAAGAAATGGATACAGAGACAAGTAAACCTGGCTGCTGGTTAATATGCTGATGAGCCCTTATCCAGGAAAAAGGGTGATAGCTGCTCATGGGAGAACTATCATGAGTGGGCTGTCAGTCATTTCCCCTCAGCCTTTAAACATCTGCACAGTGCTTTGCTCTGGTACACCCACCCACTACCTGCATTCAACTTTAGCCCAACAAGGATTCTCTTATCACATACACAAATAAACGGCTGGCTATTTTCTCCTTGGAATAAAGCCAAGCTACACTGAAAATAGTAAGACTGTCTGCCTGTTTTTTGTCTGTATTAGCTATGAACATACTTCTCCACATCATAAGCAAATACATATAACTTTGTGAAAGTGAGGAAGAAATTTGCATTCTGTTCACTTTCAACCCACTTCCAAAGCTAGAAAAGTACAGGAGGGCCACACAAAAAGAAAGCAGCAGTCAGAACATAAATAAGTGCGGTCTCCTGGACCCTTCTGCCCCTGTTCCCTGCTGTCTGAGGACTTCCATCTTACCTCCTTAAGGCCCTGCTGACAACTGGCTGGAAATAACAGCCACAGGAGGAAAGACGGCTACAAACCCATGGCAAAGTAAATTCCTTTCTGCTTGGCTTTGAAAAAGTCAAGTGGATACTACCCCAACCTATGTGGACGTCTGTGAGGGTTTTTTTTCTGGAGTATGTGTCTCTTTTAGTATGATAAGAATATTCTGTTAATTAGAAATACACATTTTTCATCTGAGCAGAGTAAAGCACGAGCAGATGGTGATGCCCCTCTGAAGCCCACACAGTCACCTAATCTCAGTACCTGGTTGTAAAGGATCTTCGATATAAAGCATTGACGGCCGGTAGCCATCAAGCATATTTTTCTGTACTTCATCTTTGGCCACATAGGAACCACCATCCTTTATCCGGATGCCAGTCTTTAAGTAATTAAAGTGCCGTCCATATAATTCAAAAAATTCTATTAAGAGAACACCATAGTTTGTATTGGGGATGCAAGCATCTTCCCTGGGATGTAACTAAAACAGAAAAAAAGGAAGACATTATTTTGGATTTTCTCTGTTATGGGGGGGGATATAAGTGAGACCCCAACTTCTATGAGCACTCTATTATCATCATCACGATATTGTACCTGTTGACACCTATGCCAATGCTACAAAACCATGCAATGCACCATGGGTATTGACCAGACAGGTAAGGCTGAGTGTGAACCACATCAGGGAATTCATTTCACTCAGCAGTCTGGTTATTGGCAACCATTACCAAACAGGCAAAACTAGAACTCTTACCCAAACAAAGAACATGTTTCAATGATAGCTGAAATTAAATAGCTAATTGCTTTAAATGTATTCTTATTTCTGGTGTGTGTTTGTATACATGCATATCAAAGACAGTAGCTGATGAGAGGTGTCTTCCTAAATCACTCTCCACATTATCTATCTATCTATCTATCTATCTATCTATCTATCTATCTATCTATCTATCCATCCATCCATCCATCCATCCATCCATCCATCCATCCATCCATCCACCCATCCATCCACCCATCCATCCATCTATTTAGGTTTATTGAGACAGGGTCTCACTATGTAGTTCTGGCTGTCCTGGAATGCACTATGTAGAACAGGCTGGCCTTGAACTCACAGAGATCTGCCTGCCACAACATCTGGCCACCATACCTATTTGGTTTTTTTTTTTTAAGGTAACAGTGCTAAGGAATCAAATACAGACTTTATGCATGGTAAGCAGTGAAAGAGGGTCTGTCCCTGAAGTATTAAACCCAGTGGGCTAGACTGGCTGGCCAGAGATCCTCTTGTCTCTGCCTCTCCAGTGCTGGGACTATAAGCATCTGCTGCTGCATCCAGCTTGTTAGTGGGTTTTAGTGATCCAAACTCAGATCCTCATGTTTGCCATGGCAAGTACTTTACTGATTGAGCCATCTCCCCGCCCCTTTGTATGTGCCACTATGTGTGTGTGTATACATACACACACATACATAGAGATATGCATTCAAGTGGTGTGTGTACTTGTATGTGCAAATGCCTGTCTAAGAGTAAGTACAGAGGCATGTGGGAGTCAAAGGTCTGCTGCTGACATCAGCTGTCTTCCGTAATTACTTTCACTGAACCCAGAGCTTGCTGACTGACCAGTGAACTCCAGATAGCCCTGTATTTTTGGTTGTTATTGTATTCACATTTATAGAAACTAGGCCAAACATTACATGTAACATACCTAGTGAAGTCTCAATCTCTCTCCTAGGAATGTTTAAACACTAATTTGCTAAATTATATGAAAAGTACCCAGTTTAAAGAGAAGCACTGTAAATATTCCTGATTTAAATTTTCTCCCCAAATGTTTCTGTAAGTAGTTTATCTTTTTTACAGTATACACTGATATAGCACACCCACACAACTTACCTGAAGGAAACTGACTGCCATTAAAAAGAGACTATAAGAACCAATTCCACCTGTAAATACTTCATTAAGGTCCCTCTGTAATAAGAACTGTTTCAATACTAAAACCAAGTATGGCAATACAGGATATTTCTGAAAGAGAAACGAAATTACATTTTCAATGAATTCCTATATTTTAATAGCCCAAAGCATCACCAGGGGCATAAATTGGTCCTTATAATACAAAATTTGGTAAATATATGTAATATATCAATTTTCAAAGTAATCTTTCTAAGTAATGAAAGGCTTTCTCCTCATGGTGACATAAATACTGGTGACTACATGCTGTCTGAACAGACATAATCTAACCATATTTTTATGATCACAGAATGGTTTCTTAAAACAGACAACAGAAATAGCACAAAGGTCAAAGCAGGTCCACATTTAAGGCACTAATCCAGAAAGAAAGTCAAGAAATCATTTGTACGCGGCTTTCCACGGCACAGCACAGTCCCCCCATTCCATTCTGCAGCTCCCCGAGTACACAGACTTGCCTGCTATCATCCAATGGACAGATCACCACCCAGGCCTTCTCTTCCTACTTTACAGAAGACGGGGCAGGGCTCTTAGAGCTGACAGACATGACCCCTCCAGAACTTGAACGCTCCAGGCACAGAACACACTACCTCCTACAGCTTATGGCCGTGCTTTTCATGTCATCTTCTACTGCTCATTATTAACAAACAACTTGGAACTTGTAGTTTCTTTTTATGAAAAGCTATACACATATAAGATATGTTTCTTTTTCTTCCCATCTTCTATCCTCTTCCATGCCTGACAGGGAAGGAGGGATGCAAGGCCCAGCAGGCAGGAAGCCGTGGTGGACACAGCTAGAATCCCAGCAATCCTAGATCCTGTGCTACAAAGATTAAAAGCTTGAGGCCAACCACATAGTGAGACTCTGCCTCAAAATAACAAGTAAAAGTCTGGGCGGTGGTGGCGCATGCCTTTAATCCCAGCACTTGGGAGGCAGAGGCAGGAGGATCTCTGTGAGTTAAAGGCCAGCCTGGGTCTGCAGTTAGTTCTAGAACAGCCAGGGCTACACAAGAAACCCTGCTTGAAAAACTGAAAAAAAAAAAAAAAGGCAAACCAAAATACAAAAACCGAAATGACTAGGAACTGGACAACTGCTCAAGAACGGTGAGCGCACAAGACAGAACACGTTCAGCTCTAGGGAGCTGCACACAAGACAGAATGCGTTCAGCTCTAGGGAGCAGCACACAAGACAGAATGCGTTCAGCTCTAGGGAGCAGCACACAAGACAGAACGCGTTCAGCTCTAGGGAGCAGCACACAAGACAGAACGCGTTTAGCTCTAGGAAGCCGCAGTCACTGCCGGGGTCTATAAAATGTTCTGCGTATGAGGCTGGTATGAGGCTGGCAATGTCTTTAATTTGGAACCAATTGAAATAAACTAACATTACCTCAAGATAGAGTAATAAGACTTGCAAGCATCTCCTGACAGAGAATTTGGGATTAAAAAAAGGCTCCCTAGGAAAGATTCTAATCTAAACTTGGAGATTAAAAACTGGCAGGAGTCAGCATGTAGCACCATCTTAGCTCCCATGTCACTCAGCCTAAGGAACCAGAGCAGAGATGGTCTTCACAAGAGTCCACAATCTTTCATAAACCCATTCACAGGAAGCACAAGAAATGCAGTCACATGTCAGCAGCATGTACACGTAATAGCTGAGCAGAAGACAGCCCAGCCCAGCGCAGCACAGCACAGCACAGCCCAGCCCAGCACAGACAACCACAGCACAGACAACCACAGCGCAGCACAGCAGTTGCTCGAGACAAACTTGCTTCGCTATACAGAATGTAGCAAGGCTCTGACCTTAGTAAAATCTTTAATGAGGTCTGCTGCTCTCACGCCATTCTGGACATTAAAGCTGATATCAACTTTCACTTCAGTAAAAGAATCTGTTAATTTAATAATAGGAACCTGGAAAAAGAAGACATAAAAGTTTAAAATAGTCTCCCAAAATAAGAGGCAAAATCAGGAGGTAAGATCACTAGCTAGGCCTGTGATCTCTGCACTTCTCACGCGACCACAAAAACATGAAGTGCTCTGAGGACCACACGCCAGGTAAGTGTCTGCTGCCGAGCTTGATAACCTCAGTTGGACCTCTAGCCCACAAAGTGGAGAGAACTAACTGTACCACATCGTCGTCTGACCCCCACATCTATACAGGGCATGAGTGTGTATGTGTGGGGGAGCATGCGCACGCATAAGTAACATGAAAAAGTTCATAAAAAGCAATAAATAAAATACAGCACATTTTATTTTTAAAAAAAAAATTGATACAGGGCTTCTCTGTGTAAAGCATGACTTCAGAGGCTACAGAGGTTGCTCCATGGCTCAGAGTCACCCCCTCAGAGGTAAGTTCAATTCCCAGCACCCACAATGTGGCTCACAACTGCTTGCAGCTCAGCTCCAGAGGATCCAAAGCCCTCTGCTGTGGCCCCAAAACACAGACACACAAAATAAAAACGTATCCTTAAGAAAAGAAAAGGCCTTGATTTACAAGATCTCAAATGCAAAATAAGAGACAGTATCTTCTGTTATAACTATGGGCTATTTAACAGAAACAAACTCACAATGTAGACCAGGCTGGCCTCAAACGAAGAGATCACCTGCCTCTGCCTCCCAAGAGCTGGGATTACAGGCCTGGGCCACCACTGCCCAGTTAGTAATCTATTGTTATTCTGAAGTTCTGATTGTATTATGCATGAAAAAAAATGGCTATTATTCTTAAAGAAATGTGTAGCCAGGACAAGTTATTTTGATTCACCAGTAACAGTCTTTAAGCATAGTCTCTGTGACATTCACAAAATGATTCACTGAGTCACATCCCAACTGTGCTATGAGAGATTAGAGCCCACGTTTCTTGTGCAGGTAATAAGGCTCACAAAGACACAATGCTAAGAACTTACCGTTGCTTTGTCTAGAACTTTCACGGAATCCTCATCAGCGACTTTGTGTTTCCGAAGGGCTTCTTCCAGGGTCCAGAGAGGCAGGTTCTCCCACTTCCCAAATACCACAAGATCGATGTCACTGTAGGGACATGTGTGAGAAGGTTTTAAGAAACATCAGTCAGATCTCCATTGTAGCTGACAATTACGCTTACCAACTTCAAGTTAAGGCAACGAGAACCCTTTTCCCTCTCTGTTTCAGAACATCAATGTGCTGATGGTAATAAGTTTGGAAGGGAAGCAAAGGAGAGGAAAAGCAGAGAGTGCTGATTTTAGCAACCTCATACCCTCAGCTATTTCACAGATCTTAGGCCCCAGGACATGAGATAATGTTGACAGAAACGAAACCTCAAACAAATTATATCAGTGAATGGTTTTTTGGTTTGTTTGTTTTTTCCTAAAGCTTTCTGATATTAAGCTTCAGGCATGCTGCCTCAATGAGAATGTAACCTGAGTACCAAGCCGGCTCCCAGTGGGTGCACACACCACTTCCTTCCAACCTCATTTCTTATGTGCTTTTTCCATATCTCAATTATGATAACTGTTCTAACCAAGCTTTAGGATACCGCGGACTACATAGAGACCCTGTCTCAAAAACAATAAACAAGCAAGCCCCACTTCTACTCAGACCCATTCAATAGCCCCAGTGTACAGAAATCCCTTCAAAACTTCATAAATACACTTACCTGGTCGGTAAATACAGGCCAGTTTTAAAACTTCCAAATATCTGGACCTAGGACGGGGGTGGGGGAGAATCACATTAAGGTGCCTATAGAGAAATGCTGTTCCTGTTGCCCTCTACTGTGTTTTAGAATGGACAGGTCCCCAAGCCCAACACAAGGCTTTCCTGAAGTAAGGGCACCGTGCCTCACAGGCACCCACTCAGAACATGGCATGTTCTAAACCAGAGATCCTGAGGCCGTCGGGAAGGCTCAGCCATGAAGACGCTCGCTTTGCAAGTCTGATGCCCAGTTCACATATAGAGGTAGAAGAAACCTGACTCTATAAACTGTCCTCTGACCTCCACACACATGCCTACACATACATGTAATAATATACATGTGTACACATTATACACAAGCTTCACAAGTTATGTTCCAAAGGCTAGTAGTTAGTATTCTCTTACAAAACAAGGAGGGTCACAAATCCTTAATTATGTTCTCTCTGCAGGAGTTCTCTCATGAATTCAGAATATTTTAGCTGCTGACCATGTGCTGGTGTGTGGGTCAGTGCAAGAGAGTACCAGAGCAGTCTTTACAATATCCTGATGTGCTATCAACTGAGAATCTCGGCCCACTGAGACCAGTGGCACCCAGGAAATTTTACATGTGTCTCTAAGTCGTGTCTAGGATAATGCTAAACCATTTTGTTAAAAATAAGTCCCGGGAACCTAGCCATATCTTTGCATTTCTATTTGTATGAGTAATGAATACAATTGCCTACCTCTGAAAGGTCGAAAGATCAGGGCATCTTAACCCGGGGCAGGTCCCTCCTTGCTATAGGGTCTGCGCACTGCCTGCAGCTTCCCTTTCTACCCACTAGATGTCAGCAGTGCTCACCGAATCATGCCAGGCGGCGCCATCTCTGCTCTGCCCCAGGGAACAGAGCCAGCTGGGCACCGGACCATCGGTCACAGTGCCAGGAAGGGCAGCTGCTCACCGAACACCGTGCCTTCCCTGCTAGTCTTTACCTACACTGAACCTCTTTCTTTTGCCAAATGGACAAACCTCCCCCTGGCTCCCTTACATCACTTCAGGGAAGTCTAAGGAAACTATGCAACACAAAGTTAGTTACAGTGAGGATTCCAGAACAGACCTGAAAGAATCCCTAAAAAAGTGAAGTATTAATGCCAATAATGAGAGATACACACAAATGGAGATTCAGACAACAATTTTGTTCACTGTCTGAGGAATCAAAAGAAGCTGACCAGGGGAACAAAGAGTGGTTTGCAATGAGAGGCACACACTTGTCTGCATCTGCCCGAGACAGTCAACTTCAAGTAGCAAAAGAAATGCCGTCAGCTACAAGAAAACTGTAATGTTTACACTGACAGGCTAGAATAAAAACAAAGATGAAGCCTTGATAAATCCCTTCTAATAACTAACTACTGTACTGAGGCTGGAAATATCTTTTCCTTGCATTAATGAACCTAAGTTCTGTCCCCTTTATTAGGTGCTACTCAGAACTGAGAGGAACAGGTTTAGGATAAAACAGCTGAGTGGAAGAAAATCATCACCAAACCCCAAAGTCTAAAGGCTGTAGGACACTGCTTGCCTTAGAGATGAGATCTGACCAAAGCCAGGCACGGCACGTGTCTGGGAAGCTTAAGGAGGCTTGAGGTCAAGGATAGCTAAGGGCGCGACATCAGAAGACTACCCTACTGAAGCACTTACAGTGTGAGCGAGGCTCTGGGTGAGGCAGTCTGGGCAGGCTCTGCCTCAAGCCCAGGTCCAGGACAAGTACTCACATCAGCACTGGGCCAGAGCTCCTTAATCACACTCTCGATCCTGCTCACTACCTCCATCCGCATCTTCTCCTCCTCGGGTCTGGGAGACATGTACTCATAAAAGTCACTGATTTCTTCGTGCAGACTGAAGAAAAAAGCAGAAAGCAAATGTGAGCAGGGCCAATCCAATAAGAAGTCAGTTTCCTGGACAATCTTAAAAGTCTTATAAGTCAACTGACGAATTTATACTTGCAAATTTTTGCCTTCATTTTAATATTCTAATCATACAAGTTAAAATGGTAATATACAGAATTTAATTAAAAGAAAGTAAGAAATCCCTTGTGTGGTCCTCTACTAAGCTGTAGGTGAGCTTTTGCCTTCCTCTTTCCTTTTAAAAACCAAGGTCTCAGACTCTGCAGTCACAAAGTGGGAAGGAAGGCCCTGAGCCCAGGCAGCATAGCTTCCTGACCAGCCCACCTCTCCACAAGGGGCAAACAGTATGGCTTTTGCTTAACGAATTAAGTGTCAAATGAACAAGTTAGTCAGTGGCCCAGCAGTGCCTGGAGAAAAATGGCAGACAGGGAAGGGCTCTGAGAAAGAGCTGCGGGCTTCAAGAGACTGCGGTGGGCAAGGCCTGAAACCAAACACACAAGCACATCACGTAGACAGGCATGTCTGGAAGGGAATACAGACGTGCATCTGAAGGGGAAAGACAGGCTTAGACGGTCAGGCTGGGCTGGAGATGTGGCTCGGTGGTAGAGCAGGTGCCCTGGAGTGTTCAATGAAAAGAGAAGGGGAAAGAAAGAGGAGAAGGAAGGGAAAGAAAAGAAAAAGGGAAATTAAAAGGGAGGGTTGGAGAGACCTTGACTACAATGTGGAGTATTTAAGAAGATCGCCCTGACAACTGTAACAGATGGACAGAGCGGCAAGGCCTAGAGCACATTATCACAGAAGACCTAGGACAGAGAGGAGCTCAGAAACCCTGTACACACACAGACAGCTGGCTGGAGTAGACAGTACTGGACGGGACCAGAGGACAAATGGGCTGTGGGCAGAACCAAAGCCATGCTGTGCAGCACCCCTTGCTTCCAGGCCCCTGAGAGTTACCCCTGGGGAGTTGCCCTGGAGAGAGGAAGCGGGAAGAGAAGAGACACAAGAGAAGCACCCACTTAGCTCTCCCTAGAATTGGAAGGTGAAGAAATCAGGGGTGCCCTAGAGGGGGTGTCTGCAATTAGAAAGTCCACTGGCCCTGGAGCAGGAAGACAAAAACTCAACTAAATGAAAACTGGCTTTGAGGAAGGGAAAAATCCTTTCTTTTTCACTTTCACTGACTCCAACTTCTACCTCTTGAGGCACTGATGACTTAAAAGAAATGTGACCAGTGGAGGAACCAAACTTTTGTTCTTGCCTCTTCTGCTGCTTAAAAAACTCTGAGTTCTAGCTCAGGCCCTGCCTGAGAACAGTTATGTCCCCTAGATATGTGGCTCTAGGGTTCTGCTCCCTTGCCCATGTGCACACGTGCAGGACAGACTGCCAAGCAGGAGCCATGGAGGCTAGAAGCTGTCAGTTTGTAACACTGAGCAATGTCAGGATCTCAAAACTCCCAAGGTTCCACGAGGCAGGTGGATGTCCGTAAGTCTAAGGCCAGCCTGGTCCATACAGCAAGCTTCAGGCCAGCCAGGACTACAGAGTGAAAACATGCATCAAAAATAAAACAGAAACTCCCAAGAGAGAGTGAGATGGGTCAGCAAGTAAGGTGCTCCTGGGATTGGGCAGGTGAAGAGGTCAGGGTGCATTATGGGAGTTTATCTGTAGCCTGGAGATAAAGTAGCTCTCTGCAGAGAGCTGAAAATTGGACTACCTCTGCCGTATAAAGACTCCCTTACATGGTTTCTAATTCAAATGCAGGTAGAAACACTGAGACCACCTGACAGTTAAAGTTTAGGTCTGAGACACCAGTCAAGAGTCTGTTCTTGCCGGGCGGTGGTGGCGCACGCCTTTAATCCTAGCACTTGGGAGGCAGAGGCAGGCGGATTTCTGAGTTCGAGGCCAGCCTGGTCTACAGAGCGGGTTCCAGGACAGCCAGGACTACACAGAGAAACCCTGTCTCGAAAAACCAAAAAAAAAAAAAAAAGAGTGTGTTCTCTAAACTGTCCTGAATGTGTATAGGATGAACAGGGCTTGTCAACCTGAGCCTTGCCCTGAGTCATCTATCCAAGAGCAGAGAAAAAACTCATCAAAGCAGGTTTTGTAAAGGGTGCTAGTGATCTGTTCTGCACTGCTACACCACAGACAGGGTTCAGACAGGGACCACAGGTCCTTGTTACTACACATGAAAACAAACTAGACAATCATAAGGCAAAGACCCGACAGAAGGGATTTCTGAACACAGTGGTAAGGTAGAGAAGATTCTAAAATTTGCTTTTAGTGCTGTGATCCTGGGCTTTCTGCCAGCACATTAATTTGACAGGAAGTTATTCAGGGTTCTACAAGTTTTAAGACAGGATTTCCCTAAGGGCTAGGCTGCAGTTTAGCAGTAAAGTATTTGCCTAGCATGTGATGTGGGGGCCAGGATTGGATACCCAGCACTATAAAAGAAAGGACTAAGCATGTACTTAATAGTCTATGAACTATCATCTCTCTCCTGCTTCCAGAAGTTACTGGATTTCTTTAGCTCCTTAAGTTGCTAGCACCCAAGGCTCTGTGCATGCTTGTCAAGAGAATCCCTGCCACAGTTTTTCTTTTTCTTTAAAAACAAAACAAAACAGGGTCTTGTTATGCAGCTCAGGCAGGCCTGCTGTCTTCTTGTCCCCAGTGCTAGAGTTATAGATGACCATGTGCCAACACAACCATCTGTGTGTAGACGGTACAAGGCCAAGGTAATAAAGCAAAATGTCCTTCATCAGTAAGAAAAGGAGACCCAACTCAGGCCAGGTAGGGTCCTCTTACTCATGTCAAACACACCCTGTCCTTTTCTATGCAACTAGTGACATGCACAATGCATATAGTAATAAATCTTGCCAGGCAGCGGTAGCGCACACCTTTAATCCCAGCACTTGGGAGGCAGAGGCAGCCTGATCTACAGAGTGAGTTCGAGGACAGTCAGGGCTACACAGAGAAACCCTGTCTCGAAAAACCTAAATAAATAAACGAATGAATGAATAAATAACTCGGTACATTTTTTCATAAACATTTAAAGCAGACTTCTCAGTACTTTTGAGAGTCTCTTTAGCCTGTTTGACTTTTTTCTTTTCTTTTTCTTTCTTTCTTTCTTGAAACATCTTTTTTTTTTTTGGTTTTTATTTCTTTTATGTATATGAGTACACTGTTGCTGTCTTCAGACACATCAGAAGAGGGCATCAGATCCCATTAGAGATGGTTGTGAGCCACTATGTAGTTGCTGGGAAATGAACTCAGGACCTCCGAAAGAACAGCCAGTGCTCTTAACAACTTGAATCTAGGTGCTTACTACATACTGTAGAGACTAAATTTTGTCTCTGAAGTGTGCATGCTTGACTGGGTATAAGTTTGATATCATGATAGAATAAATTAGAACAGAGACAAGTTCTGTGGGCTGTCTTTTACACACCAACGCAACCTGTATGCCTCTAGAACCATCTAACTATGCATAGAAAACAATTTCTCCAGGGTCTAGATCACAATAACACCAGGGAGCTCTGTGAAACACCACATACCCAGTGCAGCTCAGATAAGATTATAACTTGCAGTTCTTGAGAACTGAGTTCTGTGACCAAGAGGACACTACACAACACTGCCCTGACCATGAGAATTATGTATTTGGTCTCTGTCCCTGATTCCTGAAATACAACCTTGTAATCTTTGGAATCATGTAGGCACTCCATGCTTTTCTGTCCCCTGATACCTGGCTGATAGTGGACAGCATCGTGATGATGCTGTGAAGACTAGGAAAGAGAGGAGGTCCGGGCTTCATGTTCTACCCTGCCACCTTGTCATCAGGGAGAAGATCCGAGTTGATCATGTTTATAGGATAAATCTTCCCAAAAGGCCTGGTCTAGCAGAACTTACTGACAGAACATGTCGGAGTTCCCTGAAGGTAAACAACAGCCAGGAGGGGACCCATCTCAACTCCACTGACAGAAGCTAGGGAGCCCCCAGACCATTCTGTGTTTCTGCATCTCTGCCATTTATCCTTTAAAGTGCTTTTACAAGATAATCTAGTAAAAGTGATTTTTAGTTCTGGAAGCAGCTCTAGCATACTACCCCCTAAGGAAGCGGTCACAGGATCACTAGTTGACAGTCAACACCTGGGGCTAGGGCCAGCAGTGACAGAAGCTCTGCTGCTATCCCTGGGTCAGTATGGACTTGACCAGGGGACTAGAACTAGAACTAGAACTACAGACCCAGTTGGCGTCTGCTACAGAACCGGAAGCTTCCCTGGTACAGACTGGAAACCCTACACATTTGGACACAAAGGGGGTCTGTGTTTTGGGAGGACAAGATAAACTGGATTTGATTGTTCTACCCAAGGGTCCTCCATTTGGATTACAGTGTTTCCTTCTAAAAGTTAAGGTAGGCAAAGAATCACACTTCTCTTATAAGGGCATGAAATATGCAAACACAAAGGTAAAATAAGATCTGTTACAACCACCATCCAGGCTTCTTAACACAAGGATCTAATGCTACACAAAAGCACTGACTATCCACCCAAGAACTATTAATAACTAGACTTATCTAGTTAAGTCGTAGTGTAGCTAAGAGCAGACACTTTTTGAAAAGAATGTATGAAAAAAGCATACATGCTACAGGTGGAAGTATGAATTACCAAATCTCTCAGAGGTTCATATAATTTCCAAACTCCCTAATCCTATCCTTCAGGAATATTCCACAAGGGTTAATTTAAGGGCATGGGTACAAGGATGCACAGCACAGCACTCATGAGCAAAAAATATTAAAAACTTACAGTCCATACAGAATCCAGAAGGATCTCAATCACCAGCATGCTTCTGTTTGTCTACTCTTCAGTGAGGAATACAGTCTGCTTATGACATGATGGTCATAAGACTTATCTTCTCCACAGTTAGTTTCCCATGTGATACAAGTATGTTTATGTGTATATGCTTCTCTTGGATAGGTGTAAATTTCCCTGTTCCCACAAAGCAAGATCTGGAACTTACTATTAACAGAGATTAAGTTCAGGCAGTGACTTGGAAGAGAAGGGATTTACTGTTTTTAAATGTGTACTTTTACATGACCCATTTTATAAAATGTATATGTTAATGGAATTGCGTATTTATTAAAACTAAATCTTTTTTTTTTCTTTTTTTGGTTTTTCGAGATAGGGTTTCTCTGTGTAGCCCTGGCTGTCCTGGAACTCACTTTGTAGACCAGGCTGGCCTCGAACTCAGAAATCCTCCTGCCTCTGCCTCCCAAGTGCTGGGATTAAAGGCGTGCGCCACCACCGCCCGGCTAAAACTAAATCTTTGTAACAAGGAAATATATCGACTAGAGAAAATTACTTTAATAATCTTACCTTGTAGAGCAAAAGGTTCTACCTGTGTAACTAGGGAGCCTGAGCAACTGTAGAAGGGATTCTGTGGTCAAATGGGGGGCAGCACAGCCACCAGGGAGAGAGGAAGACCCCAGGCCCAGGCCTCAGTGTCAGCACTTGGTACAGAAGCACTGACTATTAAGTCATGGGCAGCTTCATACATGTTCATACATGTTCACGGAGTGTCTGCTGGTGTCAGAACTACATACTCAAATTTGAGACAAACTTTCAAAATCACTACAACTGCTGGTGGTATTTTCCTCCAGGGTGGAACTGACAGCTGAGGTCAGGGACTTACAGCTTTCTAAACCATTTAATTTTTCTCAAATATACCAAGACACTAAGAGAACTGAAGCAATCAAGCCCTACAAAAATCACAAAGCAATATTAAGTGGCTCCAGAAGATTCCAGAATTCATGGTTGTGATGGTTTGTATATGCTTGTCCCAGGGAGTGGCACTATTAGAAGGTATGGCCTTGTTGGAGGAAGCGTGTCACTGTAGGGTTGGGCTTAGAGATCTTCCTCTTAGATGCCTGAAGATGCCCAGTCTGTTCCTGGTTTCCTTTGGATAAAGGTGTAGAACCCTCAACTCCTCCTGCACCATGCCTGCCTGGATGTTGCCATGCTTCTGCCTTGATGACAATGGACTAAACCTCTGAAGCTGTAAGCCAGCCCCAAGTAAATGTCTTTTATAAAACTTGCATTGGTCATTGGTGTCTGTTCACAGCAGTAAAACCCAAACTAATACGAAACAGAAACATATTTAGTCAGTTCAGGCATTCCAGCTTAATGCCAGACACCTCTGCCAGGCAGTTACCTCAAATGCCACAAGACCAGAACCAAAGCTCATCTTACTCCTAGTCCCAACTGTCCCCAGGACTTCCTCCTCCAGTCTTTGCTTCCTAGGTCTACCTTTCTTCACATGCTAATCTGACAGCTTACCAAATTCTTCTGCTCAAAACCAACCAAAGGCACATAGAGGCACTCCAGTCTGAGCACCCTGGGCCACATGTCCCAGGCCCTCTTTCTTCCTTAAAGTAGCAATTAAAAAAAACAAAACAAAACAAAACAAAAAACCTGAGCTATACACAGCTAGCCTGTGCTAGGGGAAGCATTTTACACAGCCATCTTCGCTTCCACCTGCTGAGTAAGGAGAGCAGAGTGCAGATATTGGGTGGCTTCTATCTGTATCTCTACAAGGTTTACTGTTCACTGAGCACAAAAAAAACCCTCAGGAAATAAGCTAGCACCATTAACAGACAATGTCACAAGACAATTCAATACAGGCATAATTTAATGTGTGTACAGGTCTTATCCCAGTCATCAGGTCACCACTCACAATCAGTGTTGTTCTTGTCATTATTATTAATTATTATACTTATGTGTTTGGTATTTTGCCTGCATGTCTGTGTACCGTGTGCATGCAGTGCACTCAGAGACCAGAGAGGGCACCAGACAGTTGTGAGCCAACATCTGGGTGTTGGAAATAGAATCCAGGACCTCTGCAAGAGCAGCTAGTGCTCTTAACCACTGAGACATTGCTCCAGCTTCCACATTCTTTTTATCTTTTTGTTTGGTTTTGGAGAAGAAAAAAAAAAACATGAAACAGGAAAAAAATAACATGAAATGGGAAAAATATTTAGGAAAATGAAAAAAAGAAAAAAATTAAAGAGAGAATGAGAAGATAAGCTACAGGCCAGAAATGGTGGAGCATGCCTCTAATCCCAGCAGAGGCCAGCAGACCTCTACAAGTTCCAGGCTAGGGCTGCACAGTAAGAACCTGTCAATCAATCAATCAATCAATCAATCAATCAACAGACAAACAAGCATTCTCAAAGTTTATAATCCAGCAATCCAGGAAGCTAAAAACATGCTCACAAAAGCCTACACCAGGACATACAGAGCAGGATTTGCATGGCTGCCTAGATGGAAGCAGCCAACATGACCTTCAACAGAAGAAATGTAGCCTAGGGTGTCCGTACAAAGGAATATTACACAGCACGAGAATGAAGAGAGCTACCAAGCCAAGAAAGACTGCCAAATTCAAATTGTGTGATTCCAACTATAAGACATCTTGGGGAAAGTCAAACTGAAGACAGGGGAAGAAGGCTCAGTGGTTGCCAAGAGTTGGGAGACATAGCAAAGAATTCTGGGGTAATAAAAACAATTCTATGTGATACAGAGTAGATCCATCATTCCATAGAATGTGAGAAGTTCCAGCAAATACTGCTATATTGAGGTCTGGTCTGTTTCTATGTATTATAATGCTAAATACTGGCCCTGGTTGCTCCCAAGGAGGATATTCTCATGTTGACCCAAGTAATGCTATGTAACCTTGCCCCCCAAGTTACCCCTGATTGGTGAATAAAGATGCCTACAGCCTATAGCAGGGCAGAAGACAGAGAGGTGGAATTTGATTCTTGGGCTGGGAGTAGGAGGGAAGGACTTTGAGGAGAGGGGGAAGGTGGAGAGAAGACTCGATGGATGGGTAAGGCATGAAAACATGGCTATGAGGGCTTGCCAATGGGAGTTAAAAGCTGCCCAGATGGAACATGGCAAGTTATAACTTAGGGTTATTGATAGACATAATAGCCATAGAGAGTAGATAACCGCCCAGCTCTAGAGCTGATTAAGACTTATTATAAATAGAAAGGTTGTGTGTCTTGTGAGATTAAATATTTACTACAACACCGACACACACATCTCGGACCACTCATGAATGACAACATGTCAATGAAGATTAACTAATTGGACAAAGATGCTGCTCTGGGCAAATGTCAGGAGGGCTCAGGAAGGTGCCGGGCTATGTACCTTCCACTCAAGTTTGCTATAAACTTTGTAAAGCAAATGTAAGTTCTACAGAAAAAAAATTTAAGCTATATTTTCTTCCAACTGTTTTTTAAACTAACACTTATTTGTGAAAGACAGAGAAATACGAAAGTATTTCCATCCATGGATCTATTCCAAGAACCCTGCAGATACCTTAAGCCATGAACAGATGCATATGCCACTTTTGTCTGAGAAACATACATCCATGATAAAATAATTTATAAATTAGGCAGAGTGAACGATTAAAATAGAATAATTGTGGCAACACAAGTCATGTGAATACAGTGGTTTGTGTTTTCTTCGTTCTCACTTTCTCTCAATTCCTTTCCTTAACTGGGATGGTAACACACACCTTCAATCCCCAAATTCAGGAGGCAGAGGCAGGGATGTCTTAAGTTTACTGTCAGCGAGGAGACTGTCCTTTTTTGTTTTGGTTTTATTTTATTTTATTTTTTTGTTTTCCAAACAGGGTTTTTCCATGTAGCCCTGGATGTCCTAGAACTCATTCTGTAGACCAGGCTGGCCTCAAACTCACAGAAATCCACCTGCTTCTGATTCCCAAGTGCTGGGGTTAAAGGCGTGCTGTTTGTTTATAAGATAGTATCTTTCTATTATGCAGCTCTGGCTGTCCTTGAACTTACAAGGTCTGTCTGCCTCCCAAGTACAGTTTTATTTAAGGAAAAAAGGATTTTAATTCTTGCAAGGCTGAAATAAAGCTAAGTAGCAGAATGCCTTCGTAGCAGGTCCAATGCCTAGAAGACAGAATCTGCCAGACTTCTTATCTTTCCACTCTATAGCTTCTCTTTAGCACATCTAGATTGTCAGTGTCAGTCCTTTGTATTTTGTGGCCATTTCTATGTAAAATAAAGGCTACTTAAAGGTTGCCCTAAGAACCTATAACCAGACTGGGGTGGGGGTGGGGGAGAGTCAAGTGGCTGTCTGCTGAGCCGTGAGCACAATATGGACACATTGGATGAACCCATGGTCCAAGTCCTGCCCAAACAAAGCGAGATTCCAACATGCTACACACAACTAAAAACCCACAAATTATTTCTAATGTTTCCCAGTAAATGTTTCCATCGTCACTGATTATGGAAGACGAAATCTTTCTCAGCTAAGTGTCCAGCACCCCAGACAGAATATTCCATCTTTTCCTTTCCAGCTACTGAGTATATACTGCTCCTTGTGCAATGCACAATGGCTTGTCCCCTACTTCCCTGATTCTACTACCTAATCCTTCCTAAATAGTCCACTAACTGGGAATCGTACATTCAAACATATGAGCCTATGGAGCTGTTCTCATTCAAACTAACAGACCCAGCTTCTAAGAACGGTGAATACAAGCACGTACCACCACACATAGCTTTATTTTTTTTCCTTTATATTTTTAACTTTTTTTTCCAGACAAAATCTTGTTTTGTATTCCAAACTGGCCTTGAATTTGTGATACAAATTCTGCCTCAGTCTCCCAAGTTCTAGGACTACAGGCCTATGTCACCTTACTCTTTATTTTTAATAAATAAATACATATATACACATATATATGCATGTATTAGAAAAATTCTGAAAACTACTGAAGAGATCCCATAATAACTGCCTCATTTAGTCTTCTAGTAGAAAATAAAAAATTAAGTATTGCAGAATGTTCATCAAATGCTAAAGTTTAATTAATGATAAAAATATGCTAAAGATAGCTAGGTATGAGTACATACCTACAATTCAATAAGTGGATATGGGAGTACCAGGAGTTTGAGGTCACTCTCGGCTACAACAGTGAGTTCAAAGTCAGCCTGAACGACATGAGACCCTATCATAGAACAAAAAACCTCGAGAATGCCTGGACAAGCCTCTAGCTATGAAGAGGGACTTTATTTTGTCCATAAGTTCACCTACTCTCTAGTCCAAGTATCCATAATGCTATTAATATTAGATAGACTCTGAAAAAGTTAATTTCTAATTATAAGACCTTTTATGGAGACCAGTCCATTTCCTTAATATAGAGAATCAAAGAGAAATACATCTAGAGATTTCCTCATAGCAACACAACTCTGAGGCCTCTCTGGACATCAGAAGCCTAGGTTCTCTGGCCTTTGAAATCCATGATTTATAGCAGCAAATCTCTGAGCCTGCAAGGCCTTTGGTCTCAAACGGACGGCTACACCATTGGCTCCCCAACTCTGAGACCTCTGGACAGAAACAAGAATTTCAGAGTATGGGCATCTTAGCACCTTCTGCTTCTAGACAGCACGCTTAGGGATTTCTGTCCCTCCACAACTACATAAGCTAATTTTCCTAATAAATCATGGTCTGTCTGTCTACATCCCTATTGTTTTGCCTCTGTCAAAATTCTACTACAGATTTGGTACTCAGAGTGGGGTTGCCGCTCTAACTGTCCGAGGTGCTGAAACACCTGGAGGCAGGTAATGGACAGGGGATGGGAGAGGCTGGAGACTTGGGGTCAGAAGTGCTTCAGCTGCTATGAACAGAGCACCGAGAGAAAGTCTCGTGAGGCTGAGAGGACAAGCCCAGCAAGCAGCTCTGAACCGGGCAATGGCCCTTTGACTTTGGGCTTCTCAGCTCCAGCTAAATGAAAGCGATCTTTCAAGTAAGATTTTCTTTGTAAATAATCCTGTCTATGGTGTTTCATTACAGCAGAAACAGGAAGACAGCACCTTCCTTCATTTTCAGTTCCTGTTTGTGTGTGGAACAAAGCCAGGAGGCTTCGCCTACTGCCTGTCACTCCATATGCTTTCGAGTCCTGATGTGACTCCAGACCTCAGCTCTCACAGCTCTTCATGGGATCACTCACTCAGGCACGGAGTAATGGCAGTGTCTCCAAGGCAGGTCCACCAACACAACAGTCATTTAGCATGGTAGCCACGAACCATCCTTCCTGTTCATAATTATTGACACTCTTCCCCACCTATGTCCCATAAAACATGCTGAGCACTGTGCCAGGTCTTGGTCCCATCACCTAAGTTTCGTTACAGGTACATCTCATCTGTAATTCTAGGGTCTTCTACTCTGAACGGAGTACTTCTTGCCATCAGCTAAGTACTTAACCAGAAAATGAATTTCCTAAAGTTCTAGCAAGCCATATTCTTCCCCCCTCCCCCCACATCCACTCAGCACTCTATAACAGAGGTCATGCCCAAAGAGTAAAACAAAGGCATTTGCATACACCCCACAAGTTAAAAGTGCTTTTATATTTTTATTTCTAAATGGTTGAAAAGAAGTCAGAATTATACTGGGACACATGAAAAGCGATATAACGGGCTAGAGAGTGTTTAAGAGCAACTGCTGTTGCAAAGGAGGGTTCAGTTCCCAGCACCCAGAGGCTCACCACCTCCTCCAGCACCAAGCATGAATGTGGTACACGCTCATACATGGAGGCGAAACACTCATACACATAAAATAGAAAAAATAAATTTTTAAAAAAGTATATATAGTTCAAATTAAAGCACACATAAACAATTTTTCTAGAATACAATCAATACCCCTCACTCCTTTCCATGTTGACTGCAGCTGCTTGTCACCAACACACCGGAGTACAGGGGCTGAGACAGAGATCACAGACCCAATAAGGGAATACCTGCTGACCTCTGCCACCTGTAGGTTCCATAAAGTCTTCAAAAGTAACATGACAGACCAAGGTACGCTGTGTATCCCTATGCCGCCTTGGTATTTGGGAATAAAGAAAGTTGAAGAGGAGATTGACAGTTGTCAGCGTCCTCCACACTCCCACAAGGTTTAATACGAACTGCTGTCCAGCTAGCTATACATTAAGACCTGGTTATACACTAAGATGTAAAGTGCATTCAAATTTTATAGTAGCTATTAGGGTAATTTCTATGAAACAAACAAACAAAAAAAAGGAAACACGTGTAGCGTGTAGACAAGCACGTGATACAGCTGGACCCTTGTCTCTGCTTCAGGGGATAAAGGGGAACAGCAGGGGAAAAGAATCACAACAATTTCTTAAAGAAAAGCTAACAAACATAGAATTACCACATGGGTGCATCCCTCAAAGAACTGAGAGCAGGTCTCCAGAAAAGACCTGTTCACGGCAGCATTAGTCATGTCAGCCTGAGGCGGTGCCAAGGGAAGGAAGTCAGTCTATGGGTGATGAATGGGGGGGGGGGGATAAAAAAAATGAGCGGACCTTGAGGGCACTGTTATGCAGAGTGAAATCAGCTGGACTTGAAAGGGTACTGTTTGATCCCATTTTTATGAGGTCCCTAGAGAAGTCAAATCTCAGGAACAGACAGAGAGGCATAATAGACAATCACGGCAAGGGTGCAGGAGAAAATATAGCGGTATTTTCAGTTTTAGTTGGGGAAGAAAAAAATTTCTTGAGATGGGCAATGACAACAACATAAATTATATTCTTTCAAATGATTGGTTGATTACTATTTATATTTATATTTACATTTATATTTATATAGAGGTTTAAAGAGGAATGGCCACTACAGGCTCTTATATGTAGATGCTTGGTCTTTAGGGAGTGGCACTACTTGACCGAGATTAGGAGGTGTGGCCTTTGGGGTTTCAAATGCTCAAGCCAGGCTCGGTGTGCATTCGTGCATCTTCCTGCAGCCTACTAATCCAGATGTAGAACTCTAAGCTCACCTTCAGCACATGCCTGCCTACATTCCACCATGTGTCCCAGCATGAGAACCATGGACTAAACCTTTGAAGCTATAAACCAGTCCCAAGTAAATGCCTTCTTTTGTAAGCATTGCCAAGCTCATGGTGTTTTTTCACAATAATAGAACACTGACTAAGACAATATACTTAATACATTTAAATTGTGCAACTAAAAGATCTGTCATTAATAAAATGTGATCTATCCATGCAATGAATATAAAAAAAGAATGAAGTGCTGAGACACACTTCAACATTAATAAACCCTGAGCACACAAAGGCCCTTATACAGTATGAGTCTATTACATGACATATAAAGAACAAGAAAATCCAGAGACAGCAGACTCTTGGTTGCCAGGGGCTGGAAAGGGACAGAATTCCCACTTGGTGATAAATGTTCTGGAACTTAATAGTGACAATTGCCACAAAACATTGTGACTATACTTAATGCCACCAGCTATGGTGTACTTGAGAGTCAAATTAAAGCCAGGTATGCTGGAACATAACTTTAATCCCAGTATTCAGGAGGCAGATCTTTGTGAGTTCAAGGCCAGTTCCGGGCCAGCTAGAGCTACATAGAGAGACCCTTCTTCAAATAAGAAAAACAAACAGATAAACTAATGAAGAGAGTCACATAAGGGCTGGAGAGACGTCTCACTCATAGGTTAAGAAAACTTGCTGCTCTTCCAGAGGACCCAGTTCAAGTCTCAGAACCCACATACTGGCTTCCAACCGTAGCTCATCCCAGGGGATTTGATGCTCTATTCTGGTTTCTGCAAGCATCAGACATGCAAGAGGCGCACAGATATTCATGCAGAAAAATGACATACACTCTTTTTTTAACTAATAAAAATGATCCAGCAGTTAAGAGCACATGTTACTCTTACAAAGGACCCAGGTTTCTTTCCCAGTACCCACATGTGGTTCACAACCATCCTTAACTCCAGCTCCAGTAGTCAACCACTTCTGATCTTCACAGGACACGGGCAAAACACACACGTAAAATAAAATAAATCTTAAAAAGAAAAAAACTCAATTAAAACTTTAAAAATTTAATAAGAGAACAAATTACTAAAATTTATTGTTTTGCATGGTTCAAATTCAAAAAGCATTTTAGAATAAACTACTCTACCAGCCAAGGTCATATATATGCATGTTTGTAATTCTAGCGGTCAGGAAGCTGAGACAGAAGTCATGAGTTCTAGACTTGTCTTAACTATGTAGCAAGACCCTATCTCAAAACACCGAGAGCTAGACATGTAGCTTAGTGATGGTGCTCTTTCTTAGCACGTGAGGCCTGGGCTCAAACCCCAGAACTATCAGTTCATGTGATATCACTCAGCTAGTGAGGACACACATCAATGAGAATTAGGTCTTGTCTTATTCTGTATTATTTGGCCCTGGCTGTACTGGAATTCTCTATGCAGACCAGGCTGGCCTTGAACTCACATAGATCCATCTGCCTCTGCCTCTGCCTCTGCCTCCTGAGTGCTGGGATTAAAGGTGTACACCATCACCCAATGAGGCTGAGGTTTTCACCTGTATTATGTTAGCTCCATAACACTGAAGTATAGTAATAAGCTACACATTAAAATGTATAACCTGTTTGCCAGTGGATGTCAGACTATCTTTATAATCAAGATAGTGACCACACTGACACCTCCTCAAGCTTTCTTGGGTCTCTCAGTAATTCAGCTTCCTTTACCTGTCATCAGCAACAATTAGTCTATCCTCTCTACTACTTTAGTTTGCGTTTTGTATAGTTATATACAATTTTATAAAAAACATAGAAAGAGAATCATGCAGAAGATACTTTCAGGGTGACTCATTTTGTCTTTCAGTGTAATTATTTTGAGATCCATCCACATTGCTGGATCAGTAAATCCCTTTCCCTTTTGTTATTATTTATTTATTTACTTGCCGCGCTGGGGTCACACCCGAAGTCTTGCACGCAGGCAAGTGCTCTGCCACTGAGCTGTTCCAGTCCTAGTCTGCTTCCCTGGTTTATATGTTGAAATTCTCTCTCTCTTTTTTTTCCACATAGTACTTTTATTGATCCTCTGGGACTCACATCATGCACCCTATCACACTCACTTCCCCAGTCTTTCCATGACCACCCTACCCTTGTTATCTCCCCCCACCCCCAATCAAGATAGACAGACAGACAGAGAGACAGATAAAAATAATAAGTAAAAATCAGGGGGAAAAAAAGTCCAGTTTCTATTATCTATATACTCACTGGAGTATGGTCAAACTCTCAATGGTAGGTGTGCCACCACACCCAGCCCATAATGTGCTAATTCACATAACACTCTTGGTTTGGTTTATTTAAAAAAATACTATTTGTTTAACTACCACTTGATACAAACTTAGAAAAATGTTGTATACTGTCATACTAAATGAATCCCATCCTGAAGTCATACAAGAGTACTACACTTCCTGACGTGCATACAATACAAGTAACACTTCATTCGGGGTGTTGTAGAGGAGCCGACCCACTTAGAAATGTAGCTCCTCCCAGGAGATAGGCAGAGCTTCACTTCCCAGTTTAGCCACTTGCCTTCGCCACCTAAAAAGTGGAGACTCTTTGCTCAGAACAGCATAAAAAGACTCCATCTTCTAGCCAGGTGGTGTTGATGCACACCTTTAATGCCAGCACTCAGGAGGCTGAGGCAGGAAGATCTCTGTGAGTTTGAGGTCAGCCTGGTCTACAGAGGGAGTTCCAGGACAGCCAGGACTACACAGAGAAACTCTGTCACAAACAAACAACAAAAACCAGACTGTATCTTCCAAGCAGAAAAAAAGAAAATAAGGGAAGACCCTCTGTGCCCAGGAGGCGTGAAGTCCTTACACAGCAGCTCATCTCAGCATTGCTCATTTTCAATAGTTAAAAATCAAACTGGCACTGTCTCACACTTTAAACAGGGACAATTCAGTTAAGAATTTAGCTGTGAAGAACTCTGTGGCCATGCAAACAAAACTGATGTAGTAAAACTTCAACCTGACAGACTCTTAGCAGTAAAATCAGTGTTAAGAACAAACATCCTAATCCTATCTAAGATTGGGAATACAAGCTTTGAATCTAGTTGCAGTCAATGAAGATCTATGGTTCAAGTGGAACTGAGGCAAAGGTGGGTCACTAGCCATGAGGAAAGCACCCTAAACGACCAGGAGCACAGAAGCAAGGACACTGTAAATAATTCCTCTGGGAAAAGCAAAACAAGCTCCCTTTGTCAAACTAGATGTAAATAACTTCCCAGTTCTCGGTTAAAACTTAGGGGAAATTAACCCTTCAGGCAGCACAAGAGAGCGAAAGGATGGAACCACAGGAAATCTCAAATGGCCTCTGTTTCAGCTGCTAAGAACTCTAGCCTTCCTGGGAAGCACAGGGCCGCCCTGTGTCCCAGCACACATGCTGCTGTTCTCGCTTGTCCGGCTCAGGCCAGGAAGAGGATTTAACTGGTCTGTATTTACAGCCAAGACCAAAGCACGACTTGGTGACCCAGGCAGGCCACGTTAAAGCAGGTGACACTGCTGCAAGGGTCAGATTTCATAACTGAAGGGTGAAGAACCTGTCACTTTGGCCAGGAACTCAATGCGCCCACATCACACACCACCACCATGTTCACTACGAGTGGCACCGTGAATGAAATGCCATGAAGATGAACACCTTATACAACTTCAATAACATCTCTAATTCGTAAATTTGTTTCTTTTTAAATCATCTTTGAACACAAGAGGTTTCTATTTCTGCGCATTCTTAGTTAACACAATAAAAATAACACACTAGTAAGCAAGCAAAGACTGTTCAGTAGATCATGCAACAAATGGTGCTGAGGAAACTGGGTATCCGCATACAAAATAAGGCCAGACACTTACCTTCAACCATAAGCAATAATTAACTCAAAGTGACAAAAAGCTACACTGAAAACCTAAAACTCTGGGAATAAAACCTATAGGAAATACTTCACACAACACTACATTTGGCACCGACTTCTTAAGAAATGACACTAAACACACATATAAAAGGAAAATCAAATTGAATTTAATCAAAAATTGTAAACCTTTGTGTAAAGAGTAAACTATTGAGAGTAAACGATGGGGCTGGAGAGATGGCTCCAGATTAGGAGAGCCTGCTGGTCTTCCAGAGTACCGAGGGTTCAATTCCCAGCACCTACATGCTGGCTCACAACCGCCTCTAACTCCAGTTCCAGGATACTGAATCCCCTCTTTTGACCTCCATGGGAACCAGGCATGCACATGGTGCACAGACATACATGCAGGCAAAACACTCATACACACACAAATTTAAAAAGAAAGTAAAAGAAAACCCTCAGAATGGGAGATTATATATGCAAGTTCTATATCTGATAAAGGATTACTATCCAGACAAATTATATAAGAAGCACGATTCAACAATGCAGAAAGGAAAAAAGAAAGGTAGGTCTAAATAGACATTTCTCCAAAGAAAGACAGGTTGCCAATAGACACATAAAAATGTACTGTTAGCCATTATTTTAGATAGGGTTTTATTTCTGTGAAGAGACACCATGACCAAGGCAACTCTTATAAAGGACAACATTTATCTGAGGCTGCCTTACAGGTTCAGAGGTTTAGTCCACGGCAGCATGCAGATAATGAGATAACAGTTCTACATCTTAATCCTCAGACAGCAAGAAGACTGAATTCTACACTGGGTGGAGTTTGAGCATAGGACACCTCAAAGCCCCCCCCTCCCCGTGACAAACTCCCTCCCACAAGTCACCCCTTTTCCAGTAAGGCCACATCTCTTAATAGTGCCAAGCATTCAAACACATGAGTCTATGGGAGACATACCTATTCAAAACGACCCCAGCCATTAACCAATGAAAACCACAGACATCAATTCACACCTAGGAGGATAGCTACATTAAAACAAATAAACAAACAAACAAGTTGCTATTGGGCGGCTCAGAGGGTAAAGGCATTTGCTGCCAAGCATAATGGCCTGCGTTCAATCCCTAAGACCCAATCCACATAGTTGGGGCTGGAGAGATGGCTCAGCAGTTAAGAGCACTGGTTGCTCTTGCAGAGGTCATGAGTTCAATTCCCAGCAACCACATGGTGGTTCACAAACATCTATAACAGGATCTGATGCCCTCTCCTGGCACATAGATATACATGCAGATAGAGTACTCATACATTAAATATTTTTTTTAAAAAATCCACATAGTAAAGAGAAGTAACTTCCACAAGTTCTCCTCTGACCTCCCTCCATTCATGCAGCATACATACATCCCTCTCCCACATTCCTATTGAAGAGTAAAACAAGACAAACAAACAAAACAGAAAACAAACCCACTTTGGTGTGGAGGCTGCAGTAGGAAGACTGTCTTTTCTGTAAGCATTCTTCTAAGGGCCATCTGCCTCCCTAACTGACAGCTATAAGAGTTCTCCCCAGTACCCAGGCTGCCATCAATCAGCTGCAGGACTATCCTCACAGAGGACAGGCTGTGTATCAGATGAAGTTCCTCAGCTGCCACTGCTGCTTGCTACCCAAGAGCAGTTAGTAACTGCAGCTCCAGAAAGCATGGGCCCGGCCTGTGTGAAGCACATTGTCCTGGACATTTACCATGTAAGCCTCAGTGAGGTTGAGATGACAGTTTACCTTGCAGGCATTTTCACCCAAACAAGGGGAAACAGAAAGCCTGTGATTAGTGTAAGGTGAGTTCTTCATTTGCATAAGGGACTGTGCCATTTTTTGGTTCAGACAGTTCTTCCTTTTTATGAAAGTCAGAGGTAGAGACGTCTGCCACACCTGTCCATTTCTGGTCACACTGAAGGCTGCTCAGCTCACTCTGTGACCAGGCTGAAGACAGGCTCCTGTACTGGTATTGCAACACTGGGCCCAATAAAAGGCTTCTTGTGCATTTTTTCCTGGCTTCTAACTGTATAATTAACCGAGTTGGCTAGGCTGCTACCATAAAAAGGAGAGGGTAAAAGTAGCCACTGCAGAGACACTGACAATAACTACACAAGGGCAGATAGGGTGTCTGTCAGAGCAGAAACAAAAGAGGCAGAAGAAACAATGAGGGCTGTTAAGGAGCTGAAGACAAAAGCAGGCCCGGGCTCAGAAGCATCAGAAGCTTCTCTCCAGGGAGAGCTTCTGCAGGCCCAAGAACTGCAACATTAGCTTCTGTCAGGAGGGAGATCCTGACACCCTAGGCCAGAGAGCTGCGACACGTGTCACTATCAAGGGACAGCCCTTGATAGGGCTGGACAGCATAAGTCCAAGACCTGCTGCTACAGGGCAGGGGTCCCAGTAGTTGAGGTCTGTCCAAGACCTGTGAGAAACACCTGCTGCTGTCTGCTGCGGCAAACAAAGAATGAAAGCCAAGGACTAACCGAGCTGCTGGACCTGGCAGTCAAAGTGTGAGGCATATGATGAACCACCAAACTGTGCGTCTTAGACATGTTTCTAGATGTTTATCTCTAAAATTTTTTTACTCTGTGTGTGTGTGTGTGCACACGCGTGTGAGCGCGTGCATGTGCATGCTCATGTGTGCACACACACACTTCTGAAATCCCACATCCAACCTGTGCCATGTCACCTAAGTAGAGGTGAGAGGACAACTATATGGAGCTGGTTCTCTCCTTCCAGGTTCACATAGGTTCCAGGGATCAAATTCACAGGCTTACATGACTAACCCTGGCTCTGGCTTCTAAAGTCTAACACAACTACACTTTAAAGTCTAGGACAACTAGTCCAGTCTCTTATCTAGCAATCCATCCAGTAGGGCTTGGGAACTCAAAGTCCGGGGCAACATAGGCCCTACCTAAAAATAATAAAAAATATAAAATGTAATTTTAGAACTTAAACACAGAATTGCCATCTGACCTAACAATTTTCCTCCTAGATAGAAATACAAAGGAGCTGAAAGCAGAGATATTTGTACATCAGCATTCAGCATTATTCACAATAATCAAAGAACAGAAAAAACCCAGACAGCCAGGCATGGTGGTGCACACCTTTAATCCCAGCACTTGGGAAGCAGAGGCAGGTGGATTTCTGTGAGTCTGAGGCCAGCCTGGTCAAAGTGAGTCCCAAAACAACCAGGGCTACAAAAAAACAAAACAAGCAAACAAACAACCCAAATATTTAACTGCTTAAAAAGGAATGGATAATAGCAGGACTTTGATAGGGTATCTGCATCCAAGAGTTCAATCTACAGCACTAAACAGCCTAACACTTAGCCCTGACTGCTCTTCCAGAGAAGCCAAGTTCAATTCCCTGTACCAACATAGCAGCTCACAACCATCTGTAACTCCGTCCCTCTGCAGGCACCACAAACACATGGCGCACAGGCAGAACACTCATACACATTAAAAAAAAAAGGTCGGGCGGTGGTGGCGCACGCCTTTAATCCCAGCACTTGGGAGGCAGAGGCAGGCGGATTTCTGTGAATCAAGTCCAGTCTAATCTACATAGCAAATTCCAGGGTAGCCAGAGCTATAATATGAGATACTTGTCTCAAAAGTAGAAAGAACTGACTTCAGAACCTGTTTTCTGATCTCCATACATTCACTAGATAAGCAAACACACACACACACACACACACACACACCAACACACAGTTAAAAAATGTAATTTAAAAAAAATGATTAATAATTGATGAGATGTCTCACTGATTAAGAGCACTGGCTGTCCCTGCGTAGACTGAGATTCTGTTCCAAATGGAGGCTCACACTTGTAAATCCTGTTATAGATCTCTCTGGCCTCTAAAAACATCAGGCACAGACAAAGTACATTTATATACATTCAGGCAAAACATTCATATACATAAAGCAAAACAAATCTTCTTAAAAATATGACCAAATATCAGGCTCCTACAAGGAATTAAAACTGTCCTTAGGAAAAAAGTAGAACCCAATAAACAAAATTGAAAGGAAAAGTGTTAAAGAAAAACAGAAAAAAACAAATCAATAAAATTTAAAAATAAAACTGTCCTGAGTCATTCTAGATCAGCGGCTTTCAACCTGTGAAGTGTACCCAGCTAAGCTCTCTCCTGGCATTGCTGTTTTCACAGGATAATATTCAATAATCCTCACAAGCTCAAAGCCCCTTCCTACCATTAACTTCTTCACCAAAAAGCATCTAATGCACGCACTCACACTTACCCTAGCCCAAAGAGCTCCACTTTAGTTTATGACAGATTACTCACTGGAAGACAGAGATGCTGTTGTTAGAATTAACAAGTTCCCATTAATTTGCTCATTCACTCAACATCACTGAGGACCAAACCCGAGTTCCTGGGATACAGTAATAAGCGAGCACTTTAGCACTGACCTGAACTCACCCCCTATCTAATTCCTGTGCGTAGGATCTTAAAGCCAAGGACAGACATTTTTCCAATTTGGTGATACCAAGTAGCCCTATTTCTTCACCTTCAGGTTTGAGAGTGATTAAGTACAATAAGAAAAAAACTAACATACTAGTCAAACTCTATAGTAGAATTAACAGAAAGTAACTCATTCCCATTGTAAAACACACCCCAACAGTCCATAAGGCAAAAATGTGACAAGCACTATCCCAACAAACAAAAGAGTGGAGCTCTACCCTTCATGGGTGGAGTAGAGGCTCCAAGCTGAGAGCCAGACTCCCTCCCTTCCTCACTGCTGGGCCTCACAAGTTTCCTGGCAACATTTAAAAAGAAACCCAAGGAGCGTATTCTAAGCAATGTAGACAAAGACTAATAACTGCAAAGCCAATGCTGTGCGTGTTTCTAGAGCTTCATTTCCAACAGACAAAAAGAAAACAATTTAGATGTCCAACTGTAAGGGATGCTTAAAGCATGGTGTATTCAAGTAATGGAAGACAAAAACACTAGATATTAAAATTTTTAAGCCTTCTCTGGATGCTTGATGTTTTGACATAATCAGTCCAACTACCAACATCTGCCCAACCATCTTCATATCACCATCCTCGCTTTTTAATAAATATTTCCACAGTGGTACCCAGCAGACCTGGCCCACCTCTACCCCTACTCGCTCCACCTCTCCCGGGGGTGTGGAGTAGTGTCAGTGAGGTCCAGCAATCTCCTGAGTGCCGCCTTACCTCTATCCCCTCTGCAGCAGGGCCAGCAGCAAGGCATTCAGGCAGACCCTTCTGAACATCGAACTGTTCGGCCCATTCTACAAGCACAGAGACTCTAGGAGACACACAGAATGGTTGCAGCAGCAGCAGCTTAGGAAACACAGGAAGCACCTTCACTCAGCCCTGGGCAAGTGGCTGAGCAGCACTGTACATCAGGCCCCACCCACTCCTACCCCTTACCTCAGTTTTCCTTTTAGTAGTTTCAGTTATCCATGCTCAACTGCAGTTTCAAAACTAAACAGGAAACTCCAGAATTATACAGCTCATAACTTCTAAATTACTTGGCATTCTATATAGCCAGTATCATTTTCTATAGTGGACTAAGAGACAAGCAGATGTGCTGCCCGGGGCTTAAACTCAAAAATAGCCTTCCATGAAAAGGTTAAAAGTCTTTGGCTTTGGGAAAGAAAAGAACATCAGCCTAAGTTGCTAAGAGCTCCTTTGAAACTGTGAAGAAGAAAAGGAAACTGCCCCCAGGTCAGTTGCTGTGAGAGTCACAGTGCGAGGTAAGGACTTAAGTCAGAAAGGGCATTAGATTTGTGGACGGGGGACAGACATAAGTGACATGTTCCAATATGCTAGAGAAGTAGTTCAAACAGAAGAACAACTACCTAGCATACAGACAGCCCCAGGTTCAATCCAGGGCACTGCACGCGGGCACCCGGGGAGGGACCTAGCACTCCTGAGACGGGGCAGCACAAGGCCACTCTGCTGCATAGCCTGAGGCTACCCTGGAGAACGTGTGAGGTCCTATCTCAGAAGAGATGGAGAAAGGGAAAATAAAAAAGGAAAAGGAGGAAAGGAGTGGGGAACTGAAAGGAGAATAGAGGGATGAAAAAGTCCCAAATACGCCAACACTGCACCAGAAAAGCTGAGACATGGGGATTTCCACAAGAGACCCTCGCAGCCAGCAACACCAAGCCACTACTGCAAGTGAAATATGGGGGACCGAGTCGGGAACAGGCTTACACT
Source organism: Tokudaia tokunoshimensis (assembly GCA_036184795.1). Lineage (NCBI taxonomy): Eukaryota > Metazoa > Chordata > Mammalia > Rodentia > Muridae > Tokudaia > Tokudaia tokunoshimensis. The sequence goes on along the minus strand of BTHU01000020.1, from coordinate 15,227,158 downwards.
GAACATTTGCCTTGTGTAATTTTAAGTAGTGCGCATACGGGTTATATATGCAGGTGCCCCATGAGGCCAGAGGTGTTGGATCCCCCTGGCCCTAGAGTTACATGTAGTTGTGAGTCACACTACATAGATGCTGGGAACCAAACTCAGGTCTCACGTCTTCTGCAAGAGCAGCAAGCATTCAATTTCTGTGGCCTTTTCCTTAATCCCACTGTGTTATTCTGAAAAGCATCACAGCATGGGAGTGTATACTTAGCAGGAAGCAGGGGCTATGGTACAGAGTTCAGACATCAACTGGGGGACTTGGAACATAAACCCATAATGGGGAACAGCCCTACAACTGAAGTCTACAAAACATTCACATGACTTCCACAAAGGTGTGGGGGTACTAAGATAGGTTACATGAGAAGTTTAAAAATACCACATATATAAATTACTAAATAATGTCTTATCTTTGGTTCCTGTCCAGTTTATCTGGCAGGTTTGTAAGACTCCTCAGAACACTAGAAACAATCATATCTCCCAAGATGAGGCCAGAACTCAGAATGGTGGTTATGTAAGACTCCAACCCCTCTTTTTCTTGTTTTAAGTTTTTACAAAGATAAACTTTAATTTTAAGAAAAATCTCCAGATCAAAAAGTATATGTAATCTAAGATTCCATTAAGGAAATTCAAACCATGAGTGTGGATGGTTTGGATTGGTTAGTAAGGAGATCACGGCACAGTGTTCACATGTAAACAGGTACATCCTCTTCCTCTAACTCACTGTCTCACTTAAAAGTAAACCCAGCCAAAAGGAAACAAAAAGGCCCAACACTTTTACTACAAGACCAATTATTCTTCATCTTCATTTTTCAAAGACAAAGTCTCCCTATGTAGCTCTGGCTGGCTTAGAACTTGCTCTGTAGACCAGGCTGGCCTTGAACTCTGCCTGCCTCTGCCTGCCACATGCTGGGATTAAAGGCATGCCCTACCTAAAGACCAAAAGTTTTAAGAGAAACCTTGCAATATAACCTCAAATTCCTTAATAAGCATTTTTATTTTTAACTTAAAAAGCACAGTGTTAAGACCTAAACCAATCCACTTCATTAAAACAATCCATTTGCCCATGCTAAGTTTTGAAGTTGACCTCACTTGGCCTGGTCTTAATTCAGAAAAGTGAGCAGTAAGGAGAGATCCTGCATCCTGAGTGGAATTCTCAGATTCCCACTTCCACATTAGCTCCGGTCACAGGGATGAGTCTGAGGCATCTATGCAGTTCACATGTTCTTGACAACTGGCCAGCTCCGGGATCCCGTTAATAGATCCTTGAATGGTAGTTCTCAATTTGTGCTACATGATCAGTTTATAAAATACGGTGTCAAAACCACCACACCCTTCAGCACCTGAGGTCAGTCCAAGAGAAGGTTCCAGTCTTCAGTCCTAGTTATCAATCAGGACTTAAAAAGGCATGAAGAAGTGTCAGGCTGCGTTACCTGCAAAACTGTGAAAAATGCAGTGGGCATGGACGGAGGCCCCAGGTTTTATGTTATCACAGGCCTGGGTTGACAGGACCAGATTCTGGTGTTCACAGGGACCCAGCATGCTGGGCAAAGCAGCTCAGCTCCAGGGAAGGGCACTATCAGTTTCAGCATTTAGTAAAGAAAACCACTTAGCATCCCCGAGGCTTAAGTCATTTATTTTGGTGTTCTGTTGATTTGAAGATTTGGGGATCAAACCTAGGGACCTTTGAACGGCGAGCAATCACTCTAACACAGCTATGCTCCACTGACCCCTAAAGATCCCTCAATCTCAAAATCCAAATCTCAAAATCCGGCTACTAATAAGCAGAGTAGTGAAGGCAAACATATGTTCTACAGTGTATGGTCCAGTGAGAGGGCCTACCTCACTCTCTCCATGTTAGAACAGGCAGCCATGTTAGGCCTTAAGCCTCAATTTCCCAGGACAGCCCAGGCTTCTTGGGAAAACAGCAGAAAAAGGGCAACCAATCAGCAACTGCTCTGACATCTGGCCAGGGGCTTGTAACAGATACGGAAATAGTTCCTCCAGATAGGAACCAATCAGAAGTGTACAAATATCCTATACCATAAGCTCAACCAATCCTGATTGAAGATGACCCAACCACATCTGGAAAACCCCTAACTGGCTTTAAAATGATCTGTGAGCCCCTTCCCCCATGGTTGCCATTTTGTTTGGATGGTTGACCACCCCTTCAGTCCCCCACCCACCCTCCGCCCCTGAACCCTCATGCTGGCTGTTCCTACAGAACAAGTTCTTCGTCTTTGCATACTATTGAGTCTGGGGTCTTCTGTCATTGATTCTTGAACGCTTACAAGACTCAGCCCAAATAAACAGTTTTGTGCTGATTTACTCATCACACCATAAAACATCCTAAATATGACAATTCTATCAAAACAGTAACAAATGAAAATTAAATAATGCAAACACTAGCAATAAGTTAAAAATTTTAAAGCTGTTAATGTAGCTCAGTAGCAGAGGCCCAAAATGTCCCTAGTCAACTCTCACCACGAAAATTAAAAATTTCAAATAGCTTCCTTTAAACACTTTCCATTATCAATATCACACAAATTTTAAAAAAATAAATAAATCACCCAGGCTGGAGAGGCGGCTCAGCAGTTATGAGACCTGAAGTCTGTTATCAACACTCACACCGGCTGTAACACCACAGGTGACAGCATAATAAGACACACATAAGACACAATAAACTATTTTTTAATCTTTCTCATTTTCAAAATAGGGTAAAATATATATAATAATTTATCATTACAACCACCATTAGTTACATCCTCCCAATAGAGGACTCAAACCCCGGACCCTAGGTATGTTCACAAAGTAATGTGCTGTGGGCAGCACCGCCGCCTGTCAGCCATTTTAATTATACAACCTATGGCATTAAGTACGTTCACTCACCTTAGTGTTTACCTATTGCCACTACCTGTCTCCTCAAGTTTTTAACATTCCCAGTTGAAACTGTTAGGGTTTGTGGCACCCGATTTCCTCTTTTCCCCCAGCCTTTGGCAATAACCATCATCATTTCTGTCTTGTTCCACTGCCTAGCTGGTTCCTATAATACGCAGTACTGTATAATACTTGTCCTCTGTGCCTGCCTTTCACACAGCACAATTTCTCTCTTCTTAACAGTGAGCAGTAGCCCACTATATATCTACACCATGTTGTTTATCACCTCACCATCAATGGACCACAGATATATCCTTCTCATTGGTTCTTTCCTGTTGTTCTTTGGTTTGTTTGTTTGTTTGTTTTTGTTTTGGTTTGGTTTTTCAAGACACGGTTTATCTGTATAACATAGCCTTAGCTGTCCTGGAACTCACTCTGTAGACCAAGCTGTCCTCAAACTCAAGAGATACACCTGCTTCTGCCTCTCAAGTGCTGGGATTAAAGGTATTCACCACCATTGTTGGCCTCTGATTGTTTTAAATATTTGGCATTTTGAAGCCACACAGACAAAAAAGAGAAACTGATATTTCCAGCACTTCATTTAAAAAAGGGGGAGGGGGCATATTTTCAGCTATAAAACATTAGTAGGCTAGAGAGATGGTTCATAGGTTAAGGTCACTGGCTGTTCTTGCAAAGGACAAAGGGTTCATTCCCCTGCACCTATGTGGTAGGCCACCACCATCCTTAACTCCAGTTCCAAAGGAGATGACACCTTCCTTTGGCCCCTGTAGACACTCCATGGGAATGGTGCACAGAATTACAGGCAGAAAAAATGAAAATATAAAATAAAAATAAATGTAAAAATACATATGTATGTTTTTATTTTAAAAAACAAAACAAAATACTAACAGGGGGCTGGAGAGATGGCTCAGTAGTTAAGAGCAGTAACTGCTCTTGCAGAGGTCCTGAGTTCAATTCCCAGAAACTACATGGTGGCTCATAACCATCTGTAATGGGGTCTAATGCCCTTTTCTGGTGTGTCTGAAGAAAGCAACAGTGTACTTACATATATAAAATAAATACATAAAGCTTTAAAACAAACAAAAAAACCCCAACAAATTTAGAAGCATAAAAACAATAAAATGCCTGATTTTGAGCCATGGAATTAAACTAGAAATCAATAGCAGAAACACATCTGGAAAATCCCAAACTATGTATCTAAAGATTAAACATACCTCTGACCAGGTCAGAGAAGACCCAAGAGAAACTTCTAAAAGTAACTATGAGTTTGATATTTCAAACTAAAAGAAAATACAACATCAAAATTTGTGGGGTCTTCAGAAAATGAAGAAAAAATTTGCAGTATTAAAATATTAAGAGAAGATTTAAATAAACATCACAATGTTTAGGTTTCCACTTTAGTAAACTAGGAAATAATGGAGAAACTCAACCCAAAGCAAGCAGGGACAAACAAGCTCCCAGGAGAGGCCAGCGCACTGCAGGGACACATGTGAGTCAGATGGACACGAGGCAGAGTACCACGGTCCCTACCTATCAAAAACAGAGTTATAATGTAGGAGTCAATGAAACTGGAAACAAACAAAAATCAGACAAAACAAAAAACAAAAAAAAACCTGACAAATGAAAAGCTTATTCCTTAAAAAAAAATAAATAAAATCCATAAGTTCTGAGTTTAAAGCTCATAACCCATGGTTAATATAGAAAACCAACTCCCAAAAGTTATCTTTACATGCATGGTACAGCATGCATGCACAAACACATATACCATATATAAACTATAATAAGGATGATTTTAAAAAAACTGGAAAACTTCTAGCCAGATTAGTGAAGAACATATAAAAATTATCAATATCAAGGACTGGAGAAATGATCAGTGGTTAAGCGCACACTAGTTGCTTTTGCAGAAGAACCTGCTTTTGCTCCCAGTACCTACATGGTAGCTCACAACCACCTGTAACTCCAGTTCCAGGAAACCTGATGCCTTCTTCTGGCCTTAAACACCAGGCACCTATCTAGTGCACAAACATACTCTCAAGCAAAACACTCGTGTGCATACAAATATTAAATTACTAATATTAGTAATGAAAGGAGGCTGGAGAGACAGCTCAACAATTAAGAGCACATGCCACCTCCAGTCCCCAACACCCAGGTGAGCCAGTAACTCCAGTTCCTGGGAACCCAATGCTCTCTTCTGGCTTCTGCAGATACAACACCCATATTCACAAACCCATATATAAATACACATACATATACATACAATCTTTTTGTTTATTCGTTTGGATTTTGAGACACGATTTTCCTGTGTAACCTTGGATGTCCTGGAACTCACTCTTTGGACCAGGCTGGCCTCGAATTCAAGGATCTGCCTGCCTCTCCCCTCAAAAGCTGGGATTAAAGGCATGTACCACCACCTGGCTATAAACATACAACTTAAAAATAAGTAAACAAAAAATGAAAGGCAAATAATCACTACTGGTCTTACAGCCATTAGTCAGAGTGTCATGAAGAACAAGATTCCACAGGTTTGTTAACCTAAATGACATGAACCAATGCATGAAGACATAATGACATGAACCAATGCATGAAGACATAATGACACGAACCAATGCATGAAGACATAATGACACGAACCAATGCATGAAGACATAATGACACGAACCAATGCATGAAGACATAATGACACGAACCAATGCATGAAGACATAGTGACACGAACCAATGCATGAAGACATAGTGACACGAACCAATGCATGAAGACATAGTGACACGTACCAATGCATGAAGACATAGTGACACGAACCAATGCATGAAGACATAATGACACGAACCAATGCATGAAGACATAATGACACATACCAATGCATGAAGACATAATGATACGTACCAATGCATGAAGACATAATGACACGTACCAATGCATGAAGACATAATGACACGTACCAATGCAAGAAGACATAATGACACGAACCAATGCATGAAGACATAATGACACATACCAATGCATGAAGACATAATGACACGAACCAATGCATGAAGACATAATGACACAAACCAATGCATGAAGACATAATGACATGAACCAATGCATGAAGACATAATGACACGTACCAATGCATGAAGACATAATGACCCAGACGTTAATAAGACACTGGGCTTGCTGGCGCATACCTGGTATATTGCCACTTAAGAGGCTGATGCAGGATAATTAATAAACATAACCAAATGAACTTACTCCAGATATGCAAGGTTAGTTCAAAATTCAAAAATAACATCCATTACCGCAACCAGAGAAGAAAAATTCTATAATCATATTAATATGCAAAAAGGGTTAAACTCTAACTACTTTACCAAAAAAACCTCAGCAAATTAGAAAAGGGAAGTTCAACCTGATTTTTCAAAACAATCTTCAAAACTGTAAGTTTGCTGCTGTTATGAATTACAATGTAAATATCTGATAGGCAGAATATATGATATGCAATGCTAATAGGGGGTCACGACCCTGATCTAGGCGCTAGAAAGACGGTTTGACATTAAGAGCACTTAACTGCTTGGTTGTTCCACCTGCAATACTAGTCTAGGATCTCAGCCTGGTTCCCAGGCTACATGATTCACAACTGCCTGTAGATTCAATACTCTCTTCTGGCCTGTATACATACATACACCATAAAATCCAACTAAATAAGGAAGGTTTTCCTTTTAAAAAAATGGAGAAAAAATAAGTTAGGAGTCTTAATTAGGGTTTCATTGCTGTGAAGAAACACCATGACCAAAGCAAGTCTTATATTTCATTGGGGCTCGCTCACAGTTTCAGAGGATTAGTCCATTATGTCATGGCAGAAAGCATGGTGGCATGCAGGCAGATAAGGTGCTAGAGAAGCTTGGAGTTCTACATCTTTATCTGAAGGCAGCAGAAGAGAACTGTGTTACTCGATAGGTGTGCCTTAAGCACATATAAGACCTCAAAGCTGACCTACACAGTGACACACTTCCTCCAACAAGGCCATACCTACTCCAATAATACCACACCTCCTTAGAGTGCCACTCCCTACAGGCCAAGCATTAAAATAGAGTCTATTGGGTGCCATATCTATTCAAACCACTACAGTAAGTCTAAATAGAGAAAAATCCATGTTCCTGAACAATGTAGCTATAAAGTCACTTTTTTCCTCAACTTCATCTATAAAGTCAATAAAACAGAAAAACTTACGGATATCAGAAACTGATTCTAAAATTAATACAAAAAAGACAAGGCTCAGGGCTGGAGGGATGGCTCAGTGGTTAAGAACACTGCTACTCTTCCTGAGGATCTGGGTTCAATTCCCAGCAACCCCACGGCAAGTCATACCTGTCTATAACTCCAGTTCCAGGGCTTCTGACATGCTCACATAGACAATCATGAAGGCAAAACACTAATGAACATAAAATAATGAATTATATATAGAGATATATTAGATATAGATACATGAATTATAGATGTAGATACAGATATATAGACAAGGCTCAAAAGCTAATGTAATATTAAAGGAGAATAAAATCAGAGTACTAATACCACTTAATCTCAACCTTTAATGATATTTGGTGAGCTGGGGATTGTGACAGTGTCAAATATTCAACAAGACAGGAATTCAATCCCTAAGACCACAGAAACCTATAATCCCAGCCCCTGAGAGGCTGGAGCAGTAGAGTTCAGATACATAGTGAGTTCTAGGGCACCCTAGGGCCTATCACAATTTTTAAAAAAAAGTAATGTGATACTGCTAAAAAAAGAAATAAACAGATCGAATAGATCAATGAAACAAAATATAACCCAGAAACACACACACACACAATATAGTCAACCAAAGTTTGGCAAAGAAGCAAAAACAATTCAGAGGACACAAGACAAATCTTTTATTTCAGTAAGTAACAGAGCATATGACCTACACTAGAAAATGAGTCTGAAGCCATTAAGATGGTTCAACGGGTAAAGACATTTGCCACCAAGGCTGACAACCCAACTCTGATCCCAGGAATTTAAAAGATGGAGAGAGGGATCCCTGCAAGTTGGTCTCATTTCTACCTGTGCACTATGGTACATGTGTGCACATGGGCACACATACATGTACACACAACAAATGAATAATGAATGCTTTTAAAAAAGATTCTAGGGAGTTTGGCACAGTGGTGCACGCCTTTAATCCCAGCATTTGAGAGGCAGAGGCAGGTGGGTATCTGTGAATTCAAGGCTAGCCTGGTCTACAGACAGAACAATAAGAACACACCGAACAATCAGAGCTACATAAAGAAACTGGCGCGGGGGAGGCACAGAGTCTAGAGGCTAGAGAGATAGCACGGCAATTTAGAGCCCTTATTAATCTTAAGCCCTGGGTTTGATTCCCAAAACTCTAAAAAACTACGGGTATGGTAGCACATGCAAGTAGTCCTAAATGGAAGGCTATCACGCCATGAAAAGTCATGGAAGTGCCAGGCAGTGGTGGTGCACGCATTTAATCCTAGCACTATTAAATTAGGAGGCAGAGGCAGGGAAAGGGGGGTGGGGGGAAAACGGAGGAAAAAGAAGAAAGAAAAAGCATGGTAGAATCTAAAACAGCTCTTGCTAAGTGAAGTCAAACCAAAACACTACATCATCCTATGTGACATTCTGGAAAAAACAAAATTGTGGAGACAGTGAAGTGGACAGTGCTGCTAAGCTCTGCTCAGGAAGAGAAGGGACTAGAGGATGTAGGGAGCAGCCTTGACAATGCTGTAAGACTCCACCTCAGAAAAACAATCAGGGGCTCAGACCAACAACCCAGTACTGGGGTAGAGATAAGATTTCAGCTTCAAGACCAACCTGGACTATCCTGGGCTAAAAAGCAAGACCTGTCTCTAAACAATAAATGGAACAACTTCTAAATAGTAAGAAAAAGTGTAGATGTTCTTGGGTTTGGAGATGAAACTTTAGACACAATACCAAAAAGCACAAATTCTGAAAGAAACTATTTGACTGCATTGAAATTAAACTTTTTCTCAGGGGAGGGGGGGAGGGGGGAGAGGGAATGGGATAATGTAAGCCACAACTGCAAGAAAGTATCTGCAAATCTCTTATCTGATAGGGCTGATTCCAAAACATACCAAGAATTCTTAAATTTCAACAATAAGAAAAACATCCCAAAGAAATAATGAACAAAATATCAGAACAGACACTTTAGTAACTGTGTGGGGGTAGAGGTGTAGCTTTTTGCTACACTGGTGTTCTTAGTCTCTGTTTATACAACTACAATAGACTTTATCAGACCAGGTAACTATAACTGACAAAACTATTTGGCTCATAGTTCTAGAAGCTGGAAGGACAGAGATGATTTAGCGCATGGACAAGCTGGAGCAGAATTGAAACTCAAGGTCAGCCTGGGCTACATAGCAAAAATAGATAATTCACAAAGGGAAAAAACAAGAAAATAACTATGCCTCGCCTGGTGAGCCTTTCTGCTCCTTCATGACAGAGGCACGACATGGTTGGAAGCATATGAAAGAGAAATTTCAACAAACCCACTCTCAAGGAAACAATGAAAGAAAGCTAAAGAGGAGGGCTGGAGAGATGGCTCAGCGGTTAAGAGCACTGACTGCTCTTCCAGAGGTCCTGAGTTCAATCCCAGCTCACAACCATCTGTAATGGGATCTGATGCCAGGTGTGTCTGAAGACAGCAACAGTGTACTCACACAATAAATTCTTTAAGAAAAAGAAAAAGGAAAGAAAAGAAAGAAGGCAGGCAAGCAAGCTAGGCAGCTAAGGAGATGGTTCAGTGGTTAAGTGCTTGTCCCACAATCGTAAGGATCAGAGTTCAGACCCTCAGAACCCATGTGAATGCCAGGTGGGCACAGTAGCCTGCCTATAATTACAGAGATGCCACAGGCAAGGGACCCCCAAGCAAGCTGGCTAGTGAGACTATAGGCACATCAGCAAGCTAAGAGCTTGACTGAGAGATCCTACACTAATGTGGAGGAGGGAGCGACTGAGGAGGAGTCTCAACATCAGTCTCAGGCCTCCATATACACGTGCATACATGTGCATACACACACGTCATAGACACACACATACATATGCATGCACACAATACACATGAAAATGGAGAAAGGGGGAAAAAAACAAGAATAGCATCAATCTAGTCATGAGGGCGGAGCTCTCATAACTTAACATTTACTACTAATTTACTTCATCTTGAGACAGGGCCTTGGGCTGGGATGTATCTCAGCGACAAGCGCGCATGCCTAACATGTATGAGATCCTACATTTGGCCACTAGAAAAGCCTTGAAAGGCAGCATCTTGCCATGAAGCCCAGACTGTCCTTGAATGCACCACCTTCCTGTCTCAGCCGCCCTACTCCTGGCTGTCTTGTCTAGTCATCTCTTACAGGCCCCAAGGCTCAACACTGATACATTCAGATTATGCTTCCAGCACATGAAGGAAATCAGAACCACAAATTAAATTGCTATCACTACTCGTCTACTAGAATGGCAAAATGCCAAAACAATAACCCAGAGGAAGAAATGAAATAACAAGAAACCTCATTTTCTGTTTTAGGAATGCAAAATAATGCAGCCACTTTGGAAGACCCCCTTAGCAGTATTTTTAAAAAACTGAACATATTCTTACCATATAATGCAGCAATTGTGTTCCCTGGTGTTTATTCAAAGGTGCTAGAAGTATGGCCACACAAAAACTTGCACGTGGATATTTACAGCAGCTTTGTGCACAAATGCCAAACTTGGAAGCAACACTCTATTCTCCAGTAGGTGAGTGGATAAACACACCAGTGTATCTATACCATGGAGTCGTACTCAGCACTACAGAAATCAGCTACACCAAGCCAGGAAAACACATAAAGGATCTCAAAAGCAGGCTGCCAAGTGAAAGGTAACACGTAAGACTTGATGATGGTGACTTAGAATATAAATATAGCCCAGGGTGTGGCAAACGAAAGAGACAAAGAAAGGACAGGTGTTTGCCAGGTGTTCAGGAACAGGAAAAAAAAGAGGGGGATAAAAGAGAATTGGGTGGGCAACAGAACCATCTTGTCACATATGTCCCTAGCTCTAGGATCTGTAACACCAAGAGTGAATCCTACTGCCAAAGTTGACTACTTAACGGCACCTGGTCCATCAAGTTCATCACTGTACTCATGTCATTAGTAATGGGGAAACTAGGAGAAGAGGACATATGGAAACTGAACTTCCCACTCACATTTTCCATAAACCTAAAACTGCTTTTCAAAACTGACTTAAGTACATATACCTTGAGGAAGAGACAAAAACTTCTTTATTTAGACTGTAAGAGTGTGTGACAGCCATCTTAACTGGGTTAGGGGCCAGAGTCCTCAGAGTCTGGCTCTCCAGGCCACCCTGCCCTCAATGATCTTGCTCTACTATTATAAGGGCTGGTCTTTAAAGTGTCTGAGGGGGAAGGGGTCACCTCACAACCTTACTTCTATCAGTCTGAAAACAAGAATGATTTCCTCAAGATTAAAAACATTAGCACAGACAAGGAAAATAAGGCTAATTTGAAAGGAAAAACAAATACTGTTCCTGAACACTGAATAACGGCTGTGTGAACTTTGTCTCCTGAGCACAGGCTCACAGGTCACAGATCTCATATGGCTTCCCTTGGCTGCCATAGATCAAAAGCCGAGACAGGGTGGCAATGGGCAAAGGGCTCTCATGCAATTTCTAACTAGAGACCAAAGGCCTAGTACAGACAGGCAGGCAGGCAGGCAGGCAACACACACACACACACACACACACACACACACCAAGCTACCCAAAGCCCGTTTCACCTTTCCATAGTGGTCCTTACTTCTCCCTCGTGCTGGAAGTCCTCCCACCCGTCCTCACTCAAGCTCTACTACAACAGAGAGAGAACTGGATCCTCATGACCAGAGAGAGCCAAGGAAGGAGACCTCCTCTTCGAAGTACCAACTAACAAGGGAAAGGGACCCAAGCAGAATATGAGGTTACAAATCTACATTAATACCATCAGGCAAACATTATTAATGGCTACCTACATCACAAAGGCTATTCAGATTTGGCCTGTAAGTGGCTGTTGTTGTTTATTGAGACAGGGTCTCTCAACATAGCCCTTGCTATCATGAAATCAGGGCATGTATAAACCATACTGGCCTTGAACTCAGAGAGATCCACTGCCCGCTTCCATCCACAGTGGACCTAAGGCACATACCACCACACTCAGTTTGTGTTGGATCCCGCTGGGACTGGAGTTACAGCCAATTATGAGCTACCATGTGGGTACCTAGGTCTTTAGAAGAGCAGTCAATGCTCTTAACCACTGAGCCACCTTTCCAGCTACTTCCCTTTTAAAAACATCTCTAATCCATTTGTAAAGCATTCATGAAAAAAAAAATCAGAAGAGTCTCTAGTTCCAATTATGAATTTAAGGGAACTATCTAACCAAAGAGACAAATTAAAGTGACGTAATGGAGACACTATTAGAGAAAGAGGGTGCGCAGGGACGTTTACTGGGAGCTGAGGAGACGGCTCAGTTACTGCCTCAGCCTGCGAGTCTGAATTCAGACGCCTAGCACACATGTGAAAGCCACATGTGACCCTACATGCATGTCTGCAACCCCTGTGCTGATCCCAGAGTTTTGTCGGTCAGCCAGACTAGCCAAAAACACAGAGTCTATCTCAAAGGGATTAAACGGAAAGCAAAAGAACAGGGCACCACCACACGTGCACACACAGGCACACATGTCCAAATACATAAATACATACACAACACATCCAAAAATCTCAACTAAAACAAAGAAAAAAAGTAACCTAATTTCTTCAACAAATTTAATAGAGAGGGAAACAGATGGCAGAGAAACCTATAGATTAAAAGATTTAAATAGCAGGGAAAGAACCATATTTGGATCATGCTTTGAACAAGCTGTTTTTAAAAGGTTATTATAGGACAACTGGAAGACAAAAGAGTAGATGTTTCATTCCACTCAATGACTACAGGCAGGCACGGTAGCCATCACTGGCAAGTCCGCCAACATTTGGGATGCTGAGGCAGGAGGGTTGCCAGTGTTCAAGGCATAGTGAGCTACAGAGATTCTGTTTACTTAATTTTTTTCCTTTCTCTCTTTTTTTTTTTTTCGAGACAGGGTTTCTCTGTGTAGCCCTGGCTGTCCTGGAACTCACTTTGTAGACCAGGCTGGCCTCGAACTCAGAAATCCTCCTGCCTCTGCCTCCCAAGTGCTGGGATTAAAGGCGTGCGCCACCACCGCCCGGCTTCCTTTCTCTTGTTATCTACTTATTACAAAACAAAACAAAAACCACAACCACTAAGGGTAGTATCGTGGCATATAACTGAAGTTCCAAATGATCAAGAGACTGAAGTGGAGAGACCACCAGCCCCAGGCCAATCTGGTAGACAAACATAGTAAGACACCACTGAGCGGAAAAAGAGGAATATTTCAAGGACACGCCTCCTTTCCCCCCAAAAAACCCTAAGCCTTGGAAATTCAGACTTTTTTCAAAGCCAGAATGGAATACAGGGTTTTGTGCATATAAGATTTTAAAAAAAAAAGGTCCTACCACCAGGCTGCAGTACCAGATGAGACTGAGATGGAAGGTAAGGGCAGGGTTATTCCAAGAAGTCTAGTGTGACCACAGCACAGGAGTTACCTGGTGTCACCTAGCAGAAGAGCTGGACCTACAGTACATTGGCCATGGCAAGTGCTGGAGAGATAGAGATTCTACTTGGCATGATGCAGCCACTGTAGAAAATGGCTTAGTTTTGTTTCTCAGCCTCCTAAAATCAAGAGTAGAAAGTGGAGGGAGTCTAGGAAGATGTCCCAGTGAGTATAGTGATTGGTATGCACACATGAGGACCTGAGTTTAGATCTGAAGCTTCTGAAGAGAAGGTGGATGGTGGCTGTGCCCGTCTGTAATCCCAGTGCCAGAGACTGATGGAGACAGGTGGGTCCTGGGGGCCGAGTGGCCAGTCAGTCTAACCTGAACAGTGAATACCAGATTCAGAGAAATCCTGTCTCAAAAATAAGGCGGAGAGCAGTAGGAAGGCATGTGGTGCCAACCTCTGACCTCCAAATGCTTGTGATTACACCACATGTACACACACAGAAGAAGAAAGAATAAAAACTGGTTAGTGGCTTCTTTAAACTAAACCTGTACTTACCATATGGTGCTTTTGGGCATTTATTCCCCCAAAATGAAGCCTTATGTTCACATAAAAATACGTACATAAATGTTTATAGCAGCTTTATTTGTAACAGTCAAAAACTGGAAAGCACTTTTCTGGAATATTCTTCAACTAGTGCCTCCATACAATGGAGCATCACTGGGTAACAGAGCAACCACTGGCATGTAAGACAAGTTCAATGACTTGCCGAGAAACTTCAGTGACAGGAAGACAGCAAAGTTACAGAAGGTAGGATTCCATTTACATCACATTCTCAAAAGGGCAAATTTACAGAGATAGAGGACAGACTAGTGCTTGTTAAGGGTTAGGGACGAGAAGGACGTGTCTGACTGTGGACATCAGAGACTGAGTTGGCAGAGGAGTTGTATGTTTTTGTTGTTGTTCCCTATGAGGGAACATGATGAATATTCAAGACGAACCTAACCTAGTTCTCTATCTTCATTGTGGTGGTGTGTATAAACCTACAAATGTCATGAAGCTGTACTCAACACACATTTGCACGAGAAACTGGCAAAACACAAAATGTTACAAATAGTGAAAATATTAGTTGCCTGCTTCCAAATTAAACTAGTAACTGCGATGTTACTACAATGAAACCAAGCAAATTAAGACTACAATGATCAACCACTCTAATTTCTATGACTTCCTACTAACCAATCGATTATCTCAAAAGAAAGAAGAAATGCAACTGTACAACAGTTTTGTTAGTTTTTGAAACATGGTAATAATGGTTTCTGCTCTCTTGAGCACTTCTACTTACTAAGTTAATAGAGAAACAAGCGCTTCTGCACTAGTTACAAACTACTACTGCAGGGGGGACCTAAGCTAGAACTCCGATGTTTTGTTATTAAATACTATGTGTAATCTCTGGGCAATAGATACCATAAATGGCCCCATGTTCAACTTTTTAGGCCCGAAGTTCTTAGTATACAAGTCTTTCTTATATCATCAAGCAATTTCTCAGAATTTAAAGGTGGTTGTAAATTAATAAAAAGCCTAACTCAAAAACATGTTCAAATTCGATATATAATCATTTAAAAGAAAACCATAATGTGTAACAAATATATACAGAATAACTAATGTGAAGCCTTTTTGATGTTCTGCGGGTATTGAGTCCTTAGCAAACAGTCTCAAACTGAAAGAACATTCTACGTCCTCTCAACTTCTTAGGAGGCTCTGTAGAAACACGCACATATGCACATAAGTAGACCAAGAGTCTTCAAAAGCAGCATCTTTCACGGCCCATTATCCTATTAAGAAGACCCCACTCCTACGTGTATGTGATTTAGTCTAGTGTTCGTGGGTATGAACTTGGAATAGTTTCAGGAGAGAAAGCGGGTGAAACCATACAAGAGCCAGCTTCTCTACCTCCCACAGGGAAGGTGCCCAGGATTTTCCTCAGCTTCAGTAGGTGTAAGAATGCCTACTATTGACTGCTCTCATGTCTACCTCATTTCTATAATTCTCAGATTGTTTGAGAAAGAACTCATCAAGGAAGACAGTCATCTGCCTAGTCCAGCATCACCAAGGAAACCCGCAACATTCCTTCCAAGAGCCTTTTTGGGCCCGACACTAGGACAGGTAGCTATTTCATGAAAGCGGCTTAGATGGAGGGTCACCCAGTGCACTAGGATCCCGACCTCCCCTCACCAGTCTTCACATCCTCTTCCATCTTCGCTTCCTTCTGGTGTCCTAATCTCCCATGTAAGCACAGGGCAGACTCTAAAATGCTCTAGGTGATGCTTCCCTTTGCTTCTCAACAGCTGGAGCCATTAACAGGAGTTCTAAAGGACTACCTGTGCCAATGACTCCAAATGAAACACCACTCACCCACCAGTCACACAAACTCTCACATGAGGTCATGGAAGGAAAGAAACTCAGTTGGAATTAATTCAGCAATTCTCCCTGAAAACCCATCTCGGTGTCCCAATCGGTAAAACTGAAGAGCGGAAGAGTTCGGTTCACAGAAGAACTGCAGTGGGCTGCATGTTCAAACACAGAGATTAAACAGCACAAAAGGCAGAGATAAAGTCTTCTAACTTCTTTCCTACCAACCGGTGTTCATCTGCCTGGCTGCTGAGACACCCAGCAGGAACAGCAATCCCACGGTAATGCTAAAGAAACAAGCCAGCAGCACTTACACAGTGAACAGCGAGCACGAGAATGGAGAACGGGTGGTCCCTCTGCAGGAGAGCACAGCCCCTTAGCCCCTGACCTTCAATGCTCGGCAGTTACTAAGCCCTCCACTCAGCCAGGATCCTTTCCTAACCTGCCCTTCCTTCCACTCACATTCTTACCTCCTTAGCTCAAAAACTGATTCCTTAAACTTGCGTTTTCAAGGGACTGGGGTTCATCTTGGTGAGAGCTATGACTCCCTAGCACACTATGGGAGCCCAGGTCCACTTCCCAGAACAACCCAAATATCCAAAAGTGAGGCTAGTTCCCAAGTCTCTTTGATATCTCTTTTGTTAAAGTCATTCTGCCTTGACAAACTAGAGACTTCTCAAGTCCTATCCTCAGGAGGTCGGAAGGTATCAGGCACCTTTCACAGAAGTTTCTCAACACCAGGTCAAGAGCGAGGGCTCCGAACCAAGTTCTCATGCTTGTAGCTCTATATATCCTTTCTTCTCTACCACCAACACCACTAAACCTCTGAGAAAAGGGCATCTGGCTCATTTCCACGGACAAAAAAGCACTAGTGGAGAGCATCCTGCAACACAGCCAGCCCTAGCAAAAGGGTCCATGAAAATAACTGTCAGAAGGAAGGAAGGAAGGAAGGAGGGAGGGAGGGAGGAGGGAGGGAGGGAGGGAGGGAGGGAGGGAGGAAGGGAAGGAAGGAGGGAGGGAGGGAGGGAGGAAGGGAGGGAGAAGGGAGGGAAGGGAGGAAGGAAGTTGGGCCTGGTGGCTCAGGTGTTATCCCTGCAACTCAGGAGACTGAGCCAGGAAGATCATAGGATCAAAACCCACCTGGGTTACAGAGTATGTTCAAGACCAGCCTGGGTAACTTAGTGAGACTCTGTCTCAAACAGTAAAAAAAGGAAAAAAACTCAAGAAGATACAGCCCATTGGTCAGAGGTCCTTGTATAACATACACAAGGCCCTGGGTTGAATCTCTGAAATAATAACAGACAATGCAAATACCCTCTCTTGGACTTGGGTTTATGGCTTCAGGGAGACAAAGGCTGAGAGACAGTAAATCCAGAGTAATTTCATTTTGAGAAAAGAAAAAAGACTTTAGGATGAAATATAAACACTTTTTTCCTTCCTTCCTTCCTTTCTTTTCTTTCTTCTTCCTCTTCCTCCTTTTTCCCCTTTTGTGGCATTACTAGAGATGAAACCTAAGGTACCAAACAAGTGATGGCCCACTGGGTTACTGAGAGTTTCCAGCCAGCGAACAGAAGGGAAAACATACATAAAGAGGGTCAAACAGACTCTCACGCTTGCAAGAACATGAAGCATGTTGAGGAGAACCAAAAGACTCAAGAAGTCAGACACCTTGAGGAATTGGGTTCAAACCCTAAGTCTTAATGAACACTCAGGAGTTTAGTCAACCACTAAAGACATAAAGGACAGAGTTCTAATCTCATGTCCCACACCCCTGTCTGGAGAGTCTACTCGAGAACCCAGGAACTGTAATCTGTTCATCTACAGCACAGCACCAGTTAAATCCCAAGAACACAGAAAATACTGGTAAGAGTCACACTAAATTTAATGTCAGAACAGTGCTGTACTAAGTATTCTCTGAGACTGAAAATTTTTATTCTACAAGGAAACTCCTTAAACAGGGAGGTAAACAACTCAAAACAGCTTCAGGATGTCCCTGAAACTGACCAGATTCCATATGTCACTCCCTGCAAAAGTAAACAAACAAAGGGGGTGGGGACCCACTCAGAAGGGCAGAGCTCAGCTGCAAAGACAACTCTGAGACCAGCTAGCTACCTAGAGGACGAAGAAACCAGGAAGATTTAGACAAACTGAGGTACTAGAAAGGCCGCCGACAGCCTACCCAGCTGCCTGCGGTCTATGCACTACGCCCCAGGTCCCCAGCCTTGTGACCTGGATAGGCTTTGGAGACGCGGGTGTCTCTGAGTCATTTCTGGCTCTTTTAAGTAATCTTTCACCCATATTCCTTTAAGTAACCCCCCCAAAAGACACATTTCACCGAGTTTTGGCTTTTATGGTATTCATACTTCAGTCTGTTTTGAGTTCCCTATCTAAGGCGAGTAGACATGTATGTTATGTCTCCCCAGGGAAAATTTTGTCACACAATGAATAGCACCATACTGAAGTACACTCAGAAGTCCTACTGCTTAAATACCTATAATTAAAATAGCAAAAGTAAGCTGGCAAGATGGCTCATCAGATAGAGCTGTTTGCCATCAAGCATTGGTAAGCTGAGTTCAATCTACAAGACCCAGAAGAAGAATGCCAACTCCCAATATGCTGTCCTGTAACTTCCACTCCTTTACTCAGGCACATATGTGCACACAAGCATGTGAACACATGCATGCACACACACACACAATAAGTAAATGAAATCTTTAAAAATAATTTTTAAAAACAGTTAAACTCCCTTAAAAGCTAAGAAATTGGACCAAGTAGATCAAAAACAGAATCACCGAAAACCCAAAGTCTCTAAGCAAACCATAGGAACCATTCACTGCATCTCTCCACACTGCAACTCCAAACTGCTACTGTCTTCTTCCGGGAAAGAACACAAGTCTGATGGAGTGATAAGCCGCTTAGCAAGTTTAGGGTCAGTTTTTAAGCAGTAATCCCTCAGGGAAGTGAACATTCCTCCCTGATCCTTCTGAGGGCAAGGCAGTATCTGAAGCGTTTGCGTGGGAACTTTTTCAGGATTAAGGGACAGCCAGCACTTTGGATTTATTATGTATCTTTTCTGGAAACAGAGCAGAGGCTTCAGTAAATGCAGCTAGGGACCTTCCAGGTATTATCTGCCGGAGATTACCTAAGCAGAGCTCACTCGTGTAAGGCCAGACCACCAGGACCCTCAGCAACAAGTTGTCACTAAACCACAGGCTACTTCTGCTCTGCCTTGGAAAGGCTAACAGGATGGAACCACAAATCTTTAATAAAAGGCGCTGACCGTGGAGAGCACCCTTGAAGCTGGGCAAAAGTGACTCAGGCACGGAGGGTCTCCTCTGGAAAATGAGGGCGACTGTGAGGCACCCCCGGCGTCACTCCTGAACCACATGACTGCATTTTTCCATAAAAGGTGGGAGTTGTAATACTGGTGTACTGAGCAGACACCACCAGCCCGCTACAGCAGCTGGAACCCACCAACTCATTTTACCAGACCTTCAGAAAGGTACACACAACTATCCCTCCATGCCAAAAACCAGGGCTCGCAGAGCTGAATGGGTGAATCTAAGGAAGTTTACACAGGATTACTAATTGATTTCCTGAGGCCTCACTACAGATCAAGACCTGAAAACGAGAAACAATTTCAAAGCTGGTTTTCCATACTGGAGCTACACAAACCACACACCATACTTCTCACACACACCACACCTGGGCCCAAAAGCGTAAGTTTATTAAAAGGAAAAAAAAGAAGTTAAAAAAAAAAAAAGACTGAGTAACCGAATCCAGCCAACACAGGGGCTCTTCTCAAAGGGAAAGCAAGCTGGAAACATTCCCAGCTTATGTACATAATTCACTAGGGCTCAGGTAAGATTCCATTTTGTAAGAGCTGAACTTTAAACACAAAGTCACTGGTGGTGCAACAATCACACACTAGCACCGGCACCCCTAAATGAAAACCACTGCTACCTCTGCCACAGTGACAACCTCACAGTGAGAGGCCACCGACCATGAAGTCCTGCAAAGTTCTGTCAGGGCTCAGAAAAGCTCACCATCTATGACAAGCTCAAGGTGGCTGTCACAGTGCTTTTGGCTCACAGACATGGCAAACACTGGATTTTTTTTCCCCCTTGGGTAAATATTAAAGATGGGCCAAAGGATCGCGAGCAGGCAGTGTCTTCCAGGGCTGACAAGATCGTCGTTGTGGATTGGGGGAGGGGAAGGAGCATTCTGGATGTTTCTATTCTTGGCAAGAAGAGCACCTCCTGGTCCTAACCATCTAAAGACGCTCAGGCAGAAATGCTCTCAGGAAGTTAACTAGCCCGATGCTAAGGGGCTTCTTCATCTTGGGGTGTGGTGATGGGGAGCAAGGTGTGGAGGGCTGGAAGGGATCGGAGGGCAGACTGAACTCTAGAGCATAGAAAGAACCGGTAGGAGGACAAGCGAGAATGCATCGGGAAGGTGTGGACAGTTAGGAGAGAAGGAAGGTAGAGAGGACTACAGAAAGGAGGGGGATAGCTGAAAGGAATTCCGAAGAAGGCTCCACCGAGGCTGGTCAAGCTATGAAGGAATGAATGGCCACCGATGCTCCGGAGGCCCCACCGGGGCTCCCCATCCCCCACCCCTCACTCCCACCCCCTGTGGGCGTGTTCCCCGCTGTGCGGGTGCGCCGACCCTCCAAGGCGCAGGCCACGACGCCAGCACTCACCCCACGACTCCCTGGTTGTAGTTCCGTCGCTTCCACGGGGTCCCGCTGTACACGCCCCCGCCGCCGTCCGCCCGTCCGCCCCCGGCCGCGCGCCCTCCGCTGGGCTGCAGCAGGCTGTAGTTGAGTCCGTAGGTGCTGGCCTTGTTGTCACGTTTCCTCTTGTTGCTGCTGCCCGAGGCCGGGTCGGCGGACTCGGAGGCAGGGAGTGCGGCCGCGGGACGCGGGGACGAGGGCGCCGATGGGACAGGCGACGCCGAGGGGCCCGCCGCTGCCCGCCGTGCCCAGGCCGCCGGCTGGTGGTGATTGTTGTTGTTATTGGTCGTCTCCAGGGGCAGGAAGTCCCGCTGTTCCGCGGGCACGGCGAGGCCGCCCAGTGGGCGCTCCCCCGAGCGGAACATGCCGGCCGGAGCCGGGGCCGTGCCGCCGGGGCTGCCGGGGCCGCTGCCGCTCCCGCCGCTCGCGCTGCTCGCGCCGCTGCTGTGACAGTGGTGGTTGAAGTAGAGGTTCCTCAGCCCCTGGGTCGTCTCCCAGATCTGCATCCACAGACTATTGGACGGTCCGAGCTGCTCTGGCTGGAACCAGGCGATCCTCGGATCCATCAAACGGCGGCGGCCGCTGCCCCCGCCCCTCCCGGCCGCCCGCAGGGCCGCCGCCGCCGCCGCCTCAGGCGCACGCCCGCCCTCGGCCGCCGCCGCCGCTGCCACCCGGGTTCCGCCACGGGCGGCGCGGTAGCGCAGGGAGCCTGGCCGGAGCCGGCGGCGTCGCTCCCGCCCTCGGAGCTCGCAGGCCCTCCCCCCTCCCTCCGCCCCTCCGCCGAGCCCCTGTCACTGGGGTTCCCGTGCAAATGGCGGCGGCGGCTCCCGAGAAGGGCGAGCGGCGGCGGCGGCGGCGGCGGCGGCGGCACCAGCGGCGGCGGCACCAGCGGCGGCGGCGGCGGCGGCGGCAGCGAGACGCGCCTGCTCCGTAGCGTCCGTGCTGCTCGGCCCCGGGGCGGGGCCTCCGCCGGCTCCGCCCCTCGCTCCGCTCCGCCCCGCCCCGCCGCCGCGCTCGCCCCGCCCCGTCCCTACTGCCAGCCGTCCGCGGGCTCCCCGAGGCCGCACCGCGCGTCACAGAGGCCGCGGCAGGCTGCGGGCAGCGGGGCCGCAACCGCCCGGTCAACCGTCCCGCGCTAGCTTAGCTGGGGTCGCACGTACCTGGGCCTCCGGGCACCTCGGATGCGCGCGCCGCCGCACGGCTCCGTTGCCGCTCAAGCGCCGCCGAGGCACACGAGGCGGCTGCCGACTCCGCGGAAAGTGACTGGTTTGCGCCGCCCACCCGGCTCCGGACGGCCCGCTCCGCCCATCGGTCCGGGCGCGGCCCCGGGGCTCCCGGCCGCGCGCCGCGCGCGCACTAGAAGGGCGGGCTTCCGCTCAAGGGCCGGGTTTGCACGCGGCTGCACGCGCACCTCGGTTCCGGAGCGGTCTCAGTGGCCTCAGTGTCGCGAGTCCTGGCACCAGTACCCGGCTGGAGGGCCACACGGCACGACAGTTCCAAGGTGCACTCACGGGCTCAAAGCCCCTCAACTTTCATAACTAAGAATACTCGAAGCCTTTTAAGCCTAAAATGACTCTACCGTTTCGGTTCGTGATGGTTCTCCATAGAGTGCTCATTTGTGTAGCTTTCTTGTGGCGCGAAAAATACCCAAAAAGGGGGACCGGGGGGAGTGGGGGGCGGTGATTGTCAGTACTTTAAATTATCCAGAAGAATGGAACACTTACTGTGCGCATGCTTCAAGCTCGCTGCAAATTCCAGAACCAAGTCCCTGACTGACACTTGGGTTTTGGCTCTGTGCCCAGTTCAATATCCTGGAAAGTTTGGGGGGTTGTGGTTGGTTTTGTTTATTTGCTTATTTTGCAAAGGATTAAAAGATGTTTGTCACAGAATGAATCGTTGCTCAACGTTTTTTCTTGCCACAAAAGGATACAATGGCCACTGACTAAGCTAATTGTAACTCATTGGAGTGCTTGCTTAGCACACGAAAAGCCCTGAGGTTGATGCCAGATCCTCAGGTCTTTATTAATCAGGCAGGAGAATCAGAAATTCATTGTCATTCTCAGCTACATAGCAACTTGGGATACGATAAGACTTCAGCCCCCCTCCCAGACACACACACACACGCAGACACGAAAAACTACTATAAATAGCCACTGTAGTGAAGACACTGTTAAATATGTTTCCATTCTTCCCCAAGTCTCTGTATAATACAGGTCAAAATACATGATATTCAGTTATTTTGCACATTTCCACAAATGTCATGTTATATGTCACTGCCATTGGTATTTTTTAAAGTTTTGTATATTTAGTTTTTCTCTATTACGATAGTACCTTTAAAAAGTTATTATTTGTTGTGTTTGAGCTATTTTTTCCTTTTAGCAAACGTGAAGAACTACTAGAGTGTAGCTAAAATGACCAAATAAGATAATATACAAGAGCACTTGATAGGGGCTGGAAAGATGGCTCAGCCTTTAAGAGTCCTGGCTGCTCTTCCAGAGGACCCAAGTTCACTTCCCAGCACCCCCATGGCAGCTCATAACTGTCCAGTTCCAGGGGATCTGACACTCACGCAGACTTACATGCAAACAAAACACCAATGGACATAAAAATAAAATTTAAAAAGTACTTTATAAAATCAAATGTGGGTGAGCTACCATGCTTGGGGATTTCAGGCAGCAGCAAGGAATGCTGGCTGCCAAACCCTGCCCAGTCTGCCCAGTCCTGCCTGTAACTTAGTCACCCCTCCAGGCTGTCGGCAGATCCTGGGATGTCTATCCTCCAATGCAGAGCTAAGTTAAATGACCTTAGAGAAGTTAATCAACCAGGGCATTTGGCAGCTTCCCATGAATTTACTGCTTGGTTGAAAAGGCAAAGAGAGGTAAATATTCAAACTCAAATTGCAATTCATTCAATTAATTCAACAAATGTGTCAGAGGCAATTATATGCCAGGTTCTGAGGATACAGCAAAGGACGATGTTGATAAAGTCCATGCCTTCATGGACCTTGTATTCCAGTGGATGAAGCAAGTGTATAATCAGACTCTGGTCAATGCTAAGGGGGGGAAAGCAGGCTAAAGGGATCCTATTTTTAGATGAACTAATCAGGGAAGGCTGCTCTGCGGTAGCATTATTTGAGGAGGGATTTAGGTAAGAGACTAGGCCATGACCATTTACAGAATGATTTATTTGATGGAGTAGCAAGTCCAAAGGTCCTGAGGTAGAAATCTGATCTGTGTACGACATAATAAGGCAGTTTAATTAAATATTGAATATGTGGCAGAGACGCTTACAGTGCATATTCTCAAAGATCCCTTAAAAATCATCCGACCCAGAGATAGCTTGTTTGGTAAAGTGCTTCCCATGTAAGCATGAAGACTTAAATTTATCCCCAACACCCACGTTAAAAAACAAAAAACAAACACACACACACACACACAAAAACTGGAATAGTCAGGCAGTAGATGCACACTCCTTGAATCTTAACACTCAGGAGGCAGAGGCAGGTAGGTGGATCTCTGAGTTCAAGGCCAGCCTGGTCTACAGAGTGAGTTTCAGGATAGCCAGAGCTACTCAGAGAACCCTTGTCTCAAAGCAACAACGAAGCAGGTAGAAGTGGTTGGTGCTTGTAACCCCAGCACAGCAATGATAACCTAGGCTTCCTGGCAAGCGCCAGGTTCTGGTCAGAGTCTCTGTCTCAAAACTCAAGGCCGAGCTGGCAAGGATGGTTCAGTGAAGACAGCCGCTTGGATCGACATGGTAGAAGGAAAGAAACCACCTCCCTGAGTGATCTCTGATGTTCACATGTGTGCAGTGGCATGTGTGCCACAGACAGACAGACAGACACACGAGCACACACAGACACGCACCAGCAATACCGACACAAGATTTAAGTCCAGCTACTTGGAGGACTGTATTATTCAAAACAGTCTACATCATATTGACAAGGAAAGAAAAGAATACGACTCTTACACACCAATGCTTTTTTCTCCGTACTCCAATATCCTGTTTGTTTCCGGTGCACTTTTTCCCACAGGGAAGAATGTTGAGTTGATAGTCTTAACTTGGAGAATCTGCTGAAGCGCTAATGTTCCACGTAGTTCAAGTGAAGTTGAGAAGCAAAAATTAGCCAAGCACGACACAAATGAGTAAGTGAGCAAAATGGGAGACTACGCAAACAAACTGTCACACGATAGTCTTGTCAGTAATAATTGTCATTCTGACTAAATCTACGACGGTATGTGATTAAATTACTCCTCTCGGGTTGATAGGGACTGTGAGTTAGATGGGCCTTCCAGTGTGGGTAGACCTCACCCAGGCTCATCAGTCACTGATTGTCTGAATAGAAAGAAAAAGCAGAGGAAAGAGAGATTCGCTCTCTATGCCTAGTTGCTTCTGCTGGAACATCAGACTTCTGCTCTTGGCTGGAACTGAGGCCATTAGCCCTCTAGTTCACAGCGATGCCCCATTGGCTTGCCTGGACCACCAGGGTGCACATTGAAGAGCACTGCGTTTTTCAACCTTTCTAAGCATATGAACCGTTTCCTTTTAATGCAATAAAAGTGTGTGTGTGTGTGTGTGTGTGTGTGTGTGTGTGTGTGTGTGTGCGCGCGCGCACGCAGACGCACACACGAGCACACATGCATGCATATACACACATATATATACATATACATATACATCATATACATAAACATAGTATTCTTTTCTTCTGGAGAACCACAACACAGACTTTGGTCTTTAAAATGCCCCTAGAGGAACAGAATACACGCAGTGATCTCTGGTATTAGTGGTAGAACCCTTAAAGGTAGAGCCTATTTAGAAGTTGGGTAGCTGGGGACAAGCCCTCAAAGGGGATATCAGCAATGTATTCATTTTGACAAAACACCAGAATGACGCGCATTAAGGGAGGAAGGGATTTTTTTAGGTTCTGGCCTTCAGAAGGTCCAGCACGGCAGGGTGAGAAAAGTGTGGTGACAGGGACAGCTCAGTCTTGCTCAGTGGGAACCTGAGGTGGGTGGTCATGTCACAGCTGAGCCAGGAAGCAGAGAATAAGCAAGCTAGAACCAGACCATGTAAACCTCAAAGCCCATGCCTACTGACCCACCTATACCAGCTAGGTCCCTGAGATCTGTACTAGGGACCTATACTAGCTATGTCCCATGTCTCAAAGGCTTCATAACCTGCCCAGACACACTGTCACTGGCTGAGGATCTAGTAACTGTTCAAACCCATGAGCCTGTGAGGGGCATGTGGCATTCAGATCGTAATGGGCTTCTGGTTCTTCTGTCTCTGTCTTGCTTCTGTTTCCCAGCCACCCAGGGATCAAGCAGTTTTGCTCAGCTGTATGTCTGCCTCATGACAGACTCACAAGCATTTGGCCAACAAGCCCTCTAAAACCATGGGGCCAAAGTAGATCTCTCCTCCTTGAAAGCAGAATCTCTTATCAAATTTGTCACACTAATGCAATGTTACAGATGAAATTGGTTTTGTAATCTGATTAGCTATAAAAATGCTAACAACTGCATGCCTAGTACAGTGCTTCTCAACCTTCCCGATGCTGCGACCCTTTAGTACAGTTCCTTGTGCCCCCCCAACACACACCCATAAAATTATTTTCTTTGCCACTTCATAACTGTAGTTTTGCTGCTGTTATGAATTATAATATAAATATCTGTGTTTCTGATGGTTTTAAGCGACCGCCGTGGTCACAACACAGGTTAAGAACCCCTGGTTGAGAAGTAAAAGAGAGTTCTGAGGGCCGATGGAGTGATCCAGCTATAAAGATTAAAAACAAACACAAAAACCCAACAAGCTAGGGGCTGGAGAGATGGCTCAGCAGTTAAGAGCACTGATTGCTCTTCCAGAGGACGCGGGTTCAGTTTCAGCTCACAACTGTCTGTAACTATAAGATCCTCACACAGACATATATATAGGCCAAACACCAATATACATAAAATAAAATAAAAATTTTTTAAATATTTACATTGGATACTATCAACTACATTAAAAAGAAATATAAAAAAAAGTGAGGGCTGGAGAGATGGCTTAGTGGCTACAAGCACCGACTGCTCTTCCAGAGGACCCGGGTTCAATTCCCAGCAACCACATGGCAGCTCACAGTTCTCTGTAACTCCAAGATATGATGCCCTCACACAGACATACACACAGGTAAAACACCAATGCACATAAACTAAGGATAAATAATTTTTTAAAAAAAGAAGAGCCTGGCAGTGGCGGTACAGGCCTTTAATCCCAGCGCTCAGGAGGCAGAGACAAGCAGATCTCTGTGAGTTTGAGGGCAGCCTGATCTACAGAGTGAGTTCCAGGACAGCCGGGGTTGTCAAGAAAAACTCTACCTCAAAAACAAAAACCATGAGGGTCTGGAGCTGGGGCTCTGGTGGTAGAGCACCTGCCCAGGAGGCCCTGGGGACAATAACGCTTAGCAACACATGAAGCAGCTCTGGTGGCACATGCCTGTAGGCCTTGAAGGGACTCTAGCTAGCCCAAGCATGGCAGACATGGCCCCGGCAGGCCTTGCCCTTCCCTCTTTCTCTTTGTTGTGCTGAAAACCATCTAAAAGTAACCCCCAAGGCCTATTCCTTTATTTGGCCAGCAGCTCTTCCTGAGGCTGACTACTGAAGTCCAGCTATCAAAGTGTTGAAATCCAGCAACCAAAAGTCCCCTTTGGCTCACTTAATTGAGCTTGTCTAATCAAAATTAAACATCCTAATACAGGGCTTCCCCTTTTGCCTTTATAAACCACCATTTACTTTGGGTCACAGCTATCTCCTCTCTATCCGGAGTCAGTTCTTTGCCCTACTCTGGGACAAATACCCCGCCCCTTGTTCCCTTCCCCTTCCTTCCTCATCCTCTATCTCCTGTCTTTTTCTCTTATTCCCTGCCCTTTTTCACTCTGTAAATCTCTTTTGTGCTGAGAACTTGCTCGGTCTTGGAAGTCCTGAGCCAAAACTGATCCCTTCAAATCGTGGCACACAGGAGAGCCAGATGTTCAAGACCATCCTTAGCTTCATAGTATGTTCAAACGCACCCTGGGCAATAAGAGAGCCTCTCAAAGAGATGGGGAGAGAAGGGAAAAGACAGGGAAGGAAATATGAAGCTGAGTGTAGATGGTACCGTCAAAAGTTCAGAATGGAGCTGAGGCATGGTTCAGTGGATAAAACTACTAGCTGTTCAGGCATGAGAACAGTTCAAATGTGCAGAACCCATCTTGAAAGGCTGGAGGTGGCTACACACACCTGTACATTCTGACCTGGGAGATTGAAGGGAATCTTAAGAGGATCGGGGCTGGAGAGATAGCTCAATGGTTAAGAGCACTGACTGCTCTTCCAGGGGTTCTGAGTTCAATTCCCAGCAACCACATGGTGGCTCACAACCATCTGTAATAGGATCTGATGTCTTCTTCTGGTATCTGTAGACAGTGACAGTGTACTTACATACATAAAATAAATCTTAAAAAAATGTTGCTTTCTCCTGGGAAAACATGGTTACTTTAAAAAAAAAAAAAAAGGAGGATCTCTGAGACTTGCTGTCTGACAGCATCGTTTCAGGTTCAATGAAATGCTTTATTTCAAGGAATAAGACAGAATAATAGAGCAGGGAAACCCCACATTGTCCTCTAGCTTCTCTTCTCACACCTACATATGAATATACTATGCACACACATACACACACAAAAAAAACCCAATTCAGAAACCTAATGAATGTAATCAAGTTAGCTGGTCACTGCTAATCTTACTGGACAAAGCAGCACATGCTGTTGTGTGATAAAACCGTTCCTGGGGACACACAACACACACATCTACTCACCCCAGATAGGGATCACATAACAGACCAAAATATGGATACCACCAAAGCCCAATGTGGCGAACCAATGAGTGTCATTGGGGTCACTTACTAAAGCAGAAGTGACTCAAAGACAGCTGCATCAAAAAGGCCTACCCCAGCATGGGTGACAGCTCACAAAATCCAGGAAACCTGGAGCACACTGCACAGACTACAGGAATTAGACGGTATCCTTTACTCGTATCTCTGGTCAAAATATACAGGCAGCTTGGCTGGTTTCTACTACTTCCAGGCAGTCAATCTGGTGTCAGAGTCTTCTTTGTAGCTTGGCTTGTCTGAGTCGTTTTCCGCAGCTTGACCTCCTTTCATCTGAGGGCGTCTCTCAGCTTTTATTGCTTTCTGTGGCAGGGAGGAGCCTAGTGAATTCGGTCAGTTTCAGGAACTTCCTAAAGCTGTGTTGAGTCGTTTACCTTCCTGTTTAAAGAACTTCCTTGCAGGATAGAATGTTTTAATCCTGGTGGAAACCGTTATATAACAGAAGCCCTTCAGCACTCAAATGAACAGTTCCTGGGATAAATGGCCTACAGTAGTGGTGCTCAAACTTCCTAATGCTGTGATCAGAATATAGTTCCTCATGTTTCAGGGACCCCTTAACCATAAAATCATTTTTGTTGCTATTTCATAACTGTAGTTGTGCTACTTTTATGAATTGTAATGCAGGATACTTTTATGAATATGATATGCAGGATATCTGATATGTGACCCCGATGAAAGATTTGCTCAGTCCTCCCTATCCCTCACCCAAAAAGGTAGTGACCTGCAGGCCGAGAACCACTGACCTACAGGCTTCTGTGTGTACCCTGGAGGGGATTTGCCTCCTCCTATAGGTGTAGGCTGAGACTAAAGAAAATCCTGGGACTGGCTGGATTCTGAGGCAAAATGAATTCCCAGCCTCCAAGTGTGTCTACTGTTAAAATAAGGTCACTGATTGGGGAAAGGAAAAAGTATGATCATTTGGAAGGCTTTTGCGTGGGAGCACCTTGAGTCACAACATTGAGCCCTATACCCTGACCAGTGTTCTTCGACAGAGGCCTCTCCATTCAAAATAGAATTAGTTCTCCAGCCCTAGTGGTCTGTCTACTCACCTCATTACCCCAGCTCAGGTAAGTAACTGAGAATTGCCTGAGAGATCCTGGGAAGGCCTCGCTTGAGTCAGAGTCTGTTCATCCTCCTCAAGACCAAATCCACTCTTCCTCTTTGCTTCTAGGCCTTTAACTAGACTGAAATTCCAGCAGGCCACTTAAAGGTGAAGTATGAACCATGAAGAGGTGTGCCAATTAAAAAAAAAAAGGGAAAGCAAAACCAACCAACCAAGCAACAACTCATGCTTAATCTTACTAGTAAGCCATACACAGGCAGAAACGGAACAGTGTGTGTCTCGAGATACTGGGAATGTTAAGCCGGAAGGAGCACAAAGTGGAACGTATTGACAAGGCTCACTACACAGGGATTCTGCTGCCTTTCTTTCCCTTCCTTTCTTCTTCCTCATCCTCTTTCTTTGTAGGTGTGCATGAGTGTACACACGGATGTATTCGAGATTGGCTCCAGAACCTTAAAACTGCTAGAAGAGTTCTCTGCCACCAATGCACACCCTCCAACCCCATTCTGCCTCCAGTGTTGCCGTTTGCTTGGGTGACTCAAACACGGACTAAAATGAGACCCAGTTGGAGCAAGCTTTAAAAAAAAAAGCATTCATGCCTCGATTTACTCTAAAGGGGTAAAGAGAGATTGGAATGTTGGCCCAAGCATGTGATTTCTATAAGGGTACAAAGGAGTATTCCCTAGAAGAAATAAATCAGTGGGAACAGCCCAGCAGCATCCTAAACAGGGGCTGTCATCACAGATTTGGGAATCCTAATGCAGTGTGAATTCCTCCTTCCCACCCAGGTGGCGGTTTGGATGCTTGACCGCCAGGGTGTGGCGATTTGGATGCTCGACCACCAGGGTGTGGTGGTTTGGATGCTTGAGTGCGAGGTTGAAGGGGAATCATCTTCCCCAGTGGAAAGCAGTGAGAACATCCATCAGCATGTTGGGACTTGCACAGACTTTTGGTGTTGGCTAGTAGATCGTGTTGTTCTTAGAAGTAAAATAGGAGGGACTGTTATGTTCTGCGCAGCTCTGGGAACTGTCCTGTCTGGGACCGCAAGAGAGTGAAGAAAAAATGGACACAGGAGGAGTTAAGTCTCCTTTAGGGTACACACAGGGGACATTGGGATAGGATTGTCTGGTGAAGAAATTGTGACCCCCTCTAGACACTCAGCATGCTTATTATGTGCAGAGAGGAACAAGGAGGCTGGCTCAGCCTATGTTGACAGCATGAGCGGTCAGTCTCTGAGAAGAACAGTCTTCAGGCTGTAAACAACCCAGGAGAGAAAGCGACATGGATGTACACCACCCACATTTGCACTAAGACCAGAGGAAGGCTTCACCCACAGAAGGTCTCGACACTGACACTGTCTCAGGGCTGAGGCCCTGGGATTCTTGATGCTGGCCATATCCAAGTTAACAGTACTTGGTCAGTCGGGGCTTCACTTCTCCCTACACGGATGACTAACTCTTGGACTCTCACTTGATTTATATCAGCAGGAAGTTGTAGGTGAAACAATCACAAGGCTACCTTGAATCCTAACAACATGAAGTACAGCCCTCAGTGAATCCTTGACTTCAGTCAGTTTATAGACTCAGAGGACCTGGGTTCAATTCCTGCACCCACATGGCAACTCACAAGCAGCTGTTAACTCCAGCTTCAAGACATCTGACACCTTCTTCAGACCACCAAAGGCACTAAGCATACAGATGATAAACATAGATACACATAGGCCAAACAATCATACACATAAATTAATAAATGACATTTTTGTTTTTGTTTGTTTATTTGTTTTTGAGACAGGGCTTCTTCGTGTAGCCTTGGATGTCATGGAACTCCCTGGCCTCAAACTCAGAGATCCACCTGCATAAACTGAAATTTTATATTGTAACTTTTTCTCCAGTCTTCCTCAAAAAGACCTATATTCCTTTTTTTTTAGTGAGTTATTTATTTTATGTACATGAGTACACTGCCACTGTCTTCAGACACATCAGAAGAGGGCATCAGATCCTATTACAGATGGTGGTGAGCAACCATGTGGTTGCTGGGAATTGAACTCAGGACCTCTGGAAGAGCAGTTAGTGCTCTTAACCACTGAGCCATCTCTCCAGCCCCCCTTCTCCACTCTTGTTCTAATCTTTCAACTCATACTAGATAATAGAGAAAAAAGGATAGAGAGGGAAGAAAAGAGATCCCTGAATAAAGTCAGGGGTCAGAAAAGGGGTGACATTATTGTTCGACCACTTCCTGCTGATCGGGGCAGGTCATCAGTGAAATCTTCGCTCAGATCTACCTCATAGTTGATCCTTAACCCATCTCGTTATTTTCTGGTTCTAGAATGAGTAGTTGAAGTAGACACACTCAGCACATACCAGGATCCTCACACTGGTTCCCATTCCTGTGAAGTAAGCGTCTTTAGGGTAGGAAAGGCCAAGCAGAAGCCAATAAAACTGCCCCAAATTAAGAAAACAATAGTTTACAGCTTTAATCCCTGCCCTCAGAAGGTAGAGGTGGGCAGATCTCTGTGAGTTCTAGGCCAGCCTGGTCTACACAATGAGTTCTAGGACAGCCAGGACTGTTATACAGAGAAACCCTGTCTCAAAAAATCAAAAGAAAAGAAAGTAGTAGTTTTAAAAAAGCAGCTTTAAGCCTACTACCAGGTTTAGAAGAGAATGATCTCTTAGCCAGGGTCTTGAAGGTAGCGTGTGACCTGAACTGTCCGTCAAGAACTGAGTGTTTAGATCACCAAGACAGCTTAGCAGATTGAGACACCTATTGTCAAGACTTACATGATCCCCAAGCTCTACAAGGTAGAGAGTGAAATTTAATTTCTCTCAAGTTGTCCTCTGAACTCCACATGCCTACTATGGCATGCCTGCATTCACACACAAACACACATAGGGACACTAAACAAATAAAATCTGTTTTTAAGTTATCTTAGGGGCTAGAGAGATGGCTCAGAGGTTTAGAACGCTTGTTGCTCTTGCTGAAGAACCCTGGGTTCAGGGTTCTTGTTTTTGCCTGGACGTATGAACATGGTGCATTTCCATACATCCAGGCAAAAACATTTATACTATAGAATGAATAGACTATTTTGCAAAAGATACTATAAAAATAACCCCAAAAATATCTAGTTGTGGTCTGGAGAGATGGCTCAGTGTGTAGAGGTACTTGCCACCAAGCCTGACAGCCTGAGGGCTGGGATTACAAGTTTGTGTCACCTTGTCTGACAGGAAATAAGACTCCTTTCAAGAAAAGACATGGAAAATAGATTTTTCCAGACTTGTTTCATCTTATGATTTAAGGTGAAATGTAGACACCTAAGGTAAAAATGTTCCATTCCATTCCTGTGGCTTTACAGTTTTTCTGGTTGTTTATAACAGTTTGTTAAATTGTAAATTAATGTAGAAATTTTAATGAGAACAATTGTCTCATGTGGCATTATCCCTTCCTTGCCTCTTTCCTAGGCTGGCCTTGAACTCACTAACAGCAGATGTTGTCCCTGAGCTCCCGACCTTCCTACCTCTACCAGCTTGTGTTGGGAACTGAACCCAGGGCCTTATGTTAGCTAGGCAAGACATTCTGCCACCGAGTTAAATCCCCAACTTCCACCCCCAGCGCTAAGATTACAAGTATGCACCATCATGCCTAGTTTGTAGCTGTCTGTTTCACTGAAGGATGGAATATTTTGAAAGACTGTCATAACTTTAAACTAAATATCCATCTTTGTACACTCTTGAGAGAGAAAACGAAGGGAAAGTGAAGGGGATTCTTTGAGACAGCCTTATGAAAAGCATTTTGTTTAGAGCTGTCCTGGGAATCTACGAAAATGAATTGGTTACTCCTTCACTTTGACAACATTCATTCAAAAACGTAACAACTGGGTCTCTTTCTATTTTACATAAATAACATTAATTGTGTTTGTGTTAAACAAACTCAAGAAATTGCTTCCTACAAATGAGAGAAGGGACCGGGTTTCCTGCTTCCTCTCCTCGCAAATGGAAGCATTTGAAGTCAGTGGCTCCTTAATTCAAAAAGAATTTGTTCTTTTCATGAGTATTGCTGAAAACATCAAAATTTTGGGTGACCATGTTCTCGCAATTAGGGTTCCTATGTAAGATTAGAGAGGATAAAAAATACACTTAAGCAAGCACTGGAAACTACTTGCTTGTAATTTTTCACTCTGCGTTAAAAATGGGAGGAACTCAATTACGTGTCCCAAGCAGTTCCACTAAAGAAATTAGCTCTCTCTTATTGGACAAAACTTGAGGACATGAGGACAACTAGGTGTGGTGGTGCACACCTGTGATGCTCTCACTCAGCAAGCAGAGGCAGAAGAATCAGGAGTTCAAGGCCAGCCTTGGGCATTTAGCCAGGTCAAAGCTAGCTTGGGCTACTCGAGTCTCTGTCTCGAACAAACAGACAGATCAAACACACACACACACACACACACACACACCTTCTTGTTAGATAATTACAATAATATAGTCTCTTAACTCAGGGAAGTAATGAGTAAAAACCATATTATTGCCCAACATGGTGACACACACCTTTAGTCCCAGCACTCAGGAGATAGAAGCAGGTGGGTCTCTGTGAGTCTGAGGGCATTTTAAAGGCACGGCTTGCCTATCTTGTCTGCTTTTGCACTTTGCAGTTACGGGCACCCAAACTCACAATGGGTAAAAAGGCTGGGAGTTGGTATGAATCAAGGTCCAGCAGCAACCCACACTAGTGGCCACTGTCGTCTCCCTCAGTGTGCATCACTGAAATATGTTGGCTGCCCTTAAGAGGAACTTGATGACTTATAGGCTGGAGTGTAGCTCAGTGGGAGTAATATATGCGTAGTATATTTGGGAACCTGGGTTCAATCCTCAGTACTACCTCAAAAAGTTAATTTTGGGGGAAAAGTTAATTTGGGGCTAAGAGTGTAGACCAGTAGTAAAGGGGTCTCAGTATACACAAGGCCTTAGGTTTAAGCTTCAATACAATAATAATAATAATAATAATAATAATAATAATAATAATAATAAATGTTAGTGACAGGCAAGGTCAAGCACATCTACAAACCTAATTTGGGAGACTGAGGCAGGAAGATTATAGGCTGGAGGTCAAACTAGGCCATGTAGCAAGAGCTTGTCTTAAAAAAAAATAAATTAACACAATTAAAAATCAAAATTCTTGATCCTTGAGTTTATATAGATGTTGTTTCTATTACATACATTTGTGTGTATGTGTGTGTGTGGGTGCATGAATATATTTTTGGAGGCCAAAGGACAATTGTGGAAATCAGTTCTCTGATTCCACCATGGTGGTCTCAGGGATCAAAAGCAGCTCACCAGCCCTAGGTGGCAAGCTACACCCTAACCCACTGAGGCATCTCACCAGCCTAGGTGGCAAGCACCCTAACCCACTGAGGCATCTCACCAGCCCTAGGTGGCAAGCACCCTAACCCACTGAGGCATCTCACCAGCCTAGGTGACAAGCTGCACCCTAACTCACTGAGGCATCTCACCAGCCCTAGCTGTTATTTTACTAACGTTTATTGAAAAGGAGTTATTTCTCTGCTTTCACCTTAGTGGAAAATCAATTGACCATACAATCACAGGTCTATTTCTGGACTCAGTTTTGTGCCAGTAATCTATATTCCTTTCCTTACATTAACGACCCATGGACTTATGTAGTTTCAGGTGTGGCCATGCATACAGTCAACAGAATTATGTTAGGCTCACTTTTTTTTTTTTTTTTTTTAGGTCCCAGGGACAGAGCTTGATGCTAGAGGTTTCAGGTATCTCTGGGTGCTTCCCAGAAATGTATATATGCCAGTCTGTCTCCACTAAGAGCCTCCCCATCCAAGAGGGCCTATCTAGCTCTGGCCTTTCTACTGTTTCTGTCTTCGGTGATCTACAGGGCCTGGTCGTTGGCATACCCTTCACTGAGAGTCTCTGCCTTCTATCTTTTGCCTTTCTTGCTCTACTGAGTCTGTGCCACCACCTGCTTTGTCTTCTCCATGTTTGGCTACTTAGTACCAGACAGCAATCCATGTCTTCATCCCAGCGACCCGTAGGCAAAGAAAACTAGGTCAGAATATCCAGTCATAAAAGACGAGCCATGGTTTAAAAAAAGAATCAGAAGCTCTGAGTGGTGGCACAGGCCTTTAACCCCAGCACTCGGGAGGCAGAGGCAGGTGGATCTCTGTGAGTTCGAGGCCAGCCTGGTCTACAAAGTGAAAGTGAGTTCCAGGACCGCCAGGGTTGGTTATACTGAGAAGCCTTGTCTTGAAAAATCAAACAAAACAAAAACAAAAAAACAAAAAAACCAAGAAAAACAAAAAAACTAAACCAAACCAAAACAAAACAAAATAAAAAACTCACCACCACCACCACCAAAAACCAGGCATTGTGAATAGTTCAACTTTTCCATCTTCAAAGGTGTTTTTTAAAAACTCAGAAAAACAGTCATCATGAATATTCTTCCTTTAATTCTTCTTTTCTTTCTTTTTTGAGATAAGTTCTCTAGTAGCCATGGTTAGCCTCAAACTGGTTGTGTAACCAAAGATGACCTTGAACTTCTTTGTAAAAACCTTTAAAATGACATGTGCGTATTTAGTTAGTGGGAGCTGGGGTGTACACGGTGACATGCATGGAGGTTTCTTACAGGACTCAGCTTTCTCCTTCTACCCAGTGAGTGCTAGGGAGTGAGTTCAGGTCACCTGGCAAGAACACCTTCACTCACTCACCATCTTGAAGCCCCGACTTTGAACTTCTGGTCATCTGCCTCCACCTGCCAAGGGCTGGGACTACAGGTGTGCACCCTCGTGCCTGGTTTTTCATTTTAGATATTTATGCTCTTTGCTTTACTATATAAATTTTGAAATCAATCTATCAGTTTTAATAAAAAGCCTGTTAGGGTTTTAATTGAGACTGTGTTGGATCTACAGATTAATTAAGGGGATGGAGTATAGTCCTGCAGTAGAGTGCAATACACAAAAAGCAAAAGCCTACTAATATTGATGGATTTGGGAGACGATATCATCTAATCACAAACACGGTTTATTTCTCCATTTATTTAGGATTTCTTTAAATTGTCTCAGCAACATTTTACAGATAGTTTTATTATCACCACCACCACAACTACCACCACCACCACCATCATCATCATCTCATCATCATCGACAGGCTCTTACTATGTAGCCATGGCTGGCCTGGAAATTGCTATGTAGGCCAGGCTGGTCTCAAATTCACAGAGACCTGCTTGCTTCTGCCTCTGGAGAAAAGGATGACTTGCAAGGTGTGTGCCAGCACATTTTTATCACTTATTTGGTTAGTCTTGATACAAAGTCTTATGTAATTCAGGCTAGTCTTGAAGTTGCTATGCAGCCAAGAATGACCCTGAGCTCCTGATCCTCTTGCCTCTCTCTCTTAGGTGTTTATTAGCTACTTTTCTGTTGCTGCAATACAATACCATGACCAAAATAGACTTAAGAAACAAAGTTTATTTGGCTAACAGTTGCAGAGGGCTAGAGTTTGTTATAGCAGAGAAGGCATGGTATGAAATCGGGAGCAGGGTCATCTCTCCAGCCCCCAAATTTTAATTTCTGTAGCTACATAAATGTGATGATCTGAATGTGTTTACAGCTTTTCAAAAAAACCAAACAACCACACTATAAAGTGATCACTCCCTTTTTTGTCAACTATCAGAAGATGCTGCTCTGTTCCTATCAACCATTTTGCGAGCTTTCTCCTTTAATGTGGGTCTCTTGGCAAGTTCTTTTGAGACTTTTTTCTTTTTTTCTTTCTTAAAATAGGATTTCTCTGTGTAGCCCTGACTGTCTTGGAACTTATTCTGTAGAGCAAGCTGGCCTCAAACTCAAGAGATTTGGCTGCCTCTGCCTCCTGAGTGCTGGGAATAAAGTTGTGCACCACAGTGTCAGGCTGAGATGTACTTCTTAGACTTCTTGGGACCAGCTGAGAGTAGCCTCCTCTTCCAAAACGGGGGTGCTCTTCACACCTGTGGATTGGGCTGGAGAGTTGGTTCAGCAGTTAAAATCACTGGCTGCTTTTCCAGAGGACCCAGGTCCAATTCCCAGCATCTACATGGTGACACACATTGTTTGTAACTCCATTTCTAGAGGATTAAATGATGCCTTCTGACCTCTGAAGGTACCAGGGTGAGCATGTGGCACACATATGAAGTGGAAACTTCTGGTTTCTTTGGAAAGTCAGTTATGTCAAACGATGTTTTCCTGGTGCACACAGGTGAAAGGATGTTTTGCTGAAGCAGACACATGAAAGGACGCATGATGTTTAGAAGGAGTATAAATATAAGCCCAGGCAGTGGGAGCTCAGGCATTGGCTCCCTCTGCTCCTCACATGTATTGGTTGCCTTACACTGTGTTGCTGAGCTTTGCATGTGGTGACATCATAGAGAGCAACTCACTAAAGAACAACTCCTGAGGTTCCTGCGGCTTCTTGACACTTCCATGGTCTCGGGCTGGCTGGTGAGCCTCGAGGTTTCTTCTGGATTGAACTGTAGTTGCTGATTTGGACTGGAGTTTGCTAGTAGACTGGGCTGAGAACAACGAAGATTGGAATCGTCCCAAAGAACTATTTCTAGACAGGTCCACTTCCTTCCCCATATCCAAACAACCTTTCTTTTCCACTACATCTGATGGGTGCTGGGCTAGAGGGGAAGATGAACCCTTATTAAAGTAGGCTGAAAAAACTTTATGGCTACATACATATACATATGTGTAGGCAAAGCACTTATAAAAGTAAAACATGATGATGATGATGAGGATGATGATGATGAAAGGCAAAGAGGAGGAGGAGGGGAGGAGGAGGAAGAGGAGGAGGAGGAGGAGAAGAGAGGTGATGTATAGGATCGTGGAGCTAAGCTGTGCTTAATGTATTGCTACCACACTCCCCAAAACACTAAAGAGGAGCTGCAGAGATTTTTGTTGCAGGGACAAAATTTCAGAAACAGAGGCTATATTTGTTATTTGCTCTCTTATCTCAGTAAAGAGAACATCACTCCGATCAAGAGAGCAGTAGCTTTTGTATCCAGTCTCTCTTCTTTGGCAACAGTTCCTGGCATGAGTCAGTGCCTTCATCTTTCTTTTTTAACCAAATGAAGCGGGTACTGGCACGCTCTTCTTCACTTCTTCCTTAGCCCTCGCCCACTGCGGGCCCTGGTTCCATCTATCCTGAGCCTCGACTCCTCCCCTTCCTCCCCAGGGCAGCACAGACCCATTTCATTGTGTGCTGGGTACAGAACGGCTGTCTCTGCCCTATTTTAGTTTTTCTTCTTTCCTGTACTTAGGTCTTAGGTGGGATTTGAAGAGTGAATTGACAGGGTGTTTGTGTCTCAAGCCCCAAGAGCCACAGGCTTTACAAGAACCACTTATTGCTTGCTTCTTGGGATTGACATGTAGAAGTGTTAGGGATTCGTAAACTCAGAACTGAGAATTTTTTTTTAAAGATTTATTTATTATATATGAGTACACTGTAGCTGTCTTCAGACACAGAAGAGGGCATTGGATCTCTTTATGGATGGTTGTGAGCCACCAAGTGGTTGCTGGGATTTGAACTCAGGACCTTCAGAAGAGCAGTCAGTGCTCTTAACCGCTGAGCCATCTCTCCAGCCCCCCCAACAGAGAACTTTTAAAAAGCTTATCATTATGTATGTGTGGCATGTATAAGTGTGGACCTGGACCTGGAAGGTCCCTTGTGGGGGTCAGAGGGCTTCTGGGAGTCAGGTCTCTCCTTCTATTGTGGGTTATGGGGATCAAACTTAGATCATCAAGCAGCAAGAGCCATATTACTAGCCTGAGAACAATTACTTTTCTTAATTAAAATGTTTTAGTATTTCATAAGTACTGTTAATTACATCATTTCCAACCCTTTCTCTCCCCTCTGCAAAATTTGTTTCCCCAACTCCCTCTCAAATTCACAACCTAGTGTAAAACCTGCTGAGCCCCTTAGTGTTGCTCCTGAACTCAGGCTGAGGGCTGCCCACTTGCCCCTGCAGAAAACATTTCCCCTTTCCCAGCTGCCACTGATCGCCTATAGTACTTCATCTCAGAGTAGCTCCTCCGTCCACACTATCACGTCAACGGGTAGTGGGTGGTATCACTTTACAGGTCTTATTTAGGCAATCACATTGTTGATTTCATGGGTGTGGCATTCCTGACATATCTAGAAGTCGCAATTTTGCAGCAGGCTTCCTGGTCCTTTGGCCCTTACAATCTTTCCACTCTTTCTTGATCCATTTCCTCTGAGTCTTAGGTGTAGGGGTTACACTGCAGATTCACCATGTGGATTGGCGGCCCCCAGTCGCTTATTCTCTGCATTTTGACCAGCTGTGGGTCTCTGTAATCGCCTTTGTCTGCAGCAAAAAGCAGCTTGTTGATGAAGGGTGAGAACTGCGCCCATCTAAAGTTTTTAATGTATCTATCCAGCGAGCCCTACAGCCTATTCAGCCCCTAGGATCCACTGGCAATGTAACAAGTCATTTAAAAATGTTTACTATGGCTGGGTGTGGCATAGCTTTATCCCAGCACTGGGAGGAAGAGGCAGGATATCTGTGAATTCATAGGCCAGTCTAGTCTAGAGTTCTAGGATAGACAGGGCTACACAGGGAAACTATCTCAAAAAACCCAAAAGTAAATACATTTTAAAATCCTCAAATTTACTACTATTATTTAAGCAGGGTCTCCTCTGGCCAGTATTCCTTCAAACTATGTAGCTAAGAATGCCTTTGGATTCCTGGTCGTCCTGCCTTCACTTCCAAACGCAGATGACAGGTGTGTATCACCAGGCCTGGCAGCATCAGGCTTTTTTTTTGTTTTGTTTTGTTTTGTTTTGTTTTTTTTGGATACAGGGTCTCTCTACATAATCCTGGCTGTCTCAGAATTCACTACGTAGTCCAGACTGGCCTCAAATTTAGAGATCTACCTGCCTCTGTCTCAGTGCTGGTATTAAATTTGTACACCACTGACCCCGGCAAGCGAAATGCAATCTGAAGGCAGCGAGTGCTAGCCAGGAATGGTCTGTGGCTTTTGAAACTTTGAAGCCTGCCCACAGCGACACACTTCCTCTAGCAAGGCCATACCTCCTAAGCCTTCACCCAAGCAACCACCAGCTAGGACCAAGTTTCAAATGCCAGAGACTTACAAGGGACATCTTTCAAACCACCACATTGTGAATCTCTAATGACCCAACTTCGGATCCCTCGATCCCACGTTTCAAAGAGAACCAGACTCCTGAAACTTGTCCTCTGACCTTCATGTATACACCCAGCCACATAATACAATATATTAAAATTTTATTAAAACTTCATAAACCTGATTCAGTTTGTAGGGAAGGGGAGGCAGAGACACTGGAACCAGTTTGGTGCAGTGGGGCTGGTGTGTTGGGGCGATTGTTGATGCCAGTGCATAACCACAGTGCTGAGCCTGGCCACCTCTGGAGGGTCATTTTTGTAGATACATAGATACTGCACTCCTCCTACGACTTTATCCCTACATATGTTTTTGGTTGTGACTAAAACACAATTATTAGAGTAATTTCCTTTTTGGATTGTTCATTGCTGTTTTAGACACTGTTCCGTTGCTTTGAAGATACACCATTGGTCAAGGCAACATACTGAAATTCTTCTCTGAAACCTCATGGGCCAGGCCCCTACAGTTCAAATCACCCTCTGCACCACTGTCTTCCATGCTGCTAGCATGGCCCATTAAGTCCTGCTTAAAATGTCCAATTGCTTTTCTAGTCCAAAGTCTCAAAGTGTTCCTTATTCCTGCAAACAAAAGCACACTCAGGCCTATCACAGCAATACTCCAGTTCCTGGTACAAACTTCTTAGGGTTTCCATTGCTATGAAAAGACACCATGATCATGGCAACTCTTCTAAAGGACATTTAACTGGGGCTGGCTTACAGTTCAGAGGTTCAGTCCATTACCATCATGGCGCATCTGCTGCCTCTGATGATAAGACTTCCATGGATTGATGACAAGGATTACCAGACTGCCATATCTGCCCAGCCTTTTATGTGGTCTTCAAGCTTGCACAGAAAATGGCTGCATGGAGTCACAGAGAGTGACATTATATGAAGTGTGGTCTTCTTAGAGTAGGTGTGGCTTTGTTGGAGGAAATGTGTCACAGGAAGTGGGCTTTGAGGTTTCAGAAGCTCAATTCAGGCCTAGTGGCTTACTCTCTCTTTCTGCTGCCTCTGGATCTGGGTGTGGAACTTTCAGCTACCTCTCCAGCACCATGTCTGCCTGCATGTTGCCATAGTTCCCTCTATGCCAACAAAGGACTAAACCTCTGAACCGTAAGCCAGCCCAATCTAAATGTTTTTCTTTATAATAGATGCCCTGGCTGCAGTCTCTTCACAGTCACAGAAACCCTAAATAAGACACTAGGTGTCATGGAAAAGTAGGAAGGCTTTAAAATCCTAAAACCAGGGCCGGAGAGATGGCTAAGCAGAAGACCTGAGTTCAGATCACACACCCACATTAGGTAGCTCTCGACTGCCTGTAACTCTAGTGCCAGAGGCTCTAGTCATGTACACACATGCAAGCACAAACGCAAGAACGAACAACCAGCCAACCAGCCAACCAACCAACCAACCAGCCAGCCAGCCAGCCAACCAACCAACCAACCAACCAACCAACCAACCAACCAGCCAACCAGCCAACCAGCCAGCCAGCCAACCAACCAACCAAAAAAACCCCTAAAATCAGTTCAATATCTGTGAGGTGGAAGATGGAGCAACAATCAAAGGCCAGCTCCAGCTACAAAGTACACGTGATACTAGCCTGGGCTAAATGAAATCCTATCTCAAAAAAACCAAACCAACCAAACAAACAAACTTCTAAAATGAAGAATCTCATATAGCTTTGTACTTTAATACTTTAAATAGCTTGTAGTTGTGCGGTACAATTCTAGATCTTTTTTTTCTTTTTGTTGACTTAGGGTTTCTCCATGTAGCCTTGGCTGTCCCTGGAATTTGCTCTCTAGACCAGGTTAACTCAGAGATCTGCTGGCGCCCACCTCCTGAGTGTGGAATCAATGGTATGTGCCTCCACTCCTGGCTTCCAGAAGATTTTCAAATAAGTTACTTTATGGATTTTCTTTTCTTTTCTTTTTTCTTTTTGGTTTTTGTTTGTTTGTTTGTTTTTTGAGACAGGGTTTCTCTGTGTAGCCCTGGCTGTCCTGGAACTCACTTTGTGGACCAGGCTGGCCTCAAACTCAGAAATCCTCCTGCCTCTGCCTCCCAAGTGCTGGGATTAAAGGTGTGCGCCACCACCACCCGGCGATTTTCTTTTCTTGATGGGTCCTGCCATGTAGTCCACACAGGCTTTTAACTCATACTCTTCCAGCACTGGCTTCCTGAGTGCTAGGGTTGTAGGCGTGTGCCATCATCCTAGGACTGCAGGCGTGTGCCATGTAAAGACTTCTAAAGATTTCCCTACTACACTGCCCCACGAACAACACTTGCACTAAGTACTTAGCTTTTGTGTAAGAATCACAGCTGGGGAGTGTATCCAGGGCTTTTGCACGTCCCTGTTGCTACAGTGGCAAAGCTGAATAGAGCAGCTGAGGTGGAACCACCGGTGCCTTAAAGCCCAGAAGGTTGTCCACGCAACGCCTGACTCTGTGCCGTACTGCAGGGTGACCAAACCACCTCACAGCTTAATAAAACAAACTCACAACACTCATTCACTCAACAAACACCATTGTGTGTCCTGAACCTGACTGTCGGCTTTGTTCTAAGTCCAGGAAGCACGGGAAAGAACAGAATCAGAAACACTACTCTCTCTTTCAAATGGGTAAGACAAACACCTGAGGCAGAAGATCTCTAAAATTAATCTTGAATTTACTCTTTAGCTTAGACTGGCCTTGAACTCACATATAAAGCTCCACTCTAGGAAAAAGAAAATCCCTTTGAAAAAACACATGCTATAAAACTCCTGGGTCAGACAGTTGGCTGCAGCAATCACCCACAGCCGTCCAGCTGAATACCCAGGAGAAGAAAGTTTCTGCTGTGCACAGAGCATCTCCATTTCCCATCCCACCAGAAAACCTTGCCATCTCTGCTTTCGGGGTCTCAGTGACTCCTCAGAGCTGATAAATAATCCTGGCTTCCTAACAACCTGTTCTGGACAGGAAAAATTGTTTACTAGGTCACAGTGCACACAAAATGAATACCAATAAGTGATCCATGCATCTACAGATGTAGGGGAAATAACAGCTTCCGTTGTGTTTTGAGCTTGCCTCTGATCACTGTGACCAGGCAAATGGATGGATTTGGGAACAGCCCAGGGCTGTCCCCAGACAATGTGGACTACGGTCCCAGTGTGAGCCCTATCTGGTACCCTCATTTCTCACAGTAAGGAGAGGTCATGCAGAAAGCCATGCTGCTCTCCTTTTTAAGCTCTGACATGAAGCAAACTTCTCATGAAGTCTATGAGAGCATAGACTTAGGGCTATAAATATACTCTGTAAGACAGAAAACATCCAGTTAAAAGTTATTTATTAAAAAATATTTTTTACTATTTTTTTTTTTTGAGACAGGGTGTCTCTGGCTGTCCTGGTACTCAATCTGGAGACCAGGCTGGGCTTGAACTCAAGAGATCCTCCTGCCTCTGCCTCTGAAGATCTGGGATTAAAGGTGTGCACCACCATGCTCAGTATTTT
Source organism: Tokudaia tokunoshimensis (assembly GCA_036184795.1). Lineage (NCBI taxonomy): Eukaryota > Metazoa > Chordata > Mammalia > Rodentia > Muridae > Tokudaia > Tokudaia tokunoshimensis. The sequence goes on along the minus strand of BTHU01000020.1, from coordinate 15,182,810 downwards.
CTACTAATTTCTGATTCTGTATCAAATTACGACAGGGAACGATGCTACACAGAATAACTGCTTAGACCCCTATACAGAATACAATCACCTCATTATAATACAGTGACAAATTCAAGTCATTTACTTCACAAAAGATTCATCATTAGTATATAGTTCTCCATAACAAAATATTTTATAAAGTTTATCTTCATATTTCAGTTAGAAGTTAGCTAATATAAAATGATACTGGCTTTAAAAAACATCCAAACAATGACTTAATTTCTTTTCTCACAAAATTTAAGGACATAATTGTCTGAAGTCTCTCTACTGCCCTTAAGGACCACTTGAGGACTGGGGTGTAGTTAGTGGTAGAGGGCTCGCCGAGAAGGAGCAAGGCCCTGAATGCCACCCTAACATTCAGGAATACCTTAAATCCCAGCAATCAGGAAACTGAGGCAGGTAGACCTCTGTAAGCTCCAGGCCAGGAGGGGTTACCTAGTGAGAGCCTGTCTCAAAAAAGAAAAAAAAAGGCTTTTGGAAGCACGTATATTCAAGGGAAACCCTTCAATATGCTTAGCATTAAATCCACAGGAGAGCAGCTTCTCTTTGCCTTTTCTCTCAAGAGCGAGGGATAAACCCAGGACTGCTCGTACCAGCCAGGCATGCAGCTGCTCAGCCAGCCCTAGCTCTGGTCCCCTTGATGGATTAAGAAGTCAGTCTTTTCTCAACCGTTTCCTGGTACGCAATGAACCGCCTCAGGTTCATCCTCACGTTGTCGAGAACACACAGCTGATCTGGACTGTACTTGCTCCTCCCTTCTTTCCGTATCTGGTGAGACAGAGTCAGAGAGAATGAACACATAGCGCCTAATGTGTTATCTATTAGTAACTCACTTAAGTAAAACAACTATTTTATAAACATGACATTTCAAAGAATATAGTCAAAGTTTTACTCTAGATTAAATAGAATATGGAACATGAAGAAAAGAAAAATGACTATGTGGCTATTTTTTTTTCCTTTTCCATTGTCACTGAGTCAAACAACACTGTCCCTCAATCAAACACAGAGCTCGCTGATCTGGCTAGTCTCATTAGCCAGTTAGTTTTTGGGATCATCTGTCTCTACCTTCTGAGCTGAGACACCACCTAGTGTTTTGGTGGGTAAATGTTGATCTACAATCTTTTTTTTCAAGACAGGGTTTCTCTGTATAGACCCTAGAACCCACTCTGTAGACCAGGCTGGCCTCAAACTCAGAAATCCACCTGCCTCTGCCTCCAAGTGCTGGGATTAAAGGCATGTGCCACCACTGCCCGGCGTTGATCTACAATCTTATCTCCTGGTTTTCACACTTGCATGGTGAATCCTCTAACTGAACTATCTCTCCAACTTGAATACACACATAGTTACAAGCCAATTGCACACCTTTGACCCCAATATTCTAGCGGCAGTGATAGAGGCAGATGAATCTTTCTGAGTTTGAGGCCAGCCTGATCTACATGGTGAGTTCCAGGACAACCAGGGTTACGTAGAGAGACCCTATCTCAAAAAAAAAAAAATATCAAAGGAGAGAAAAAAGTTCTATAAATAAGAACCATGAATATAAAGATTGAAGTTTATGGAAATCAAATTATAACCCACCCCTAGTCTTTTTTATTAAAAGATTTTTTTTATTTATCTTTAATTAAAAATGATTTAATTTTATTTGCATGAACACTTTGCTTACATGTACATATGTGTCCACATGAATGCCTGGTACCCACAGAGGTCAGAATAGGACAATGGGTCCCCTGGAGCTGGAGTTAAGATGGTTGTGAGCCATCATGTGGATACTGAGAGTTGAAGCTGGATTTTCACAAAAGCACCAAGTGCTCTAAACCACTGAACATCTCCCCAGACCCTTTATTTCATGTGTATGGATGTTTTGCTTGCACGTATGTCTGTGCACTACATACCCACAAAGGTCAAAAGAGGGCGCCAGATCCGTGGAACTGGAGTTGTAAGTACCCATGTAAGAGCTGAGAATCGAGCCCAGGTTCCCTGAGAGAGCAGTCAGTGCTCTTAACAGTGACCACCTCTCCAGCCCTCACTTCTACTCTTAAGCACCAATTCTTAAAATTTCCTACAGAACGGGCTGGTGGGGCCCCTACTGGTATCTCTACTAAGTTTCTGATCTAGAGGCCAGGAACTGCAGGCTAAGAATCCACATTCTGCCCTCTATAATAAATGAGATTAACTCAGAATTTAAAAAAAAGAAAAAAAAAGTCCACATTCTGAATAAGACAACAGGTGATGCTGTGGGAACTGGGAGGGGAGGGAAGAGGGAGAGAGGGGAAGATACTTTTGAGAAGCATAGCTTTAGACAAATTCTCTAGTCCAACATATGGAACTGTATTCAAATGCAACTTGAAGCTTCTAATGCCTCCTTTTTACAGAAATGTATCTATCTCCATTTTACACAAATGGGCTATGTTTTAAAACTGTAGGTCATGTATAGTTACTTGCCAAGTATCTATAAGGTCCTGGATTCCATTTCCAGTAATATAAACCAGAGTCAAAATAAAAAACCTCAAACTCCACGCTGTAGGCTGGCCTCTGGCTACTAAAGAAAGGTCACCATGGCTCTCTCCCGCAGAGGAAACCAAAACTCCAGCAGTGAAACCGTCTACCGCAGCAATGCATGCTCAACAGGAAAACTAGCCCATCAACGGCCTCCAGCGGTTCAGGTTGCTCTCCCAGTTCAGAGATTCCATAAAGCTTTCAAAGCACCGCCTTCTTCAGAGTTTTGTTCTTTATTTTTCAGTGCTGAGGATTAAACCCTGGGTCTCACAAATGCTAAACACATACTCTACTTGGAGCCACATTTCCAACCCTCATTCATTTTATCTTTGAGATAGGATCTTATTGTGCACCCAGGCTGGCCTGGGACTCAGGATTCACCTCCAAGTTTTGGGATTAGAGGCTGGCACCACCACATCCGTCTGGAAGGTCTGATCACTCTGCCTAATCTGTTTTGCTGGCAGCTGTGGAGGAACGGGGTAAACTTCATTCTCCTTATCTCAAAGGCTCCTTGTGCAGAAATCTAAGGCTTTTATGAACAATGTAGGCACTGCACACATATAAAAATAGGTCTTGGATAGTATTAAGTAAAAACAGAAGAAAATGTGATTATGTTATGCTATTTTTTTTTGGATGAGAAAGGAAGAAATCCTAGGTACATTTGTCTCTGCTTAAAGCACCACCACTCACTGGGGCTGTAGAGATGGCTCAGAGATTAAAGAGCAGTGGTTGTTCTTCCAGAGATCCTGGGTTTGCTTCATAGCACTGACCTGGTAGCTCAGAGCCATCTGTACCTCCAGTGCTGGGGGATCTGACACCATCTTCTGCTTCCATTGGCACTCACATATGCACAGGCAAAAATGTCCATATAAAAATAAATATATCTCAAAAGGAAAAGAAATTCTTTTTATTTTAGGGGTGCTTGGAATGTAGCTCAAGGGTAGAGTGCTTGCCTAGCATATGTGACTCCTAAAAGGAAGGATGGACAGACGGATAGAAGAAAGGAAAAGAAAACAACCAACCCTCTAAAATGGAAAGATTCAAGTTTGGTCCTACAATTCCTAGGCACTGGCATAACTCAGGGGTAGAGCACATGCACAGCACAATTGTGTTCAATTCCCAGCACCAAAAAAAAATAAAGAAAGGAAAACAAGGCTCTTGGTTGCTCTTATTGAGCTAATACAACAGTTGCTGTTCTCCAGGACAGAGCATCCTGAAGATGCCTTCTTTCCCCAAGTTAAAGATACTCACAACAAAGCTAACATACAAAGCACATTATAGCATATAAAAGATGTTTAAAAGTCTATGAAAATGCTTTTAAAGCATTTCTACATCGGAGCTCTGGTGACGTCATGAAGAGCTTGTCAAGGTACCACTCTGGCTCCGTTCAATTCCTGAAACCCAGCGCCATTCTGAAGAAGGGTGACAGCCAACAAGCATTTCACTGAGTGCTCCGGATGGAAGTGCTGGGCTACCATTGAAGTAACAGGAATTCCTACACACCCGCCAAGCTGCTTGCCCCTTCTTCTCAGGCTGCTGAGACCTGGGCATTTATTAAGAAAGCAATACAAACCTTCATTTTGAAGACTGGCTGGAATTCTTTCAAAGACGCTAATAATTTAATTTGAACTGAAGCCTTTTCAGCTTCTTCACCATCTGCAAAAACATCAAAGAGGGCATCCAAAGCCTCTCCTGTTACCACAAGGGAAGGGTCTTTGGTGGCAACTTCCAGCAGAAAGCACCCAATGGTCTACAAAAAGCAAACAGGATAATGAAAGTCAGTCTCCAAAATGATTGATGACAAATGTGCCAACAGCTCCCATATTCTACTTCATACAAAGATACCAGGGAAGAAGGAAACCCTTTAAAGGTCTAAAGACGTTACACACAGCTACAAATATGCCAAGCATAATATGATCAAGATAAGCTAAATATGTTATAGTTTATATTACCAAATCAAGTGAACTGAGGTCTATAAATGACATGAAAATTTGATTTTAGAAATTACTGAAGTTTTCCTTCTGGCTTCTCATTTTTAACAATAATCACTACCACCCTCGATCCCAGCACTCAGGATGGGAGGCGGGCAGAACTCTGTAAGGCTAGCCTAGTCTACAGACTGAGTTCCAGGACAATAACAAAGTGAGACCCTGTTTCAACAAAACAAGATAGAAACAACAAATCACAAGACTAAAGTGACACTCTCATTTTACTTCACTGTGTTGTTTTTGTTGTTGTTTTCGACACATGGTCTCATGTCACTTAGCCTGGCTGGCCTCAGATTCATTACAGTCAGGGATGACCCTGAACTTCTGATGCTCCTGCTTCTACCTCCCATGTGCTGAGAATACAGAAAAGTGCCACCTAGCCTGGCTACCGTGTGTACTTTTAACATACATTGTTCTTTTTTTCTCTCCATAATTAGTTAGCTTATGATGAGAACATTCCCAATCTGCAAAGGCCTCTTCCAGAATAGTCTGATTATAGTTTGGTTGTTCTGTGGGAGTGAGACATGTAACCTGTTAAGGGGGTGGGGGACGGAGACTGTCACAATATGAGGTCCAAAGTCCTCCAGTACCATGCTAATCAGTTAACCTCTCTGGGCTCTAAGTTTTTCCTTTTAATGTAAGTAGTGCAGATAACCTCTATGACAGTATTAGGCTTAATATCCTAGAGTGTACTATGAAGCATACATCTCATATATGAAGTAGTCTTATTAAAAAGGCTGGACCATGGAGGAGGGTAGGTATAGCTGGAAGGAGGACGTATGGGAGTATAATCAAGAAGCATTGTATACACAGACAAATGTCCAAAAAATTAAAAAGAAAAAAAGAAAAAAAAAGGATAAAATCAAAAGCATTGGAGCTAACTTCTCATTTGCAGGAAATGCAGTGGACAGGGGAACAGGACTAAGCAACAAGATACAGTCTGTGCAACTATTCAAGGAGGTACAGAGAGCAGGGGATGCTAAGGTAAAACTTTTTTAGCAAGAGAGATGAAGATCTCAAGATCTCAAGTAATACATAGCTTAGGGGCTTCACTTGCAAAAAGGACTATCTTTCAGACAGTTGGAAAGCGGTGGATATGAATCAGCCATCAGACTGTTGGCTGTACAACGCATAAGAATGGCAGTTACATGAAGAAACTGTCCCTATTGTAACAGACACACAATGAACCAACGGGCTCCCTCCTCTCAGATGACTATAGCTCTGTCAAGCTGACATAAAACTAGCCAGGACAGCAATGTGCTGAGGGAATTCCTAGAGTGCTGACAAGCCAGAATTGCTGACAGAGCGATGGAAGGCGTGCCTATGAGGAGTTTCTCAGAATGCATCTTATCTGACCTAGCAGAATAAAACACATAATTAACACCACAGCAAAGCCAAAAAGTCACTTTTATTCATTTATTTAAAAATATTATTTATTTTAATTATATGAGTATACTATAGCTGTCTTCAGACACACTGGAAGAGGGCATTAGATCCTATCAGAGATGGTTGTGATCCACCATGTGGTTGCTGGGATTTGAACTCAGGACCTCTGGAAGAGCAGTCAATGCTCTTAACCACTGAGCCATCTCTCCAGCCCCAAAGGTCACCTTTAAAAATTCCATATTTGGGCTTACGCTGAAGACAAATTTATTTTTAAGAAAGCACATCAGAAGAAAAGTTAAATGGAAATGAGGCTCATCTTTTCAAGTACTTATTAAAGCCCAAGAGCATATTCTAATAACTTCATTAGTAATTTCTTTATACTATTTGTTCTTATTATGAATTCCTGATCATTTAGGTTATAAACCAACTGTTTACCTTCAGAGTTTCAAGTGTGCCGTACTCTTTGGCTAGGACGCTGCCAGTGATCCCTGAAATACTGACCACATTCACTCTGACCCCGATGCTACTACTATGAATGCCTTCTCTGCATAGCGTCATCAGCTGCTCAGGTGTCATACACTGTTGAGAGAAAAGAAATATTTGCAGGCATTTATTTACTTATCTCATGTGTATATGAGTGTTCATGTGTGTGGGTTGTGTAACAGTTTTCTCTGACATTGTAACATTCCATCTTACAGGGAAGCTCTTTAAACAGGAAGGTTTAAACACCTGAAATAGCCTCAGGAAGTCCCTGAATCTGATCAAATTCACTAGGCCCCTCCCTGCCAAAGTAAGCAAAAAGCCGAGCATCCCTCTCAGATACAAGGAAGCCAAGCTGCAAAGCTGAGAGGGAAAGACTCCTGGACTAGTCCAGCGCCTGGAAGAAACAGGAAGCAGCTGAGCTGCCAGGAGGAGGTTTAGACCAACTGAGTTACTTGGAAAGGACACTGTCCAACCTATTGAGCTGCAGACTGTGAAGTGTACACCGGGTGCTGGGTGGGTGTTTTATGATGCAGCTGTCTTCTATTCCTGTACGTAACCCCTCACTCACATTCCAGTGAAAAATCAATAAACTCATTGGTTCACCAAGTTAGACTTTGTTGGTAAACATACTTTGGTTTGTCATCAGATCCATATCTGACCTGAGTAGACTTGTGTGTTGCATCTTCTCAGGAAAAGTTTCATCACGCAACAGTGGGCATCTATGTGCAGGTGTGTGTATGGAGGTCCAAGGCTGATTATACCCTATCTTATTCATTGAGTCCAGCTCTTTTAGTTGAACCCAGAGCTTGCCTGTGCAGCCACTGTGACTAGTTTGCTCCAGGTATTCCATCTCCACCTTCAGAGCTCTAGAATTACAGGCAGGCCACCCACCCACACAGCATTGTATGGACTCCAGAGATCTGGACTCCCACTAGCACAGGGGAGGGAAGGACTGAGGCTCCTATATATGGTCCATGTCAGAATGGGGGCCAACCTGAAAGAGTTCCTGTTAATATGTATCAATTTTTGAACCAAAAAGAATAACTTGGCTGGTGTGGTAGCTAATGCCACAGGCTACAAATCATGCCAACACTTAGGGTGGGCAGTAGGATCAGGTCAAGGCCAGCCTGAGCTATATAATGGAACCCTATTTCAAAATAAATAAAATGGGTATAAAACTGAGTGCACAGCGAGACTAAAAGAAAGCATGTGTGAAGACAGGTTCAGTCTCAGCAACAGACAGATAAACAAAACGAGGAGCAGGGAGAAGGGGAGGGGAGAGCAGCGTGAGTCACATTAGAGGCTACCAGGGTTCATCTATTCACTAATGAGATAACGGGTCAGACAAATTTACTTTTAAGAAAGCCCATCAGGAAAAAGGTAAATGAAATGAGGCTCACCTTTACAAGTACTTATTTAATACACAGTTTTATTAAAGCCAAAGGGTGCATTCTAAAAACTTCATTAGCAATTTCTTTATACAATAGCTTATCACATATTCCTTTCCTTATTTATTTATTTATAGGATAATATCTTTAAAAACTTGACACAAGCGATGTCAAATTTACTAACTGACCAATGAGATGATGTCCTACATGCAGTACTGCACAAAGAAGACGGACGAAGCTGGGCATCTCTAGAGAGCAACCTGAAAGGACCTAGGCAGCTGTGACCAACGGCTGCTAAAAACCTAAAGTGAACATACGAGGACACGATCTGTGATTTAAAGTATAAAATACATACAGCAATATGAATTTTTCTTGCTGAAAATTATGAACCTGAATCTAATTCGATGTAGGCCGTAATACAGACTGGAGGTGGAGAGTATTAAAAAACACTATCAGATATACTATTCAAATCTGACTGTTGAGAACAGCAAGATTCTTCCATGAATAAATGGTGGTGCAAGGGGAAGGAAGCTGGGTAAGGAAACCATGACAGATTAGGAGCTGGGATATAGGAATATACAAAAACTACTGAACTGTACACTTCAAATGGATAAAATGTATAGTGTATAAAATCACTTCTCTATAAAGCTGTTTAAAAAAATGTATCAAACTTGCTTAAATAAAACTTAACATTTAAAATTATGTTCTTATTAAGGCGTAAGCACCTGGAAATGTGCTGTGGCACCTGTGTGTGGAGATTAGGGAGCAATTCTGTGGAGTCAGGTCTCTCCTTCCTCTTTTACATAGGTGCTCAGGGGTGTAGGCTTGCCATAAGTAGTACATTTACTCACTGAGTGGACTGGCTGGTTTTGTGTGTCAACTTGACACAAGCTGGAGTTATCACAGAGAAAGGAGCTTCAGGTGAGGAAATATCTCCATGAGATTCAGATGTAAGGCATTTTCTCAATTAGTGATCAAGGGGCAAGGGCCCATTGTGGGTGGTGCCATCCCTGGGCTGGTAGTCTTGGGTTCTATAAGAAAGCAGGCTGAGCAAGTCAGAGGAAGCAAGCCAGTAAGAAACATCCCTCCATGGCCTCTGCATCAGCTCCTGCTTCCTGACCTGCTTGAGTTCCTGTCCTGACTTCCTTTGGTGATGAACAGCAATGTGAAAGTGTAAGCTGAATAAACCCTTTCCCCCCGACTTGCTTCTTGGTCGTGATGTTTGTGCAGGAACAGAAACCTGACTGAGACACTGAGCCATCTTGTCAGCTCCTTCTTTTTGTTTTTTTAAAGATATTGTCTTATAAACAGACAGACAGACAGACAAAAGAGCTAAACATGGTAGTGCATGTAAGAGCAGAGACAGGTGCATCTAGTGATTTTGAGGTCAGCCTGGTCTACCCACCAGGTTCTAGTACAGTCAGGGCTACATAATAGAGTCCCTGTCTCAAATAGAAAAAAGAAAAGAAAATAGATAAGAGGGTCTAAAGAGATGGTTCAGCCGTTAAGAGCTCTGTGCTCTTGCAGAAGACCTGGCACCCACATGGCAGCTCACAACTGTCTGCAACTCCAGTTCTAGGGAATCCTGACACCCTCACACAAACATACAGGCAAAACACCAATGCACATATAATAAAAAATTTTTTAAAAGATTTACTTATTTTATGCATATGAGTACACTGTAGCTGTTTTCAGACACACCAGAGGAGGGGATTGAATCCCATTACAAGTGGTTGCTGGGAACTGAACTCAGGGCCTCTGGAAGTGCAGTGCTCTTAATCACTGAGCCATTTCTCCAGCCCTCAGGAAATAATTTTTTTAAAAAGCAAAAAGATAGACTCCATCTTGTAGTCCGGGCTGACCCTGGACTCATGGTCACCCTCTGACTTCTCAGTCCCCAATGTTGTGATTACAGGTGTGAGCATCCAATTTAAGATACAGAACAAAACAATTATCAAAAAGGACAGTGCTAAGGCAGTCTGTGGAAAATGAACTGTTTTGCCTCTGGAGTGATGATATTAGCATTTCAGCTTTAAAAACCTAACAGTCTGTCAGACATACGTAATCAGATAATCTATTGGTGAAGTGTGATTTAAAATACTCTGAGAAGATTCAAGATGAAGGGGAAGCAAAGCGTATGGATGCCCACCGTTAATCACAGCACTTGGGAGGCGGAGATGGGCATTTAGGCCAGCCTGGTCTAGTCACTGAGTTCCAGAATAGCCTGGGGTACATAGTGAGACCCTGTCTTTGTTTTAAAAGAAAAAAAATGTTCACAAAATGCAGAGGAAATGAACAAAACAAGGAGACAGGACACTATACTGCTGGGGACTTGACCGAGGTGTGCGTCCTCGTGGAGTCTCCTTGATAAGACTATAAGTTCCTCACCGAGAGAGGACTCAGGAAGGCAGAGGTGAGGGTTTCTAGAATAAAGTATTCCAAAAAGACCAACAACATCTAGAGAAAATGTTTACAGCATAAACATCAACTAAGGAGCGTCATACAAAGGCAGCCCCCATGTGAGGCTGCAGGCTGGGGGAGGGGCACTTTTCTACTTCAAGCACTTCCCTTGTCTTCTCACACTGTCTTTCTACTCTTCTAGCAGGGGTTCCCCCACTTTGGTTAATGTGCTTGCAAAACACAGAATCTTTTCAAGCTTCTCCCAAGAAGTTTGTATTATCTTACCTGTGGAATGTTCTTGGAGGCCATTGTTTGCAAAAGGGCCCTCAAAGCACTGCTTATGGCTTCTAGAAAATCAGCATGTTTAGCAAAATCTAAAACACAAAAGGTTGCCACAAAACACCAAGATGAAGTGCAAGTTTTCTCTTCTAGAAGACAAACTATTTTGTAGGAAAAGAAACAGGTTTAAAACAAAGCACACAAATGGTAGCTTACACTGTTATTAACAAAAGCATTTTTTCTTTCAGATTTATTTTATCTTAGGTGGATGAGTGTTTGGCCTTCCTGTATGTCTGCACCATGAGTGCAATGCCCAGGGAAGCCAGAAGAGGGCATTAGATACACTAGAATGAGTTGTGTGTCTCCCTGTGGGTGGATTCTGGGAACAAGTTAGCTGCTTACTACTTGAGCCATCTTGCCAACTCCCAACAAAAGCATTCTTGATATATTTAAGTGGAATGTTTACTTATCAGTCTCTGTACACTTTCAAGTAAGTTTGAAAGAAGACTGCAGAAGGAACAGGGAGTGACCTACAGAGGTCCTGACTTACAATGCTGGGTTTTCACCAGACTAACACTTGACACAGGATAAACTCGGTTTTGGGGGTGTCTCATCTCTCAGAGGTCTCCACTGTGGGGCTGGCAGACTGTGGGAGAGTCATCTTCTACACTAGTGTTCTTAACAGTACAGGCCCGTGGTTCAAAGCCTCAGTCTTGCTCTTCTCCTACTGTACTTTCCTATGCATGACAAACAGGACAGCAGCAATACACAGCTGAGCTAGCACAGCTACGGCAGGGACAAGTGAGGGCCACCCAGGTGAGCGACCCACCTGGCACATTAGGACCGTACTTTCTTTTTCTTTTCTTTTCTTTTTTTTTTTTTCTTCCCGAGACAGGGTTTCTCTGTGTAGCCCTGGCTGTCCTGGAACTCACTTTGTAGACCAGGCTGGCCTCAAACTCAGAAATCCTCCTGCCTCTGCCTCCCAAGTGCTGGGATTAAAGGCGTGCGCCACCACTGCCCGGCTAGGACCGTACTTTCTAAAGATGCACAGCAAACCTGCCTGGCCCATGCCATCTGACACCTCACCTTTTACCTCCCACACGCAGAGTCTGATTCCCTTTTCTTAAACATGGGTGTGACTTTATCTTTAACCACACCCACAACAGGACAGGTTATAACAAGCAATGTGACGTGCAGCTGACTCATAAGTGTGTACTTTTTCCTCAGACTGGGAACCCAGCCAATTGTTTTGAGAAGGTTCAAGTCACGTCTGAGTGTCCAACCGGATGATTCTAGCACCAAGTTCACTGTAAATGAACAAAATCTTAAACAATTCTGGCTATGGTCTCTAAGTTTTCCAATGGAAACCCCAGTCTCCTGGATTCCACCTCAGCTATAGTGACACTCTGCCCAGATAATTCTGTTAATGTGTATACAAGGAGCTCCTGTGCAGGATGTCTCCTAGAATCCCTGGTGCATACAAGGAGCAACCATGGAGACATAACCACTCAAATACCTTCAGACATCTCCCAGGAGAGGAGCAACTCCCTGTAAAGGAGAATCACTGCCTAGACACTGTGGAATGGAGACAAATCACCTTCACCATTCTGCCTAAATTCCACACCCAGAGAAACTTTGAGAATAACAACGATAAGACAGAGTATCACTGTGGTTCTCAGGCCGTTTAAGAATTCACAGGCTCAAGAAATCCTTCTAACTCAGGCTCCAGAAAAGCAAGAGACTGAAGGTATACTAATCATGCCTATTTGTTTAGCCATAAAGTTTGTGGGAGATCTGATAAATACCACCAGATACCATGGCTTATTGCCCTGCTGTGCCTGGGACATTGTCCTATTTCTGATACCTCCTTTTTAAGTTGCCTGGCAAAGAGACAGGCAGCATCCCACAATTTCCTTCCTTCCTTCTTTCCTCCCTCCCTTTTGACAGGGTTTCTCAGTGTGGTCCTGACTGTCCTGGAACTCACTTTGTAGACCAGGCTGACCTTAAACTCACAGAGATCCTCCTGCCTCTGCCTCCCAAGTGCTGGGATTAAAGGTGTGTGCTGCCCAGCTCCACAATTTTCTTAACACCGGGTCTCCCTATAGTCCATGCTGGTCTCAAACTATCTACTCTCCTGTCTCAGCCTCACAAGTACTAAGAGTACAAAGATGCAACTTGATACCAGGCGCATAACGTAAGATTATTTTTATTTATTATTACTGTGTGTGTGTGTAAGTGCAGGTGCATATGTGCACACACCCATGGAGGTCAAAGGACAATACACAGAACCTTCTCTCTTTCCACGCTGGAATCCAGAGATCTACCTTGGGTCCTTGGGTTTTCACCGAAGCAAAGCTTTTTACCTGCGGAATCATCCTACTAGCCCCCAACAAACTTAACCAAGGCTTATTTTATCTTTTGGGCTTTTCATTTTTAGATACTATATGTACTAAAGAAGGGAGTTCCTGTAATTAGCATAGCACAGATAACAGAGCAGCTTTAGGGTCAGACACACCTTGGACAAACTCCTGCACGACACATGCCAGCTCAGTTTGGTCCTGGCTCAACTGCTCTCCAGAACCCTTTACATTTAGCACAGCCCCTCACACCATTCTGCCCTCATTTTTTTCCTTCACAGCTGAAATTAAACAGGAGAGAAATGAGCTCTATAACCAGCAACCCCCAAGCCTAGCCATTTACTCTGGTATTAGATAGCATGTGGCATAAAGTCAGAGGTCAAGAAGCATGAGCTAGGGCTGGTGAGATGGCTCAGTGGTTAAGAGCACTGACTGCTCTTCCAGAGGTTCTGAGTTCAAATCCCAGTAACCACATGGTGGCTCACAACCATCTATAATGAGATCTGACACCCTCTCCTAACATGTAGGTTCTATATGCAGATAGTAAAGTTAAAAAAAGGAAGCACAAGCTAAATGATGGTCTTACTACAGTTTCTCCCCTATTTGCTAAAACCTGGTGTGCAACAGAGGCTCCACAATTGATGTGAAGATATTACTATTAGTATTCAAGAGTTTCCATGTGCCTGGTCCACACAGTGAGCTGCAGACAACCAAGGCTACACACAAGGACACTGTCTCAAAAACCACGAAACCTCCTGAATATCACAACAGTACCACAGGCATCCTAGGGCAACCAAGCCTCATCAATTAGAGGGAAGTCATAGCTAGTACTGTAAACCTACCAAGAACCATGTGTGGAGAGGTCATGGCCCTAGAGGTGACCTTGTTACTACCATACTACCAAAGTAATAGTTTCCAACTGCCTCAGAGACTTATCCCTATCTGCATAAATAAGTGCAGACCTACAACTGCTCAAATGCAGAGAGTAAGTGACTCTGGGGTGCTCAGCCCCAAAGGACAGCTCTAACACAGCTCCCACATTGAAGGTTCAGGGAACATCACAGAGGAGGGAGAAGGAAAGACTGGAGAAGCCTAAGGACCAAGAGCACTGCTGCAAGAGAGTTTCTTTTGAGCAGGGATGTTGCTCCTATGAATCCTCTGCAGTATGGCTGCTGAGGGAGGGAGAGCAAGTTTTCCTTCCTGTTTTGATTGCTTTCCCAGAGAAAAGACCATAATCCTACCTGGTCAGCCCCGAGTACATGCAGGTGGGGCAGCAATGGCCTGACCGAACCAGAGCGTTGTATGTCTATGTATGTCTATGTTTGTAATAGGAATAAATATAGAATGGGGTCAGAAGAAGGTGACAGGGAAAAGACAGGAGAAGTGGGGTAGAAACAATGCAGATATAGTATACTCGTGTATGAAATCCTCAAATTAAAAAAGACACAAATAAAGACTCAAATATCCTAATGAAGATTTGATACTTATGACATTAATTTAAACACACACACACACACACACACACACACACACACACACACACACACACACACACACCCTACTGGCACACCCTGACTGTCATTGACAATGATAATAAGTGGCTGATAGAATCTTGGAAAGGGTCCTGAGGTTAGATATAATAACATTCCATTTATAACATGGATCTAACAGCCTAAGTTCCATTCTTAAAGTTCTGCTATGTCCAAGTAGTCTTTTACCTGGCTGAGAAAAAAGAAGTTGTGACAGGTGCTGAGCAAGCGTCTGAAGAGCGGGGGCTCCACCGAGATGCTCTATGTCCAGGAGAGACAGGAGACTCTGGAGACACGTAAGGGCTCTACACTGAATAGTGTTCATTCTGCAAAGAAAGGAAACAATCTCGAGTTGATACCCTGGACTTGTATGGCCTACTGACTTGTGCTACTGCTGATGTGGATTATGGCATTGCATCTTGCTTTATACTCCAAGCTACCTGGAGCTCACTATGCAATCTATGCTGGCTTTGAGTTTGTGGTCCTCTTGAACACTGCGATTAGAGTCACGAGCGTCAAGCCTGGCTCAGTGTCAATTGTTAACCTAAGCTTCAGAGTCTATCTAGAGTCCCTATAAGTTCAAGGACTGCTGACACACTCACAAAGACTAACTCGAGCCACTCGTCTGTCAGTCACAGTGCCGAAGCACTCAATGGCCCTGAGCACAGTTCATCTGTGAGTGCCGAGTCTCTCTCTGCTCGGCCTTGTACAGGTAACTCCTTACGTTTATTTTTTTATTTTTATAGTTTGCAGCTCTGGGGACTGAGGCTGTACACCACACGATAGACGAGCACTCTGCACTGGACTTCCTGTCAGTCCACTCTGCTCCACAGGTTGCTCAGGCAGAGCATGGACTTGTGACTGACCCTCCTGCTTCACTTCAGCCTTGGGCAGTTGAGATTACAGACTCCCACCCCAGCCTGCCTTCTTTCTCCAGGAGCTTCCTTAGGCAGTCACTGGCTGTGTGTCCCTGAATAGGTTAGTGTTGCGTAGTTGTGTGGTTTGTGAAGACAGAGCCAACATGTGCATGTTTTGTGTCTTATTCACTCAGCTCATCACAGTGAGTTCTGCTGTGTTGGGGTGGTTCCAGTTCAGATCCTCTTTACTGACGAATGCCAACTTCTTAAACATTTGACTACCACAGACATCAAAGTTGGGGCAACTATGTCCCACACTGCTGTAAGTATTCAATCTCACACCAGGATCCCAGCACTCAAGGGACACAAGTTTCTGCAGGGTACATATCAAGGCAGGTCTTGGGAGCATTTTCTAGTCAATATTTCAACATTTCACATAATGACAAAATGATAAATGTGTCTGAAAATCTGAAGTTTCTTACTTCCTAATCAAAGGTTTCCAAGTAGGGTTCTTAGAACATATGTCAACTGCAACACTGTTTGGTGAAGATGTTTTCTCAAAAACCTAGGAAAGAAAGGATTGAAAGGAAAACAGGAAAAAAATAAAGGGAGATCATCTTAAACAGGATTTCTCTATAAAAGTCAGACTTGTTATTTACAAGTTAAGGTGGTCAGGACGGAATTACATGTGTGTCAGTTCGGCTTTATGCCCAAAGCCACCAGTCCCTGCGGTGAACAGCTTACACCAGCCATGCCCACACCCTAACCGGAGACCAGGATGAAACTACTAACCTTCTCTGGAATGAGGCAGTTAGTAAGGGCAGAGTGAATCTCATGGGACAGGCACAATGGGGACATCAGCTGTCCACTGCACTCACTGAAGGAGCTTTCCATAAAGGCTTCACTTTCGTCACTACTAGAAAGCTCTTCCCACTCATCATCCGAGGGATCTGAGGAGAGGGCAAACCAGGTGTAACTGGGGTATCAAAGAAGCTCCCATGGAGGCCGCTCCTGGTGTGGGGGCGGGAATTGGGGTGGGGAAACGTCCAGTGTAAGATGGGAGCAGACCTTCACTGCAGCACATGTTGACAATGACTTCCAGAGCGGTCTGCTGAGCTGTCAGCAATGCCAAGGTCTCTCTCAGCTCCTTGTCAGTAGGCTTAAATAAATAAATAAATAAATAAATAAATAAATAATGAACACACAAGTATTGTTTTGTATTAGTTTCTTTGATTAGAGTCTACAGTCCGATTTCTGCACTTGAAATAGAGTATTTGGAGGCTAGAATAGGTGGAAGAAAAGCTACAGGAATGCAAATCAGTGCTGTGATTTCCTCTTGGTCCACTAGAGCAAATCTTTGCTAACTGTGTTCTATCTATCACAGGGCTGCATAGTTGTAAAGAATAGATACCTACCTTGAATCTTGACCGCGTGTGTTAAGAAGCTTAGCATGGTAAGATTAAACAAAAGCTTATTTCAGACATATGATGCTTAAACACATATTTTAGCCATCTTCTTTGAAAGACGCATTCAACATATACTTCTGGCCAGGCCTGGGGCACATATCTATTCCAGCACTCAAGTGGTAGTCAGGAAAATCACCTCAAGTCTGAGGCTAGTCTGGTCTATGGAGAGTTTAGTCTGGTCTATAGAGTAAGTTTCAGGCCAGCCTGGGCTTACATATTGATCCTGTCTCAAAAACAAGTGAACATACCCACAAACACTATTAACAAGCCTTAAATTAACAGTGCTTGATAAGTACAGACTGCCTTGATTCCTGATTTTCTATGAAAACTAAAATATAAGCTAACTCTTTTAAGATGGAGGAAAAGAAAAGCTGCACATGGTGGTGCACAGCTTTGACCCCAGCAGAGGCAGGCAGAGGTGGGGCTCTGTGAGATCCGGGTCAGCCTGGTCTACAGAGTGAGTTCTAGGACAGCCAGATCTATATAGAGACCCAGTCACAAAAAACAAAATACAAAATAACAACAAAAGAGATTGGGGGAAAAGCTCCAGAGATGGCTCCGCGTGAGAATCCCTACCGCTCCTGCAGACACCTGTAACTCTAGCTCTGACCTCCATGGCCACCCCTACCCATTTGCACATAAACACACACAGATAAAAATCTAAGAAAAACAAAGATAGAAAAAGACATTTTTCTCTAAAGACATTAATTTCAACAAGTAACATTTCTTAAAATGAATAATATAAACTTATAAATTTGAATTCTTAAATTGCTTACAGAAACTCAATCAGCCACACTGATACCTAGAGTGGAAAAACTTTTAAAATAACATGTACTTTATTGTTTACACACTCAAATTGTATCTGCATCTGTCCTTGACAGTATTCCATAAGTAATGTGTGCATGTGTGTGTGTGTGTGTGTGTGTGTGTGTGTGTGTGTGTGTCTGTGTGTGTGGTGATATGAGGGCAGGGGATGTAACTCAGTAGTGGAGTATTTGTCAAGCATGAGCAAAGCCCGGGATCTGATCCCCAGCACTAAATACAATTAAGTAAGTTAGCAGAAGAAAGCCCTTCTTTTCCATCACTGCACTACAGCGGTTAAGAGTTCAGAGATGGAACCAGGCAGAGAAGGGCAGGACGCTTGCCTATCATACACAAAGCCCACACATGATCTTCAATACTGCACAATCTAGGCACTGTGACATATGTCTATAATCATGGCATTTGAGTGAAGTAGAGACAGGAGGATTAGAAATTACAGGTTATGCTCTGGCTATACAGAAAAATTTGAAACTACCTGGATACATGAGGCCCTGCATTAAAACAAAACAAAACCCAAACAGTCCTCATCTAAAGCTGACTAAAAGCTGTGGGAGGATGTGTGTAAGTGAATGTAAATAGTATTCCATTTCATATAGGGACTTAACGACTAAAGATTTGGAACCTGGGGTGGGGTAGGAGGCTGAGTTAGAGCTAATTCCCTATGAATATGTATTTAAATATCTTATTTCCTCACACTTACTGGGTCCAAAGTTAAAAATATATCTATAGGTCTTATTATGCATTACCATTTTCCTTAACAGAATGTTTGTGCTCATTTAAAATGCACCTAATTAGCCAGGCATGGTACACACACCTTTAATCCCAGCACTAAGGAAGCAGAAACAGATGCATCTCTGGGAGCTTGAGGCCAGTCTCGTCTATACAGCAAGTTCCAGGTCAGCCAGAACTACATAGTGACACTGTTTCCAACAAACAAAAAATAAAATCCCACCAACAAGTCCCTTGTCTGGAAATTAAACTTCAACTTTGGCCTACAGCATCTAACAGAAACGAAGGATGACTGATGGAAGGCACAGACTCTTTCAATGGCAATCCCTGGAATATGAAGTCTGTCTTCTACCTTCACTGTGTATAAAATCCATTTCTATTCGGGTTTGTGACTTTGATGTTCAGCTAAACTAAGAATAGACAGTCACTAAATAGATTTGCTATGGTTCTCTCTATCTGAAATGTATACATATCTATACTAGAGAAAACTCCAAGATTACCTCCCCTTTACAACATCCCTCTACTTCTTACTGTTCTCAAACTGACAAAGAATCAGTCCACAGATGTCACGCTGTCTAAGTAATCAGGAGGAGGGACAACTGAGGAGGTATAGACGGAATAAAGCAGTAGACTGGATAAAAACTATTATCCTGGAAGAGACGGAGGAATCCTCTTATTCAGGCATGTGTTACAAACTGCTCTTTTCTCTGCATATTTGTGTTATGCCTTAAGTTTAATGGTGTAATTTAAGGTATTAAACAGACAGGACTAAAGTGGAATCGATGGGGCCATAAGGAGGGCCTCGCTTACTCTGAGTTTGTACGCCTTGCCTGTGAACAATGCCTCCTAGCACTCTACTGGTACCTAAACACTGGCTGGCCAACTGACTTGTACGTTAATTATAAAGGGTAATGAGTTAAGACTTTAAAAGCAGCTTCTATAGGAGCTGAGCATGGTGGTGCACACTTTTAATCTCAGTACCTGGGAGGCACAGTGGATTGTGGCCAGCCTGGTTTACAGAGTTCCAGGACAGCCAAGGCAATCTGGAGAAATCCTGTCTCAAAAACCAAAACAAAAAAAGTTGGTTTTTTTTGTTTTGTTTTGGTCTGTTTTGCTTTGAGAAAACAAAGGTATTTTATGAGCTCAAGAATTTATTTCTCTCCTTCCCTCCTCTTTCACTGTGTCTTTTTAAAACAATTATCATGCATTCTACTGCAGACAATACTCTCAGCCCTTCTTTGTGCATGCCTATGTAAGTAGTGTAGGCTCATAAGTGCACACGTGCACACAGGCTAAAGCAGGCTTCCTCTATCACAGCCTGCCTCCTTGCCTTGAGGCAGGGTATAGGGAGTGGGGAGAGTCCTGAGGGAATGTGTATTGTTGACATGGTCACTTGTCAAGATCAGAACCTCAGACCCATGGAGAAATCACAAAGCCTTTCCTTCTAACCCGTGTGTGGGTGTCTGTGGAAAATGTCTACCATAGCTTTCTGGCCCAGGATATTTATGGTCTGAAGACTTCTCTGTTACAGAGACTGTTCCTACCAAGATTAGCTAAACTTACGTTCTTGTTTATCTGTATGTAATAAACCTACCTCCTAGCTCAACTGTATGTAATAACCTCATCTCTCTGTCCAACTCTATATAATAAACCTGAGATTCTGGGATTTACAGTTTCTTCAGTCAAGAGCCCAGATCACTGGATCCCAGCTTTCTGTGTGTTATCTGTCTTTCCTTCATTTCTTCAGTACTCCAATCAGGTCTTTCCTTAGAGTCATGCTGGATGCAGTAATAGGGTTTCTCACTGAATCAAAAGTCTACTGTTTTGGCCAGCCTGGTTGGCATTGTCTGGTCTGTAGGAAACTTAAGGATAGGATGGCCTTCTGACTTCTGCATATACCCCCACTTAACACAAGGAAGGCTTGGGTTGTTCACATGTAACTGTTCTATGTATAAAAGGCTTGATTCCTTCAAAGCACTAGGGTTAAATGAATTATGCAGGCTAAAGGGATGTCTCAGTGGTTAGATGCTCCTGCTGCTAAACCTAATCTGAGTTTAATCTCCAGGTCCCAAGTGGAAGCAAAAGAGGACTGATGGCTGCAAGTTGCCCTTTGACCTCCACACACATTCTATGGCATAAACATATCCCTAATAAAATAAAAATCTAGTAATTAAAAAAACCATAAAGCTATGCTTTGTAAGTCTTCAAGAATGTAAGAGTTAGGCATGGTGGTAAACACTCATAACCTCACCTACTAGGACAGTTAAAACAAATAGGCAAGCAAACGAAATCTACAAGAAAATGTTTACTTTGAGCTATATTCTATTTAAAGAATTCTAAGTCATATAAACTAATGAGAACTGTAAGATGTTGACTCAAGACAATTAATTTCAGTTAACTTCATGTGAATCAGGACAAGCCACCCCTGCCACTGCCCCATGAGAGAATGTGAACTTGTCAACCTTCCTTTGTAGCCTCCTTCTCTTCCGGCCTTCACGCTCCCTCCCTCCAGCTGAGCGATCCTTTCAGTGCTACCCCGTCTTCACAGTTCTCTTACTTCTCCATCTCAGACGGCTCAGCTGGCCCTGTGTGTCAGCTCCAACCAGCCGCCTCCTCTGCTCTCCCATCTGGTGTTCATCACATGTACCAGGCTCACAGAAACAACCGGGGATTTGGGAAGAATTCTACCACTGCTCATAGCATCGGGCTAATACAACCATGGGCTTCCAAGTCTGTCTTCCTAAAAAGAGGGATTTCCACAGTGCAGAAACACGACTGAAGAGTCTCATCTGTAACGAGTACATGGATACTCATGAGCAGCACAGGAATCATGTATCTGCCCAACTGGGTCCTGTCTGTCTTCCTATATAGACCCGCCTCCAGGCTGAGAACATTCTCCCAAAGCATGGTCCACCTACACTTTCTCAGCTGAAGTAACTGTCACTGTGCACCCTCACTTGCACATCACACCAGCATGAAGCACACTGCACATCCCCCACCCTCTTCTGCTCAGCAACAGTGGGGGACTGAAGGCTTGGCCTGTTTCTCTGCTAAAGATAGGTACTAAAATAAAAGAGATAAGAATTCATTCAGAACAGTAAACAGAGTAAGATCAGTGTGAAGATTGCCTGGGGGAGACAGGTAACTGAGTCGGGAGTCAGGAGGACAGGTTGCTATTTCTAAAGTGCTCTGAAAGCTCCTACACACAGAAAGGTTTCATTTCAGACAAGAGATATTGGTTTTTGTTTCTTCTACATGGGTACATTTCTAATGTTACAATGAGAATCAATAGGAAAATACAACTTTTATTGAAAAATTGCCTAATATTTTTTTGTAATGCTAAGGAAATCTGCTGAAGGAAACTGACGTATTAATTCATGTTGAGGGGCTGGAGAGAGGGCTTAGCAGTTAAGAGGACTGACGTTCCTTCAGAGGGCCATGTTCAATTCCCAGCACCCATATGGCAGCTCACAACTGTTTAATCCCAAGATCTGACATTCTCACACAGACATACATACAGGAAAAGCACCAATGCACATAAAATAAAAAAATGTATTAATTTATATCGAACATCGATTTGACTCACTGGAAGTAAATCGGAAATAAACGTTTTCCTTCTGAGTTTTCTTTTTTGAGGGCTTTCTTCCATTTCATCATCTTCAACCAAGTCATCGCCGTTAGCATTTGCTAGTGTGTCCTCACTCTCTGCGGCAGCCTTTACACGCTGGGTTTCTGCTTCCTTCATCTGAATGACCATGTTGCCAGTATTCATACCCAGAACTTCAGACAAGACGCCTAGGATGGCATTTATGATTTCTGCCTGACTCTTAGGTGGAATAATGTCCTTTAGGTTCCAGATCGTGCCTGGGAAAAAATAAGCATGACAAAGGAATTGCCTATGGAATCTTTACTAAAAATGGGCTCTAGCACCGACTAGGTAATACATAGACTGATTCTGGTATAATAAAAGGAAATGCTAAATAGTAAAAACAAGTAATTTTTACTAATTGAAACTAATTGAACTAATTTACTAATTATAACTAACTGAACAACATATAACAGTGAGGGAAAAGCAGTTTCCACAGGGCTTAGGCTCTGGTGTAATTTCAAAACTTACAACCCAACTGCCTTTGCTCATTCCATCTTGGCACACACTTTTCTCTGGTGTAGAACCTGCACACCCAGACACACTGATCAAGTTTCTTTGAAAATGCCAGGAGGTGCCTTGTTTTCTCCCATTTTCACCTAAGCTGTTCTTACAAGTATACTGGGATGTATTAATCCTCCAAAATCATACATAGAATACAAACAGTAAATTCTTGGCTTTTTCCTTATAAAATAAAATAGTTCTTCCAGGAAGAAATCAGAATAATTTTTTAAAGTGAATGGCAAGCTCTGGGGCTGCAGCTCAGAGAACTGGTAGAATGCTTGCTCACACAAAGCCCTGGCTTCAACCCAAGGACGGTAAATCAGGTGTGGTGCTGTACACCAGTAAGAACAGCATTCAGGAGGTGGAGGCAGGAGAATCACAAGTTCCAGGTCAATTTCAGCTATAATACAAGTTGTAACTAGGTCATATATAAGACCCTGTCTCAAAAAAAAAAAGTAATAAAATGAAAACGCCACCTAGGCATAACGAAAAATACTGAGAGCAGAGGGTAGAAGACATTAGTCATGATCACTGTGCATGATTAACAATAGCAAAAAGACTAACCCAGCTGCCCATCTGAGGATAAATAGACAAATGGAGAATGGCTTCCAAGACAGGCAGTGCTACAGAGAGATCCTGTCTCCAACAGCCAAAACCAACCAAAACCCAAAGAGTAGCAAACACACACGTTCGCAAGAGCGCACATGTGCGCGTGTACACACAGACACACACACACACACACACACACATGCACGAACGCACGCGCACACACACACATGCACGCCCACATGCATGCACAGCAAGCATTCTACCAACTGAGCTACATCCCCAGATCTTGCCATTCACTTTAAAGAAATTACTCTGATTTCTTCCTGGAAGCACTATTTTATTAGGAATACTATTCAGCATTCAGAAAGAAGACAACAGTGGAGCGCTGCCTAGCATACAGCCCTGGGTTTGCTCCCCAACACAGCATAAAGCGGGAGTGGTGACACACGCTCACACTCCTGGCATTCAAGGTGTAGGAGCTCGCTGCCATCAGACTAGACAGTAAATCTGAGGCCAAGCTGGGCTACAGAAGGCCCTGTTTCCAAACTAAAAAGAAATAGTTCTAATGCTACTACTATGTAGGCAGCCTTGAAAACCTTAGCTAAGGGAAATGTTAGCCATAGAAGGACAAGCATAAAGGATTCTATTTCTGTACGTTTTTTTACCAGAGTCAAATCCACAGAAACAGGCAGCAGAATGGAGGTGTCCAGAGATGGGGAGGGGAAGCCGGGTCAGGAAAGGTTCTCATTTAGTGGGCACAGTCACTTTTCAGGATGAAGAGAATTATAAAGTATATGCTACTCAATCGGATCGCTGCAGATTTCTGTATTCAGAGACACTGGGGCAAAAAAAGGGGGGACTAGGAACTCATGGCAGAGCAAGTAGTGGGTCATGTCTTAGCTGCCTTAAGTGAGCTGTGGACTCAATGGGTCATGAGAAAGAGGAAGGCTGGGCTGCAGAGATGGCTCAGCAGTTACGAGCACTGACTGCAATTCCAAAGGACTTCAATTCAATTCCCATAATTCCCATATAGGTGCACCTATAGAGCACCCCATAACTATTATAACTTCAGTTCCAGGAGACCCAACACCTTCACATGGACATATATGCAAGCAAACCACCAATGCATATAAAATCAAATCAAATCATTAAAAAAAATGAGAGAGGAAAGTTTAACTACAGGGTTTCTATATTAGACAAACATGGTTTGTTATTTAAACTGGATGGGGCTGGAGAGATGGCTGTTTGTTTTCAGAGGGCCAGTGTTCATTTCTCAGCATCCACATGAAAACTTACAACTGTATAGAACTCTAGTTCCAGGGGATCCAATGCCCTCTTCTGATCCTCAGAATCCTTCATACATGAGGAATAAATTCACACCACCACACACACATACACATAAAAAGAAGATAACCCGGTAGCGCACACCTTCAATCCCAGAACTCTGGAGGCAGAGGCTGGCGGATTGCTGAGTTTATGGCTACCCTAGTCTACAAAGATTGCAAAGATAGTTCCAAGACCGCCAAAGTCACAGAGAAACCCTGTCTCAAAACACCAAACAACAACAACGACAACAACAACAACAAAAAAAAAAAAAGAAAGAAAAAAGATAATTCTTTAGAAAATGGAAACATCTATTCTAGGAGGCTTTATAACAATCAGTTAGGGGTCTCTGCTCTAACACTCTCAGACCAGACAGAGCACAGAGCTGGGAAGACTGAATCCTGGCCTCCCGCTTCTATTACAATGACGACTTCATTTGGGTGAGCCTTACCTGCCACCAGTGTCTTTAGAAGGATGTATTCCATAGAAGTGACCGGACAAAGCAAAGCAGACTCCAGCACACGCAGTGCTGTGCCATCGAAAGATTTCAGGAGCTCGGGGTTATCTTCCGTCACTGTCTGTAAACAATACGCTATAAGGCAAGAACCAGCAATTTAGAAACCTGTGAATTGTTTAAGATAATTTACACCTGTATAACTCATACAAAATGGGCATTTTTACAACTTTTAGACACATCGGCTTCATCAGGTATATAGGCTTCACTTCAAGGATGACACATGCAACAGAGGCCTCCGTCCGTGCTGGAGAGCTCCATCTCTCTTTTTAAATTTCTAATTCTTTTTCTTCTTTCCCACAACCTCCCCAAAACAGGGTTTCTCTGTATAGCCCTGGCTGTCCTGGAACTCATTCTGTAGACAATGATAGCCTAGGACTCAGAGATCCACCTGCCTCTCGAATACTGGAATTAAAGGTGTGTGTCTCCATCACCAGCTAAATTTTTCATTCTGTATAAAACTATACTTTCATAAAGTAAAACTTAAATTTAAGTAGCAATTGTAGCAATGCTGAATTACTATAAATATCTACAGTTTATCCTCAGTTTATACAACTTATCATAGGCCAGTAGCAAGAAGTTTATGACCAAGTAGTTCATGCACCACATGCTTAATAGTTCTGTTGCCAAAAACAAACCTGACTCACACATTAGAGTTATTTAAGATAACGGTAGCTGAGTGTGGTGGTACATGCCTTTAACACAAGTACTCTTTTGTTTGTTTGTAAGATTTATTTATTTACTTTATTTATGAGTACACTGTCGCTGTCTTCAGACACATCAGAAGAAGGCACTGGATCCCATACAGATGGTTGTGAGCCACCATGTGGTTGCTGGGAATTGAACTCAGGACCTCTGGAAGAGCAATAAGTGCTCTTAACTGCTGGGCCATCTCTCCAGCCCAACACCAGTACTCTTTGATCCCAGCATTTAAAAGGATATCTGTGAGTTTGAGGCTAGCTTGGTCTACATAGTTCCAGGTCAGTCAAGGCTAACATAGAAAGACCCTGTCTCAAAAAACAAACAAACAAAAAAAGCCCAGACAATATAAAATGGCTTACAACATTCACTCTAGAAATTAACTGAAAGCATAAAAACAACTGAGGTGCTGATCAGTGGTGACACACCTTTAATCCCAGCACTCAGGAGAAGCAGCAGGCAGATCTCCATGAGTTCCAGGCCAGCCTAGTCAGCCTGGCCTACTGACTGAGGACAGCCAAGGTTATACAAAAAAACCCTGTATCAAAAGCCAAACCAAATAAACAAATCAGGAAAAAGTTTGTGGTACACAGCTTTAATCCTGACAGTTACTGACAGGTGGATCCCCCAGTCCAGGCCAGCCTGATCTATATAGATCTATATAGAGTTCCAGGACAGCCAGGGCCGCCCAGAGAAACCCTGTCTCAAAAACTCAAAAACAAACAAAACACACAAAAAATATTTAAAACAAAACAAAACAAACAAAATAACCCAAAACAAAACTGAGATCACATGAAAGGTTTTGACAGAAGAGACCTCTGAAGTACAAAAAGGGAAATAAAGACAAATTAATTTCCTTTCAGATATTTATTCCAAAAAAATGTAGATTTTTAAATTCCAAATTAGACTGTATCTATCCAAATAAATCAAAACATATGGTAGGGGACTGGAGAGATGGCTTAGCGGTCAAGAGCTCTTACTGTTCTTACAAAGGACCTGGGTTCAGTTCCTTGCACACAATCATTTGTAACTAGTTCAGGGGATCCAAGTCCCTCTTCTAACCTCCAAGGGCATCAGGCATGCATATGTACACATACACTCATATATACAAATTAAATAAATATAAAATAAAAAATGCAACCCAGGGTACAGCTATGATGCATATCAATACATATGCTTCTTCTAAATGTACTGTGTTACAAGGGACTGATGCTAGTCACTTTAGCAAAGAGATAATAAAGAGCTGGGTGCTAGCTCCACGACTGAGTGCTTGCCTCGCAGGAGCAAGGCTCTGGATGGACCCCAGTACAATACAGCAAACAGCCACCTCAGCGGTCAAACAACGATAAAGGCCAAGATAACCCCTAGGAATTCTATTGCAAACACAATTTTAAAAAATTATTCTGGACAGAACAGAACCCTATGAGTTCACTGTATTATATGTGAGCTTTGCTTTACTTACAAAACATTTGTTTATAAAAATCACCAATCTAGCTAAATATAGTAAGAAAACACTACTATACTCTTCAAAATGACTATGATGATCCACTGTAGAATAAGTACATTAGAATAAAAAGACCCCGGGTCAGTGAGACGGCTTAGTGGGCAAAAGTATCTCCCTCCAAAGTCTGACAACCTGAATTCTGTCTGTCTCTGGAGCCTTACTGTAAAGAAGAGAACTGATTACTTTCTTTCTTTTTTGTTTTTTTGACAGGGTCTCACTATGTAGCTCTAGCTATCCTGGAACTCACTATGTGGATCCACCTGTTTCTGCCTCCCAGGTGCCGCCACCATGCCTGACAGATTCTTCATAAAGCTGTCTTGTGACCTCCACACACACTCCATGTGTGTGCACGCTATCACCCACAGTAGTAATAAAAGGGTTGGAGGTTGGGGGGAATCCAGAACCTTTAATACTTTAAAGGCACAAAAGTAGCTACAGTGCACACACATAGACTAGCTGGTTCTCCTTTCTATTAAGTGGGTTCCTGAGACCAAACTCAAGCTGTCAGGCTTGCACTGCAAGTCTTTTTACCCACAAAGCTATTTCACTGGCTCAAGATGTTGGGCTTTCTTTTTCAAAGCATTTTTTTCTTTCACATTTTTAGATACACTTTTAATTGTGTGCCTGTGTCTGTGTGTCTGCCTGTCTGTATGTGCGTGAGTACAAGTGCCTGTAGAGGCCTGTAAAAGGGGATCGAATCCCCTAGAGCTGGAATTAAAGGCAGTTGTGCTGGGGTCTAAACTTAGGCTCTGGAAGAGTAGTGCATGCTCTTAGCCATTAAGCCACCTCTCCAGACCACCTCTATACTTTCTTCTAAAATCTATTAACTAATCTGCCTGAAATTCTTGTCTTAGAAATAAAAACTGGCTTAAGATTAAGACACTTACTCATTGCTAAAATACTGAGCTGTTTCTTTTTTTTTTTAATTTTCAAAGATTTATTTATTTATATGTAAGTATGCAATAGCTGTCTTCAGACACACCAGAAGACGACATCAGATCTCATTATAGATGGTTGTGAGCGACCATATGGTCACTGGGATTTGAACTCAGGACTTCTAGAAGAGCAGTCAGTGCTCTTAACCACTGAGCCATCTCTCCAGCCCCCCAACCCCCCACAGAGCTGTTTCTAAAACCCCACTGACTTACAGCACTGCCCCTACAGATTCCATTTGACAACCTGATCTTCACAAGGTTCCAGTAGTACTTAGTCACTATTTTACTTTTGTTCCCTTCTTTTGGTCTCTCTCCCTAAAAAAAAAAATCTCTGAGAGCTGGGCATAGTAGTACATGCCTTTAATAGCAGCACTGAAGAGGTGGGTGAATTTAATGCCAGCCTGGTCTGCATAACAAGAGGCAAACCAGTCAGGGCTAAGGACGAGCAGATGCTCAGCACTGAGGAACACTCAGTGCTCTTATAAGGGGCCTAAGTTCGGTTCCCAGAACCCACATCCGACAGCTCCTAGGGATCTAATGCCCTGTTCTGGCCTTTGAGGCCAACCCCCAGCATACATACACCCCTGTAATAAGAAAACAAGTATCTACTAAACCCAGGAGAAGCCAGAAATATGCATCATTAAAGGAGAACCGGGCAGAGACAAAACCAAAACCCTTTTAAGTGTTTCTCTGTACCCAAATGCTCAGCTGCCCATTCTCTGGCTCTGCCTCTTGCTGCTGCCGAGCTCAGGATTCTCAACGGCTCTCTAGCCCAGCACAGAGAATGTAGGAAGCCAAAGCAACCGCTATACTCCGTGTGCCCAGCTCCCATGAAAGGGGCAGGCTTAACTGGAAGTCCAGTCACCTCTTTTACAGCTCCTCTTACCCACCCTGTCCCCCGCAACAACAAAAAGCTCTCAGTTTTCTTCAGAAATCAGAGAAAGTGATATAAAACACTAAAGTTTGGCATAAAGTCCTGGGAAATATGGGGTTTTGTTTCTTAGTAAACAGAGATTAAAACTTCAAGAATAAAGCCTTATTATAAGAAATAAGACACTAAGCCAGTCAGTGTTGGCACATGACTTTAATCCCAATACTTGGAAAGCAGAGGCAGGTGGATCTCTGTGAGTTAGAGGCCAGCCTGGTCTACAGAATGAGTTCCTGGTCAGCCAGGGCCACACAGGAAAACCTTGTTTTGAACAAACAAAACAAACAAATGGGCTGGAGAGATGGCTCGGCAGTTAAGAGCACTGACTAATCTTTCAGAGGTCCTGAGTTCAATTCCCAGCAACCACATGGTGGCTTGCAACCATCTGTAATTGGATCTGATGCCCTCTTCTGGTGTGTCTGGAGACATTGACAGTGGACTCATATACATAAACTAACTAAAGAAAAAGACATCACCAAAGAACATTAACCATTATTTTAAAATACAAACAAACAAAGCCAGGCTTGGTGGTATACACTTTTGATTTTGGCCCCCAGGAATCAGATCTCTGAGCATTAGCAGTTAGCCTGGTCTATATATGCTGTGAATTCCTGAGCAGTCATAGCTAGGCAGTCAGACCCTGTCTCAAAAACAAAACAAACGAAACAAACCAAACCTTGCAGAATTATATAAGTAAAGTATTAGCCACGGATTTAAAGAAATTCCAAACAAACAGAAGTTCACTGGATAGTCACATCTAGTAACAGCAGGACTGTGAGCAGACACACTGCCCACACACAACACAGGAAGAATACATGAGCACTTTCCTCACTTACCTACGGAGACGGCCAGGTCAATATTGGTGGGGAACCTACGTAAGTACTGTAACACAATCTCCAAACACCCTTCTTTGTTGAATAGAGACACTGCTCTACTACTGCATTCACTAAATTGAAGGGGAAAAATAAGTTTTACTATTCATATTTTAACATTAAGAAATCAACCACAGAAGTCTATGAAAAATATAATTATGCTTTATAAAACCAAAGATCAGGAGTCAAAACACCCATTCTTATTTATTATACATCACAACCTATCTGG
Source organism: Tokudaia tokunoshimensis (assembly GCA_036184795.1). Lineage (NCBI taxonomy): Eukaryota > Metazoa > Chordata > Mammalia > Rodentia > Muridae > Tokudaia > Tokudaia tokunoshimensis. The sequence continues at coordinate 15,152,888 of BTHU01000020.1, read as the reverse complement.
GCCTCTTAGTTGAGCTTTCCTTACAGAAGGTTAGAACTGTATGGAACCTCAGAAATAATCACTCACCCAACTTCCCATTTTACAGACTGAGAGAACCCAAGCCTCCCCCCACCCCCCAGGTGAGGTCACCCATTTGCAGTCCTATATATGTGTGTGGTGGTACCCTGCCAAGGACTTGGTTCCTTGTGAATATAGGTTGTTCTTTTTCCACTTCACTCAATAATAATGCATTCAAACAAGGACAAAGGCCTCTATCACATGAAAAGCAACATTTTAAATTGAAAAACCATATTTCATTTACTCCTAGACTGCAATTATAATTTCAACAAGAAGAATTTTCAATCTTTAGAGAAATTAATAAGTATTAGTTTTGAAATCACAGGACTTCCTTAAATAAAGTTATCAATATTACTAATAAGTATATATACTAAATACAGGTTAAAATAATGAATAATTTTACTCATGTTTCTAGAATATAATCTCAATGTAAACATACACATAATACACTAACAGAGATAACAGGTGACTCATGCGATCAAAAATATATTTCTGTTAGCTATCTCTTTAGCTATTTCAGCACTAAACTATGGCCAAGAAGGCAAAGCATCTATTAGTAAAGAAATGTAAAGAGTGAAACAGAATTCTAAGAGTGATGATAACTGTAGGTGGTAAAGACTGGACTCCGGGACTCAAGACAATAAAGTTACTTTGGAGATAGAAGTATTAGGCTAGTAGTTCTCAGCCTGTGTATCATGGCCCCTTCAGGGGTCACATATCAGGTATCCTACATATCAGATATTTATGATTCATAACAGTTGCAAAATTACAGTTATGAAATAATAACAATACAATTTTATGGTTGGGGGGGTCATACAACATGAGGAACCGTATTAAAGGGTCGCAGCATTAGGAAGGTCGAGAACCACTGTATTAGGCTCTCTCCAAAGAAAATATTCTTAAAACTCCCAGTTCAAGCCACATGTGGTAGCTCGCACCTATAAGCCCAGGACATGGGGAATAAAAACAAAAGAGTCCCTCCAGGCGGTGGTGGCGCACGCCTTTAATCCCAGCACTTAGGAGGCAAAGGCAGGTGGATTTCTGAGTTCGAGGCCAGCCTGGTCTACAAAGTGAGTTCCAGGACAGCCAGGGCTACACAGAGAAACCCTGTCTCGAAAAGCCAAAAAAAACCCAACAACAAAAAACAAAAAACAAAACAAAACAAAAAAAAACCAAAACAAAACAAAACAAAAAACCAAAAAAAGAAAAAAAAACCCACAAAAGAGTCAGGAACTCAAGGTCATCCTTTGCTACATGGCAAGTCCTAGGCTAACCTGGCCTACACCTGTCTCAAAAAATAAAAATAGCTGGAAAGACTGCTCAGCAGTTGAGAGTAAGTGTTGTTTTTATAAAGACCCAAATTTGATTTCCAGCACTGTTATCAGATGGTTCATAACGAACTTCACATCTCTGGCCTGGAAGGGCACCAGCATTCATATGTATGTAGCCACATGCATACATGTAACTTAAAGAAAATTTTAAAAGTTCAAGTTCACTGATCTTCTAGCGACTGGAGAAAAAGTACAGTGGTAGAACATGTTTAGTGCTTAGCAATCATGAGGCCCAGGACTCCAAACAACAAAATTATAGAAAGTTAAAGATTTATGGTGCACATAAAAACACTAATCAGTTGCTCATGTACCATTTCTTATAGTCAGTTTGTAATCCCAGCAGTCAGAAGACCAAGGAAAGGATATCATGAGTTCAAGACCAGCCAAAATTACAAAGTGAGATACTGGAGGTCAAGGGGAGGCAGGGAGAGAAGGAAGAAATGAACCAAAAAAAAAGAAAGAAAGAAAGACAGACTGAAAAGAAAAGGGGAAAAAGCCATTTTCTCCAATCTCTGCCAGCATTTCTGGTGGAATGTAACCACTGGTTTAAGACGAACTTACAAGCAGACTCGGACTGATATGTAAGTAGTTTTTCAAGATCTAACTCAATCTTAAAGTCTAAGAAAGACTACTTTTAGGTCAGTATTTTAATTGTTCCCAACTGAATATAAGAAACTATAATTCTGCTATAATTACAGGCATAAAACCAAGCTTTAAAAGTGCTTCTGGGTTTGTTTCTAGCTATTTTCATTCCTAGCCGTGGTCCACTCTAACCTAAGCAGTGCCAGCAACATGGGAAAGAAGTGGCCTTGTTCCTACTCAGTCCCAACAGTCACTACCAGAGCAGTGGACAAAAACACCAGCCAATGTTTGCAGTCCCTTTTCATTCCAGATACCAAAGCAGGTGTACACTGTGCTGATTAGGAGGATGACTCTCAAGTCACCAGATAGTCCCACCTACTAAAGTAGCACACATTTGTGGGTGGATCCTACAGTTCAACAGAGAGCACCAAGGGTGGGTAGTGACACGGCAGGAAGCTGCTCTCGGAGAGCACTTACCACACGTTCCATAGCACATTCACAGCCTCATTGGCTATGCTCTCTATGGGATTTTTCTTATCAGCTTTCTCCTGTGGAGACATCTCATTTGAATCCAGTCCAGAGAGACACTACAACCAAACATTATGATTAGCATGCAGGTTCAAAAGAATAATTAAGCAAAAAAGCTAGTAATAGTAAAGAATTATAACCTCAAAAACACCAGAAATTCTAGTGGCTAATAATTACACCAAATGGTTATAAGTACAATTCTCTAAATGGCACATCCCTTGGGCATGGAGAGACGACTCAGTGGTTAAGAGCAGTCTGTCCAGAGGAAGGTTTTGCACTGCTCTTGCAGGAGACCTGGGCTAAGTTTTCAGTATCCACATCAACTGGTACACAACCACTTGTAACTACAGCCCCAAGTGATCTGACCCCCTCTTCTGGCCTCTGAAGGCACCTGCACATACACAGCATTCACTCACACAGACACAGACACACACAAATAAAAACAATAAGAACTTTAAAAAAAAAATACATCCCTTTGGCAAGAAACACAGACAAGAAAGGTCATCAAGGCATGATGTTACTCGTCCCACACTTTACATGAAAGTGTAAGATCAATACAAAGTATTTCCCCTAATATAATAAAAGTCAGAATGACAGAAGGTGCTGATATAAAGCAAATAAATAAATTTACATAAAAAAGAATAAATAAATTTATGTTAAAAAAGATAATGACAAAGAAATACAAGAGTTAATATCTGTACAGCAGCCCCTAAGTACAATTATTCTGAGCATTTTACATATATTTACTAGTGAATCCTCACAACAAACTTGAGGCAGCTCAACTATTAACCTTTATCTCCCAATATTTGTAGGAAAATAAGATAAAAGAGGCTACTGAAGACATTGTAGCTTCCAACTGGTGCCCTTGACCTCTGTGCAAGGTTGCTTCCTAGCACAGAACAGGGCACTCTAAAAGGTCTTCTGAGTCTTAGACTTCTTATGGGGAGAAGACTTCCAGGCCCTCTGCATAGAAGGATGTTCTACAGCATCCCTAATCTGTACCCAACTGGATGCCAGCAGCAAGGCGCCGAGTGTCCCCATGGCACAGTCACCTGCAGCGTAGCATAACTGCTCCAAAAGGGGCAGGACCGACTGATGCCTCACAGCATTAGCGAGAATCGGCTACATGTAGAAAGGTGGAAGAAAGGCATGGCAGGCTGAGAGGAATACAAGAGTCCAGTGTCCTTAGCCAACCAGCTACACCATGTAACATGAATGTACACGTAACAATGAGAGTCCGACATAATCTTTATACGTTCATAATGCCTGTGCCTTGGGCCTATCAGCACCGTATAAACTGGTCTAAGAATACCTGCCCTGGATTTGGATACAGTTGGGTGGTGGGAAATCACCGGCCTGGTGGCAGGCACAAAGATCTGAGATCCATTCCCAGCACCACAAAATAGAAAGGGTAAAGAGACTTGTCACATAGGACTGCTGTGAAGATTAAATGACAGGCATGCATGAGTGAGCAATCAGGGATTGGGCTTGAATTCTAAAGGGGTAAGTGTGCATATCTTTAGAAAGGGCTCTTCTAATCATAAAGGCGGCAGAGACACAAATAACAGAGATTGGTATTAGTGATGCCTTTGCACCGAGTTTCCAGGGAAAGAAATCAAATTGTCACAGGGTATTTAAAGGGACACATAAGATGACACCAAAGTACTGAAAAATAAAAAACAGACAAAAACCCTCCTAAACCTGTCTCCTAAAAACACCACACAGAAGTCATCACTCAGGCTATGTTAAATGCCACATACCTCTCTCAGTAGTGCCACAAGGGGCGTCATGATGTCCTTTGCCACCATGTCATCACAAACGTCAAAACCTCCGCAAGCACTGAGGTTTCTACATAGGAAATGTAAACACGTTTTACTTTCAAGTCACATCTCCCAAAATGCTGCTCAATTCTGTGTGTTTAACCACAGTTAAGGTTTCCCACAGAACAACTGTATTTGTCATATGCTGGAGAACAAGCCCACAGATTTTCAACTGTCCTGGTCCTCAGCACATCAAATAACTGTGTTGTCTTACAGTGTTGTGTTTGCTTTCAAGAGGCAACATGACGAAGGCAACCCTTATAAAGTAGGCATTTACGGGAGTTGTGTTCATAGTCGGAGGCTTAGTCCACTGTCACGGCGGAGCAGGTGACATGCGTGGCACTGGAGCAGTAGTTGAGAACTTTATCTTGATCACAGACAGAGATGTTGGGCCTGGTGTGGGCTTTTTGAAACTTCAAAGCCCACCCTTAGTGACACACCCCCTCTAACGAACCCACACTTACTCCAACAAGGCCGTACCTCCTAATCTTTCTCAAATAGTAGCACTCACTCGTGACTAAGCATTCAAATACATGAGCCTATGAGGGGCATTCTTATTCAAACCATCATATCCCTAGTAGTAGTCTCTGTAACTACTATTAGTTGTATTTGTATATATATTATTTGGTTAATAATAATCAATATATTATTAGCACTAATTTTACTCAAAAGAGTTAAGATTTATTTCTTTATCTGGTTAGTTGGTTGGTTGGTTGGTTTTTCGAGACAGAGCTTCTATGTGTAACAGCCTGGTTGCCCTGGAACTCACTAAGTAGTTCAAGCTGGCCTTGAACTCGCCTAGTCCAGTGACTGGCACACAGGCACTCCATCCAATATTTACTACACTGAAACAGTACACACAGGCAAATCTGTAAGAACACAAATACTAACTTTCTGCCCTCTCTACCGTTCACTCTATGCACAGCCGTCAGAGTGGCTTTTGCTTTTTGGTTGTTTTGAGAGAGGGTTTCTCTGTGTAGCCCTGGCTGTCCTGAAACTTACTCTGTAGACCAGGCTGGTCTCAAACTCAGAGATCTGTCTGCCTCTGCCCCCCTAGTGCTGGGATTAAAGGCGTGTGCCATCATGCAAGAAAGTCTAAATTTTATTTAAATTCAGCCCATCTGTTATTTCTTTTATGGATCATGCCTTGGTGCTGCAGTTAAAACCTCATCACCAAACTCCAGAGTACCTGGAATTTTCTCCTTATGGTTTTTAGGAATTTTGAATTTTGCATCTTACATTCAGACGTGAGGCCCCTTAGTTTATATGATAAGTGAATGGCGTTTTCAAAAAGTATATTACACCACTTCAGTTCAGAATAAATCACCTTGGTAGCCTCAGCAGATATAATCCCCACCTTCTCTCCTCGGCCACATATGCCAATCTGCACTCTGTCTCCTTTCTCTGTCGTTGCTGTTCCTCCCAAAAAGAACGCTCAATTGCTATTTTTCCATGCTCTGATCTTCTGGTCTGTTTATGTCATTTAGAGGGCACCTCAATCCAACTCCCCCTCATCCCGAAATGCACTCTCTCCTTTACATAGCACTTTTCACTAATACTGTTCTTTTTGCTAGTTTCCAGTCACCCTCTCAGTGGAGCTCCTGCAAAGATATCTTACATGCTGAAATACCAGTTGTACTTGGAGCCCAGACTGGAAGACTTTATCCTATCAGGAACCCTATGGTGGTTTTGAGATGGGGGGGGGGGGGAAGAAATGTGCATGAGGTTTGAGGGTTGGTGAAGCATCCAGGTGGATACAAAAAACGTGTGTGATGGGGGGGGGCTCCATGGTCCTGCAGAGCATGAACTCACATCTCCATCCACTGCAAACCTGAGCTAACCGGCAGATTATTCTCCCTCCAGAAGTAGAGAATGCATCGGGCGAGGGTGTAGTTAGTAGGTTTGTTTGCTAGCAGCAGAGACACTGCCTCGGGCCCTCTCGGACTCACCTCAGAGCTCCGGCCGCTGTCTCCCTTACCGCCAGACTAGAGTCCAGCAGCAGCGGCCCGATCCGTCGCACAGCATCCCGGCGGGCTAAGTCCGGGAGTGCCGGCCGCTGCTGCACTAGCCGGGCCAGTCCCGCGCAGGCGCACTCGCGGACCTCGGCGCTCGGGTGCTGGAGCTGCGGGAACCAAGACAGCAGAGTCGCGTAGTGAGCACGCGCGCTGCAGCACCTCTCTCCCGGCCACCCTGCCGCCCGAGCCTGGCCGAGCCCTCGTCCCACCTTCTCCAGAAGCTCCGCCGCGGGCCCATCGTCCTCCTCGTCCCCAGTCCCGTTCGCCGCGGCCGCCGCCTCGGCCTGACAGCTATCGATAGGGGAGAACTGAGGTCTCTTGAAACGCTTCGTCCGACTCTTACCCATGGCGACGGAGGCTGCGGTGATGGACCAGAAGAGGAAGACTGCAGCAGCAGTCGATGGGGCCCGCCGGGCCCGTGGCGACTTCTAGTCTGCGACGTTACTTGGCGTCTCTCTTCAGCCGGTCCGATCTGACGGCCTGAGCACACATGGAAAAGCAGCGCGCTTGCGCAGAGGGCGGGAGCGGGCAGTGCGCGTGCGTGTAACGTGATGTGGGCGGAGCCATCCCTGACAGTGGGTGGATCCCTTGGGTTCCTGGGAATGCTAACACGCCCACCTCATTTCCATCGTACAAAGGCAAGGCTTCGACAGAAATTCAACTGTACAAAAGACAAAGTTTGGCCGGATGGAGTTGGCTCTTGACTTTAATCCCAGCTCTTTCTTTGCCATTCTTGGGAGCCATCCCCAGCCACCCATGCGTGATAGTTTTAGAAGTTGCCTAGTGACTTTCAACCAGTCTATTTCATTGTTCCAGGGACTGAGAACAAGATAAAAAACGTTTCTCATAAAATATTCGTCTAACCATTTTTTTTTAAAAAGTATGTGTTATATGTTGTATATGTGTAGGCACACATGCTGCCTCATTCGGGTGGAGATCAGAGGACTCCTTTGAGGAATTGGTTCTTTCCATCAACCTTTACATAAGTTCCAGGAATCAAACTCCGATTTTCAGGTTTGCATGGCAAATGCCTTTACTTGCTGGGTCATTTCATCCTTTTTTTTTGGGGGGGGGGTTTCAAGACAGGGTTTCTCTGTGTAGTCCTGGCTGTCCTGGAACTCACTCTGTAGACCAGGCTGGCCTCGAACTCAGAAATCTGCCTGCCTCTGCCTCCCAAGTGCTGGGATCAAAGGCGTGCGCCACCTCTGCCCGTCTTTTTTTTTTTTTTTTAAGGTTGCCTATTTTTCCAGACATCTGTAGCCCGTCCATATTTTTGTAATATAGTCTTCCTAAAAGAGACTCTGAAGTATATTTTCTAAAAAACTTTTGGTGGAATCATGGAGTTGTAAAATCCACTTCAGAGTTTGACATCATGGCATTCTGCTTCCGGATACCAGCACCTTCTCTATAAACCAGGGAGCCTCCTCAGTCTTCCTGGAGCTCTCCTGGACTAGTCTTAGGCCTGGGCAACCAGATAGCTTAAGTTTACAGAGTACCTAGCTTGATCATTTGGCTATCACCTGGGGCTTATTCTCAGATCTACTTAAAAATCCTTTTGTTACAGGTAGGGTGTGGAGAGATGGGAGGTATTTTAAAAATGCCCAACGTATGGGGACCTGGTCTATTGTCCTCATTCTCCTGCTGACCCAGCAGACACATTACCACGGGCTCTCTGTGTATTTTGTGTAGCAGTAGCTCTGAATTGTCCATAACTGTCATCAAATGTGTGCAGGAATGAGCCTCAGCAAATGAGTAATTTGTCTAGCAAGTGCCAGGCTCTGTGTTCCAGTATCAGAGTTTCCAAAATGTGCAAACAGAAAAGCTATCCCTATATGCTGTCCCTGCCAGCCTGGGAGCTCCGTACAGAGAAGGCGAATGCTAGTCCCTGTTAGCAGCGTGGAATAAGGCTCTAGAGCGTCTGCTCCCTCAACCTGCTATTGCCCCGTGTCACACCGCTCTGCATTGTGATTAGGTAGTCATTGAAGTTTCAAGGCCAGCAGTCATCTGAAAAAACAAGCCAAGACACTCCTCTGGTTCCAGATTCACCAAGATCATAAGAAAAAGGAGAGGCTTCTCTATTCACAAAGACTTTAAAGTTTGTGAAACATCAAGAGTGAGAACCATTTTGACTGTTTCAAAAAAGAAACTCACTTTTGAAAGGGAAGCTGTTGAGAGCCTTCTGAACAGACTGGGATTAACACTTTGCTCTCACTCTCATTCACTTTCCTCGCTTTGCTGAAGCACCTGTGGCTATTATGTAAATACTGACAGCTCTGAACCTTGCTGTCAAATGGTCTGCTGCCCAGTCCACTGCACACGATTCATTCATGAGCAAGTCTATCTGCTCATGTCAAAGTGCTTACTTGCTATGCCTTAGGGACTGCCTGAGGAGCTAGAAATAATAGCTATCCCCTGGTCCTGACATCATGGGTTTTACAGAGCACTGTAGCTCTATGCTGCCTTTAACAAAGTTACTGTAGATGTGCACTTTTAACAATTATCCTGGCTGGGTGTAGTGGCACACATCCTTTAATCTCAGCACTTGGGAGGTAGAGGCAGGAGGATCTCTGTGAGTTCAAGGCCAGTCTGGCCTACATAGTGAGCTCTAGGACAGCCAGCCCTACATAGTGAGACCCAGTTGTGAAAAAACAAAGCAAGCAAGCAAACAAACAAACCAAAAGAATAATTATCCTGAGGCTGGAGAGATGGCTCAGCACTGGCTACTCTTGCAGGGCACACAAGCCAAGTTTACATGTACATCCAGTTATTTCTCTTCTAGGGGAGAAGAGGCAGGTTCTAATCAAACACTCAAAGGAGTCCCCACCCTCAATACGAAGGGCCTTAAAATCTTCTTTGGTTTATACTCTTGGAGGAAATTTCCAATCCAAGTCTGTAAGAGCAATGTAACAAATCCTGTGTTTCCTGAGCAAAAGCCAATCACTATTAGACCACAAATAAGGCATGAGGAAGGCTAATAGACTAGAACTGCCACACCTGTAATTGTTTGGTCTATAAGACAGAATTACAATAAAATAGGAGCTGGAGGTAGGCAGTAAGAGCACTGGGTGTTCCCGTAGAGGTTTGGGGTTCAATTCCTGGTTCCCACATGGTGACTCACAACCATCTGTAACTCCAGTTCCAAGGGAGCTGATGTTCCTTTCCTGCTTGCACAGGCCCTAGACACACAACTGGTACACAGACATACATGAAGAACTCTCATACATATAAGAGCTAAAACTCAAGTAAAATATCTAATTTGGAATTAGCTTATATCTGATACTTAGAATGTTTATATTTTTTTCTAGTTGCAGACACAATAAACCAAAGAAAATCTCGAACCACTAGTTATATATAAAGTATTTATTTTTATGCACATATTTACCTACAAAATTTACAGAAAATAAAACAATGCAGAGCAAACACAATACCCTCTTAGAGAGTTCTTAGAAGCGAGGGTTTTATTGCTGCAATTCAGAGAATGTGATTTTATACACAGGAAAATCAAGATGAATACATGTAAGTTAAATGGCAGCTTTGTTAAACGGTTTTGTTGTATTATTCAAATTTAGTTGGATAAAATTTAAAATATTGCTCATGAAATAATTTAACCTTTTCAAAATCTTCTATTAAACAGGTAAAAGGCACCTCTAGTACTTTAAGCATTTACAGCAATCCCGACAGTTTCATCTTAGGGGCTACTGTAGTACACGTGGCTGTTGCGCATACACAGTATGGCATGAACACTCTCCAGCAGTGAGAGCTGCAGGCTCCGGTTTGTGGTGTGGTTCCGTGTTACTAGTGTGGACTGGGCCCATCAGCTACACCAGGATGGTACTAGTGTAACACGTCTACCACAGCATAAAATAAAATCCAGTCACCTAAAAGGACTGTCAAATTCCCAGACAATACATAATTTTTTTAACTTATACATTCACAGAAGACTTTGGGGTGTTTTTAAAATTGTTTTTTAAAAAAGTAATTTAATGTTAAATGAAAAAATTTACTAAAAAATATAATAGTTGCCAGAATCCAGTATTGGGCTTAACAAAAATTGTGGAAACATCTATAAATTTTTCAACATAATGGAGATGAGATTTGCTCAGTCTAAGTGGAATCTGATGTTGTTCCTGCAGCACAATGGAAAGAGGCGCTAAGAATGAAAGGCACACATAATAGCCAGTTTAAGGAGCTGTGGAGATGTCAAGCAGATGGTTCCTGAAATACTGGTGCAGGAGAACAATGTCCAAACATTTTCCTCTTGGTTTAACATTGGCATTGATTTGCTATTTACAGTAGTTTGCAAAAATACATTATAAAAACTGAAGGAGGTTGGTTCTAAGTTTAACTTAGTAATACACACACACTTCATCCGCAGAGTTCTGTGCAGGGGCTGAAGTGTTGGGGCCACTAATACTGAACACAGGTAATCAAAGGTTCTGAGGCGCTGAGAGCTCAGCCAGCATCATGGAGATCATCTGGGCAAATATTGCACGCTTCTTGTCAGTTGCTGCTAAACCGTCACATGTCCAACTCCAAAAGGAATCCTTCATGACATTTTGCTCTATCACTTGCTTGAGGAAAGACTGGTTTAGGTTCCCTAGCAATAGTGCAGATTGTCATTGAACATGAGGTCTAGGTTTCAAAATTAGCTTTCCTGTCTGTAGAAAAGAAAAGGGAAAAGAAATCAGTTTACAATTGTATTTAAAATACCACCAGTTATTTATGAACTTTTAAAGGCATTTGGTGTGTCAGGGAAAGACACTTCTTGCCAAGGTTGATAACCTGAGTTCAGTCAAAAAAAAAAAAAAAAGATAAAAACAAAGAAATAACTACCCCATAGCTTTCTCTTTCCCATGGGAACTGTGGCGCGCGCACACACACACACACACTCTCTCTCTCTCTCTCTCTCTCTCTCTCTCTCTCTCTCCATCCATCCATCAATGAAAAGGTAAAAACGTTTCTTTGAAAAGGGGTATTTGGTGGAGTCAGTGGGATGGCTCAGCCAGCAGAGGGTCCTACTGACAAGTCTGACAACCTTAGTTCAATCCCAAATGTGGAAGGAGACTAACGATTCCTACAAGTTTTGTCCTCTGGTCTCCCCTGCCTTCCAAGTGCTGGGATTAACACAACATCCCTCCACTCAGCAACATCCACACTTGTCGTTATGTCTGTTATGATTGTCAAATGCTTTATGGTAACAGTGTCCAGTTAGGCTGCCACTAGCCTTATGCAGGTGAGTACTTGAAATGAACCAGTTTAAATAGAGATGTTTTATAAAACACAGGAAATGTTGAGGAAAATACCAAAAAAGGGAGAGTGTGAGGGCATTAAAAAGAAAAAAAATACACTAAATAGAAGCTGCAACTTTTATAGATTTGGTGTGTTTTTGTTTGTTTTTTTGAGACAGGGTTTCACTATATAGCCTTAGCTGACCTGGACTGGCCTTAAACTCACAGAGATCCACTTGGCTCTGCCCCCCAAGTGTTGAGATTTATATATCTTATTAAAGTAAGTTTTATTTATAATACATAAAATTATTTGGACAAAATGCTTCTTTCCACATAAAGTTTTTATTTCCTTAACTTAAAAAGCAAACTAAAGGGCTGTGTGGTGTTGGCATAGGCCTTTGATCCCAGCACTTGGGAGGCAGAGGCAGGCGGATCTCCAGGTCCAAGGCAAGCATGGTCTACAGAGCATGTTCCAGGACGCCTGGGCTACACAGAGAAGCCCTGTTTTGAAAAACAAACAAAAAAGTAAACTAAGAAGCTGAAGACATTGCTCAGCAGTTAAGAGCAAACATGGCTGCTGGTTGAGATGGGGCATGACCTTAATCTCTACACTTCAGAGGAAAAGGCAGGAAGATCTCTGTGAGTTCGAGGCCAGCCTGGTCTACAAGTTGAGGACAGCCAAGGTTGTTACACAGAGAAACCCTGTCTTAAAAAGCAAACAAACAGACAAAACAACAACAAAAAAAGAGCCAACGTGACAGCTCACAACTATTTATAAGTCTAGTTCCAGGTACGAACATGTGCACAGACAAATATGCAGGCAAAATACCTGTAGACATAAAAATCAATCCTGGGAGCTGGAGAGCTAGCTTAGTGGTTAAGAGAACTGACTCTTGTTCTTCCAGATGACCCAGGTTCAATTCCCGGCACCCACACGGCAGCTCACAACTGTCTGTAACTCCAGTTTTAGGGGATCCAACATCTTCACACAGACATACATGTAGACAAAACACCAATGCACATAAAATTAAAATAATAATAATACAAATAAATCTTAAAAAAAACCCAGGGATATGAATACTCATGTACTTTTCTGGTGGTCAGAATATTCTAAGAAATATTTTTGGGTCTTTTTGTTTTGTTTTAGTTTGTTCTTTTCGAGACAGGGTTTCTCTGGATGTAGCCCTGGCTGTCCTGGAACTTGCTCTGTAGACCAGACTGGCCTCAAACTGAGAGATCGGCCTGCTTCTTCCTCTCTAGTGCTGAGATTAAAGGCGTGAGCCACCACCACCTAACTAAGAAATGTTCTGTAGAGCTGAGTCACATATATAAAAACTAAGTTGTAACAGTAATAATAAAGTAGATACCATATAATCTAAATTTTTTAAGGGTTTATCTGAAAGAAGCTAGATTTGGGCTGAAGGATTTACACAGATGTATTAGGAAACTATTGTTTGGGTGTCTATTGTGTGCCAGGGATCATGTGAAGTGCTAAAAGAGTTAGTAATAAACCACACAAAGCAGCTTCTACCACAGTGCAATTAAATTCCAGTGGGAAACAAACACACACAGTATGAAGGATGGGAAAACAACTCTATGTCAGATAGGAGGTCAACTTACAACGCAACCAGTATGTAACTAGACATAGCAGACTTCAACTGAGATAATTTGGGTAGAGAAATGAGTCTGGGACTTTGTATGTGGTTAACGGCCAATAATTAGTGACTCTTAAATCCTAATGTTGGGTCAACATGTTCCTTTACTAGAAGCTAATAAGAATACAGAACAAAATGTAAAAACATGATTAATCAGGAAACTAAGGCATAAGACACGCAAGTTTGAGACCAGCTTCAATAATATAGTAAATTCCAGGTCAGCCTAGGCTACAAACCAAAACCCTGTCTCAAAATTTAAAAAAGATAATAAAAATGAAAAAGATTCAACTGTCGACCCTACTACTTTGTCTGGCACCACTACCTGTAGCTATCCCAAAAGGCTCAAGTGTTAAAGGCTTGGCTCCCAGCCACTGGCACGTTAAAGTAACTGAGTAACAGGGGGACAATGTCATCAATGGAGCAAACCACTGGTACATTCATAGCCAAGGCGGGTGGGGCCCAGTCAGAGGATACAGGTCACCAAGGGGAGAGACTTTGAAAGAAATTTTGTTTCTGGAACTTACAATGTAAACCAGGCTTGTGTCTGCCTCCTGAGCGCTGGGGTCAAAGGTGTGTGCCACCAAGACTGGTCAAAAGATTCAGGTGCAGACTTTTGTTCAGATACGGCATTGCTACGGGGCCCAGGCCGCTCTTAGCCCTTCCCTGCTTTTCTCAGTCACTATCTGTCATCTTCAGCCTAGCCTCAAATTTGTATACTGCTAAGAAGGGCCTTAAACTTTGATCTTCCTTCTTCCACCTCTCAAGTGCTGGGATGACAGGGTCCATCATCATGGCTTCCTGTGGTGCTGAAGAGCAAACCCAAGGCTTCACAAATGTTCAGCATTCTACCAGCTCAGGCTCTGCCTCCACTCTTGCCTCAGTTCCCTAGTACTGAGGTTACAGGTGTGGGCCGCCATCCTGACCTCAAGGACCCAGAGGTCTGCTTTCCTAAGACCAAACATGTGGGTACTCCCTCCCCATTTCTGTTTCTTTGAAAGAGTCTCACTATGTAGATGAGGGTGGCCTTGAACTTGAAGTACATCCTCTTGCCTCCCAAGGGTAGGGATTATAGATGACAGCAGTCATACCTTGCTACAGGTCTATTTATTCTAATGAAAGCTACTTACGTCATCACAGGACATATTGTATTCTGCTAATACCGTTCGACATCGAGCAGCTATACTGAACCAACGTGGTCAAAGGAAAATTCCCAATGCAAGTCAGGCTTCTGTTATGGTTTAGACATGAAATGTTGCCCCCAAAGGCTCAAGTGTTAAAGGGTTAGTCCCGAGTCACTAGCACACTGAAGTAGCTGAGTAACAAAGGGGAAAACCTCATCAATGGCGGAAACCACGGGTGCACTCAGAGCCAGGGGAGTGGGACTCAGTCAGAGGATACAGGTCACTGAGGGGTGACTTTGAAAGGCACAGCTTATTCCTGAACCCTTCACTGTCTTCTGCCACCATGAGAAGAGTGGCTTTGTTTTACACCATGCTCTCTGCCTTGACGTGCTGCCTTACCACAGCCAAAATACAACTGGACCAGCCAATCATGGACTGAAACCTCTAAAATCATGATTCAAGACGAATCTCAAGTATTGAATCCTCAGGGATGGAATGTGATTAACATAGCTTCTAACAACCTCGTAGATTCCAGGGAAGGTTCTTCAGCTTAGTTATGATAACAAAATTCAACTCGTGGTAAAGGATACATTGATGGTGCGACTACTCTTTTGTGTATTCCAGCAAAGAACAAGCCTATTAGAGTTATACAGCTAATAGTGAAGAACGGATGGTTCCATAATGACGTGAAGAAGGACACCTGTAAAAGAAAAGTGTGAGATATTAGATATTAGTCTTAGGATATTGATTCCTACCTCCCTAACTATACAGACATTTGCAATGTTTTTATCATCTAAACCACAAGGGCACGAAGACGTCCAACAACTCTAGTTCTCTTTATTGTACTGTAAAAACAAAACTCATACTTTTTTAGTATGGTAAGATAACAGCAATATATGTCATTCATGCCAAACTCTAAACCATTTCAAATTCATTCCTAAAGATGAGGCCTTTATACACACACACACACACACACACACACAGAGAGAGAGAGAGAGAGAGAGAGAAGAAGGAGAAGGAGAAGGAGAAGGAGAAGGAGAAGGAGAAGAGAAGAGAAGAGAAGAGAAGAGAAGAGAAGAGAAGAGAAGAGAAGAGAAGAGAGGATTTCTCAGTGTAGCCCTTCTGTCTATCCTGGATTCACTTCTGTAGAACAAAACTGGCCTTGAACTTAGTGATCACCTGCCTGTGGGATTAAAGGGATAGCACTGGCCTTCAGTCTCAATGAAAACACAGATTAAATTTGATTTACTCATCTCCCTGTCAAAAAGCTTCCTCAAGGTACACACCTTTAATTTCAACACTCAGGAGATAGAGGAAGCTGGGTCTCTGTGAGTTCAAGGCCATTCTGGTCTATATAGGTAGTTCTAGAATGGCTCTATGGTCAGACATTGTCTCAAAAAAATTAAAACCAACCAACAAAAGCTTCCTTAAGAGAATTGGACCTGCTGTGTCATTCATAACCTGGTTACACACTTATCTTCCTCTCCTGCCCTATCCTCACTTCCTTGTTAGCTTAATTTTTACAGCTTCTCCATTACCCTTGCTTGAAACAAATAAATGAAGCTTATTTGGAATAAAAAAGCTGTTTTTAAAGCTACTTGAATAAAAAATGATTAAGTAAAAACTAGGACATTTCAAAAAACGAAGTTGCCATTGAAGCCGCTCCGATTCTAACGGGCACAAGTCACTGAAGTCGGGAAACTGACTAGTAGGTACCTGTAAAGAACTGGAACTCAAGAGAGAGAGAAAGGGCTTCATTTAGATCCGGGCATAATGAAGTGACTGCAGGAAAGTAGGAAACACACAACTCTAAGACTACATAGCAGGGACCACCAGGATCCATGCTTGGAACAAGAATGGCACCAAAGGCAGAAGGTGAGGAAATAAAACAACCAACACAGGAAGAGGAACATGCAGAGTGTCTAGAAAAGAAAGCAAGTGGACTGATAACTACACAGAAGAAACACTCAAGGGAAACACAGCACTTTCCCACATGACATACCTCACGGATTAAGAGAGAGAACTAAATACACATACATGCTCAAGACAACGAAAAGCATTAGGTATATATGATTCAATAAGGCCGGATTAAAGAACAAGACTGAAAACACTAGCCGGGAAATATTCCTGAGATGAGGTGGTGATGAAGACAAACTAAGTCCCAGAGAGCTTTCTTTGCTTTTTGTTTTGTGAGACAGGGTTTGGTTTTTTACAATCTCCGCGGTTTATGGCTGCAAGGTGGGTAAAAGTGCTTGCCACCAAGCCTGATAACCTGAGCTCAATCCTCAGGCCCCACATAGTGGAAGAAGAGAGCTAACACCCCTAAGCTGTCCTCTGACCTACAAGAGTGCCAAACTCTCAGTTCGTGCCCCCTCCTCTTTCTCTAAATAGATAAATCAGCAAGTGCAATTTAAGGAAATCTGAGGGGTTTTTTTCTGTTTTGTTTTTGTTGACAAGGCTCCTCCATATGTCCCTGGCTCTTCTGGAACTCACTCTGAACCAGACTGACCTCAAATTCAGTAATCTATCTGTCTCTGCTCCTGCCTCCCAAGTGCTGGCATTAAAGGGTGCACCACCATGCCTGACTGAAAATCTGAGGTTTGACTTCAAGATGGATGGCTATGTGTCTATACAATGTTAGCCCATAGAGTACTTTACATTTTATGTGTGCATATGTGTACAGTCTATGTGTGTGAACTTGCTTGTGTGTGGAAGCCACAGGCTGACACAGGATTCTTCCTCCATTACCCTTCTCCTTATATTTTAAGACAAGGTCTCTCAGTGAACCCAAGTTCACTCATTTGTCTAAATGGCTGACTAGGATCCTCGCCAGCACCAGGGTTAGACCCAGACTGTCACGCCTGGCTTTCCATGACGTCGGAGTTATGAACCCAGGTCCTCACACTCACACAGCAGGCACTCTGCCCATTGAGCCGCCTCTTCATTCCTAATATTTAATACTGTAAAAGTTGTATGGTTATTTTTTCTTCCTGCTGTTATTTAGCAACAGTGCTTTACCGCATAGCCCAGGCTGGCTGTGTGTCTTGCCCTCCTGGTCAGGCCGCCATAATGCCAAGGTTACGGCTGCACCAGCACATGTTTTGTTTTAATTAGGTCAGTTGTTCCAGCCTCCTTCCCTCCATGAACAGCCAATGACATCGAAATAGCAGTTTCTCCTCCTCCTTTCAGGAGTTTGCAATATCCTTTCTCTCCCTGGCTTTTGTATTCACACCTTCTGCTTCAGACACAATTGCTGGTTAGAACTCTCATCAGGGTTTGGGGTTATTAAATACTGAAGTAAAAAGAGCCAACCCTAAGGCTAACAGCTATCTTCTCACCTAATTTAAAAAATTACATTAACTACATAGTTTTGGGCCTATTTCCGATTACATTTAATTCTTCATTTTATTAAGATCTCAACTAGCTGAAATCAGCTTATATTTTTCTCAATTAGAAGTAGACTCATTTCCCAAGACAGAACTTTTCAATCTTCTTGCCAGGCTCCTTCCACCCTTCTACAGATGAGTACCAAATACAGCCTTCAGATCAGAGTTCTATAAATGAACTCGCAGAAGAGTTATCTGTCTGCAATAAAGTCCACTCTATTAACATAAAACTCCAGCACCAACCTCCCCTGCTTCCTGTCCTTTCTATCTCCTCTTTAGTGGACAGTCAGGGAGACTACACGCTAAACAGCGCCCCCAACTGTCAGAACTGCCACCTAGATAGATGGGTTCTCCTCTGTATAACATAAAAAGACAACAGAACAACAGATATAGACTAAAGGGTTTATTTTTAAGGTTTCTGAAAATTATGAGACTGATCTAAACAGCTGGGGAGAGGTAATCACTGAAAAACCTGAGAGTCACTGGGTGTGGTGGCTTGTGCCTCTAATCCCAGCATTTGGGAGGTAAAGGAAGAGGCAGGTGCATCTCTGTGAGTTTGAGGCTAGCCTGGTCTACACAGCAAGTTCTAGGACAGCTGGGACTACACAGTGAGACCCTGTCTTAAAGAAAAGCAAAGAAAAGGAAAGGAAAGGAAAGGAAAGGAAAGGAAAGGAAAGGAAAGGAAAGGAAAGGAAAGGAAAATGGAACCACACAAAACAAAAACAAAAAAGAAAAGGAAAACTCAAGACTGCAGGTTTTCTAATAAAAAAAGACTGAGCTTGAAATTAAGGCACTAGGAGAAAGAGACAGAAACTTCAGAAACACTTTATCAGCTTTCATCAAATAATCCTTCAAGAGCTAACATTATGAAATTGGATATTGCACTTGGTCTGGTGAAGCTACTACACAGTGCCCAGTGGGAGACCTCTTGGTGTTTCCTATATTAAACTCCAGACAAGAAATGTGGAAGGACTAATGCAGAAAAATAAAAGCTTTGCTAACTCAAGGGGTTAGCCCGTGGTCTCCTCAATGACAATGAAAACACACAGAATTAACTGTGACTCTGTGGTTACTTAGAGATCAATTTATAACTCAATTCTGTCAACTTGGATGAGCTACATAGCCTAGAAATCAGTGACTTGGTTTCTTTCCTGATTTTGGCCACTTGGTCTAATGTTTATCAGTTTATCAGTGTTTATCAGTTATATTTGTCTT
Organism: Tokudaia tokunoshimensis; assembly: GCA_036184795.1. Lineage (NCBI taxonomy): Eukaryota > Metazoa > Chordata > Mammalia > Rodentia > Muridae > Tokudaia > Tokudaia tokunoshimensis. The sequence goes on along the minus strand of BTHU01000020.1, from coordinate 15,133,950 downwards.
TTTGGGGGGGGCATGTCATCTCAGATGCTTTCTGGAATGAAGAAAGGCATCAACAGATAATTCACTGATTTGCAATTTTAAAACATTGGTATTAATGACAGGAGATGGAAAAGAATGTTCATGCGGAAAAGACCAAAGGAAAAGAATGTTCATGTGGAAATAGAAAAATTCAAAACATAAGTTAAGAAATAGCAAGTGGAGTAAATTTTCTTAGATCCTTCCCTTATGAAGATAAGTAACTCACAACAGCCAACCAGAGCTTCCCTTAAGCAAATGATTACATCGCAGGTTAATATAAGGATTAATATCATTAGTAGCAGGTACAGGTAGCTTGGCATATTTCATAATCAACATCACTACATCCAGCATCTTTTTTAATCTGCTAAAGACTTTAAAACAAAATCTCTACCTTCTGTGTCTCAGGATCTATTAGCCAGTTCCAGGCACCAGTAGCTGTACAGACAGACACCACTATAAGAAGCACTGGTGAGAGATAAATACAAAATTAGTAAGCAGACACACCCTCCAACCCTTTACGTCTTGATATCACTTCCAGCACTGCCTAAGAGACACAACCAAAGACTGCAACATTTGATCGAAGTGGATCAAGAGTCAGACTTGCCATATAAGGGATTCTCTTCAACATTCTGAACCCTGGGAACTGAAGGGCAACAGCAACATCCTGCTTCTTGCTTAGAATTCATGAGAATGAAGAGTAATACATTAAAACCAAGAAGCTAGATGGCAATATTTTAACATAAGACCCCCATGGTCAATGAGACTTCCATTGTGGTTTTGGGCTGATTTTGCAGACCCAGTAATCTCAAATTGGAAAAGAAAATCCCTATTTTCTAATGTAAACACACAAACAAAGGCTCCTTTCTGAACCACACAGCAGCCCAGTGGGTTCTAACTGAGGGGCTGTGCCAGGCAGAGTACTGCTGCTGAGTTAGACAAGGGTCAGTGTTGATGAGTGCGGAGTCACTGTGGAGCACACCAGTCAGTACTGATTTTTGAAAGGAACTAAAAGAAAAGGACTTAAGAGCTAGTGGAAACCAGAAAGGGTTTAGTTTCTCCCACCAAGCTTTTCTACGTGAGTGTGTGTGTGTGTGTGTTCACATATATGTGCCATGGTGCACATGTGAAGATCAGAGGTACCTGATCTGGTTCTCTCCTTATACCAGATGGCTCCTGGGGACTGAACTCAAGTAATCAGACAAGACCTTTACCTGCAGAGTCATCTTGACAGCCCCGCTCCACCTTAATCTAAATAGATTATAAATATATTGAAGAAAAAGAATGAAAGGACCAGGATTTAGCTAATGCTCTGGAGCTAACGATGGTTCTTTTATTTTAGTTCCACTTCATAGATTTACAAATGGAAAATCATTTTCAGAGAACACAAACATAGAAAAATCTTAATCACCGGGAATTTCTAGAGATAAGGGTAATAAAAAAATCATTTTAGGTATTTAGTAACAGAATCAAAATTATCTTCTCAGTTAAGAACAAATTAAACTCAATCCTTTATTCTGTATTTCCAGAAACGAATATATTATATTACATAGGCACTTTTATATGACACAAAACCAAAACCAAAGTATTAGAAAGGATCTCATACACGTGCTTTTATTTCATTGGTACACTAGCCAAGAAAGGATCTCATACACGTGCTTTTATTTCATTGGTACACTAGCCAAGAAAGGATCTCATACACGTGCTTTTATTTCATTGGTACACTAGCCAAGAAAGGATCTCATACACGTGCTTTTATTTCATTGGTACACTAGCCAAGAAAGGATCTCATACACGTGCTTTTATTTCATTGGTACACTAGCCAAGAAAGGATCTCATACACGTGCTTTTATTTCATTGGTACACTAGCCAAGCTGATGGCACTTGCGTGAAAGCACATGGAATAGTGTGCTCATCGTATGAAGTCTTAAAAGTCAGGGCAGCATTACCCACATTTTAAGAGGCTTTCTAGCAATGGTTTGGGAGCAACTTCTTTGTAAACAAGAACAGCAAAATCACTATTTATGAATCTGACCAATCAAAACATAGAAGGTGACTACAGCTTCACAAAGAAAACTAATAAAAATCATTTAAAAGCCAAGATCCCCAGCTTCCGTGGGGCTCTGTTAGTCCTGCGGCCTGAGCCAAACCTTGACTTAAAGCATGTCTTCCCAGGGCTGGGATGCTCAATAGGTAAGAGCATATGCTGCTACTGCAGAGGACCGGGTTCAGTCCTCAGTGCATGGTGGCTCACAGCTGTCCTGACTCCTGCTCTGGGAGGCCCAGCACCCCCTCTCTGCCCTCCTTGGGTACTAGGCATGCACATGGTGGTGCACAGACATACATGCAGGCAAAATTAAGATAAAAATAAAAATTAAATCTGCCAAAAAGACGGGCCTGGACACTTGCTCAGTGGTTAAGAACACTATTATAAAGGACCTGGGTTTGATTCCCAGCACCCACACGGAGGCTCACCATCTCCGCAGACACCAGTTACATATGTGGTGCACAGATGTCCATGTAAGCAAAATGCTCATACACATAAAATAATAAACATCTAAAAAAAAAACCCCCAAAAACCAAAAATACCACACTTTTGTGTTGTCTCTGTGGTTCACAAGAGAGTATGTCTAACAAATGTAAGACCCTGGATCTTAGTCCCAGCACTGAAAAATAGGATACATCCTGACTGTACTTGTAGGTAGAAATGAAATCTCAGTAGTCCACCTTCCTAAGACTAGCCCAAAGCTGAATGGTATAACACATCTGTGGTCCCAACCACTGAGAAGCAGAGGTCGGAGGATCACTTGAACCTAGGAACTGGAGGCCAGCCTGAGTAAGGCAGTGAGATCCCAGATCCAAAAAGATAAGGAGTGGAAGGAGGAGGGGAAGAGACAACTTGCTCTCAGCACAGAGGAGCACAACATTCTCCTGGATATCTTGGCTATATTTGTCCACATTTCCCACTATGCCCCTTCCTTTGGGGGCAGTAACTAGAATCCATTCAAATCCTAATACTTAGGAACAGGCAGTAGTAAGGTGAAGTCTTTTCTGGGTCAGCCTCAAAGCACACCATCATGCTGTATTAAGGTCCAACTACGGAGGTCACTGAGATGGTTCATCCGGTAACAAAGCCAGCCAACAAGCCTGATGACCTGCATTCGATCCCCAGGACCCACAGGTAGATGAAGAGAACTGACTCCAACAAGCTGTCCTCTGACTTCAACATGGGCTGTGGCATGTGAGTGAACTTGTATGCATGCACATATGCACACAATAAGCACATATAATTTTTTTTAAAAAATCAACTATGGGTTGTTTTCTAAAAATATCTATGTAATTTTACATAGATATATCTGTATGTATCTGAGTGTATGTATGTACACTATATGTATGTAGAGCCTGCAAAGGTCAGAAGATTATGGGCTACCATATGGGTACTGAGAACCAAATTGCAACTTCTGCAATAACAGTAGTAAGCACTCTTACTACCTATCTCTCCAGCCCACATCATAACCTCTATACATATAATTGAATGCTTTTTTTAAAAAAAAAGCAAGAGCTTTGCACCTGCTAAGCAAATGCATCATCCCAAGTCAAAATATTTTTTTCATAAAAGATTTATTATTTTAAATTATGTATATTTGTCTGTGTGTGTTCATAGGGGTTTGGGTACATGTCTGCAGAATCTAAAAGAGGGTGTCAGATAGCCTGGAGCTAGAATTACAGGTGGCTGATGTAAATGTTGGGAACTGAACCCATGTCCTCTACAAGATGCACTTTGAATCACCAAGCCAGCACTCTAGCTCCAAAATACAATTAACAAAATTGTATTTTGATAGCTTGTAGGCAAATTGTGTGTTGCTTAGGAAGTTTGTGTGTATGTGTACATGTTCATGTATATATTTCACTGTGCATGCCTGTATGTAACCAGAAGTCAATGTATAACTTAATTTATGAAACAATAACTCACTAAATCTAGAGTTCACAAGATGCTAAAATTTTCATTGTGTTTTTAATGAGAGTTACAATTTTTAATAAAAAAAATGTCTCTTAAGGCTGGAGAAGTGGCTCAGTAGTTAAGAGCACCGGCTGCTCTTCCAGAAGTCCTGGGTTCAAATCCCAGCACCCACATGACAACTCACAACCCTCTGTAACTCCAATCCTAGAGAACCTTTTGGGGACTGCACATACATAGTACACAAATATACACACAGGCAAAACACCCATACACATAAAATATGAATAATATTGGGGAGGGGCTGGAGAGACAGCTCAGAAGTTAAGAGCACTTGTTCTTGGAGAGAACCTGGGTTCCGTTCCCAGCACCCACACGATGGCTTACAATCACTAGCAACTCCTGTTGCAGGATATATGGTCCCCTCTTCTGGACTCTGCAGGCAGCAGGCATGCACTTAAAAATAAAAATTCAACCATATAAAATAGTCTCTCCTTTTAGGGTAGCCAGTTATAATTTCCTTTTTCTTTAAAAAATTATTTAGTGTGGGTGTAGCCACATGATATGTTCAGGCATACATGCCATAGCACAGCACACATGTGAAGGGCAGAGGAGAAGTTTGTGGAGTCTGCCCTCTCCTTCCCCCTTTAAATGGCTTCTGAAGATGCAACTAAGGTATACAGGCTTGAACTGCATACACCAGAGCCATCTTGCCAGTTCATAATTTTCTTAAGTACTTCTTTGTAATATACATTGTCAACAGCACTAAGTAATACATTTAAAAGTTGTCTAAACTCAGAAATCTTACAGCTTAGTAAAACAAGGATTTACTAGTCGAAAGTTTTAAATGAAAGGAAGTCGTTCTTACTTAGGAATAAAGCTATCAACCGCTTTGATACTTTGAACTTCATTTTCCCTTAGAAAGCATTCAGCAACTTACTTCTCCAACGTCCAGTGGCGGGTTGCAAGCAATGAATATATTCAGTAAGTCTTCTTTCGAAAGCCTTGAGATCTAGGTAAAGAGAATTCAGTTCTCTACCTGCTCTTTCTAGTCTGAACTTGATAAAATGAAATTTTAGATGGACAAACTCCTACACATCTTGCACAGCAACTTACTTGTGTCATGCACTGTTTGCTTATAATGACAATTTTAAGTACATGACAAAAACATCACTTTTCTTTCATTCCCACTTCTGGAAACCGGTTGGTCTACTTCTAGAAGCTTGCAGGAGTGGTATTGCTGGAAGACCAGCAGCAACTTCAGCCAGAGTCAAAAGCTGAAACTGGGGGAGTTACAAATAAATGGACCAAAATCCAGCTTAATTCTAATTCTATAGAACCAAGAACTTCCTGTTGAAACATCAAAATCCACGAGGTCTAGTTGACTACAATTATACGATTCAGGTCCTAGCTCCTATCATTAATTGATAGCTATGTAGTATGGACTTACTAGACTTCCGTACACAGATAACGGGCTGTGCAAAGATACTCCCTTTCCACCTCGGAGTGGGTTACCGGTGACCGTCCGCCTACACCCTGTGCTGGGACAGAGCGTACCTCTGAATGAAGTAGGGTGTTATTTCCAGAGGTGTTTTAAAAACAAAACCAAACAAAACTTTGGAAGGCCAAGAGCACGTCCAAATCCCGGCAATTACAGAAGCCAAGGAAGAAATTAGGGTTGCGGCTCCTTAGGTTGTCAAACAGAAAATGAATTCGCACTCTACAACACGCCAGGGCTCGTCAATGAGAGGGGGGCCCCCTAGCCGCAGCGGGGGTAAAGGCGGCAGCCCTCCGCGGCCGTGCGCCCCGTGTCCCCGAGCCGCGGCCCCGCCCCGCCCCGCCGCCCTCGCGACCTCCTCAGCCTCGGGACGGGAGCGGGAGGACGACACACTCTACCTTCCGCCTGTTCCAGCGAGTTCATGTCGGGCGGCAGCTCCGGTCACCGGCGCGGCCCGATCCTCATCGCAACCCGCCCTCCCCGCCCCGCCGGCAGCGCCAACACCCACCTCTAACCGCTCCCCTCAGCCCCTCCCCTTCGCACCGCCCATTTTCTAGAAACGTTGAGCTTATTGGGTACCTCTGCCAGACTCCTCCACTAAACCAGTTTTCTATTGGCTAATGTCGCCAAACGCCTTCGGGAACCCAGACGTTCAGCTGGAAGGGCCAAGAATAGCGAGCAGCCAGGCTGATATAGCCATGGCGCCGCCTCCTGCCTCGGGGAGGAACTGAAGTCTGTCCAACCGTACCTTATTTTTAAGCTTGGTTCCTTTCTATAGTTCTTAAAACAATGATTGAGCGCCCACTACCTTCTCGGCAGTGTTCTGGTTGCTAAGGAGAGATCACCAAGCTATCCCTGCCCTCAAGGAACTAAAGAGAAACTAATATATGTTCAGCAGTAAGTAACTAGAAGCCTCCCTCCCCCCCCAGTAGATTTCCTTGATTATGATTCTTCTTTAGATTTCCAATTCCTTAAAGAAGGATTTCTTTCTTGGTTACTTTCTTCCCACGTCGTCCAATATAGTCATAAAGAATGCAAAGTATGTCTCGTAACTATAACAAAAATATGTACAGGGTTAGCAAAATTAACATTTGCTTAAAATGCCCTGTGTGTTTCCTGGTGGTCATTGTTTCATTCAAGAGGTATTTATTGCATGACTTGCTATGCATTGTGTTTGTCCCATATTGCGTTTATGACCAAGTCGATAACATTTCATTCGTCATAGTGAAGGGTTTCAGGGAGCAATAGGCACGCAAATAAGCAACTGATTTCAGATAACAGTAGTTCTATGGAGAAAGCAACAGATACTAAAGACAATTAGAAGGAGGGAGGTTGGGAGTTGGAGAGATGGCTCAGTGGTTAAGAGCACCGACTGCTCTTCCAGAGGTCCTGAGTTCAATTCCCAGCAACCTCATGGTGGATCACAACCATCTGTAATGAGATCTGATGCCCTCTTCTGGTGTGTCTGAAGATAGCTACAGTGTATTTACATATAATAAATAGAAGGAAGGAGGTTTAGAAGTGTTGCAAGGACAGAGAGTCCCAAGATGCAGAAAGTCCCAAGATGCAGAAAAAGAATCCAGCCACACAGATCAGGGCTGAGAAGCTCTTTGAGCAGCACCGTCATGTTTCCAAAATTGATATATTGTGTGTTTCACTCATCTTCAATCTTCCTCCTAACTCACTTATGAGCTCCTGACTCCTTTGTTTTATGGACCCCTCTACCTTAGTAACACTTTCTAAACTTTCCCATTAGGGAGGCTTCTCTGGTCCAAACCCTTTACATGCATTATCTCATTTAAACTTTTATGATAATTTGTTTGTTTTAGAGAAGGAGTTTTTCCTCTGTAGATTAAGCTGGCCACTAACTTGCTACATGAGTCCATTCTGGCTTCAAACTTGTAGTCCTCCTGCTTAATTAAGCCTTTCGAGTGATCAGGTATGCGTTGCCACACCTGACTTAAAGATTGTGTGTGTGTGTGTGTGTGTGTGTGTGTGTGTGTGTGTGTGTGTGTATGTTTTGGTTTTGGTTTTTCCAAACAAGTTTTCTCTGTATAACAACCCTGGCTGTCCTGGAACTCACTTTGTAGAGTAAGCTAGCCTAGAATTCAGAGATCCACCTGCCTCTGCCTCTGCAGTGCTGGGATTAAAGACATGGTACCATCATGCCCAGCTTCAAGATGTATTTTTAATGTTATGGATCAACCTATGAGTTATAAAATATACTTAATAGAAGATAACATTTTGATGTTTTGAGACAGGGCAGATACATATTCCTGGCTGGTTTGGAACTCCCTATGTAGACCAGGCAGGCCTGGAGTTCACAGAGATTTTCTTGCCTTGGCTGGGATTAAAGGCATGCTACACTACACCCTGGGGCATAACTATTACTTTAAGAACTGAGGCAGCTGAGTGTGATGGTAAAGTGTTTAATCCCAGCACTCAGGAGGCAGAGGCAGGCAGATCTACCCAGGGAGCTCCAGGCTAGCCAAGACTACACAGTGAAACTCTGTCTTTTTGTTTTTTTTTTTGTTTTGTTTTTTTTTGTTTTTCTTCAAGAGAGGGTTTCTTTGTGTAGCCTTGGCTGTCTAGAAACTTGCTCTATAGACCAGACTGGTCCTGAACTCGGAGATATCTGCCTGCCCTCACCCTTCCCCCCTTCCACCCTCCAACTGTTCCACATCCCCATACCTCCTCCCCACCCCCTACTGGCTGCTCTTGCAAAGGACCCAGGTTCAATTCCCAGCACTCAAGTGGTGGCTTATAACTTTTAACTCTAAATCCAGGAGTCTAATGCCCTCTTCTGTCCTCGAAAGGCACCAGGCACACAAGTGGTTTAAAAACTTACGTGGTCTAAAAAGCCCTGGGAACATCTAGAAGTGGATAAATTCTTAGGCACTTATAACCTAAAAAAAAATTAAATTAATTTTTACAAATAATTAAAATAGATCCATAACAAACAAGGAGATGGAAGCAGTAATTAAAAGTCTCCCTACATGGAAAAGCCCATGACCACAGGAGTTCCCGGCCAAACCAAACCTTAAAAGAAGGGCTAATAGCAAAGCTCCTCAAATGGTTTCATGAGACAGGAATGAAAGAAGCCTCCCAACCACATCCTGCGGTGCCATAATACCCAAATGCATGTTCCATAACACAGGGATAGAAGGAACCCTCCAAAACGCATCCTAAAGAACTGGCATTACCATACTACCCAAACATACAAGAAAGAACATGGCAAAAAAAAAAATGATAGAGATGTTTCCTTGATGAATTCAGGCCCAAAAATTCTCAGTAAGATCCTGGCAAACCAACTTCAAGACACCAAGTTGGTTTCATTCCAGAGAGGCAATGATACTTAGACATACAAAAATCAGTAAGGGTGAGTTGGCACATAAATCTTATTCAGGACAGAAAAAAAAAAAAAAACATGTTCAAGTTAGTCATGATGGTGCAGACCTATGATCACAGCACTTGGTGGATGCAGGAGAAACTGGAGTTTAATGATATCTTCAGCTATATAGCCAGTTTGAGGCCAGCTTGGGGTACATGAAATCCTGTCTCAAAAAAAAATACTGAAAAAAAATGAATAGGATCATTTCAGTTGATGCAGGAATGTTCAGATTGATCATTTCATAATAAAATCTCTGAGGAAACAAGGAATTGAAGGAACGTGTTTATTGAGTGACAGATGTTTCCTGGGAAGAACCAAGACCAGAGAGATAAAAAGCTCAGAAGACTCCCTCAAAGACAAAAATTTCAGATACAATAAATAGAATCATTCCACACTGAAGGCCTTTTTGTACAATGGGTGTATGGTGGCCCTGGTACATTTCTTCTCGAATAAGGTCACCATCACCATTGGTACATAGTGGAGGGTGTTTGCTAGTAGACCTAAAGATAGAAATGTATTAGAATTATTATAGAATCATATTATTAAGCCAGAAGTTAATAGTAGGGTAGAGAAAGCTCTAGTGACATATTTTTATTCTCCCAAGAAAGGGAACTCACATCAGAGCAAAGTAATTGTTGTACCGAAGTCCGGCTTGGTACCAAAGGGGATTTTATTGGGATTACTAACAGAAGTACAGGGAAGGGGTCCTTACAGGAGTGGGGATGATTCAAAGCAGCAGCCGTATTATTAAAAAGCCCACCTTGGTTCAGGTGAAGACTCACAAACCTGCAGTGAGTGTGAAAGCTGTCTGCACAGCTGTGGAGGTCTCAGGCCACGCCAAGGAAGAAATGCGGAATGGCCAGTAAGCAGCTGAAAATATGTTCCATGTTCTTACACAGCAGGGAAATGCAAATCAGAACTAATTTGGAATTCTGTTTCACTCCAGTCAGAATGGTGGCTGTCATCAAGAAAACATGACAACATATGAAAAGGGAATTGTAAATTCTAGCCAGCCCATATAGAAGACACACAATCCGGGTACTTACAAGCTGTGAGCCTATATCAGGCAGGTTTGGAACTACTCTAACTTACATCCCAGACATATGTCCCTGGTTACCTGCTATTTCTCTTGGCTATGTGGCTTTGGCCCATCTCCTCCCAAGGTGGCTTTTTCTTCTCTGCTGTGTTCCTTCTTCCCTCCTCGTCTCTATCTGGCACCCTCAGCCAAGTAACTGGAAACCCTCCTGTAGTGTAGAATTCCTTAATCTGCTCTATGCTCCTAGGCACCCACCAGAGCTCTCTGGATTTGTGAATGAAAGACATACACACACATGGACACACACACACACACACACACACACACACACACACACACACCTGCTTAATTTTGATACGCCTCGACTAGCTCAATGGTTGGGCACTTCTAAAACTCCCTGCAGCCAGAAAACACTCCCCTCTGGCATTCCTGAATTAACACCTCATAAATCTATATTTTATCTTTGCTGCCCTGACTCCGTCTGTGTGGCCTCCTATCTCTGTTGCCAAGACACTTCTAGGTAGCTCTTCCAGGGACCACTTTCCTTCTTGTACCTACATTTCAGCTGTTACTCCCTCCGGTTCCTTTCTTGTATCATCTGCCCTACTCTTTCTCTTGGGGGACCCTCTCTTTCTCCTTTCTTCCCTGGGGAACCCAGAAGTCCAGCCTCTTTCATCCTGCCCAGCCATTAGCCATTGGTTCTGTATTACTCAATCAAAAAACCCATTGGGGACAGGGATTTCGATGTTTGGATATTCAGATTCCCAATTTGGGGGTTGAATTAAGACAAAACATTGAAACCAATTCCCAACACCCTCCTACCTCTATTGCCCAACCACAGACTTTAGCCTTTTATAGACCAATTGACTTGGAGAACAAGATTGACACAACAAAAGCTGGTGTATGTGAACATTTCCTTGTCAGGGGCAACCAGATCGTGGGGACCAGTATTTAGCATTCGAATACATAGCAGCACCAGACTAACCCCCTACAAATACATATTGCTATGGTGTGGGAAAGAATATTCTTTACTTTTTACTTTTATGTTTATGTGTGAGTTTCTGTGTTGATATGTGCACTTGTGTCCTGGTGCCACCTACTGCCCCCAGAGGTCAGAGTCACCCAGTTCACTTAGAGCTGGAGTCATAGGCAGCCTCCTGATGTAGTGGATGCTAGGTACCAAGTTCAGGTCCTCTGCAAGAGCAGTGGATGCTTTAACCACTGAGTCATCTCTCTATCCCCGGATGAGGAGTTTTTAATCATCGATTGTGGGAATGTAAACTGGTGTAGACACTTTGGAAATCAGTGTAAAAGTTCCTCAAAACCTTGTGAAGGAGCTGCTGTGTGACCCAGGTGTGGTACAAATACACAATGGAATTTCACATGAGTGTAGAGAAATTGAAAACATGTTTGTAAAAAATTGGGTGCAACTGAAAACCATGCCAATTAAAATTACCCAGACCTAGGAAGAAAAACATTGCATATTTTCCTTATATGTAGGGCCTAGATCTAAAACAGTCGGGTGTTTATTTGTGTATGCATGTGTGTAAGTGTGTGTGTGTGTGTGTGTGTGTGTGTTCTAGTCCTGAAACTAGAAAAGGAAAGTCTTTTTTTTTTTTTTACTTTTTTTTGAGACAGATTTTCTTTGTGTAGCCTTAAGAAAGAAGTATTTTTTAAAGGCCTGTTTAGCTTTATTTTGTGTGCATGGTGTTTTGCCAGCATGTGTGTGTGTGTGTCTGACCATGTGAATTTGGTGCCTTTGGGGGTCAAAAGATGGTGTCAGATTCCCCGGTACTGGCATTGTAGATGGTTGTGAGCCACTGTGAGGGTCCTGGGAAGTGAACCCAGGTCCTTTGTAAAAGTGCAGCAACTGCTCTTAACCACTACCCATCTTCCTAGCCCAGAGGGAGGGGATCTTAAGGGAAGGGATGACAAAGAGAGGGTCATGTGATGGACAACCAGAAGGAAGGCAGGAGGAGAGAACCGAGGACAGGAAAGACTAAGAACACAGTTTAAGGACATACATGTTCAGAACCACCATAATGTGTCACATCACACTGTAAGACACTCACCGAATATGGTTTTAAAGATGAAAAATGAAAGACCTTAAACATCACTGAGAGGAAGACAAACAGCTTCTTGGAAGGATAGCCAATACAATAATGAAAGGTTGTTGTCTCTTACCGGGGTATGGCAATCGCCTTTGGTGTCACTGGCACATCCCATACCCTTTAAACCTCACACTGATAAGTCTGTGGCTATTTCAGAAACAAATTTGTGGATTGCTGAGTTCATTGCTCTCCCCACTCCCCCTTGTCCTCGTTCCCTCCTTCCATCCGTGAACATCGCAGTAGCTGGTTCTGCCTTCAACACATCAAAAATCCAGGCTTGTCTCACCAGCTCTCTGGCGGCAACTGTGGTTCCCGGCATTGTAGATCCCATTACTACAAGGACCTCTGCTCCGTTTTCCTGTTTCCCTGCTTCTCTGCAATTTTCTTTATATTTTGTGGGTCTGAGTGCTTTGCGTGCTTCATGCATGTCTGTACACTGTGTGTGTGTGTGTGTGTGTGTGTGTGTGCATGTGTGTGTGTGCATGCACATGTGTCCAGTGCCCAAGGAAGCCAGAAGAGGGCATTGGATTCCCTTGTAATGAAGTTAAGCCAAGTTGTGAGCCAATATGGGGGTGCTAGTAACAGAAACCAGGTCTTCTGTAGGAACAGCACAAGTGCTTTTAACTGCTAAGCCATTTATCTGGTCCCCTGCCCACTTCTCCTAACAGCAGTTTGCCTGACATGAAAAGATAACTTTACTCAGTTCAGGACTCTCCAGTGCCTCTCCTAAAGTGACCACAATGCTCTTCATTCCATTTTCCTTGGCATCTCTACAGAGATGCTGACAAACTCCTCATATAAGCATGAGTGTGGGGTTATTTGGCCATGGAAAACTTACAGTGGCTACATCCTTGAAGAAAGTTGACTCAGCTTCCCCCAGCAACCATTTGGGGCCAATAGCTCCTCACCTAGTGAGCTTCCTGGGCTTCTCCCCGCCCACGCTGGAATGCTGACAGACTTAATTTTGTGAAGGGAACCACAGTCGCCATGACTTCCTGAGTGTGACGCCGTGCCACATGCATAGGACAGTTTCATGTTCTCTAGCTCTCATATTCTCTCTGTCTCCTCTTCTGTGATGGCCACTGAGCCCTGGAGTGCGGAGAGATGTCCTCTTTTGCTTCTGTTCACTCAACTTACTCTCCAAACTTGGACCAATGAGCCTCTGTATTATCCACTGCCCAGTAAAAAGAACATTCTCTGATCAGGGTCATGAGCAGTGCCAATCTATGTGGGTTCTCTGTTTTGTTTTTGTTTTAAAGACTCATTTATTTTATGTGAGTACACTGTTGCTGTCTTCAGATACCAGAAGGAACATCAGATCCCATTACAGGATCTGGTTGTGAGCCACCATGTGGTTGCTGGGAATTGAACTCAGGGCCTCTTAGAAGAGCAGTCAGTGCTCTTAACTGCTGAGCCATCATCTCTCCAGTCCAGGGTCCTCTGGTTTTTAACAACCTTGTTTTACATTCATGATATGAAAAGGGGCTTTTTTCCTAAATGAGTTCTTGAATATGTATGAAGACGTGTGGCTGGACTGAGGCTTTTCCCACACCATGAGCATTGATGTGGTTTTATTTCTTGGCATGTTATTAAGTGCGTATCACGATTATTAAAATTCAAACTTTATCTAGACCTCTTATCACGTTGGTTGCTGACTGCATAAGGCTTCTTTCTCTACAGTGTGAATTCCTTGGTATTTAACAAGCTAATCCTGAGCTTTCCTTGCGTTGCCAACACTACAGAAGCGTTCTCCCAGGGAAGGTCTGTGGGCCTCGGCAGCTCTTCTTTCCACATGCAGAATTCTTTTCTTTTCTTGACTGGGAAACCTCTGTGCTGTGACTGCTCTGTGTGTGTTACTGTGAACTTGTTTGCTTGTTGCTTTCTGGGGGACTTCTATTTGGGCTTTATTTGTTTTTGGTTATTATTTTAAATTACACTCATGTGTGAGTGTCTGAATGTGGTGGGGATGTGTTCTGGGACATGGAGAGAAATGAATTCAGATGCCACTGTCCAGTCTTTGGTGTATGTCTGCTCAGGAGAGGCTAGCATTTGTTGAGTAGGCACTATCTTCTCTATACATGCCCTGTTTATTCGTGAGGACTCCTGCAAGCTGGTCTTGTAGACTCTAGTACGGCTTCCACACTTCTTCATCCTGAGACACACCCTTCAACTGAGATTCTGATAGCCTCGGTTCAAAGCCTGGGCCCCCTGCTACTCCTCCCAAGAGCATTGCCTCCTTTCCCAGCCTGTGGACTTCAAGCCCATTCCTCCTTTGTTTAAATTCTCTCTGCCGCAGCCTCTCCAGTGCTCTGTGGACAGTGCTTCTTAGGTAAGTCTGTATCTCCTTTGGTACAATTGGGAATTGCTCTGGCACGAGTTCCAGAGCTGGTCTTTCGAGTGAGTCTCTGGTCTCCAGCACAGACTGAGTGATTCCTGCAGCTGGGTGACAGTCTTATACAATCTGGCTGCTCTGTGACGACTGAATGCCAGCAAGAGTTCTTTGGTTCAAGCCTGTCTGTTTGGGAGGGACATTTTCTAATTAGAATGGACTTTGCTGTTCCCCCCAAGACAGCTAATGCCGGGAGGCAGAGGCAGGTGGATCTCTGTGAGTTTGAGGCCAGCCTGGCCTACAGAGCAAATTGCAGGACAGACATGGCTACATAGAGGAGCCCTGTCTGCTTCCCCCTCCCCCCCCCCAACTTACTACTTATTTATGTTCCTTTTACATGATGGGTGTTTTGCCTCCATGTACGTCCATGTGCTATATGCTTGCAGTGTTCCAAGAAGCCAGAAGAGGGCATCAGGTTTTGAGCTTCCTCAAGGGTCCTGGGATTCAAACCTTTGAATATATATTATATATATATTAAAAAATTGATGGCTGTTTGTATTTCTTCTTTTGAGAATTGTCTGTTCAGATAATTTAGCCTATTATTAAAAGGCAGGTTAGTTTTTTTGGTTTTCAAAATGTAAAGTTCTTTATGTATTCTAGCTATTACCCCTTTGTTTGAGGTCTATCTGGCAAAGATGTTCCCCATTCTATTGGCTATCTCCTCATTCCATTGATGGTTTCTTTTGTGGTGCAGAGCTTTTAAGTTTATGTCAGTTTTTTGACTGTTTCCTGTATTGTTAGGGTTGTACTCAGGAGGTGGTTTTTTTTTTTTTTTTGCCTACAGTGTTGTCCTAAGGTATTACCCTCTGTTTTCCTCTTAGCAGTTTCAATGTTTCTGGTTTTTAAAAGGATCTCTGACTTGTCTGAGTTGGGTTTTGTGCACTGTGAGTGATATGGGTGTAATTTCATTCTTGTGCAATGGACAGCCAGTTTTGCCAACACTATTTGTAGAAAAAAGTGTCTTTTCCCCCCCCAGGGCATGTTTTTGACATTCTTGTCAGAAACTACATGTTCGTAGCTGTGAGTTTATCTCTGAATCTTCTACTTCGTCCCAATCTTCTGCTTGTGCTCGTGTCTGTTTTTGTGCTGGTCCACGGTGAGGACTGTATCTCGATTTTTAGGGAGTTATGGGAGAAAGCTACACAATTACCTCAACTGCTGCAGAAAAATGCTTGACAGTGTTAGGGCTTGGGGATCGCTGAAGGAAGACCCCAGACTCAAATGGTATGCAAGGACAGTGAGCGCTTATTATGCAGAAATAACCAGAATGTTGGTGTCACCACCAAATCAAAATGGTGTTGACTCCGGACAACAGTGCTCAGGTCTTCTTATAGGGAACCTGGGGGTGGGGGACACACTCTCTAGAAGGATTAGGTAATCTCTAATGTGATTGGTAGGGGCCAAAGCCCTGACGTTTGTACAGTTTTGATTGGCTACTATGTTAGGGTTAGGTAATTGTGATGGTTTGTATATGCTAAACTCAGGGAGTGGCACTATTAGAAGGTGTGGCCTTGTTGGAGTGGGTGTGGCCCTGTTGGAGTGGGTGTGTCACTGTGGGTGTGGGCTAAGACGCTCATCCTAGCTTCGTGGAAGTCAGTCTTCCACTAGCAGCCTTCAGACGAAGATCTAGAAGTCTCAGCTCCTCCTGCCTGGATGCTGCCCTGCTCCCACCTTGATGATAATGGACTGAATTTCTGAACCTGTAAACCAGCCCCAATTAGGTGTTGTCCTTCATAAGAGTTGCCCTGGTCATGGTGTCTGTCTTAACACATTAAAAAGTTATTGATGTGCCTAGGTCTTTCTCTGCATGCATATCTGTGCACCTTGTGCATGCTTGGTGCCCAGGGAGGTCAAAAGAGGTCAGTACAGATGATTGTGAGCCACCCTGTGATGGACAGGACTAGAACAGCTCAGTCCTTAAGCAACCAGAGCTTTAACCACTAAGCCATCTCTCCAACCCTGTCTCTCAGCATTTTTGTTCAACTTTGTGCTGGAGGTGCAAGCTGGGGCAGTTAGAGGAAGGAGAAGGAGGAAGAAGAAGAAGAGGAGGAGGAGGAAAAAGAAGAAAGGAAGGAAGAAGGAAAAGGAAGAGGAAGAGGAGGAAGAAGAGAAAGAAGGAAGAGGAAGGGGAGGAGAAGAGAGAAAGAAAGGAAGGAAGAAGAAGAGAAAGAAAAAGGAAGAAAGGAATTAGGTCAGAAAGTAAGAAGTAAAATGTAGCAGATGTGATCCTGGATATAAAATGATAAACACACCAATAAATAATTAGAATTAGCAAATTATTTATGATGGTGAAATACCAGATCGATAAAATTAAATAGTGTCTAGCTGTGTAGAGCAGGTTGGCTTCAAATTTATAGATCCACCTGTCAAGCTTCCCGAGTAGTGCTGGGATTAAAGGCCTGCAGCACCACTCCTGCTTATAAAAAGCTTTTTGCTGGAGGGTGGTGGTACAGGCCTTTTATCCCTGGTACTCAGGAGGCAGAAGCAGAGGCAGAGGCAAGCAGATCTCTGTGAGTTCAAGGTCAGCCTGGTCTACAGTGTGAGTTCCAGGATAGCCAAAAATACACAGAAACCCAGTTTCAAAAACAAAGACAAAAAACAAACAAAAACCAAACAAACAAAAAACGCAAACCTGAGTGGATTGGCTCTTGACTGAAAACCCAGCACATGGAAGCTAAACCAGAAGAACCACAAGTTTGAGACCAGCCTGGGCCACATAGTGTCAAAACTGCAGCTCTTTTGGAGCTATTGTGAGTGGCCAGAGTCCAGGAATACAGATTTAGGTTACTTCTATGTGGAATCAGGTTCACGAAATTATTATCACTTTACAGGACAAAGAAAGTCATGAGTCAAGGCAAGTTTAACATACATTGGTGGGATACGTCAGAGGGGTAGTAGGCTCAGTGAGATGGGGTAATTTTTCTGTAGGCTCTAGATGCTCTCTAATCCCATTCTGAGGTTTCGGATTGGTAGAAACTAGTTGTCTGCTAGGTTAATAGATTCTAAAAGGTTTTTAATCTATTGTCACAAGATGCTGGTGGACAAGCAAGGTTCGGAGGTCTAGAATTTAGCCCAAGGCAGTTATTAACCTCAGGACCTCCAACCCCCACCTCTCCACAGACTGAAACTCCCACCAGGCTGCAGACACAGATTCCTTTCAGTTTTCACAAACACAGCTTCTTTCCAGAAGTTTCTGTTCACAATAGTAAGCTCTTATCTATGTTTATTTTTGAGAAAGAGTTCCTGTATCAGTGCATATCAACTTCAAGGCTGCTACCCTTTAACACAGTTCCTCATGTTGTGGTGACCCCCAACCACAACATTATTTTCATTGCTACTTCATATCTGTAATTTTGCTACTTTATTGAAAGGACAATATAAACACCATTTGACTACATTTAAAGACCAGGCCTGATTTCAAAAAAGGCCGTAAGGCACCAGCTTTAGGAAAAGACAATAAGTCCTAGAAACTAAGTCGTAGGACACCAGTTCTACAAACTACAAAACCCAGAACAAGATCATAAAACCCTCTCCCAAAGAACAGCCTTGGAATAACCACAAAAATGGGGAAATATCTCAGAATGGGCCATCTGTGCTGGGCAGCCCTATTTTATCATATGGCTGAATGTTCATGACATAGGAATGCAGACCACTGACCACCTGTGAACCCCTAGTACCCAGCAATGAGATTTTAGATTACCTAATCCTTCTAGAGAGTTTCCCCCGGTTCCCTATAAGAAGGCCTGCCTGCCTTTATCTGGGGGCTCCATTTTATAGAATGGTTGACCCCCACATGCTGGAAGTTTCTGGAGAACAAATGCTCTATGTCTTTGCACACTGTTTGAGTCTGGGGTCTTCCTTCAGTGGTTTTCACATCCTTACACTGTGACTCATAATGTAAATATCTGATATGCAGGATATCTGACCCATGACTCCAAAGGGGTCATGATCCACATGTTGACGAACACTGCTCTATCTAGGCCTGGCTGTCCTAGAGCCCACTATGTAAACCACGATGACCTCAAACTCACAGAGATCCCCCTGCCTCTGCCTCTGGAGTGCTGGGATTAAAGGCGTGCTCCACCACGTCTGGTTTAAGAATCTTGTCTTAAAATAAAACAGAGTAGCTGGGCAGAGGCATGGGGGGCTCTGCGAGTTCAAGGCTCAAGAGAAAAGTTACATTTAAAAATTGATTTAATTAAAATAATTAAAGCCTAGGACGGTGAGGGTTCTATATTTTTATGTATATCTGCCACAATAAAAGAGCACAGGGATATGGCATAATAAATATTTGATAACTTTCCAGTTTACAAAGGGAAAGTGTAGCTTAGGTTCAACCAGAACAGCTGGGAGGAGAGGGCTGAGCCTTGCTGGGACTTTCTTTTACACACCTCCGGAGGCTCACTTCTTCCTGGGGCAGAGACTGAGGGAGGGACAGAAAAAAAAATCCCCTTGGCAGGAAGTTCCTGGTCAGATGAGTGTGGCTGGCAGCCTGTCTCTGTCCTCTTTCCCAGCTGGTGACTCTCCTGTCACTTACTAGCCCCTGATTCCAGGCGGATCTGCTGGCCTTCCTTAGTTCTTCCTTGCAGCTTGGGGAGGTTAAAGAAGCTCAGGAGTTTGATGGGGAAATGGGGTATCATATGCTCAGTATCCAGCCTGGACCTCCCTGGACAGTTCAACATCAACTATTGTTGTTATTAATCATTTTGTACGTGTGTGTGTGTGTGTGTGTGTGTGTGTGTGTGTATTCTCTGGGGATTACTCATAGTAGGCAAATACCACTGAGCTATAGGCCCAACTCTATCTTTTATTATACATTTTTTGTATAAGTATTTATTTATGTATTTGAAAATATTTGCTGGGCAGTGGTGGTACACACCTTTAATCCCAACACTCAGGAGACAGAGGCAGGAGGATCTCTGAGTTTGAGGCCAGTCAAGTCTAAGAGTTCCAGGATAGTCCTTGGGATACACAGAAACCTGGTCTCAAAGCAATCAAACAAGTTTTTTTTAAATTTTATGTGTATGAGTATTTTGCCTGCATGTATATATGTGCACCATATATGTACCTGGTCCCTTTTGAGATTAGAAGAGGGTATTCTCTGGAACTAGGGTTACAGAGACTTGTAAGTGCTGTATTAAGTATGTGCTGGGAATTGAATCTGGGTCCTCTGCAAAAATAGTAGGTGCTCTTAACCTGTGAAGCACTCTTTTTTTCTCTCCACCTGGAGCCACCCCCCCCCCAACACTGATACTGGAAGTCCTCTCTTAACTCTCCTCCCAGCTGTATTGATCAGCTCTTTATTAACCAATCATTGACGGAGAACAATGTTTTCCAAAATACTGAGTCTGGAAACACTTCATAATAATGACAATACCAGAAATCCAACCTGCTGGTCCAGATATCAGCATTGGAATACGCTGTGCAGAAAGACATTCCCCTACACTGGCAGGCCATTTCTTTCTTTTTACTTTATCCCTATTGTCAATTAGTATTATTATTACTTTGAGACTAGGTGTCATGTCTCCCAGGCTGATCTCAAAATTGCTGCATATCTGAGCATGGACTTGAGGTCCTGATTCTACAGGCCTCTCCAAAGTGCTGGGATTACAGGTCTGCGCCCCCACAGTCTGTTTATGTGCTGCCTAGGACTGAACTCTCTCCATGCATGCCAAGCACTCTTCCTGCTAAAACTCATGCCCAGTCCTGTTCCCCGCCCCCACCCCACCCTCTTTGTTTTTTGTGACAGTACTCCAAGCTGGCCTGGAACTCACTGTATAGCCCTGTCTGGTTTGAACTTGTGATGTTCCTGGTTGGGAATATACATATGTGCCACCACGTTGGCTTTTCTTTCTTTCTTTCTCTTAAGAATCATGAATGGAGTCATAGTTTACTACTTGAGCATATGCTGCTTTCTTCATTTTTAATAAGGCATGGATATCTTTCCACTTGTGCTCAAGTAGATATTTAATGAGTCCCCAAGTGATAGGCATTAATTTCCTAAAAATAGTTCACTATTATAAACAAGGATGAAAAATGAATTGCATTTGTCAGGGTTCTCCAAAGAAAGCAACAAATTGCGTGCGTGTGTGTGTGTGTGTGTGTGTGTGTGTGTGTGTGTGTAAAAAGAAACTGCTTATATGTTTGTGGAGTCTCACATGCTTAGAGTCATCAGGGTGGTGGCTCTCAGGCAGTAGACCCATGGTGAAGCCAAGCTCGTGGCAGTTCAGATGTGAAAGTCTTTTAGAAGCTTCCCCTTTGCTTGGAGGCAGTCACGAGCTCTTCCTATATTATGCCAAGCAATTCGATTTATCCACTGATTTACAAAAAGAGCTCCTTAGAATCCTCAGGACTAGTGTTTGATCCGCTAATCCTTGGCGCAGCTAAGTCGTCATGCAAAATAAGTAGTTTTCACTCACAATTCTGAGTCAAACCCTACCTGGTCATTTCTGCTTCTATTTCGTCCACCCAGGTCCTTGTCCCATTGGTCCCTTGCTCACATGCCACACTGTAAGAGCAGAGCTGAGTGTGACAGACATGAGGAGTCAATGATACACCACATTAATGATTCCACTGGAGTTCAACTTGGCAAACCAGTGGTTTTATTGGTGGTGCTTACAGGAGTGTCAGTGAGGGCAGCTTACTAGTTTGGTGGGTAAAGAGATTCCAAGGTTGTGCAAGGACTTGGATTCAATCCTTTTTACTAAGGGTGGTAGGGGTAGTGGTGGAAATAATTGTCTTATGTAAACTTTTTCTTACATTTATGCTTTCCAGACGGGATATTGACAGATGCTTACAATGGTTCACAAAACAGCTAGTCTTCAGAAGTAAACTGATCACAGATTCATCAAAATCACAAAGGAAAAACAAAATAAAACAAACCCAGCAACCTTCCTCCACTCCCCCAAAGGGAAAACAAGCAGGCAAAAACTTCATTCTATGCTGGCTTCACTCCATAGTGAGGACAGTGAGCGTCCTCACAGAGATGAAAACCTTGGGGTGCGTGCGTGCGTGCGTGCGTGTGTGTGTGTGTGTGTGTGTGTGTGTGTGTGTGTGTGTGTACGCACGCGTGCACGCTCGCGTGTTTCCCATTATAGGCAGCGTGTCCAGTGTGTTGCAACTGCGGGTGATGGTCTTTGGATTAGTGTCATTGTTTTTTGAGATGCGGTCTCACTTTGTAGCTGGTCTGGAATCACTGTGTAGACCAGTCTGGCCTTTAACTCACAGAGATCCGGCCCGTCTCTTGAGCACTAGGATAAAGGTACACACCACCCTGCCCAGCATTGCCACGCCTTTTAATAGAACTGAAGCTTTTGGGTGCAGAAATTTTCTCTTTTCTGCCGTACACTCAACATTCTGCACAGCCGTGTGCAGTACACAAAAACTGAATGTGGCTCTAAAGAGCAAGAGAGGGAATAGGATTGCAGAAAAGAAAAGAAAAAAAAAGATGAGGTTAGAGGGAGGGAGGAAGGTAATGGAGAGGAATGGCTGAGAAAGGAGAAAAGAAGAGGAGGAGGAGGAAGAGGAGGAGGAGGAGAAGGAGGAGGAGGGGGAGGAAGAAGAGGAGGAGAAAGAGGAAGAGGAGGAGGAAGAGGAGGAGGAGAAAGAGGAAGAGGGGGAGGGGGAGGTGGAGGAGGAGGAGAAAAGGAGGCCTGGGACAAGTCACATCCCCTCTTTGCCTTTTTTCTCATTGTTGAAACAGTCAGGGATGGGACCGAGGAGCTGGGGCAGCAGCAAAGGCGCCTGGGGATGGTCTATCCCCAGGATACGATGGAAGAAGGGGACCGGATTCAAGTTGTTCTCTGACCTCCATACCAGTGCTGTGGCACGCGAGCACACTCCAACCCCAATAAGTAAATGTAAAAAGAAGAAAAAAGTGCTTTGAAATAATGCTCTCTGCCTGATATTTTGATGGTTTTTAAGAGACTCATATAGGTTCAGAGCACACCAGACCAGTGGTATGTGTGTGTGTGTGTGTGTGTGTGTGTGTGTGTGTGTTACTGCCGCTGTAATTGTACTTCTGTGATGATGTGATATTATTCCGATTGCCTGATGTTTGCATTTTGTTTTTGTGGTCCTGGGATGGAACCTGGGACCTTCTTCCATATAAGGTGCACCACAGAGCCACATTTGATATTCTGTGAATTTCTCCTCAGTAAAGGAGTGCAGGGTAGATTGAAACCACTTTCCTCTTTATCTTTTCTCTCAGCCTTGATTGCAGATGTCTGAGGCTTAGTATTTGACCAGTCTTGGGGTCAGGGGTTGATTCTGAGTTTTTTGTCTGAAAGAGGTATTTCAATAATTAAAGGGTGTTTAGTGAGCATGGTGGTGCAGGCCTTCAATCCCAGCTGAAGCAGGCAGATCTACGAGTTCAAGGCCAGCCTGGTCTACATAGGGAGTTTCAGGACAGCTGGGGCTACATAGTGTGATCCTGTCTGAAGAAAGGAGAAACTGGAACGATTGGACCTTATTTTATGGTATAATGCCTGGGAGGGTCTTTGATTCTAGAAAGTGCCTTCCAGCAGCAGCTGTTTTTAATCTTTGTATTTTAGCTGTGACCTAGGCTGCTGAAGCTAAGGTCTGGGCTGGCTTACCTGTAATGTAAGAGTGGAATCAGCTCAGTGCTGCCCTCTGTCGAGAATTTGCAGGAATCTCCTGCTTGCCTCATTCTGCCAACCCTGGTGACAGTCAACTGACTAGTAGAGTGACCCTGTTTCCAGATTTTTGTAGAAAGACACTTCTGTCTTTCAGATGTGCAACCTGACAGCTACAGTATTTTTCTGTTTTACTTTTGAAGAACACTAAGGAAGATTTTTATGATTTTGTCTGCTGAAAGTTTTATGTTTTCAACATTTATTTATTTGGTGTGTATAGGTGCGTGGGCCCATGAGTGTGTGGATGTCAGAGGTTGGTTCTTCCATCATACGTCAGGGAACTCAACTTGTGAGCCTCGATGATGACATAATATGCCTTTACCTTCTGAGCCATCTAAATGGTCCAAATCTTTTTTAGTGAATATGTATATTATATTTTATGTAAAAGATAGGAGCTGCAGGCTTAGCTCAGCAGTTGACGGAATTTGTCTGGTTTAAAAAAAACTTAACCAGTTACCTTGGGCCTTCTTGTCTAACTTATAAGTCTGATTTCATTATTAATTTTTGCCATAGTTGGTGTTTGCTTTAGCATAATGTTTCTGAAGTTCAACCACTTTTGCAGCATATTGTCAGAACTTAATGTCTTTCCGTTGTACTTTGGTTTTCCTCTTCTTTTTTCAAGACAGGGTTTCTCTGTGTGGCCCTGACTACCCTGGGCTCACTCTGTAGATGAGGCTGTCCTCAAACTCAGGGATCTACCTGCCTCCCTGCCTCTGCCTTGAGAGTGCTGCGAGTAAACGGTGCACCACCAACTATCCTGACTTTCCTTTCCTTTCCTTCTCATTCTTTCTTTCTTTCTTTTGTCTTTTTTCTCGTGTTTTTTGAAGTGGGATTGCCTTATGCTTTTTCTGGACTTCCTGTCTCAAGTGAGCCTCATGTGACCAGCTGGGATTGCATATATACACTGTCTTGTCCCCCCCCTTTAAAAAATTAATTAATTTTAATGAATTCACAAGTTCATGGGCATCTAAATTGTTTCACTTGTAGCTATTATGACTAATGGCACTCTGTTTCATTTCTCTTGGAAAAGGAAGAGTGGAGCCATAAGGTAAGGTTAAGGTCATATGGTCAAAGGTCATATGGTAAAGTTGAGTTTGCCTTTTTGAGGAACTGCCACACCTCTTATTCCATTTTATATTTCTACCAATAAACTATGACGGTCCTGAGTGTGTTGCGTTCTCATCAATGCTTTTTGGGCTAGGGACAGCATCCAGGGCTTAGTGCATGCTTAGGGCATTGAGCTACACTGCCCACCCCAATATCTATCTTCTTTATTACCACTGTCATAGCAGAACTGAAGTACTATGTTATCATTGGGGTTTGGTTTGTTTCTCTTATGGCTTGTTGTCCTAGTTAGCATTAACTGTCACCTTGACACAGCCTAGATTCACTTAGGGAGAGAAAAGACTCTCAGTTGAAATTGTCTTTATCCTATTGGTCTTTGGACGTGTCTCTTGAGGGATTGTTTTGTTTAATTGATGTGGGAAAGTCCAGCCCCCTGTGGGCAACACCATTCCCTAGGCTAAGAAAGCTAGCTAAGCGTGAGCCTGCGAATGAGCCATCAAGCAATGCTCCCGCATGGTTCCTGCCTCTCAAATTCCTAACCTGACTTCCCTCAGTGATGGATTATGACCTGGAAGCCTAAGCCTGGAAGACCCTTATCTCCCCAATAAGCTTTTGGTCAGCAACAGAATGAAACTGTAACAATTGTGTGTGTGTGTGTTGTAAAACACTATCTGTCATTTTAGCATATTTAACCCCTCCTTCCATCTACCATATTTAACAATGTAATTTACACAACAAGCAAAGAACTGGGTATTATTTAAATCACATTATCTGTTATTATTGAATTTGTAGGAGCTCTCTATTCTATGGTTACTGTATTAATATAGATTCTTTTCAAAATTACAATTCTCAGATATTTTCCTAATAATATCTTTTAAAATATAAAGATTATAAATTTAGTGAATGTTTCACTTTTACAATTCTCAGATATTTTCCTAATAATACCTTTTAAAATATAAAGATTATAAATTTAGTGAATGTTTCACTTGTCGCTTTTTTCCCTATTCTTTTTGCCCTACTGGGGCTTGAAACCAAGAGCTTTTTTTCTTTTCTTTTCTGTCTTCCTCCCCAACTCCCTCAACATTCTAGGCAGACTCTCTGTCACTGAGTTATACCCTTCCCTTGGTTTTTGAGACAGAATCTTCCTTGTAGATCAGGTTGGTCTTGAACACAGTCTTCCTGACATAGTCACCTGAATGCTGGTATTATGATATAAGCCATCACACCTGATTGCCTTCAGTGTTTTGTTTTGTCAAGACTCTGCTTTGCTCTGCCTTTCTTTAATCTTATCCTGGACTTTTATACCCAGGTAAAATAGTCTAGGTGGTAAGGGGTGGGAAAGAGGTGTTTCTTTGGTTACAGGATGTATAGTAACTGTGTAAAGAAATGGAGAGGAACTCTGTCTGAGCTTGTTAGATTGTGTCAGTTTGTATCTGATCTGGTTAGATTGTGTCAGTTTGTATCTGATCTGGTTAGATTGTGTCAGTTTGTGTCTGAACCTGTTAGATTGTGTCAGTTTGGAACAAACACTGATGGAAACAGAGGACCCCAGCTGAGCTGATTGTCCTCACAGAACTCCATGCTCATGAACTCCATCGCTGTTCCTATTTAGGTTCTTTTACCAATTCGGAGATTGTTGCTGAAAATTCAGCTCAGGGGTCCCCTTTGCTAGGAAAGCATTCCCTGATCTTCCTGGCTTGCCTTTGTGTTCATGCTCCAAAAAGGTGTTTGTGTATTACCAGGGTCAGTGCAGCAGAGGGTGGAGCCTAAGATTCTTGGAAGAGGAGCGACTGCACACAGAGAGATGCACAGGCTCTGTGGGTTTCTTCTGTGTGGGAAAGGGAGCAGCTCTATTTTATAGTTTGGTGTATTTAAGGGAAGAGGGAGTTGCTGAGAGTGTCAGGCCTTATCTAGGGCCTTAGAGGTCAGAAGAGCTCAGAGCTACTTTCCCCAAAAAACACCTAAAGACATTTTTTTCTCTTGGCTGTCAAATTGCCCTACAGTATCCCACAGACAAGGGAAAGTCAAGTCAGATTAACTGAGTTACAGGTTGCCTTGGATTTAGGCTTGTATAGTGACATATTTTACTTCCTTAAATGACATTCATTATCAGTTCAGCTTAATATTTAAGTGTCAGGTGCTGCATGTGGCACTGGATGCTATTAAACTATTTTATTTTATGTATTTGAGTTTTTTACCTGCATGTATGTAAATGCACCACACCAATACAATGCCTGAAGAGGTCAGAAGAGGTGTCCCCAGGTTTGGTTTCTAGCACACCCATGGCGGCTCACAACTGTCTGTAATTCCAACTCTAGGGACACTGTTCTGGCTTCTACAGGCATTACATGTGTTTGGTACATTTGCATACATAGACAATAAATTAAAAATAAATAAATCCTTTTTAATTCATTTCAGGACTCCAGTCAGTAGTATTGCTCTGCCCTCATTGAGAGTGGCTCTAACTATATCTTTTAATCTAATCTAGAAACTTCCTTACAGATATGTCCAGTGGCTTGTTTCCATGGTGATCCTGAGTTCCATCAAGCTGACAGTCAAGACTGAGTGCCATAAGCACTAACCCTAAACATCATCTGCTCCCCTCCCAAAGGCCCTGCGTCCTAATACTGTGCCCGTGAGGGAGCAGGAGAACTTTTTAAGAGCACAGACATACCTTTGCTGATGTAATGATAGAATAACAGTAACGAGTGTATGGAACGGTTGGGTCCCTCTCCCATTGCTGCTGAGATGTAAAATGGAGCTGCCTCTGGAAAATATCCCAGCGGTTTCTCAAAAACAAACATACAGTTATTCTTTTAAAAATTTACTAATGTATATGTACATATGTCTTTGAGTGTGTACGCCACATATGTGTAGGTGCCCTCAGAGGCCAGAAGGGGGCATAGGAATCCCCGGACCTGGAATTATAGGCAGTTATGAGGCACCCGCTCGGGAATGGAACTCAGGTCCTCTGGGAGAAGAGCAGTTGCTTTTAAGTGCTGAGCCATCTCTCTAGTCCCAACATACAGTTATTTTATAATTGGGTTACTGTAAGAGTAATTCTATTCCTAAGAATATACTCAAGAACATTGGGCTGGGTGTGGCTGCACATGCATGTGGGAGGCACAGGCAGGTGATCTCTGTGAATGTGAAGCCAGCCTGGTCTGCATAGTAAGTACTAATGCAGTCACAGCCATGTAGACAGACCCTGTCTCAAAAAGAAGAGGAGAAGGAGGGAGAAGGAAAGAAGCAAGAAAAGAAAAGACAGGTACATACAAGCCTTGTAAACAAGTATTCATAACAACATTATTTGTAATTGTCAAAATGTGGTAATAGCCAAATGCCTGTCACTTGGTGAGTACAAAATAGCATACCTGAACAGTGGGACTCCCTCAGCCATAGGAAGAGCAAACCTGAACAGTGGGTCTCCCTCAGCCATAGGAAGAGCAGACCTGAACAGTGGGACTCCCTCAGCCATAGGAAGAGCAGACCTGAACAGTGGGACTCCCTCAGCCATAGGAAGAGCAGACCTGAACAGTGGGACTCCCTCAGCCATAGGAAGAGCAGACCTGAACAGTGGGATCTCCCTCAGCCATAGGAAGTTAAGGGGTTTTGTTTGTTTGCTTGTTTTGTTTTTGTTTTGCTTTGTTTTTGCATTTTTTATGTTTTTTAAATGGTACCTATTAAAGACTGAAATCCAAAGCTTGAGACACAGCCATCCAGTCCTTTAGAAGCTCATGGACAGTGAATTATAAGCCACTGTAGTGTTTTTGCTGCCACCTGAAGTGGTTGCAACAGGTCCTCTCGAACCCGGCCCATGTTGAGGGATGATCAGCCACACCCTACCGCACACAGCTAACGGCATTGGTCCCCAGGACAAGCTCTGGCCGGTCTGGCTTCCCCGCTGTCCTTCAGCTTTCTGTGGCCAAATGGCCTGCACCTTAAATGCGGAAATGGGTCTGTTTTAGCAGGAAACACTAGAAGCACTGGCCTACATGACACCTCATGTCTACAGTGGGGACAGTCCTAAGTGCGCTGAGTGGAAGAAGTCAGGCTCGCAAAAACAGGACATACTCTTTGATGTCATCTCTGTGATGTGTCCAGAGTAGATGACCCCTGGAGACAGATTAAAGGTTGGAAGCTGAGAAGAAGGAAAAGTAGAGAGTGGCCATTGAATTCCTTTTTGTGGTGGTCACACAACTGTGAACGGACTAATAAATACCACAGCATTCCCCTTCCCACCATGCTGAGGAGTGAGCTCAGAACTTTCTCTCATGTTGGACACTCGACCACTAACTAGGTAGCACAAGGAGCCCTCCATCTTCTAGGTTCTAGGCTTACAGAGGGGCCTATCTATCTATCGAGTAACAACCCCCAGCATGAAATAAATCAACCAACCTTTCATGAAGTGCATTTTAATGGGAGAGAGTTCTGTAGTGTTTGTTCTTATTTCATACCAAGCTTTATTTTATCTGCCTTTTAGTCTTAGACATTTTGTTATTTCTTAGGGGGCTTATTAGTAAATCAGTTGGTTAAGGAAAAAAACCACAACACAATGCCGTGCTGTGTGGTGTGAAGCAAGCTTCAGTCCTGAGTAGCCCATCCCTGTGTATTCTCCAATGTTTAGCTATGTGGACTCTTCACACTTGTTTTTGTATTGCTAGAGAAGGTCAGAGACTGTCAATTCTGTTTCCGTGTTTGAAGGTAGTCAGTAAACTTCATTGTGTATGAATATCCATTAACTTTCCACCTTTGCAAATGTCAGAATAGCTGCTATCAAGGTTTTGCAATTTTTCCTTGTTTTTAAAGATTAAAGATAAGTATGTCTATATGTGTGTCTTTGTGCATGTGTGCGGGCACTTGTGGAGGCCAGAGGCATTGGATCCCCTGGAACTAGGGCATGGGACGCCACCTAACATGGCTGCTAAGAATTGAACTCAGGCCCTTTGGAGGGCACACTGTGCTTGTGATCCATCTCTCCTGCCTCTTCCCTGTTTAAACAATTTTATCCACATAGATTAATTGTACAAAAACCAAGGTTGAGTGTAACATTTCCATACATCTGTGTAGTAGACTTGAATCACACCCACCACCCCCTTATCCTGTGTGGTCCTCTGTCTTCCCTCCCCCACCCCCTTATTCTTCCTTATTAGTCTCATTCTACTTTTATGACCTATTTTTTTCCCTAAATTTGACATAATAGAGAAAACTTGTAATCCTTGGCTGAGTCTGGTTTATTTAGTTGTAATAGAAGATCTTCAGTTGTTTCATCTGCTTTCCTGAAATCACATTCCCTTTTCCTAAGTGTGTGTGTGGGTGTGCAGGCATATGTACTTGTGCATGCATCAGGAGTGTGTCATTATCAGGAACCCTCTGTCTTGTGTTTTGGGGTAGAGTCTCACTGGTCTCAGACTTGAATTAGGCTAGGGTAGCTAGCTGGCCAGCAAGCCCTAGGTAGATATCTGGTTTTTGCTTCCTCTGTGCTGGGATTACAGGTAGGGCCTAACACACACACACAGATGTACACACACACACACACACACACATTCATCCACCTCATTATATTAATTCTATTCATCAAACTTAGATCCTCACGACATGGTAAAGCACTTTTCTATAGAGGTATCTCCCCTGCTATGGTGGCTAATTTTGGTTGTTAACTTGACACACCCGAGGAGAGGGAGTTAGATTGGCCTATGGGTATGCCGTTGGGGCATTTTCTTGATTGTTAAATGATGGAGGAGGTCCTGACCCTGTGGGTGTGTTCTCCTCCCGTGCAGGTGGGCCTAGGTAAGAAAGCCAGCTAAACGGAAGCAGGAAAAGTGATTCAGTGAGCAGTGGTCCCCACAGTCTTTGCTTTTGTTCCACCTCCAGGTTCCTGCCTCATGTTGCTCTGGCATCTCTCAGTGACAACTGTGATATGGACATGTAAGCCAAATACATCCTCCCTTCCTCCAGATTGCTTTTAGTCGGGGTTTTATCACAGCCGTAGGAAGTTAGGATGACAGCCCTCCATCTTTCTCTATAGCTGAGTAATAGTCTGGTGCATGGTTTTTCTGTGCGGTGTGTGTGTGTGTGTGTGTGTGTGTGTGTGTACAAACATGTACACGCTACATTCTTTACCCATTCATCTGTTGCTGGATATCTTGGCTATTGGGAACAATTCCAAGATAGACATAGGCATGTGGGGTTCTCTTGGATTCCTTTGGGGAATGTCAGGAGTGGTGTAGCTGGATCATAGTATAGTTCTTTTTATCTTTTTTTAAAAAAGATTTATTTATTTTTATTTATATGAGTACACTGTAGCTGTCTTCAGACACACAACCGAAGAGTACATTGGATCCCATTACAGATGGTTGTTGAACTCAGGACCTCTGGAAGAGCACTCAGTGCTCTTAACCGCTGAGCCATCTTTCCAGCCCTCTTTTTATCTTTTTAAAGGCTCTCTATACCGATTTCTATAATTCCTATACAAGTTTATTAATATAGCTATAAGGAAGTTCTGTTCATTTGTCTTGTCGACAGCCAATCTAACTAGATTGAAATCTTCCTGCTTCTGCCTCCTGAGTGCTGGGATTGAAGACGTGTGCTACCACACCTAGCTCAATATGTTGTTTGGTTGGTTGGTTTTTTACTATTTTTTTGGATATCTTCTTTATTTACATTTCAAATGTTATCCCCTTTCCTGGTTCCCTGCCCCACTGCCCCTCCGGAAACCCCTTATACCATTCCCCCTCCTCCTGCTTCTATGAGGGTGTTCCCCCTCTCACCCACCCACCCCTTTGGACCTCCTCGCCCTTGAATTCCCCTACATTGGGGCATTGAGCCTTCATAGGACCAAGGGCCTCTCCTCTCATTGATGCCCAACAAGACTATCCCCTGCTACATATGTGGCTGGAGTCATGGGTCCCTCCATGTGTACTCCTTGGTTGCTGGTTTAGTCTCTGGGAGCCTGGGGCATCTGGTTGGTTGATATTGTTGTTCCTCCTATGGGGCTGCAAATCCCTTCAGCTCCTTCAGTCCTTTCTCTAGCTCCTCCATTGGGGACCCTGTGCTCAGTGCAATGGTTGGCTGTGAGCATCTGCCTCTGTATTTGTCAGGCTCTGGCAGGGTCTCTCAGGAGACAGTCATATCAGGCTCCTGTCAGCAAGCACTTCTTGGCATCAGCAATAGTGTCTGGGTTTGGTGTCTGTATATGAGATGGATCCCCAGGTGGGGCAGTCTCTGGATGGCCTTTCCTTTAGTCTCTGCTCCAAACTTAGTCCCTGTATTTCCTTTAGACAGGAGCCATTCTGGGTTAAAAATTCGATGATGAGTAGGTGGCCCCATCCCTCAACTGGAGAGCCATGCCCCCTCCCCCTATTCTCTTCTCCCAAATCTTTCCCACCCTCTACCTCCTGTAAGTATTTTGTTCCCCCTTCTAACAAGGACCGAAGCATCCACACTTTGATCTTCCTTCTTTTTGAGTTTCATGTAGTCTGTGAATTGTATCTTGGGTATTCTGAGCTTTTGGGCTAATATCCACTTATCAGTAAGTGAATACCATGTGTGTTCTTTTGTGATTGGGTTACCTCACTCAGGATGATATTTTCTAGTTCCATCCATTTGCCTAAGAATTCCATGAAGTCATTGTTTTTAATAGCTGAGTAGTACTCCATTATGCAAATGTACCACATTTTCTGTATCTATTCCTCTGTTGAGGGACATCCGGGTTCTTTCCAGCTTCTGGCTATTATAAATAAGGCTTCTATTTATTTGAACTTAATAATCATGTAATAAACTCACAAGTGGCAAATTGGAAAAAAAAGAAAAGCAAGAGAGAGAAAGAGAGAGAGAGAGAGAGAGAGAGAACTTCATGAAGTTAGTTCTCTTCTACCTTTATGAGAGTTCCAAGGGTCAAATTTAGGTTGCTAGACTTTTGTGGTAAGGGATCTTCCTGCTGAGCCATCTTGATGGCCCTATTTGTACTTTTGAAATTGTCTGTATGGTTCATTTGCCTATTTTTAAAAAAGATTTTATTTATTTTATGTATATGAATATTTTGTCTGCACACCAGAAGAGGTCATCAGTTCCCACGGGACTACAGTTAATAGATGGTTGTGAGCCACCATGTGGGTGTTGGCACTTGAACTTATGACCTCTGGAAGAGCAGCCAGTGCTCTTAACTGAGCAATCTCTTCAACCCCCTTATTTGCATATATGTATATGTATATATGTGTGTATGTGTAGTGGTTGGATTATTTGTTCTCTTGGTATTTGTTTTTATTTAGTGTGTGTGTGCATGCGTGTACTTGGGTGTGCCAGCACATGTGTAGAGGTGAGAGGAGGTGTGAGAGTTGATTCTTTCCATCACGTAGTTTCCAGTATGGAACTCAGGTTATCGGGCTTGGAGACAAGTGCTTGCCTGTGCTTAATGCTTTGAGGTTTCTTTGTTTGTTTTTCTGGATTTCAGCTCTGGTCAGATGAAATGAGTGGATAACAAACCTCTCATTCCACAGGTTCTCTTGATCTTGTTGATGGTTTGCTTTGCTGTGCAGGGCTGTTAACTTGATGCCTCCTGTTGGGAAGACCCCTGCCTGAGTCTGTGCAGAAGTCTTTCCTTGTTTTCCCTATGAAGATTCAAAGTTCTGGTCTTACATTAAGGCTTGTGATTCTAAGATGAGGTGACAGGTGGTGATCTAGCTATCAGTCTTCTATATGTGAATATCCAGTTTGCCAGCACCATTGTTCACAATGCTGTCTTCTCCGATGCACTTTTGTAAAAAATAAAAAAACACATTTTCTCATGTATGGCACCTAGACCCAAGTTTAGATGTGTGTGTGTGTGTGTGTGTGTGTGTGTGTGTGTGTGTGTGTGTAGGTTATGAAATTAGAAAGCAGACCATGAGAGAGAAGGAAGAGAGAGAGATGCTAAGGGAGGGGTAAGAGGGAAACAGGATGCTGTAACCAACCTGAAAGCACAATAGGGAACTGTACTGGGGAGGACTGCAAGAAAACCTGCAGGAAGAAGGTAGGGGTGGGGGAGAGGGTAGATTAGAACAATATATACTGACTCGTGAAATTGTCATGATGAGGTGGAAGCCTTTAATCCCAGCACTCAGGAGGCAGAGGCAGGTGAATCTCTGTGAGTTCAAGGCCAGCCTAGTAAATAATCCCAGCACTCAGGAGGCAGAGGCAGGTGAATCTCTGTGAGTTCAAGGCCAGCCTGGTCTACTGAGCAAGTTCCAGAACAACCAGGACTACACAGAAAACTCTGACTCAAGAAACTTAAGAAAGGGGGCTGGAGAGATGGCTCAGCGATTAAGAGTACCAACTACTCTGCCAGAGGTCCTGAGTTCAATTCTCAGCACACACATGGTGTCCCATCTCTAATGGGATCTGGTGCCCTCTTCTGGTGAGTCCGAAGACAGCTACAGTGTATATATACATAGCATAATCTACTAAATAGAGGAGGATTGTACCACCTGCAAACAGGAAGACATTTTTTTTGTACGTGTATCCCTTTTATTTTTTCCTTTTTATTGAAAATAGATTTTTCTCTCACATAATATATCCTAATTATTGTTTCACATCCTTCTGCTCCTTCCTCCCAGTTCCTCCCCACCTCCCCACCCATCTACATCCACTCCCTTTCTGTCTCTCATTAGAAAACAGGCATGGAGGATGGTGGAGGGGCTAAGGTGGGAACCAGAAGGAGAGGAGGTGGGCTCCAACTGGGATGTAAGGAGAATAAATAAATTAATTAATTAAAGGAAAAAGACATACTTCTAAGAGATAATAATATAACAAAATAATAAAAAAAAACCAAGGTAAAATAAGAAAGATTACATTGGAGTTGCACAAGACAAACGGGGGATAAGAACCAGAGACCACACATTTGCCCAGTGAGGACTCCCATACAAAACGAAGCCACAAGCCGAAATACACCTGCAGAGCTGGTGCAGACCGGCGCAGGCCCTGCCCCTGCTGCCTCAGTCTCTGCGCGTTCATACGGACTTTGATCACGTTGCTTTAGAGGACCTTTTTTCTTGGGGTTCTCCATCCCCTCTGCCCTTCCCTTCTTTCTGCCTCCTCTTTTGTGGGGTTCCCTGAGCTCTGATGAAGAGGGATTTGGTGTAGACATCCCACTTAGGGCTGAGTGTCCCAAGGCCTTTTACTCTCTGCATAATGCCTGGCTGTGGGTCTCTGTGTTTGTTCTCATTGTTGTAGGAGGAAGTTTCTTGGATGATGGCTGAGCAGGGCACTGATCTGAGTATAAGAGAATGTCAGTTGGAGTCTTTATTGTTACTTTTTTTTTTTAGACCCATAATATTTCATTTTTCCCTAGGTCCCTGTTCTATCTAGTATTTGGTTCTTGGTCACCCAGGTAATGTCAGATATGGGTTCTATCTCATGGAGTGGGCCTTAAGTCAAATTAGGTATTAGTTGGTCACTCCCACAGGCTTCGTGTCACTATTGCCCTAGCATCATACAGCAGGCAGGACACGACTGTCCTGTTTGTGGCTAGCTTGATGTTTATGGGTTTTGTTTTTGTTTTTGTTCTTGGTAGAGTGCCGAGAACCTTCCTGTATCAAAGAACTGGAACATAGGCATGAGACTCCTTTGGCCAACAACTCAATTAGATGTAGCCCAGTCCTGGTACTGGAAACTTCATTGGTGACAAGAGCTGACCAGTTGGGGCTCTGTCTCCTCCAGTATTTGGCAGTTTTATTTAGATCATCTTCATACATGCATATATTTTGGGAAGCTTCTTCTGTTTTTTTTTTTTTTTTTTTTTTTTTTGGTTTTTCGAGGCAGGGTTTCTCTGTGTAGTCCTGGCTATCCTGGAACTCACTCTGTAGACCAGGCTGGCCTCGAACTCAGAAATCCGCCTGCCTCTGCCTCCCAAGCACTGGGATTAAAGGCGTGTGCCACCACCGCCCGGCAGCTTCTTCTGTTTTAATTTTCTTTTTTGTTTTTGTTTTTATTGAATATAATCTTCATTTACATTTCAAATGCTAAAACCTTTCCCGGTTTTCCCCCCTGCCCGAAAACCCCTAACCCCTCCTCCCACCCCCTACCTCCAAGTATATGCCCCTCCACCCGACCCACTCCCACCTCCCCACCACCTCGATTTCCCTTTGTTGGGGCATCGATTGAGCCTTCACCAGACCAAGGACCACTCCTCCCACTGATGCCCAACAAGGCATTCCTCTGCTACATTTTTGACTGGAACCATGTGTACCCCTTGGTTGATGGTTTAGACCCTGGGAGTCCTGGGGCATCTGGGTGGCCGACATCATTGTTCTTCCCATGGCACTGTAAACCCCTTCAGCTCCTCCAGACCGCCCTCCAACTCCTCTGTTGGAGACCCCACACCCAGTTGAATGGTTGGCTGCTAGCATCTGCCTCTGTATGTGTCAGGCTCTGACAGGGCCCCTCCGGAGACAATCATGACATGCTCCTTTTAGTATGTGCTTCTTGTCATCTATAATAGTGTTGGAGTTTGGTGACTGTTTATAGGATGAATCCCCAGATAGGGCGGTCTCTGCGTGGCCTTTCCTTCAGTCTCTGCTTTTTTGTCTTTTTTTCTTTGTCTCCTTTATTGTATCTGTGAATATTTTGTTCCCTTTCTCAGAGGAACCAAAGCACCCCCACTTCAGTTTTCCTTCTTGAGCTTCCTGTGGTCTGTGAATTGTAACTTGTTTATTTTGAGTTTTTGGGCTAACATCCACTTATCAGTGAGTACATACCATGTGTGTTCTTTTGTAATTGGGTTACCTCACTCAGGATGACACTTTCTAGTTCCAACCATTTGCCTAAGAATTTCATGAATTCATAATTTTTAATAGCTGAGTAGTGCTCCATTGTGTTACTGTACCACTTTTTCTTTATCCATTCCTTTGTTGAGGGACATCTGGGTTCTTTCTAGCTTTTGGCTATTATAAATAAGGCTTCTATGAACATAGTGGAGCATGTGTCCTTGTTATATGTTGGAGCATCTTTTGGGTATATGCTCAGGAGTGGTATAGCTAGGTCCTCAGGTAGTACTATGTCTGATTTTCTGAGGAATCTCCAGACTGATTTCCAGAGTGGTTGTACCAGCTTGCAATCCCACCAACAGTGGAGGAGTATTCCTATTTCTCCACATCCTTGCCAGCATGTGCTGTCCCCTGAGTTTTTCATCTTAGCCATTTTGACCTGTGTGAGGTGGAATCTCAGTGTTGTTTTGATTTGCATTTCCCTGATAACTAAGGATGCTGAATATTTCTTTAGGTGCTTTAGAGCCATTCAAGTTTCCTCAGTTGGGAATTCTCTGTTTAGCTCTATACCCCATTATTTAATAGGGTTATTTGACTCTCTGGAGTCTAACTTCTTGAGTTCTTTGTATACATTGGATATTAGCCCTCTATCAGATGTAGGATTGGTAAAGATCTTTTCCCAGTTTGTTGGTTGCCGTTTTGTCCTTTTGACAGTGCCCTTTACCTTACAGAAGCTTTGCAGTTTTATGAGATCCCATTTGTTGATTCTTGTTCTTAGAGCATAAGCCATTGGTGTTCTCTTCAGGAAATTTTCCCCTGTGCCCATGTGTTCAAGCTTCTTCCCCACTTTCTCCTCTATAAGCTTCAGTGTGTCTGGTTTTATGTGTAGGTCCTTGATCCACTTGGACTTGAGCTTTGTACAAGGAGATAAGAATGGGACGATTTGCATTTTTCTGCAGCCTCCAGTTGCTCCAGCACCATTTGTTAAAAATGCTGTCTATTTTCAACTGGATTTTTTTTAGCTCCTTTGTCAAATATCAAGTGACTGTAGGTGTGTGGGTTCTTTTCTGGATCTTCAATTCTATTCCATTGATCTTCCTGCCTGTCTCCGTACCTATACCAGACAGTTTTTATCACTATTGCTCTGTAGTAGAGCTTGAGGTCAGGGATGGTGATTCCCCTAGAAGATCTTTTGTTGTGGAGAATAGTTTTTGCTATCCTGGGTTTTTTGTTATTTCAGATGAATTTGAGAATTGCTCTTTCTAACTCTAGCAAATCAGTAGCCTTCCTATACTCAAAGGATAAGCAGGCTGAGAAAGAAATAAGGGAAATGATACCCTTCACGATAGCCACAAACAATATAAAGTATCTTGGTGTGACTCTAACCAAACAAGTGAAAGATCTGTATGACAAGAACTTCAAGTCTCTGAAGAAGGAAATTGAAGAAGACCTCAGAAGATGGAAAAATCTGCCATGCTCATGGATTGGCAGGATTAATATAGTAAAAATGACCATCTTGCCAAAAGCAATCTACAGATTCAATGCAATCCCCATCAAAATCCCAACTCAATTCTTCTTAGAGTTAGAAAGAGCAATTCTCAAATTCATCTGGAATAACAGAAAACCCAGGATAGCTAAAACTATTCTCAACAGTAAAAGAACTTCTGGGGGAATCAGTATCCCGGACCTCAAGCTGTACTACAGAGCAATAGTGTTAAAAACTGCATGGTATTGGTACAGTGACAGGCATGTAGATCAATGGAACAGAATTGAAGACCCAGAAATGAATCCACACTCCTATGGTCACTTGATCTTTGACAAAGGAGCTAAAACCATCCAGTGGAAAAAAGATAGCCTTTTCAACAAATGGTGCTGGTTCAACTGGAGGTCAGCATGCAGAAGAATGCAAATCAATCCATTCTTATCTCCTTGTACTAAGCTCAACTCCAAGTGGATCAAGGACCTCCACATAAAACTAGACACACTAGGGCAGTGGTGGCGCATGCCTTTAATCCCAGCACTTGGGAGGCAGAGGCAGACGGATTTCTGAGTTCGAGGCCAGCCGGGTCTACAAAGTGAGTTCCAGGACAGCCAGGGCTATACAGAGAAACCCTGCCTCGAAAAACCAAAAAAAAAAAAAAAAAAAAACAAAAAACCAGACACACTGAAACTAATAGAAAAGAAAATGGGGAAGAGCCTTGAACACATGGGCACAGGGGAAAATGTCTCTCAACAGAGGAATGAATATAGAAAATGTGGTATATTTACACAATGGAATACTACTCTGCAATTAAAAACAATGAATTCATGAAATTCTTAGGTGAATGGTCAGAACTGGAAAATATCATCCTTAGTGAAGTAACCTGATCACAAAAAAACACACATGGTATGCAGTCACTGATAAGGGGATATTAACCCAGAAGCTAGGAATACCCAAGACATAATTCACATATCAACTGATTTCCAAGAAGAAGGAAGGAGAGATCCTTGGTCCTGGAAAGACTGGATGTAGCACTGTAGGGGAATACCAGGACAGAGAAGCTGGAGGGGGTTGACTGGGGAACAGGGGGAGGGAAGAGGGCTTATGGGACTTTCGGGGAGGGGGGAACTGGGAAAGGGGAAATCATTGGGAATGTAAATAAAAAATATAGAAAAAAAAAGAATTCCCCACTAAACCCATCTGGTCCTGGGCTTTTTTTTTTTATGGGAGACTATTAACAACTGCTTCTGTTTCCTCATGACTTATAGGACTATTTAGATGGTTTATCTGGTCCTGTATTAACATTGGCACCTGGTATGTATCTAGAAAGCTGTCCATTTCATCCAGATTTTCAAAGTTTGTTGAGTATAAGCTCTTATAGTAGGATCTGATGATTTTTTGAATTTCCACAGTTTCTGTTGTTATATATCCCTTTTCATTTCTGATTTTATTAATTTGGGTAGTGCCTCTGTGCCCTCTGGTTAGTCTGGCTAAGGGTTTATCTATCTTGTTGATTTACTCAAAGAACCAGCTCCTGGTTTTGTTGATTCATCGTATAGTTCTTTCTGTTTCTGTTTGGTTGATTACAACCCTGAGTTTGATTATTTCCGGCCATCTACTCCTCTTGGGTGTATTTGCTTCTTTTTATTCTAGAACTTTCAGGTGCACTGTCAAGCTGTTATTGTAAACTCTCTCCATTTTCTTTTTGGAAGCACTCAAGGCTATGAGCTTTCCTCTTAGCACTGCTTTCAGTATGTGTTATAAGTTTTGGTATGACGTGTCTTCATTTTCATTAAATTCTAAAAAGTCTTTAATTTCTTTCCTTATTTCTTCCTCAACCAAGCTATCATTGAGAAGAGCATTGTTCAAAGTCCACGTGCATGTGTGTTTTCCATTGTTTTGGTTTGAACTTAAGACTAGCCTTAGGCCGTGGTGATCTGATAAGGCGCATGGAATAATTTTAATATTTCTGTATCTGTTGAGGCCTGTTTTGTGACCAATTATATGGTCAAATTTGGAGAAGGTACCACAAGGTGCCAAGAAGAAGATATATTCTTTTGCTTTAGGATGGAATGTTCTATAAATATCTGTTAGATCCATTTGGTCCATAACTTCAGTTAGTTTCACTGTATCTCTGTTTGGTTTCTCTTTCCATGATTTGTCCAATGTTGAGAGTGGGGTGTTGAAGTCTCACACTATTATTGTGTGGGGTGCAATGTGTGCTTTGAGCTTTAGTAAAGTTTCTTTTATGAATGTGGGTGCCCTTGTGTTTGGAGCATAGATGTTCAGAATTGAGAATTCATCTTGGTGGACTTTTCCTTTGACCATTATGGTGTCCCTCCTTATCTTTTTTGACAACTTTTGTTGAAAGTCAATTTTATCGGATATAAGAATGGCCTCTCCAGCTTGATTCTTGGGACCATTTGCTTGGAAAATTGTTTTCCAACCTTTGACTCTGAAGTAGTGACTGCCTTTGTCACTGAGGTAGGTTTCTTGTAGGCAGCAAAATGTTGGGTCCTGTTTACGTATCTAGTCTGTTAGTTATGTCTTTTTATTGGGGAATTGAGACCATTGATGCTAAGAGATATTAAGGAAAAGTAATTGTTGCTTACTGTTATCTTCTTTGTTAAAAGTGAAATTCTGTTTGTGTAGGTATCTTCTTTTGGGTTTGTTGAAAGAAGATTACTTTATTGCTTTTTCTAGGGTGTTGTTGCCCACCTTGTGTTGGTATTTTCCACCTATTATCCTTTGTAGAACTGGATTTGTGGAAAGATATTGTGTAAATTTGCTTTTGTCATGGAATGTCTTGTTTTCTCTGTCTATGGTAACTGAGAGTTTTGCTGGGTATAGTAGTCTGGGCTGACTGTATGACATCTTTCCAGGATCATCTAGCTTTCATAGTTTCTGGTGAGAAGTATGGTGTAATTCTGATAGGTTTGCCTTTATATGTTACTTGACCTTTTTCCCTTACTTTTTTTAAAAATATTCTTTCTTTGTTTAGTGCATTTAGTGTTTTGATTATTATATGATGGGAGGACTTTCTGCTCTGGTTCAGTCTGTTTGGAGTTCTGTAGGCTTCTTGTATGTTCATGGGTATCTCTTTCTTTAGGTTAGGGAAGTTTTCTTCTATAATTTTGTTGAAGATATTTATTGGCCCTTTAAGATGTAAATCCTTGCTCTCTTCTATACCTATAATCCTTAGGTTTTGTCTTCTCATTGTGTCCTGGATTTCCTGGATGTTTTAGGTTACAAGCTTTTTGCATTTTGCATTTTTTTGACTGTTGTGTCAATGTTTTCTATGGTATCTTCTGCACCTGAGATTCTCTCTTCTATCTCTTATATTCTGTTGGTGATGCTTGCATCTATGACTCCTGAGTTCTTTCCAAGGTTTTCTGTCTCCAGAGACATCTCACTTTGTCATTTCTTTATTGTTTCCACTTCTATTTTTAGATTCTGGATAGTTTTGTTCAGTTCCTTCACTTGTTTGTTTGTGTTTTTCTGAAATTCTTTAAGGGATTTTTGTGTTTCCACTTTAAGGGCTTCTACCTATTGACCCATGTTCTCCTGTATTTCTTTAAGGGATTTTTGTGTTTCATCTTTAAGGGTTTCTGCCTGTTGACCATATTCTCCCATAATTCCCTATGCGATTTTTGTGTTGCTTCTTTAAGGACTTTTACCTGTTGATCCATGTTCTCCTGTATTTCTTTAAGGGACTTTTGTGTTTCCTCCTTAAGGGCTTCTACCTGTTAACCCATATTCTCCTGTATTTCTTTTAGGGATTTTTGTGTCTCCTCTTTCAGAGCTTCTACTTGTTGACCCGAGTTCTTCTGTATTCCTTTAAGGGAGTTATTTATGTCCTTCTTGAAGTCCTCTACCAGCATCATGAGATGTGATTTTAAATCCATCTCTTGCTTTTCTGATGTGATGGCCAGGATTTGCTGTTGTGGGAGAACTGGGTTCTGATGGTGCCATGTTGCCTTGGTTTCTGTTGGTAGTGATCTTGTGTTTGCCTTTGGCCATCTAGTTATCTCTGGTGTTAGCTGGTCTTGCTGTCTGTGACTCTGACTTCTCTGTCCTTCAGACCTGTGTATCTGTACTCCTGGGATTCCCTTCCTCCCAAATGCTCTGCATACAGCTGGTTCTCCAGGAAGTATCAGGAGATGGGGGTCTTCCCTGTGGCAGACCTGGTAAGGATCGAATGTCCTGCGTCCTGCTGGTTCTCGAATGCTCTGCGCACTATTGGTTCTCTAGAAAGTATCAGGAGATGGGGTCTTCCCTGTGGCAGAACTGGCAGGGCTCTACCGCATTGGAACGAAAGGTGCAGGTGGTGGCAGTGGAGGAGGGAGGGGTCCTGTTTTAATTTTCTATACTGCTCTTCAGATCCATACTGCCCTTCAAATGGCCCTTGATTTTCACTGTCTCTTCCTGTGTTTCTTCCTTCATCCCTCTTCTGATAATATTGGTTCTCCTATTCCAGCCCCTCCCTATCCATCCATAACTATCCTATTTCCCTTTCTCAATGAGATCTCTCTGTACTCCTTCATCTCTTACTCCATACCTAACTTCTGTGGTTCTATGACTTGTAGCTTGGTTATTAATGTCTTAGCAGCTAATATTCACATATAAGTGATTTGTCTTTCTGGGTCTTGGATACCTCACTTGGGATTTTTGTTTGTTTGTTGGTTGGTTCCATCCATTTAGTTGCAAATTTTATAATGTCACTTTTTTAACAAACTGAGTTACACTCCATTGTGTAAATGAACCACATTTTTCTTATCCATTCTTTTGTTGAGGGACATCTAGATCGTTTCTAATTTCTGAATATTATAAATAGAGCAGCAATGAACATGGTTGGGCAAGTGTCTTATGGTAGGATGAAGCATTCTTTGAGTATATTCCTGTACTGGTTAATTTTATGTCAACTTGAGTCATCCAACAGGAGAGAGCCCCAATTAAGATTGGGCTGTAAGCAAGCATGGAGAGCATTTCCTTAATTAGTAATTGATGCGGGAAGGACCAACCCACTGTGGGTGGGGTCATCCTCTAGACATGTGGTCCTGGGTTTTATGAGAAAGTAGGCTGAGCATGCTGTGGAGAGCAAGCTAGTGAGCAGTACCCCTCAAAGACCTCTGCATCAGCTTCTGTCTCTAGACTCTACCTTGTTTGAGTTTCTGTCTTATTTTCCTTCAATGATGGACTGTGCTTCATTGATGAATTATATATACATCACTGATGGTCATGGTGTTTCATTATAATAATAGTAACCTAAATTATGTCAAAGCCCAAGAATAGTATAACTGTATCTTGAGGTAGACCAATCCTCATCTTCATTGATCCTATAGTGGCTGTACAAGTTTGCACTCTCACCAGCAATGGATGAGTCATCCTTGCCAGCTTGTGCTGTCACTTGTGTTATTTTGATCTTATCCATTCTTTTTTTTTCTTTCTTTCTTTTTTTTTTTTTTTTTGGTTTTTCGAGACAGGGTTTCTCTGTATAGCTCTGGCTGACCTGGAACTCACTCTGTAGACCAGGCTGGCTCAAACTCAGAAATGCACCTGCTTCTGCCTCCCAAGTGTTGGGAGTAAAGGCGTGCGCCACCACCGCCCGGCAATCTTATCCATTCTAAGTGCTGTAAGATGAGATCTCAAAAGTAGTTTTGATTTGCATTTCGCTGATGGCTGAGGGTGTTGGACATTTAAATGTTTCTCAGCCAATTGATATCCCTCTTTTAAGAATCCTTTGTTTAGATTTGTACCCCATTTTTAAGCTGGGTTATTTTTTTCTTGATATCTAGATTTGATGGTTTGTATATGCTCGGCCTAGGGAGGAGCACTATTAAGAGTGGGTGTGACCTTGTTTGAGCATGTGTGTGGACTTTAAGACACTCATTCTAGTTGCCTGGAAGTCAGTCTTCTCCTAGCAGCCTTCAGATAAAGATGTAGAACTCTCAGCCCCTCCTGTGCCATGCCTACCTAGGTGCTGCTATACTCCCATATTGACGATAATGGATTGAACCTCTGAACCTGTAAGCCAGCCACAATTAAATGTTGTCCTTATAATTGCTGCCTTGGTTATAGTGTCTGTTATAGCAGTAAAACTCTAAGACACTAGTTTTTAAAGTTCTTTATATATTTTAGACAGTAGCCCTCTATTAGTCAGATATGTAGTTGGTAAAAATCGTTTCCCATAGGCTGCTGCTTTGTCTGAATGACAGTGTCCTTTGCCATGCAGAAGCTCCCCAGTTTCACGAGGTCCCATTTATTAATTGTTGATCTTAGTACCTGTGCTAACAGTGTTCTGTTCGAGAAGTCCTCTTTTGTGCTGATGAGTTCAAGACTATTTTTCACTTTCTCTTTGATCAGGTTCAGTGCATCTGATTTTTATGTTGAGGTCTGATCCATCTGGAGTTGAGTATGGGGCAGAGTGCTAAGTCCATTTGCATTCTTCTACGCAGACATCCAGATGGACCACCACCTTTTGTTGAAAATAATGTCTTTTTTTTTCAGTATATATTTATGGCTTTATAAAAAATCATGTGTTCATATGATTTATGTCTGGGTCTTCAATTCTATTCCATTGATCAATGTATCTGGTTTTGTGCCAATACTCATGTTGTTTTTTTTTTTTTTTTTGGTTTTTTCGAGACAGGGTTTCTCTGTGTAGTCCTGGCTGTCCTGGAACTCACTTTGTAGACCAGGCTGGCCTCGAACTCAGAAATCCTCCTGCCTCTGCCTCCCAAGTGCTGGGATTAAAGGCGTGCGCCACCACCGCCCGGCACTCATGTTGTTTTTATTACTATAGCTCTGTAATACAACTTGGAATCAGGGATAATGATACTGTTA
This sequence comes from Tokudaia tokunoshimensis, assembly GCA_036184795.1. Classification (NCBI taxonomy): domain Eukaryota; kingdom Metazoa; phylum Chordata; class Mammalia; order Rodentia; family Muridae; genus Tokudaia; species Tokudaia tokunoshimensis. Next base: position 15,089,769 of record BTHU01000020.1, on the reverse strand, counting down.
TGTTTTATAATGCAGTATTATGAGGTGTAATTGCAGCATGGGGAGAGAGATAGGCCTAGTATAAAGGATGTTAACTGGGGAAAGGGGAGAGAAGGGGAACTGGAAAAGGGGTAGAGAAAGAAAAAAGGGTGGCGGTGGAGACATAGAAAGGAAGAGAGAGAGAGAGAGAGAGAGAGAGAGAGAGAGAGAGAGAGAGAGAGAGAGAGACCAGCTGGAAATGTGGGAAGAAAGAGAGAGAGGAGGGAGTAGGATGGAAAGAAAGTGTGGACTACTGATTTCTTATGACTTAATTTTATATCCAGCTACTTTACTGAAAGTGTTTATCACCAGAAGTTTCCTGGTGGATTTTATTTTAGGGTCATTTATTATACTATCATATCATCTACAAATAAAGATACTTCTTTCTTACCAACTTGTATCCCCTTGATCTCCTCCAGTAGTCCTATTGCTCTAGCTAAGAGTACTATATTGAGTAGGTATGGAGAGAGTGGACAACTTTGTCTTGTTCCTGATTTTAGTGAAATCACTTTTGTGTTTCTCTCTCTTTAAGTTGATGTTGGCTACAGGTTTGCTGTAAATTGCCTTTATTATATTTAGATATGTCCCTTGTATCCCTAATCTCTCCAGGACTTTTATCATGAAGGGATGTTGGATTTTTTAAAAAATATTTATTTTATGTTTATGAGTATACTGTAGCTGTCTTCAGACACACCAGAAGAGGGCATCAGATCCCATTACAGATGGTTGTGAACCACCATGTGGTTGCTGGGAATTGAACTTAGAACCTCTGGAAGAGCAGTCAGTAAGTGCTCTTAACTTCTGAGCCATCTCTCCAGCTCTAGGTATTAGATTTTTGACAAAGGCCTTTTCTGAGTCTAACCAGATGTATTTTATTTCTTCAGTTTGTTTATATAGTAGAATATCACTTTTCATATGATGAGTCATCCCCGCATCTCTGGGATGAAGCCTACTTGATCTTGATAGATGATCTTTTTAATGTGTTCTTGGATTCAGTTTGCAAGTATTTTACTGAGAAATTTTGTCCCATAAGAAAAAGTGGTCTGTAATTCTCTTTCTTTGCTGGCTGTGCATGTGTTTGATATCAGGATCACTGTACAATGAATTGGGCAGTGTTCCTTCTGTTTCTATTTTGTGGAATAATTTGAGGAGTATCGACATTAACTCTGCTTCAAAAGTCTGGTAGAATTCTTCATTAAAACTTATCTGGCTTTTTTTGGTTGGGAGACTTAATGACCACCTCTATTTCAGTAGGGGTTATAGGTTTAAACTGCTTCTCTGATCTTTGTTTAACTTTCGTAAGTAGTATGTTTCACAATTACCCATTTCTTTGATTAGACTTTCCAATTTGAAAGAGTACAGGATAATACAGTGTGTTCTTTGATTCTCTGGATTTCCTCAGTGTCGTCTATTATGTCTCCTTTTCATTTTGCACTAATTTTTTTATTATTTTAATTTATTTATATTTCAAGTGTTATCCCCTTATCCGGTTTCCCTCTCTCCAAGAAACCCCCTCTCTCATCCCCTCCCCCTGCTTCTATGAGGGTGTTCCTCCACCCATCCACCCACTCCCACCTCCCCACCCTCAATTCCCCTACAGTGGCCTTCATAGGACCAAGGACTTCTCCTCCCATTGATCCCTGACAAGGCTGTCCTCTGCTACATATGCAACTAGAGCCATGTGTATTCCTTGGTTGGTGGCTTAGTCCCTGGGAGCTCTGGGTGTCTGGTTGGTTGATATTGTTGTTCTTCCTATGGGGTTGCAAACCCCTTCAGCTCCTTCAGTCCTTTCTTTAACTCCTCCGTGGGGACCCCACCCTCAGTACAATGGTTGGCTGAGAGCTTCCGACTCTGTATTTGTCAGGCTCTGGCAGGGTCTCTCAGGAGACAGCTCTATCAGGGTCCTGTCAGCAAACACTTCCTGGCATCCACAGTAGTGTCTGGGTTTCGTGACTGTATATGGGATGAATCCCCAGGTGGGGCAGTCTCTGGATGGCCTTTCCTTCAGTCTCTGCTCTGCACTTTGTCTCCTTATTTGCTCCAGTGAGTATTTTGTTCCCCCTTCTAAGAAGGACTGAAGCACCCACACTTTGGTTTTCCTTCTTCTTGAGTTTCATGTGGTCTGCGAATTGTATCTTGGGTATTCCAAGCTTTTGGGCTAATATCCACTTATCAGTGAGTACATACTGTGTGTGTTCTTTTGTGATTGGGTTGCCTCATCCAGGATGATATTTTCTAGTTCCATCCATTTGCCTAAGAATTTCATGAATTTATCCTTTTTAATAGCTGAGTAATGCTCCATTGTGTAAAATGTACCACCTTTTCTGTATCCATTTCTTTGTTGAGGGACACCTGGGTTCTTTCTAGCTTCTGGCTATTATAAATAAGGCTTCTATGAACATAGTGGAGCATGTGTCCTTGTTATATGTTGGAGCATCTTTTGGGTATATGCTCAAGAGTTGTATAGCTGGGTCCTCAGGTAGTACTATTTCCGATTTTCCGAGGAACCTCCAGACTGATTTCCAGAGTGGTTGTACCAGCTTGCAATCCCACCAACAGTGGAGGAGTGTTCCTCTTTTTCCACATCATTGCCAGCATTTGCTGTCCCCTGAGTTTTTGATCTTAGCCATTCTGACTGGTGTGAGTGAAGTGGAATCTCAGAGTTGTTTCGATTTGCATTTCCCTGATGACTAAGGATGTTGAACATTTCTTAAGGTGCTTCTGAGCCCTTCAGGTTTCCTCAGTTGAGAATTCTTTGTTTAGCTCAGTTCCCCATTTTTTTAACAGGGTTATTTGGTTCTCTGGAGTCCAGCTTCTTGAGTTCTTTGTATATATTGGATATTAGCCCTCTATCGGATGTAGGATTGGTAAAGATCTTTTCTCAGTCTGTTGGTTGCCGTTTTGTTCTTTGCCTTACAGAAGCTTTGCAATTTTATTAGGTCCCATTTGTTGATTCTTGATCTTAGATCATAAGCCATTGGTGTTCTGTTCAGGAACTTTTCCCCTGTGCCTATGTGTTTGAGACTTTTCCCCACTTTCTCTTCTATTAGATTCAGTGTATCTGGTTTTGTGTGGAGGTCCTTGATTCACTTGGACTTGAGCTTTGTATAGGAAGATAAGAATGGATCAATTTGCATTCTTCTACAAGTTGACTGCCAGTTGAACCAGCACCATTTGTTGAAAAGACTGTCTTTTTTCCACTGAATGGTTTTATCACCTTTGTCAAAGATCAAGTGACCATAAGTGTGTGGGTTCATTTCTGGGTCTTCAATTCCATTCCATTGATCTACCTGCCTGTCACTGTACCAGTACCATGAAGTTTTTAACACAATTGCTCAGTAGTACAGCTTGAGGTCAAGGATGATTTCCCCCAGAAGTTCTTTTATTGTTGAGAACAGTTTTCACTATCCTGGGTTTTTTGTTATTCGAAATGAATTTGAGAATTGCTCTTTCTATCTCTACAAAGAATTGAGTTGGAACATTTCACACTAATTTTGAATCATTTCTCTCCACCCTTTAGTTAATTCAGATGAGAGTTTTTCAGTCTTACTAGTTTTCTCAAAGAATCAACTCTTTGTTTTATTGATTCTTTGTATTATTTTTTGTTTATTTCTATTTTTCTGATTTTAGTCCGAGTTTGATTATTTCTTAACTTCTTTTCCTTTGGGTATGATTTCTTCTTTTTGTTCTAGGGCAGTGGTTCTTAACCTCCTGATGCTGTAACCCTTTAGTACAGTTCCTCATGTTGTGCTGAACTCCAATTATAAAATTATCTCATTGTTACTTCATAACTGTAATTTTGCTACTGCATGAATTGTAATGTAAATAACTGATATGCAGGATATCTGATAGGGGGGTCATGACCCATTGGTTGAGAACCATTGTCCTAGAGTTTTTAGGTGTATTGGGAGTTACTAGTATGAAATCTCTCTCCAATTTTTTTATATAGGCACTTAGTGCTATGAACTTGCCTCTTAGACCTGCCTGCACTGTGTCCCATTAGTTAGGGTATTCTGTGTACTTTTTTTCTCATTCAGTTCTAGAAGGTCTTTAATTTCTTTATTAATTTCTATCTTTACTCATTTTTCATTCAGTAGTAAGTTGTTTAGTTTCTATGAGTTTGTAAGCTTTCTGTTTCTGTTATCGATATCCAGCTTTAATCTGTGGTGATCAGATAGAATCCAGGGCATCATTTCAATTTTCATGTGTAGTCTTTTGTGTTTGGCTGAAATGGTCTGTAAATATGTTAGGTCCATTTGATTTATAATGTCAGTTAGCGCCAGCATTTTTCTAGTCTGTCTGGTAGCGCCATCCCTGGGCTGGAGGTCCTGGGTTTTATAAGAAAGCAGGTAGAGCATGCTTGAAGAGCACACCGTGAAGAACAAGCAGCCCCCCTTCATGGCCTCTGCATCAGCTCCTATCCCCAGGTTCCTGCCCCACTTGAGTTCCTGTCCTGACTTCCTTCAGGAATGGACTGTGATATAGAAGTGTAAGCCAAATAGACCTTTTTTTCTTCAACTTGCTTTTGGTCATGGTGTTTTATCACAGCAATAGTAAGCCTAATATATTTCTAAATATGACTCTCTCAGTCTGTAGAATGTTACTTGTGTGTGTGTTTTTAGGTTGACTATTTAGTATTGGATGGCCAGTTGGTATGCTCTTTCCTGGAAAGACTACTCTTGCTCTTAGCATTTCTTAGGCTGTGTGAGCTTTCCTTGGTCTATTGTTGTCCTTGTTTAGCTCATGTTTGGTCAGTCATGTTGATGAGGTTTTATGGGTGGATCTTCTGGCATTACTAGGAAACAGTTTCAAAACAAACTCCCTGAGCCTTGGGTGTGGGAGTTGTTTGTAGATGTATCCATTGGGACTGGGCTCCATAGTTCTTCTGCGGTTTGATTGGGTATGGGTTTTTTGTTTTTTTGTTTGTTTGTTTGTTTGTTTGTTTTGTACTGATCTCTGTCTATTGAAAAGAGAAATTTCCTTGATGAGGGGTGAGGACTATACTTATCTGTGGGTATAAGGATAAATATTTAGCATAGTTAGGGACTATGCTTGTTTAGTAATGTGGTAGTTGTGGGTTCTTCTTCAAGATCCATGACTTTGCTAGCACTGGATGGTTGACTAGGTTTCCAGTACCGGGCATAATTTCCTTTCTGTTGAGCAGGTCTTAAGTCCAGTTAGCTGTGGGTTACTGCCAAAGCATGTGGGCCACTCTTGTACATTAGGTGTGTTGTGCTGGTAGTCGTTGTGTTTTATGGGTATCGTAGCTGGGCAGGACTTTTGGATGCTCTCCTCCTTTGGTTGGGGGCTTACATGGCACCTTTGGTCCCATGAAAAGTTAGTCCTCAGGGAGGCAGCCTTCAGATTGATTTCAGCACAGGGGCCTGGAGTCCTTGTGCCTGAGGTGCATAGAGTTTTCTTCAGTAGGGACTTAGCAGTCCAGCTCTTGGGGCAGCCGAGGGCAATAGTAATAGCCTGTATGCTTTGGGAGTCTCTTGTACAACCCTGACCAACAACTCAAACTCAAAAGACAGCTTCTCATGCCTGATATTGGCCCTTGAAGGGGCATTGTAAGACTAGATAAGAAAATTACATTTATACTATATATATTTTATATACAGACCTAGGTGTATTATATTTATTATTGTTTGTTTTTCCTTTTTTTTTTTTTCATTTCAAGACAGGGTTTCTCTGTAGTTCTGGCTGTCCTGGAATTCTCTTTGTAGACTAGACTGACCTTGAATTTAGAGATCTGCCTGCCCCTGCTTCCCAAGTGCTGGGATTAAAGGCGTGTGTCACCACCACCTGACTAACTTTTCCTTTCTTTATGTTAGAGGTTTGTTGCTTAACCAAGCTAGCACTGCTTGCTTCTTTCCTATTTCTTTACTTGTTTATGTTTTTAGTCAGATTTCCCAAACCCTCCTGACTATGTATAGCTTAGTGATAATAAATCAATGTATACTCGTTATATATTTATTTCTCTTGTTTTAAATGTTGTGTTTCTTGTCCTCCTCTTGGTTGGCAGTTACTTTGTATCAGTTTGTACTTGAAATACATTTCCAGGCTCTTCTTTCTTTTAGGGTTTCTGCTGAGAAGTCTGTTGGAAAGGTGCTAAGTTTTCCTTTATAAGGAGCTTGGCATTTCTCTCTTGTTGCTTTCAGTAGTTTCTCATTCTGTCCTCTTAGTGTTCTAGAGATTGCCATAGGGAAGATGTTTTTGGTAATGGCTATTTGGAATGCTAACTGTCTCTGGTACTTGGATGTCTACTTATTTCTCTGGAGTTGAGACATTTTTTGTTACAATTTTATTGTGTTGCTTTCTTTTCCCCCTGTCCCTCTGATTTTTATTGTTGTTTTTGAGACAGGGTTTCTCTGTGTATCCCTGACTGTGCTGGAACTCACTCTGTATTCTAGGTTGGCCTTGAACTCTGCCTCTGCCTCCTGAGTGTTGGGATGAAAGGTGTGAGTCACAATGCCTGGTCCCATCTAGCTTTTGGGTCCTACACTATTTCCTGACTGTTCTGGAACTCATTACGTGGCCCAGGTTAGTCTGAAACTCACAATAGTCCTCTTTCCTCTGCCTGCCAGTGTTGGATTATAACATGAGCCCCCATGTCTGACTTCTGTTGATTTCCTGTGCCTTTGGTCTGTAGCTTGGTTCTCTTTTCGGCACCAGAGGTTCTGGTCCATGGGTTTGGTCTTAATCATGCCCTTGAGGTCTTGAATGTTGTCATCATATTGTTCTGTCCACTTTTATTTCTATCTCAATAGAATACTCCTTAACCTTCACCCCCTGAGGCTTCTTTTGTACACCAGGTCTATTGGTGATACCTTTTTTGTTTGTTTGTTTTGAGACAGGGTTTTAGCCCTAGCTGTCCTGGAATTCACTCTGTAGACCAGGCTGTCCTGAAACTCACAGGGATTCACCTGCCTCTGCCTCCCAAGAACTGGGATTAAAGACGTGCGCCACCACTTCCTGCCTTGGTGACGATACCTTTTATTATTTGATTTTGAAGGTTTTCATTTCTAAGATTTCTGGCTTTTGTGTCCCCCAGAAGCAATCAGTCCATCAGTCAGTAAACTAATCACCACTCCCCCAGATCCCCATCCCCACCTTCCACCCTTCTCTCTCTGGCTGAAGTTTTTGTCTACGTTGATGAATTTCTTACCTAGGCCTTGAGTCACTTACTTGCTTCATCTGTTTCGTTTAATCGTTGACGTTGTTCTATTTTCTTTTTTGCTGCCGTGATAAGTCTTTAGCAGAGTTTAGATTTACTCACATGCCTGTCATTGAGTGAAGTCATGGCAGGAACTCAACCAGAAACTTAAAAAACAAAAACTATGCAGGGATGCTGCTTACTGGCTTCTCACAGGTTCATCCTTCGCCAAGCTTTCTTATATAACCTAGGACACCTACTTGTACCACCAACAATGGCCTGGGCCCTCCTCCTCAAGTAATAAGCTAAGACAAAGACATGCCTGTAGACCAATTTAGTCCAGGGAATTCTTCAATTGACCTGTTAGCTTACAGGCAATTCCACCAGGCTCCTCCCAGGGACCTAGCAATGGCTATGTCATCATCTGCGGCTGCCAGGTGCTTCCTGTGTGAGCGGCATTTAAAAGCACTGCCCCACTATTCCAGCTCCCTCTCTTTCCAAGGGTTCCCAGCTGGTCTCTCCTCCTTTCTGTCCTTCTCTGTACCCCATCCTCTTCTCTGATCTCATGGCTCTGCTCTCATCGGTCTGTCTGCCAGTCTGCATGCCCACTTGTTTGCCTCTACCCCATTCCAGGTCCTCTCTCCCATCCCTTTCCCCAAATAACTTCCCTTTATCAGATCTGTTGCATGGCGAGATTTCTCAGTGGGACATCGTGGCATGGGCCCACAAGGTACTCCCTTTCCACATTATATTTCATAGCAACCTCTCCTTCTCAAATGACTTTAGGGTATGTCAGATCGACAGTTAATGCCAGCTAGGACAGAGATCATTGAACATTTTTGTAACTATATTTTATTTAATTTTAAATATGTGTATATGTATCTGTGTGCTTATGTGTGACTTCAGGTGCCCTCAGAGTCAATCAAGAGAGCCTCAGGCCAGGTGGTAGTGATGTGTGCTTTTAAATTCAGCACTCAGGAGGCAGAGGAGGGTAGATCTCTGAATTCCAGGACAGCCAGGACACACAGAGAAAACTTGTCTCAAGAAAACTATAAATGAATGGATGAATGAACGAACAAATAAGTAAATACAGTTGTGAGCTGCCTAAGGTGAGTGCTGGGAACTGAACTCTGGTCCTCTGTAAGAACAGTACATACTCTTAAGCAAATGGGGTCTCCAGCCCCATTGATTTGTCTTTAGGGTTTCTTGCTTTTGTACATCCTTCCATTGAAGAACATTGTAGTGCTTCTTCTTAGCTCTTGTGCATGGTCATCACGAACATGTGTGTGCAAATATCTCTTCGAGATCCTGCTTTGAGTGCCTTTGGATATAGATCCAGAAGTGAGACATATAGATTATACAGTAGTTCTACTTAATTAATTTAGATCTCACAGGACTGGAGAGACATCTCAGTGGTTAAGAGCATTCCATGCTCTTCTAGAGGACCTGAATGTGGTTCCCAGCATCCATGTTGGGTAGCTCACATCTGCTTGTAACTCCAACTCTAGGGAATCTGACACCCACTTCTGACCTCTGCAGCTGCAGGCACAGATACCCACACTCATAAAGACACATGTACATACACATAAATAAAAATAAACACATCTTTTAAAAAGAAACAGCTTCTGACTTTGTCACCCAGACCGGTCCCAAACTTGTGACTCTTGTGATGCTTTTGTTGCGGCTTCCTGGGTGCTGAGACTGTAGGCCTCTGCCACAGCGTCTTCCTGGGTGCTGAGACCGTAGGCCTCTGCCGCAGCGTCTTCCTGGGTGCTGAGACCGTAGGCCTCTGCGGCAGCGTCTTCCTGGGTGCTAAGATTGTAGGCCTCTGCCACAGTGTCTGACGCTTTCACATTTAAAGAAATAACTGAGGACAAGCCTGACATGAAAGGCAACGCGCGCACACACACACACACACACCTTGCACTTTAGCGAGTGTCCTGGTTGTCTACTGTGGTTTCTGTTGCTGGGATACACACCTTAACCGAAAGCAACTTGGAGAGGAAAGTGTTCATTTGGCTTACAGGTTACAGTCCATCATCAGGGAAAGCAAAGGCAGGGACCTGGAGGCAGGAACGAAAGCAGGAACCACGGAGGAGTGCTGTTTACTGACTTGTTCAGCTGGCTTCCTTACATAACCCAGGACCACCTGCCCAGGAGAAACACTGCCTTCAGTGAACTAGGCTCTTCCACAACACACATCAATCATTAATTAAGGAAATGCCCACACAGACATATCTACAGGCTAATTCAATAGAGGCATTTTCTCACTCTTTCTCTGTTCCCCCGACCCCCACTATGTAACCTTGGCTAACCTGGAACTTACTTCATAGACCAGGCTGGCCTTAAATTCAGAGAGTTCTTCCTGCCTCTGTCTCTGGGATTAAAGCCATATGCCACTACTGCCCATCTTGGAAATTATAATGAGATCAGCAAATAGAAACTCCTTTAGGAGTATAGGGTGTGTTGTCAATGAGGGTATCATTTCTTCCCCTGAGTCTCTTCAAAGAAGCTAAAATGTAGGCAGTGGCAGAACAACAGTAACCTTACTTGTAATTTCTTTTGGTTATTGATAACATGTCACTAAATTGACATTTGCCTGGGATACATTGAAGAATGGACTCCTGCACATTAGCACAGCAAGTTTCTGTGTTGCAACAATCAAAACATAATCTCCACCTCCCGCAAATGTGAGTTGTGTCTAAGTTCTAGGAAGCTGTTGTTTCAAAAGTGTCAAAGGTTTGTAGTAAAGGAAACATTGGGTAGAGGGTCAGAAAACTGGAGTTGTGTTACCTTGTGACCCTAAGCTTCTTATGGTTTGTCCAGTCAATGAATGCATTTTGTTTCCTCTTTTTGCATTAGTTCCTCACCTGTAAAATGTCAATGACAACATCTGTCCCCACATATGTGGCCATAGCAGATTGAGTGGTGGATGTGAAAAGATTGTATTTTTCTACCCAAATATTGCATCCGCCTGAGAGGTAGAATATTCTAGGTTCTAATATGAAACATCAGTTTCTCGTTGTGTTAACCAAATGCTCTTCCAACATCAATTTCAGTTCTTTGGTTACTTGTTACCAGGAGAGAAGGAAGGGTCCCCTTAGGAAGCAGATTTTGGTCATTTATTGAAGCTTGTCAAAAATTGACAGGCTTGTCCTTTGTCCCAAGAATCAGGCTGTGTGGTCTGGGTCTGCATGCATTGGTTTACAGGTGTCTGATCTGAGAAAGTACATGTACACACATATTTGTCTTTCATGGCTTTTATGTCACACCCCCTGGTTCCACTGATGCTACTGCTGTCCCATCCCCTTTGCTTTGCTTCTGGACTACTCACTGAACAGCCTCGGTGTAGGAGCTACTGCTGTGCCATCCCCTTTGCTTTGCTTCTGGACTACTCACTGAACAGCCTCAGTGTAGGGACTGCTTTGTTAAAGTTGCTCTGATGGAGAGTCCAGTGTTGGAAAGATTTGCTTGGAAGGAGTTTAACCTGAAAGCCAGAGCATTATTTCAGTAGAACTGCAACAGGAAGCATCCAGGTTGAGGGGTAAGCAAGAGTGGACAGATTAGGGGCATGGCAGGACATGTCCATCAGTAACAGCATTAGAGCTACAGCAAGCTTATTGGCTCATGGCATTGCTAAGCGACACCCCACCCCCTGCCCACTGACAATGGCTGAAGGAACTGAGGTCACACAGGATTAGAGAGAGTAGGAACAATTGGTATCATCTCCAGACAGCTCCTAGAGGTAAGTAAGAACTTTTGCAAGGAAGAATGGCCTGTCATTCATTAACACCTACGCTCCAGATTCCGCAAATGTAGTAACTGCTTTTCTCACAATTCTAACATAGGTACGCTGTGTTATTTTTCAGAAGCAAATGCCAATTAGATATGAAAATGTCATGTCTCCAAGCAGCAGTGTAGTTTCTGTCTTGTTCCACCAATCACTGAGAAGCCAGAGTTGCAGGGCTGTAGAATAGCTAAGACATTTGTTCCGTCATCCCAGAAGGCTGTGTAGAATTTCCCCTGTCTGAGACTTATATTTGTAATTCTTGTGGTTAAAGAAAAATTTACAGGGCCAGAGATGTTGAGGACAAATCCCTGCTGTGTATTTCTTAAAGACTTTTCCATGTTGGGGACTGGGATTCTCTCAGTCAGCGTAATCTGAGTGCAGTAGCCGATGTGTGCCTATGCACTTTTATTTATGACTTGTAGTTAGCAGCAGAGACTCCTGAAAGTGGCATTTGTAAATCAAACGTGAGGCATCTGTAAATCAAACGTGAGGCATCAGTTGGCTCGAATAGCCTGGTTTGAAGAGTGAGGTACTTAGACCTTCTACAGTCAGATCTACCCATGAGTAGGCAACTCCTAATAAAGTGTAGGACCCTGCAAAGGACAGCGGAATCACGCGCTAACCCAGCTCTGGATGTGATTTCTGAGTCTTTAAATCGCGCCTTTCCCCCCTTTACCATTTATTTTAGTCTTTTTGGAAAAGGCTTTAAGTTCCACAAAATATCTCTTGAGTATGGAATTGTTAGGGTTCTGTCTAAGCTCCACCCCACAGTTACCTGGCAACAGCCAGGTAGGCCTGGCCCACTATAAAAGGGACTGCTTGGCCCCTCCTCTCTCTCTCTCTCTTACTTCTCTCTCACTTCTTACTTCTCTCTTACTCCCCTCTGACTCCTCTTACCCTCTCTCTGCCCCTCTTGGGCTCACCTCCCCTCCCCCCTCTCTCCACGTGGTCATGGCCGGCCTCTGCTTCCTCTACTCTCTCCCTCTCTCTGCCTTTCTCTGCCTCCACTACCCCATTAACTCCCATCCTCTGCCCTGAATAAACTCTACTCTATACTATGTAGGTGTGCCTCTGGTCCCTCGGGGGAAGGGATGCCTTGGCATGGGCCCACTGGGGCACCCCCTTCCCCCACACTGCCGTATAACATAATCTCTAAACCTCTTTCTTTTTTTATGATCACAACAGGAATATGTAGAGCAGATGTGGGAGTAGGGCTGCTTTTCTTTTGAAGGCTAGACTTTGGAGAAAATGCTGGCATGTTTTTAAGACTAGCAGGGCAACCACTGTAGATGTTTACTCTTCCTTGAGGAATGAAGCCTTTTCAAGTGTCCTGTTAATATTCATCTATAGCTTGCTGAGTACTGGACACTGGGTGGCAAAAAATACATTTGGAAGTCACACTTAGTAGATTCTAGATACCCAGATCTGTAAGGAAATAAAATAAGATTCCCAACTCGTCCAGGTGTCACTAAAGCACACACTGAAAGGTTGCCCAGAAGTCACAATGAACAGAAAACCCCTGATAGCTTTTTCTGAGAAGAATGAGTAAAACATAGAACTTTCAGCTGATTACCTCAACACTTGGGAAGCTAAGGCAGGAAGATTGCCATGAGTTTGAGATCAGTCTGGGCATTCTCTCCTCTCTGTCTCTTCTCTCTGTCTCTTCTCTCTGTCTGTCTGTCTGTCTCTCTCTCTCTCTCTCCACACACACACACACACACACACACACACACACACACACACGTGTGGTTAGTGGCCAGTACACATATACTATATATAGTGTATATAGTTAGTTAGTGGCCAGTCTGATATACAGTTTGAGACCCTTTAGGGCAGGGAAGCAAAGAGAGGTAGAATTTGTCAGTTGTTTAACACTGAGTATTTGACAGGAGTTGGTGGGGCAGGTGGAGAAGTCACCCACATTTTCCCATTTCCCTTAGCTTTGAAGGAATTCCCTGATGCTTAGTGTAGGTTTCTGGTGACTGGTCAAGGCCTGATAAGCTCTGACATGGCCTGAAAGAGCCCACTCGTGTTTTTCCTTTGCACTCTCTAGATTTCTTTGAGCAAGAAAATCTATAAAATAATGGCAGAATGCAGTAAAATGTCCAAGTTCATTACCCAAATAAACCATATACAGAAAAGGCTATTGAGGTAGCTGAGACTCAGGACCAAGACCAGTTCCTAGCTTTTGCTTCAGGGCAGCTTGAAGCGTTAGGCTAGCAGGAGATCAAAGAGGTCTGGTTGTTCTAACTAGCAGGTTACTTCACACAGACACACACACACACACACACACACACACACACACACACACACACACACACGCCCACCCCCACCCCCCAACCTGGGAACTTGCTTTGTTTATTTACAACATGAGAAAGGAGGACTCTCTGCTTGAAGGTCTCAGTCACTCATGTAACAAGTACATTCATGTGGCAGTGGGACATTGCATACCTGCAAGGGGACAGGATCAGGCCCAAGTGTTGAGGAACATCAGCAAACAGATGAAACCCCTGTTGGGGAACTTTTCTTCCCACCAGGAATGAGATAACGCAGAGGACATGAGTATGTATTATGTGACCAGTACTCCTGAAGAGTATTAAGATCATTGCCACAGCCAAGAGCCTCTGGATACCTAATGGCTATGTGCTACATATCCTGAATATAGTCTTGGACCAGAAATATTTTAAGTTAAAGACAAACAGAAAAATCTAGACAAAACTGTGACTTCAGGTGATGGGATGATAGTGGTGTGTCAGATGTTGAAGGAAACTTGTCAGAGCAGGGAGCACAGGTGACTAGGAAGATAAAAGGTCCTCCTTGGCCAGTCACATTTGAGTGGCACCCAAAGGAAGGAGCGTGACATTTTGTGTCCGGGAGATGTGTATTTAAGACACAGAGGACAAGGAAAGACCCTTGAGGAAAGAGCAACTTGAGACAGTTTGGAGAGGGAGGAGGTCAAGGTAGGTTGGAGTGGATGCCTGCGAGTCCTGGTGAGGACCGTGGCCTGACTTTGGGCAGATGCTGGCAAAAAAGGTGGACCAGGTAACCTCTGTGTCCTGCAGAGCCCCCGTTCGACCACCGGCTGCTTAATGATCTTATGAATAGTCCCACTAGAGGGCATTGCACAGCTTATGCTGGGGCTGAGAAATTTGAGCCAACTCCCACCAGCCTATTTTCCTACAGAGTTGTATAAAGAAGCACTCTTCAGTGAGTGTTTCCTTTTCCTTTTTTGAAAAACTCACATGTTTTACCTGCACGAATGTTAATGTGCCACGTGTGTGCCTAGTGCCCACGGAAGCCTGAGGGGAGGACATTGGATGCCGTAAGGACTGGAGTTACAGACATTCGTAAGCCGCTCTGTGGGTGCTGGGAATTGAATCTGGGCCCCCTGGAAGAGCAACGAGTGCTCTCCCTTAACTGCTGAGCCATCTCTCTAGCTCTGTCACACGCAGGAATGTTTAGTACTGAGAACCGTTCTCTGTGACACAGTGGTGGACACTGTTTAAGACACAGTGATTAAGAAAGGGTATTGTTTTTCCATAGGACCCGAATTCAGCTCTCAGCACCCACGTCAGGTGGCTGACCTGTAACTCCAGCACCAGGGGGAATCCAACTCTCCTTTCTGGCTTTCATGGGTAGCTGTGCTCATGTGCACTCGTGTGTGTGTGTGTGTGTGTGTGTGTGTGTGTGTGCGCGCGCGCGCGCGCGCGCGCGCACACACACACACACACACAGAACTAAAAATAAGCTAAACATAAAAAATTCCTCCTGTCTCTATTCATTCACATTCTGTTGCTACAATTGTGTATTTAAGACACAGTTTTTGTTTACTTGACATAAGTTAGAGTCGTTGGGAAAGTGGGAACCTCAACTGTGAAAAGGGGCCCATGAGATTGGCCCTATGGGAGCATTTACTTGATTAATGATTTATGTGGGAGGACCATCCCTGAACTGGTGGTTCTGGGGTTAGAAGAAAGCAGGCTGAGCAAGTCAGGAGCGATCAAGTCCATAAACAGCTAAGCAGTGGGTTGCTTTGCTTCAGTTCTCGCCTCAGGTTTCTCCCCTGACTTCCGTTTGTGATAGACTGGGAGCTGAGCGTAAATCCTTTCTCCCCCAAGTTGCTTTTGGTAATGGTGTTTTATCACAGGAGTAAAGACCCTAACTATGGCAATGCTGAAATTCCTGAGGCAGGCTAACAGAAGGAAGAAGTTGGTTATTGGGAGATTCATGGGCTTAGCTCCATTACTGCCGTAGTGCTCCCAAGGACCTCATGGTAGATAGTTATGATGAAAGTGAATGCTGAAAGAAGAGAGACCACATCACCAGCAACAGGAAACCAGAGCGCGACTCAGTGGGCTGACTTACTCTCAACAACAGTTGTGATGTTTAGTTTTAATTTAATCTTGATACAATCTAGAATCCCCTGGGGAAAGGGCCTTGGACAAGGACTGATAGATTATCTTGATTGTGTTCATTGATGTGAGAGGACCTGCCCACTGTGGGCGGCACCATTTCCTGGGCCTTGGGCCCTCTACTGAATGAAAAGGAGAAAGCTAGCTGAGCAAGCATTCATTTATTGCTCTCTGCCCTTGATTGTTGTTGCAGTATGTTTAAGGGCTTCAAGTACCTGCTGCCTTGAGTTTACTAAAATGATGGATTATATATAACCTGAGACTCTGATTCTCTCTCTCTCTCCCCTCTCTCTCTCTCTCTCTCTCTCCCCTCTCTCTCTCTCTCTCTCTCTCTCTCTCTCTCTCCCCCCTCCCCCCTCCCTCCCTCTCCCCTCCCTCCCCCCCTCTCCCTCCTCCCCTCTTCCCCTCTCTTCTTCTCCCCCTCTCCCCCATCTTCCCCTCTCCCTCTCTGTTTTTCTAGACAGGGTTTCTCTGGGCAGCCCCGGAACTCCCTCTGTAGACCAGACTGGCCTCAAACTTACAGAGATCACCTGCCTCTTCCTGTCAAGTGCTGGGATTAAAGGTGTCCGGCACCCTGCCCAGTGACTCTCTCTCTTTTAAATTGCTTCAGTGGTGGGTATTTTATCATAGCAGCAGGAAACAAAACTAAGACACTAACTCTCTCAAGAATTTAGAAATCCTCTCTAAGAGCGATCTTACTCTCCTCTTCCAAGCACAGCTGCACCAGTGACCCAATGACTTCTTTCACAAGGCCCCACTTTTAGGCACTACTACCCTAGGGGCACACAAGCTTTTGGGGGATGTACTCAGATCATAAGCAAACTTCCCTCCGCTGCTCATCTCCTTCCCTCAAATCCCTGGCAGCCACTGCCTCTTAAATGCCCTAAAACGCAGGGTTGATTTGAGATAGGGAAATAACTATAGGTGCCTTTGGTTTTCTTGCCTCTTTGACAAAGCCACTTTACTTTGTTTCTACGGGCTTGGTTAAAATTTCTCCAGAGGAATGTTAAAAATTCAAACTGTTTCTAGTGAAATTTAAAATTATGATGGAACTTCTAAGAGTGGATTCTTAAAAATCTTTTTAATTTTAAATTTCATCCCCAGAGATTCCTACTCTGAGAATTTAATAGATCAGCTGTCTTAGAAGTTGAGGTAATTGAGATGCAACAGTAAAAAGTTAAAAATAATCACCCTGGCCTTCCTGGGGGCCTTGGGAATGTGTGCATATTTAACCTGAAAGTGCCTCGTAGATTGTCTTCAAGGGGGCTCTCTCCTCACAGTGACATCAGACTCTGAGTAATTTCTGACCAACACAAAGCCTGAAAAATGCTGAAACCCATTACTGATGTTAAAGGAGCAAGAAGTGAACTGGGAAGAGGCTGGGATAGGGTTTCTCTGTATAGCCTTGGCTGTCCTGAAACTAGCTGTAGACCAGGCTGGCCTCAAACTCAGAGATCTACTTGCTTCTGCCTCTGGAGTGCGGGGATTAAAGGTGTACACCACCACCCAGTGAGGCTGAGGTTTTCACCTGTATTATTTAGCTCCATAACACTGAAGTATAGTAATAAGCTGCACATTAAAATGTATAACCTGTTTGCCCAGTGGATGTCAGACTATCTTTATAATCAAGATAGTGACCACACTGACACCTCCCCAAGCTTTCTTGGGTCTCTCACTAGAACCCTGAGAAATAAAATTCTGTTTTTGAAGCCATGTGGTTTCTGGTGTTTTGTTGTGGCAGCTCAGCGAAGGCAGACTATGTGGTACTCTGTCATTGGTTTCTAGTTGTTCTTCACACAAAGCCTCTGGGAACAGTAGAATACATGTATAGCCTGGGCAGGTGTATCTGCCTTGGCGGTAGTGTGGGTCCCCAAATGTCAGAAGCTTAATTCCTCATGTGTGGTGTTGGAAAGGAGCCCCTTAAAAGACTGTGACTAGCGGGAGGACATTGCCTCCAGAGGAGCTCTAAGCTGGGGGGGTTCTGGATTGATTGAGTTGTGATATAAGCCTGTGTTGGAACCCTAAGTCTCTCTGGGTTCCCGTTTGGCCCTGTGATCCCTCGTTCCTACATTTTATTACAGGGGCCCTACAGTGAACTAGCTGTTTGGATTTTAAGCCTTTATAGCTACGAAAGAAATACTCTTTTCTTTATAAAGTTATGCAGCCATGGCCATTTCATTATAGTAAGAAAATAGGCATTTTTATTATGTAAGTAACTAGGAGTGGATTGGCTAGTTTATATGATGAGTTTATGTTTTACTTATAATATGTGTGTGGGGGCTTTAGTTTGTGTGTGTGTGTGTATACATACACATGTACGGAGACCAGATGTCACTCTCTACCTTATTTTCCTCAGCACTGAAATAACAGGTGCACGTCGCCCTGATCACCTGGTTGTTTTTTAAATAAAGATTTATTTTAAATTGAAATATATGTATGTATGTGTGGGTATGTGAATCTACGGGTTTGGGTGCTCATGGAGTCCAGATAAGGGTGTTGGGTCCTCCAGTTTTTATAGATCACCCGAGATAGGTCCTACTAATCCAACTGGGTCTTGTTCTACAAGAGCAGTATGTTCTCTCTCTCTCTCTCTCTCTCTCTCTCTCTCTCTCTCTCTCTCTCTCTCTCTCTCTCTCTCTCTTTATAAAGATTTTTTATATATGAGTACACTGTAGCTGTCTTCAGACACACCAGAAGAGGGCATCAGATCCCATTGCAGATGGTTGTGAGCCACCATGTGGTTGCTGGGAATTGAACTCAGGACCTGTGGAAGAGCAGACAGTGCTTTTAACTGCTGAGCCATCTCTCCAGCCCATAGTATGTACTACTGACCTGTCTCTCCAGCCGCTCCTGCTCCCTCCCTGTAAAAACATGAGTGCTGGGATGGGACTCAGCAAGCACTTTACAGATGGAGCCATTTCTCTAGCTCTGGTTATGCCTTTTAAGAAACTGTCAAACCACTTGGACAGACATTCTTCTATTTACACTGTTCAAAAAAGATTTATTTATGTAGTTTATGTGAGTACAGTGTCACTCTCTTCAGACACACCAGAAGAGGGCATTGGATCCCATTCCGGATAGTTGTGAGCTACCATGGGTTGCTGGGAATTGAACTCAGAACCTCTGGAAGAACAGTCATTGCTCTTAACCTCTGAGCCATCTCTCCAGCCCATAGTTCCCTTTTCATAAGGACTTAAAATGGCAAGTTTTTCATCCCTCTTCCTTGGCCTTTCATTGCTTCACCTATTCTTGAAACAAAATAAAACAGAAACAAAAACAAACACAATCTGCTCACTTGGATCACTGGACTGGGAGTGAGGTGGGGAGAGGATGCTGTTGAGTTGTCTCAGGGGTAGAGGCATCAGCTATGCAAGCCTGGTGATCTGAATTTGACCCCAGAGCCCATGTGAAATAAGCTCGATATGGTTGTCGTGTGCACCTGAACTCTTAGCATCCTGGTCAGTATGGGAGGCAGAGACAAGACCATCAGTCAGATGCTTGAAGGCCAGCTAATTCTGCAGAGTACAGAGAGCATTGGAAGCATCCAGAACTGACTCTAGAGTTACCCTCTGACCTCCGGACATGTGTGCGGGCACAGATGTACCTGTTCTCATCTCTCTCTCTCTCTCTCTCTCACACACACACACACACACACACACACTAACCTTTTCAAAATTGTTTAAAGGAGTCAGGCCCACAGGGAATTTAATCCAGACTTTCAGGCTGTGTGAGGTCCTGTGACAGGAGCCTCAGTTTCCTTGTCTTGCTTTAACAGTGTGTGGGGAAGCTGACGTTTCTGGCTTGTATGGTGGCTACACAGATTCAATACAATGTGTCAAAATATCTTTGTTTATTGAAACATCTGGGATAATTTGTTTATTAAAATACTATATATATAGTATTATATACTATATATAGTAATATATATATATATATATATATATATATATATAGAGAGAGAGAGAGAGAGTCAAACATTGTTTGACCTACTACACACTAATTGACTTAGAGGAACTGAGGTGTTAGGTGTCAGTGGTTATCGCCGGTCACACTGCATCACCAGCTCAGGGTGACCATACAAAGCTTAGTAATATCCAGGACATGGTTTGATCATCTGCACTGTAGTGAGCACATCGCATGTATGTTTTGGTACTCCCATCAAGGGAGTTCCTGCCAAGTATATTCCACTAGGCAACCTGTTCAGGAAAGTCTCTGGTCTGGTTAGTGGCTACTCAGTCTGTTTTTCAGGAGTACACCCTTTCTCCGCTAGATCTGATTTCAGGCTTCTGGGATCATGGCTTGTGAACCCCGCCTGAGTTTTTCAGCAGCATTTGACCATGGGTGGCAATGATGCTGTCTTTTTGGCTTGCAGAATCCTTTGTCCAGATGGCTGTAGTGTGCTAAGAGTGTAGAACCTTCCCTCCGATGCAGAACTGGGGAGTTATTTTTTGATGGTTGTTGCCAGTCTGCTCAGCTGATGTCAGTGGAGTGTGAGAGGTGCCCTCAGTACATGGTTGGGTAGACTGGGACTGGAGCTACAGGAAAGTGGGGAGGGTGGGTGTTAGTAGGCAAAGGATTTGTTTTGCCAGGTAGGGATGTCTTAAGGCTTTTCCCCCTCTGCCCTGTGGTGGGTTGTCCTGTCGCCTTTTGTCCTGTGATGTTAATTCTGCTCCCTCAGAAGAGGTCGCCCCCCATCCCCCACGAGGAGCAGTTTATCACCCTTGTCCATCATCACGGCTCGGCTCGTCCGTCTCTACTCAGGTGATCTCATGGGAATCTCCTCCCCATTTAAACCGGCCAGTAAAGGCAGTGGAGGGGAAAGGTGGGACTGGAGGCTTTACAGATGGGAGGGAGAGGAAAGAGGAAGCGAGGGGAAGGAGAGAGGACTGAAGAAGAGGAGAAGGAAGCCATGAAGGACCAGAACTGCGTGCCCACGTATAGCTGGGGAATAAGTTAGTATAGTTGTGGATCTGTCCAATCTGGGCATATAGCGTACAATTATAATAACTGGGCTGTGCGTTTTTTTTTTTTTTTTATAATATGGGTTTAACGGGGTTGGCAATTCCAGCAACGCTGCCTGACCACTGGGTTTCCAATTCCCCACAGCGCTGCTCCTTGGAGCCGGCTGGCTTTCTTGGCATCATTTGGTTTAGTTGCTAGGAAGCCGGATAAGGCACATGCAACTTCCTTTCGACTTGCTCACGTTGAACCATCTGCTTATCCCTTTCCGTGGCCTTCAAACTTGGCCAGGAGCATCGAGAAGAGGATCTAGCGGAGCATCTGCGCTCATCCTTTTTGGAAACGGAAGGGAGGGTTTCTACTACATCTTTAACCCTCTCAGTCCAAATTCGTAACATCTTGTCAGAGCCCTTGTTTCTGTCAGCTAGCAACTTGCAGCAAACATTTTCTCGAAGGTTTGGCTTTTCTTTTCGTCTTAGACTCGATCTATATTAATCACATATCTCTTGAATGAGGCAGATGGTGGCTGCGTGTGTCAAAGTGTATTTGGAGTGTGAATGTAATAGTAGTTTAGTGGAGGGTGGTTTACACTGGAGTTGATGCACACAAACCAGGAACTTCAAGAAGTGGCTGTCAGCTACAGTGCAAGTGGCAGGGAATCCTTGGAAATTCGATGGTGCTGGAGTATCCATCAAAAAGAAGCTTAACACAGGGCCAGTGGTTCTTGTTTTTATAATTGATAATTTCAGAATCTTCTAGCATTGCATGTTGACTTGTATATTTGAACACTTGGGCAGCTCAGACTTAATCTGAAGTCTCTTTCATGGGTGACATTTCTGTGTCAGAACTACATATTCTGTTGCCAACTTTACAGTTGAACAAACACACCAAGCAAAAAATAGAAGCAGGTATTAAGGAATAAGGTAGAGCTTCTGACAAAGAGATTTCCTGAAGAAGAAAAAAAAAAGCCATTGTTTGAGTTTTGAAATCCAGTTTTACTGAAGACTTAATCACCTTTGAGTGTACCAGAACGGTGGAAACTAATGTACAAACGATGGGAAATAATTTCTTCTTGAGTGTAATTTGTCTTTGTTGTTTTTTAGCGGTAAGCCATCTAAATCTTTTTTTTGCCAACTTCTCATTCTCCCCAAGAGGGCCACTTAGAGGAGTGTGAAGACAAGCTAAGGTAAGGTTTTATTGTTGTGGTTCAATTTGCTAAAAGCTTTAGTAGTAATGCAAATGCGTTCTTACTGTGCGGATCTAGGTGTTTGCTGAAATTGGTGCTATTAATATTTGCTTTTGGGAAGTCCCTTGGGTCAAGTTGATCATATTAACACCACCATACTTTAACTTTTACCTTTCCATAGTCATTTGGACTCTTAACTGAAGTACACCCATGGCCAGAAGGACCTCAGCCGCCAGGTCTTTGTCTGAGGCTCTCAGCATCTCTGCTGATCTCCTTAGTTTCTGACTTCTCCAGCAGACCTGTGGCTCTCTTCTATAAGGACTTTACTGCTACTGTCTAATTACTGTTATATGCTCAAAGAAAATAAATAAATAAAAGCGATTTCACTGCGAGACAAATTAGTACTTCAGAGCCAAATATAAATATCAGCTGTTGCTTTTTTTTTAAAGGGGGGGGGACTAGAGAGATGTCTCAGCCAGCAGTTAAGAGCACTGGCACTCTGTTAGAGGGGACTTAGGTTTGATTCCTAGTACCTACATGATTGTTCATGACTGTCTCTAACTCCGGTTCCAACTCTCTTCTGGCCTCTGAGGACATCACACATGCACGTGGTACACAGATAGATATAAAGGCGAAACACCTGTACACATAAGAAGAATTGTTTTTTGTTTTAATCTGAGGAGTGGGTAGACATAAAAGCATAAAATATTTAAGTGAAAATTTTTGTTTAGACAGTCCCAGGTTTTTGGGTTTGTTTGTTTGAAGCAGCATTTCGCTACAGAGCCCTGGCTGTCCCAGAATTCACTATGTTG
This sequence comes from Tokudaia tokunoshimensis, assembly GCA_036184795.1. Lineage (NCBI taxonomy): Eukaryota > Metazoa > Chordata > Mammalia > Rodentia > Muridae > Tokudaia > Tokudaia tokunoshimensis. The sequence goes on along the minus strand of BTHU01000020.1, from coordinate 15,067,436 downwards.
ATCACACTGACCCCAAACCCAGAGAGATCCACCTACCTCTCTGCCTTTCAACAGCGCTACTGTTAAAGGCATGCATCTACCATGTCTGGCCTTAAACAACATTTTTCTTCATTTCCAGGTTGTCCTTGAAGTCTTAGGCTCAAGTGTTCCCCCGTCTGAGCCTTGCCGTTAGGGCAGAGCTGTGTCCTTGTTCTCTTCAGTGGCTTTAGTGACTGTCAGATAGTTATTGTCCTGAAACATTCACGCCTCAGTCTCAGGGATGCCTGGTGGTACTGTGCCTCTGAGCAGGTGAACCAGCGAGGCATTTTTGAGCTGCTCACCTTGGATCTTTCTATGTAGTTTTGATAAGAGCAGTCTTCCTTGAACTGTATTTGAATTGATTTTTGTATGTATGAGCCTTGACAAGGCTTCCCTTATGCCCCCATTAAAGATGGGTTTCGGGACATTAAATTAATAATTCAAAATTGAAAAATGCTTCCTCAACTGCAGAAGTACTTAGAGATATAGAATCCAGGCGTGGCTGTTAATAAGGGTTAGTTTCTCCCAGGTAACGTTTCCTGAGAAAGAGACCGGGACTGCCTTCATGATTGGGTAATCTTCTAAAGGAGAGGTTTTCTGGCCCTGGTCTGAAAGGAGTCTAGAGGCAGAAGTGGATGTGAAAGGTCAGCTTCCCTCGGGAGCCTCAGGTTCCATTCTCTGGGCTCTGCCACATCAGCTCTTGGGGTCCCAAGACAGCCTCTGTTAATAGTTTCCATTTTAGAAGGAAGGAATTTAGCTGGGTGTGTAGGCGCACACCTCTAACCTCAGCCCTTGGGGCATTGAAAAGAGGTCAGTTCAGGTCATCCTTAGCTATGGAAGAGTTAGAGGCCATTGTGATCCTACCTCAAAGCAAACCAAAAAACAGCGGAACAGAAGTGAGGATGGACCGCCAAGGGGTCGGCTTCTGGAATTTCCGGCAATCCCAGGGGAATTTACTTTCCACTTTATTATTACAAGTTATATAGGGTCAGGGTGTGGCTCAGTGGTAGAGTAACTGTCAGGTATATATGGGGCCTTGGTTTCGACTCCCTCCCTCCCCGAAGAGGAAGGAAGGAATGGAGGGAAGAAGGGAAAAAAGAGGGAGAGAGAAAATACAAAGATTGAGAGAGTCGGCAAGAACAAATGTAGCCGAGGTCAGAGAAAGCTGGTACCATCGGGAATGGCTGCTGGACTCAATGGCCTGTGACTGTCAAAGACAGCAAGACTGCAGCTGCTGCTTGGGTGAGGGAACACTGGGTGGAGTGCATGTTCCTCCAGGGAGTAGGGGGACTCTCAAGACTCAGGCAAACCCTTCACATAGCGATGTCTAGTATGCGAGTAGATGAGAAGAACCTTACCCAAAACCGAAGGGTTGAAGCAGAGGGATGGTTGCTTGTTGGCAGCACAGTGAACGGTGTGTTGTGGCTGCTCTGCCCCGTGCACGAGGCTTCTCGTGGGAACATAGCTGATTGCAGCCTGCTGAGACTTCTCTCCCTGGCAGGGCATCACTTGTGGACAAAAACATTGCTATCTAGATCCTGGGGAACCACAATAAAAGTGCCTGATTTAGGGTATGTTGTGTTGAATTCTGATGTTAATTTTGCTTTTTCAAAGAGCTTGTTACTCACAAGCAGTCCATCACATATTCAGGTGATCTCACATGAACCTTTACCCTGTTTTTTAATCTTTTTATTTATTTTATTATTATTATTATCATCATCATCATCATCATCATCATCTTGGTTTGTTTTTTCGAGACAGGGTTTCTCTGTGTAGCCCTGGCTGTCCTGGAACTCACTCTGTAGACCAGGTTGGCCTCAAACTCAGAAATCCTCCTGCCTCTGCCTCCCAGGTGCTGGCATTAAAGGCATGCGCCACCACTGCCCAACCGACCCCTTTCCCCCATTTTAACTGGTCAGTAAAGGCTGGAGCCTGTGATTGGGCAGTGGAGGAGAAAAGTGGGACTGGAGGTTGCAGAGTGGGGGCAGGGAGAGAGGGGAAGAGGACTAAAGGGGAAGGGGAGAGGACTGAAGAGGAGGAGGAAGCCGTGATGGAGCAGAACCATGTAGCCAGGAAAAACCACAGCAGAGCGTTAGGTCTGCCCAGTCTAAGCTTACAGCTTATAATTATAATCACTGAATTATGTATTTTGCTTTGTTTTTAAAGGTTATTTATTTATTATGTACACAGTGTTCTGCCTACATATATGCCTGCTTGCCAGAAGAAGGCACCAGACCTCATTATAGAAGGTTGCGAGCCACCATGTGGTTGCTGGGAATTGAACTCAGGATCTCTGGAAAAATAGTCAGTGCTCTTAACCTCTGAGCCATTGCTCTAGCCCGGATTATGTATTTTTTTTATGTGTTTATTGGGGTTGGAAATTCCCACAACAACCAGTGCATCTAATTCCCCTTTTCCTCTGTTAAATCACAGCAAATGGGATCACGTTGGATGGCTAACAGGTTACCCAGCATCTGTGCATTCTTTTGCACGCTTTTAACAAGGGGAAATAACTTACTCAAGGAAGCGGAGGCGTGCTTAGAAGCGTGGGAGCAGAGCTCAAGGAGTTGTGTTTTGCCTGCATCTAACAAAGACCCTTAAAATGTATCTAACTGAGCATCTTCCTTCACAGATGAGTATTTTTATAAAAATATTTCCTGTCCTTCTGACTCAATGCCATAAGGATGAATCAGTCTGTTTGTCTTGTGATTTGCATCTTATATAACAAGGATAGTGACTTCATTTAGCATTTTTTATTTATCAGATGAGAAGAAATGAATGAGAAATGGCAGAAACGCTTAGATTCACATAATACTCTGAAACGAGAACAGATTCCCGGGTAGCATTTCTAAGCATTCTATGTGTTAGGTCTACAGCTCGCATTGGGTGATCCGGGTATTTGATTTTCCTGTCGAGGGGGGCATGATCAAAGGGAAAACATATCTGTACAATGTGAGAAAATATTTTCATACTCCAGCAATATTGAAGAATCATGGGGGAATGCAGTTGGTGATTCAAAAAGGAGTGTGGGCACTGCCAGCGCTCTGAGCTAGGTAAGAATCCTCTCTAGACTGTTAGCAGTTTCTGACTGTTGTCGAAGGACTGTGTCTTCCTTTCGTAAGGCCACCCTGACGAGCCTCCGTGAGGAGGATGAGCTAGTAGGGATGCCCCAGTGCACCTGCGTTTCAGATCTCACCAGTGGCGGAGACGCCCAGAGGGAGGAACCCTGCCAGCAGCTCTACCAAGCAGAAGAGAGAGAGAGAGAGAGAGAGAGAGAGAGAGAGAGAGAGAGAGAGAGAGAGAGAGAGAGAGAGAGCTGTGAATTATGCTATTGTCACTTCTATGGACAAAAGCAAGAGGAGACTTTACTTCTTTTTTAGCTTAACTAATGAGGTTGTGTCACATTACAGTTTAAGTGTTCAGCCTTGAGTACGTAACTTGCGGGAGTCAGCATTAGGGACATGCTTTAACGTCACTGTAGACTTAACTGGCTTCATTTCCAGAGTCCTGTCTTACTCAGGTTTTCTTTCTTCCTTGCGTTTCCCCCTTTTAGGCTGTGCCATCTCATACATTGCCCTTTTCTATAATGTTTAAAATTTCTTCTGTATTTCCGTATCTTGAATACAGTAATTCCAGAGTGGTACTATCTGTGTCTGTGGCTTGTGTCTGTTTGTGTAGTGTTTGAGAGTCTGGCTGGTAGACGGATGGTTGGCTCGAACACTGTACACATGTTGCCTTCACTCACTAAGTGATACTAAGAGCCCGGTGCAGTGGACAGACTCCTACTGTAGGTACCAGGCCATGTGAACCATGACGATATTAAAGCAGTGTTGGCCGCCTCACATTTCTGTATTTTTTTGAGACAAGATCTGGCTATGTAGGTCCACTGTCCTGGAACTTGTTAGGTAGAACATGTTAGCCTTCAGTTCAGAGGTCTGCCTGCCTCTGTTTCCCGTGGGGTAGGATTAGTTAGGGTCATGCATCACCAGGCCCTGTGTGTCATTTATTTATTTTCTTTTTTAATGCTGCAATATTAAGGTAACTCAGAATTTTTATTCACTATTCAAAAGCAAAATTATAACTCCATTTCATTTGTAGGGCATTTGTGTTGGACCTTAAGAGACAGTGTGCTAGAAGAAATGAGGTCAGTCACAGCGTGGAGAGGGACATTCCTTTCACAGTTGATGATGGGATTTCTCTCTAATTGAATGATGTCCAGACATGCCCTGCTTTAATTTGATCATGTAGTAATTTAAACAGATTTAAACCTAGAGGCAGAAAAGACTCAGTGTGCATAGGAGGTTTTCAGCCTCTCTGTTTATCAATTTTGCCACAAGGACTCTGCTTTGACTCAGTCACTTTGGCTATATTTAACACACACACACACACACACACACACACACACACACACACTGCCACCCACCTCCTCTTTTGGAGGGAAGGTCTCAGTGTGTAGCCCAAGCCAGCTGTGAACTTTCGGCAATTCTCCTGCCTCAGTCTCCTAAGTGCTGATCTCAGGTTTGAGCCACCATGTTCAAGCCACAGGTTAGATTAGCAAACTTGGCTTTCCTTTTCTTTTTTTCCTTTTTTTTTCTTTTCTTTCTCTCTCTTCCTCTTGACATGGTCTCATATAGCTTACACGGCCCTCAAACTTGCAGCGTAGGTGAAGATGACTTTGAATGTATGATCCTACCTCTCCCTCCCAAGTGGGATTATAAACATGTGCTATGAACTCACATGTTGATGTGGCACTGGAGATTGAAGCCAGGGCTTTGTGCATGCCATCTGAGTTACATCCAGCCCCTAGAGTAGCTTTATAAGCATTTGTGGCAAGAACCATATATCTGACTTAGATCACCATGCGTTTCGTTTAGAACTGTGGCTGACTCCAGCTGCTTGTTGGACTAGCCCGATCCAGACTCCGGCTACCTTCAAATCTCCAGAGCTGGGCAGCTGCCACTAATCGAGGGCAGTCTTATAGCGAAGACTGTCTGAGACTGCATTTCTTCTCCTTTCTATCTGGAGTGGCTTTAGAAACCACTCTTCATATGTTGCCTCGCTCCTGCCTGGTGCTCCGTGGCCTGGTGTTCCATGACCTGGCAGTTAGTCATAGATCAGGACACCAGAGTGGATGCAGCAAAGAATCATGCTAGCCACAGTGTGTCTGCTGCTGGTGGTGTCCTCAAGCAGGACATGCTGTGTGCCCTGTTTGTTGCTTTAATGTCAGGAAGGTTTATAGTGATGTTAGTGGCTGATTCATTGTTTTATACTGCAAAACACTTAAGTTTCAGTTCATGTCATGAACCACTCTTCTGAACTATAACCTCAGCGCTACATCCACTCTTCTAGCTGTTATGTGCATGTTTTATCCTATTAAACACCACCTCTCACCAACAGGAATTGTTACTGAAGTATTCTTCCGTTCCTGTGCATGGAACTTTACATGCAATAAGTCAATCAAATGCATGCTTCACAGAACTAAAGATTATTAGGATGACAGGAAAATGGTTTTTGGTAATTTAGCAAGATATGGATGATTTCAGAAAATAAACTTTAGAACAAGAAATAGTCATATCACCCATGGCTCAAAGTCATCACTGAAACATCATCCATTTTGAAAAAGCTACTTACTCAGAACATGACCCAGTATATCAAGCAAGCCCATCCTCTGCTGTCTTTCTTGCTTGGTTTTTCAAGACAGGGTTTCTCTGTGTAGCCCTGGCTGTCCTACAGAGCTCACTCTGTAGACCAGGCTGGTCCTTAACTCACAGAGATCCTCCTACCTCTGCCTCTCAAGTGTTGGGATTAAAGGTGTGTGCCACCAGGCCTGGTCTGCTTCCTTTACTAAACTATACACATAGTCAGTCTTATGAAGGATTTTATAATTTCAGCAAACAAATGATTTCACTAACATAAATAGAACAAAAACATTGTCTTATTCCTTGCTTGCTTAAATGTGTAGTGGTGATATAGATGTTTTTATGTTTTTAAATTGAAAAATAACCTATATTTTTATTTTGTGTGTGTGTGTGTGTGTGTGTGTGTGTGTGTGTGTGTGTTAAGGGATTATGCTCTAACCATAGGCTACCTCTTGCAGGATCATGGTCTTGTAGTAGAAATAATTCTCCTTGCCTCCGAATTAGACCTCACTCAAGTGCTGCAGGTTATTAAAGATGTCAGCTCCCCCTTTTTGTATTCTGGCAGAGCTGTCTAATGTGGAATGCTTCTTCTATACTGTAATCATGCCTCCTGAATCCATCAAAAGTAAGTGTCAATTCTGAAAGTGTCTCTAGAGGCAAACCCTGCTTTAAACATGAGGTACCTTTTCTTTGCATGCGGCATACTTGGAAGGTCCGTATCTGTAGCTGAACTAACTGCTTTTAGTTGAGGAAGAAAGGCTTGTAGATACCACAAAGTACTTTGTCTGTGTATCACTGAAAACAACTTTACTATATCTGTGGAAGAATCACACAGCCAGGTATGGTGGCTCCCATATATGGTTTCTGCATTTGAGAGGTAGAGGCATAGGACGGGTCTCTTCAGCTCCAGAGTCTGGGCTATGTAGACCCTATCTCAAATAAAAAAAGAGCCTTGAACATCGCACCACTGTGTTACATAATGGATTACCATTTGAAGGGTTTTGGGCCAAATGTTAGCACTAGCCTTTGTGCTCGCCATGGCTAGGTGCCGTGGACTGTTCTTCTAAGCTTCTTAAGCTTTGTATTAATCAGCTCTCCCTCGCTGAGCAAAAAGACAATCAGCTTAAAAAGAGGGAAGGTTTGCCAGCCCCAGGTTCTTAGTTGTCCATTTGTGTTCATCTAGATCCGTGGTGCTGGGCCTGTGCTGAGGCCCTCCCTCTTGGCAGTGGTGTCCGAGGAAGCCACTTACCCATGACATTAGAAAGTGGAAGACGAGGGCTGGAGGCCAGATTCTGGTGACCTTCTCGGGACTCCGCTTCTCCAGTGCACTGGCTGCAGACCGTGGGGGCACTACCCAAATCCGCTTCTCCAGTGCAACAGCTGCAGACCATGGAGGCGCTACCCATGGTCTTATTTATTTTTAATATATGTGTTCTCTATGCGTTCTCATCCATTTCTTTGTTCTAGCATTGATGAGAGTGCATTAAAATTAACCCCACCTTTTTTGCTTGTTCTTGGGACAAGGGTCTCCCTGTGTAGTCCTGAGTAGGAAGCCCGGAACTTAACTTTGTACACCAGGCTGGCCTTGAACTCCTAGATCTGAATGTCTCTGTCTCCTGAGTGCTGAGATTAAAGTCATGAGCCACCACGCCCAATGAAAGTGAGCCCCCTTCTGCTCCCAGATCTGCCCCACTTGTGGTCAGGTCTGCTGTTCTTGTTCCTGTCCTGACCCTGGCCTCTGTAGTCAGAGATTGAAAATGACATTTTTCCCTCCTGGAGGCAAGAAGAATGCCTAACAGGAGCTCCCTTTGTGTCCTGCACCCCACCCCCACCCCACTCCCCACCCCGCTGTCTCTTTCTCCTACACAAGTGAATTCTCTGGTCCTTTTATTTTTCCAAAAGTTCCTGTGTTGTGCTATTCAGTCCAGATGCATTGCGTGTCTCCTGTATCCCAGGCTCTGTATACCCGCTTCATTTCTGCCCTGGTTAGCAGCGGTTGAGAAAGCTTTTCCCACAGACTCCCAGTCACCTGTCCCAGTAGTATCGATGCTCATTGCTAAGTCAGAAGATCTTTCCACAGAATGGAGCCATGGAACACTAGTCGCTAAAATTAGTTCATCCCCATAGCTTCTAGAGTTGGCAGGGAAGTGCATATAGGGGCCATGTTCTAAATTCATCTGTCACAGTGGGTCTGGGGGGAGAGAAATGATGAGCTCTTGTTTCTGTCGTCTGGGGAAGGCTGAGCATCTTTTATCAAGGTCCGGTGTGTCTTTTGCCTGCCTGCCAGCTTTTGTTCAGCATCACCCTCAGAGAGCGTGAGATTATGGTTACGCTGTACTGAGTGGCTCAGAAGGCAAAAACTACAGGTACATTACACATGAATTCTAAAAATGTAAAAGAGCACTCTTTTATTAATTACAAATCTCAGTCTCCTGGGAAAAGTTTAATTTGAACCAGTTGTGAAAGGGACTAATTATGTTTAGTTACTTAAGTGTTGACATCATGCACAGTCATTTAGGAAATCATCACAAAGTAGGTGGAATATTTGTTTGGTAGTAATTTTTTTTTTTAAAGAATCACTATTACTTCAAAAAGCATTTAATCTGTTTTCAATACGTTGTGAAGTCGGGAGGTAATTTATTATTTTTTATGATCAGAATAGTGTTAATGTGGACATTATTTATCATTTATAAATTACCAGATTCAGATCATAAATAAAAAAAAGCACTGTTACCGGGTAGTGGTGCACGCCTTTAATTCTAGCACTTTAGAGGCAGAGGCAGGTAGATCTCTGAATTTGAGGCCAGCCTGGTCTACAGAGCAAGTTCCAGGACAGCCAGGACTACACAGAGAAACCCAGTCTTGAAAAAACAAAAACCGAAAAAGTCCCCCAAACCAGACACACACACAAACCAAAACATTGTTTTCTCTGATAAGCCATGTCTGGTTAGTAAAAGCAGTCGTGTCTGCTCTCCTGATTTTTATACCGAGTTCGTTGCCTACTTTGGACACAGTATGCATTGAGAAGCTTCTGTGCCAAGACAACTATTTAAAATATCCACACTGTAAAGCTTAAAGCTTAAAGACTAACATGTAATTACCTTAATAAGCATAGTATAGGTGTAGCCAAACATGATTGTGGTCCTTACAGCTCTGAAGAGCCCAGGGCTTGGAACTGGTTTGCACACGGTAATACATGTCAAGCCAGGCATGGTAGGGACTGCATTTAAGAGTAAACTGTCATGGCGTCATCTTCCCCAAACAGACCTAGAAGAGACTGGAAGACATCTATGTATTGCCTACAGCCAGGAAGGCATGGAGAGGCTGCCCTTGGATCCAGAATTTGTTTTCTGTACAGTATTTCTCTTCTAAAGTGCTCCTGGCAGAACTCAGAAAGGCCTTCTCTACTCTAAAATCCCACAGGGTCTTGCCAATGACCGTAAGATCCCTGAGGATGTGGGTTTCTCCCCATGTGGCAGCACCAACCTGGAAGGCCTGTGGTGTGCAAGATTAGAAAGAAGCTCTTTAAGGATACAGTGAAGGGGCTGGAGAGATGGCTCAGTGGTTAAGAGCACTGACTGCTCTTCCAGAGAACCACATGGTGGCTCACAACCATCTGTAATGGGATCTGATGCCCTCTTCTGGTGTGTCTGAAGACAGCAACAGTGTATAAACATTAAATAAATAAATACATCTTTTAAAAAAAAAGAATACAGAGAAGACGAGCAGTTCTTTGCTCTCTGTAACCCTCTCATTCTCGTGACTGCCCTTTCTGACTTGTGCCCGCCTCTTCTGTGAGTTCTCTTGCTCAGTGCACAGCATCCTGATGCTGCAGTCAAACAACATCTCCACCCTTCAGCTTTGTTCTTCTTCCATTGTTGTTTATTCCTTGTAAGCAGGTAGGTTTGATGATGACATCACTCAAGTATATGATGTTCTTTGACCACATCCATTCCCCATTATTTTCTCTGGTCCCTTCCCCTGGTTTCTGGGTTTTGTTTGTTTGAGATACTGTCTCATGTACTCTCCTCAGATTCTCTGTGTAGACTAGGATAGTGCTGAATTTATCTTTGCCTCTCATGTGCTTAGAACTCAGGACTTTCGGAAGAGCAGTCAGTGCTCTTAACCGCTGAGCCATCTCTCCAGCCGCTCTTTTTGGGTTTTTGAGACAGTGTTTCTCTGCTTTGGCTGTCCTAGAGCCCACCCTGTATGTAGACGAGGCTGGCCTTGAACTCACAGACCTGCCTACCTCCGCCTCCCGAGTGTTGGAACTAAAGGAGAGCTCCACCCTTGCTGGCTCTTGCTCTCTGTCCTGGCTGGTTTTGTGTCAACGTGACAGGGGCTGGAGTTATAACGGAGAAAGGAGCTTCAGCTGGGGAAGTGCCTCCATGAGATCCAACTGTGGGGCATTTTCTCAATTAGTGATCAAGGAGGGAGGGCCCCTTGTGGGTGGTGCCATCCCTGGGCTGGTAGTCTTGGGTTCTATAAGAGAGCAGGCTGAGCAAGCCAGGGGAAGCAAGCCAGTAAGGAACATCCCTCCATGATCTCTGCATCAGCTCCTGCTTCCTGACCTGCTTGAGTTCCTTTGGTGATGAACAGCAATGTGAAAAGTGTAAGCTGAATAAACCCTTTCCCCCCTACTTGCTTCTTGGTCATGATGTTTGTACAGGAATAGAAACCCTGACTAAGACACTCTCTTTCTAACTCATTCATGGCACAAACATATACACAAAGTAAATAATTAGAATTAATTTTATTGACACTTATTTCTTGTATTCCTACAGTTGTTGCTTGTTATAATTTATTTCCTTAAACAATTTATTTTTTGAGATGGAGTGAGTCTGTGTCAGTGGTTCCCAACTTGTGGTTGCAACCCCTTTGGGGATCAAATTTTCCTTCCACAGGGGTTGCCTAAGATATTTAAAGCACAGATGTTTACATTATGATTCACAACAGTAGCAAAATTAGTTACGAGGTAACAACAAAAATAATTTTATGATTGTGGTTCACCACAACATGAGGGACTGTATTAAGGGGTCACAGGAGCAGGAAGGTTGAAAACCACTGCTCTATGTAGCTTTGGCTGTCCTGAAACTCACTATGTAGACTAGGCTGGCCTTGAACTCACAGAGCTCCTCTGCCTCCCGAATGTTGGAATTAAAGGCATGCACCACCATTTCTAGCCTTTGTATAATTGTTAAATAGGAAATAATGTCTACCCTTTGCCAGTTTTGGCATTGGGTAACCTAGCCTGGAGAGCCTGCAGGCAGACCAACTCACTCACCTATTTCCCAGGCCCAGATCTAGGGCTTTGAGTTGGCTCATTCCAACATCTACTCCATTTAGAATCTGCTGGAGCCAGTGAAAGGGCTGGTCCTGTAGACCCAAACCTGTAGCACCTCCATGACAAAGGGCAACAACAGGATATCCAGTAGGAGTCCCCATGGAGATCCGGTATTGATAGTGTGGCAGAAGCCAGAGGACTTGAAACAGACCAATGACTCACTGCAATGAACATTTGCAGATAAAGAAGTGTGGGCAAAAGGGTGTACTTGGTGACACACTATGACAGGTTTTGGGACAAGTTTTTTTTTTTTAATTCTATCTTATTTATTTTTGTGGGGGGGGAGGTTGCAAGGGCATGGGGGGTAGATACCAAGGGACAGGGAGATCAGTGGGATTGGGGTAATGTGAAATTCACAAAGAATCAATACAATTATTTTTAAAAAGAAACAATGTCTCTTTGGGGGGTGGGGCTGAGGAGAAGGGCCAGCAGGATGAAACAGCGCGTTCTTGCCTCTCATATGCTGCTGGAGGGATCTCTGCTGCTGCTGGCCGAAGCGTGGACAAGATCTTTGACTGAAAATGGTACTAGACTTTCTCAGAGGGCTACTGAGCTGGCGGATGACTTCCTGGCCCGCAAGCCCCTGGCCAGTTACTCTGTTTCATCTAGCGTTGATCATCTTCTTTTTCTGTTGAGTGAGGGGAAGCATTTGTACCGTGATGAGCTGGTCCAGCTCATGGACTACCTAACAGTCAGGAAAGAGCGACTGTAAGGTCCGGAGCTTTGTCCCTACCCTTCTGTGTTCTAAACTCAAGGCGCATCTTTTTCCATGTGTGCAAGAACACTGTGTTTTTCATTCAGAGAGAGAATATATTGGTGCATGTGTGTAATACAGAAATAATTGTTCTGCATAGATTTCAGACAGAGACACTCTTGCGTATGTAACCTTTATAGGTTTTGAATCAGATGTTAAAAAATACATTTAATTTCTTTATGTTTATTATTATTGTATGTGTAAACAGGCATGGATTAGAAGACAACTTGAGGATTTTCTTTTCCCACCTTATGAGTGTAAGTGATTAAACTCAAGTTGTCAGGTTTGACTGCAGACATCTTTACTGGCTGAGCTATCGCTGGCCCTAAAGTCTACTTGTTAATTTTTTCCTTGATAATGCCATACGAGTACATAATGGACTTTGGTCACACTCACCCCACTGCCCTCTTGTCTCCCTCCTACTGAACTCCTCCTGTCTCACAACACATCCTCTTCCTTTCAGGACTTGTTTCTGTGCTCTGCTGAGTTTAATCAGGGCTGCTTGCATAAGCACGGATGTGAGATTATTTACTGGAGTTTGATCAACTGCTAGGGGCTACACTACAGACGTAAAAGAACTCCTTTCCCGCCAGCAGCCATTAACTACCCATAGCTTCTCAGGGAGGTGTGGGGCCTCATGAGACTCTCCTCAACCCATGATAGAAGGATGGCAGGTCCAGTCTTGTTTGGGTAACCACAGCTACTATGCATGCATGAGTGCAAAGGCCATGGAGTGTCCAGAAGACAGCATTTTGCATCATTTCCGGTCCTCTGGCTCTAACCTTCTGGCCCCCCCCCCCTTCCAGGAGTCTCCCTTAGCCTGAGGGGCAGTGGAAGGCTGAGCGCTCACAGTCATTTACTGTGAGCACCTTCAGCAGTTTCAAGTTTCGGCATTAGCTAAAGTGTCTCTGTAAGACTGAGAGCGGCACTAACCCTGAGTATGAATGTAAATATTTAGAAGGCATTTGACAGCATGTCCGTTGAACAAGACAACAGCAGTTCATCCTAAGGCCTATAGCCTCCAGCCAGCACCGTGGATTTTTGATCAGGCTTACGGTATCAGTTATGAATTCCCTCTTGTAGAACAGATCTCCAATTCAATAATAAGGGCTTGATGACCTCTATAACTCTTTTTTCTCCCCACCCTCCATAACTCTTAAACCATTATAATAACATCATGAGCACATTGTGCCTAGCTGTTCGGTATTACAGTCTGCAAGATCCACAACTGGGTAAGGCTGTTGATGACGTAACCCCATCCGCAACTAAAACAGCCACCTCCATTGCATTGAAACCCTTCCATCCCCAGGATTCTCCTTCTCTACTTTTATATCACGTGTTGAACCAAAGTTTGGATAAGCATAACAACTCCATCTGCATGTCAACACAGATGGAATTCCCTCTCTTTGGCTTTGGACTTCATGTTTTTAGTTGACATAATGACCAAGCCAGCTCAGTCAGTCAACAGGGTCTCGAGGGAGTGAGGATTGAAAAGAAAAAGACAATTAGAAAACACCATGACTCCAGCCAGTTCTGAAGCGGAAGCAGGTTTACTTTTTTCCAGTCTGCTTCTATATCATTCTAGGAGCATACAAAGAATATGGTCAATCCTAAAGCATAAAGAGAGAAGTTAAGGAACAAACAAAGCATAAACAAAGGTCCCATGATTACTGTATTCAGGGTTTTATCAAGTCCCATAAAGATAACAAAGAACACATCCCTTAGCTGTATTCATCTTGAGCCTACTTCCTTGTCCTAGCCCAAAGTCGAATGCCTGCCAAATTCCTAAAAGGCAGCACCAAGAACTCTGCACAACTGGACACATACAGGATGTGTCTTAATATCTTAAGTGTTTGTTGTAAGCATAAAAATGCATGTGGTTCCTAAACTTGAAGATTTTAAAGAAGATTTCATTTATGAGCTTGCCCCTTAAAGTCCCTGGAGGCAAAGGCAGGCAGACCTGAGTTCAAGGCTAACCTGGTTGACAGACTGAATTCCAAGACAGCCAGGGCTATACAGAGAAACTCTGTCTCAAAAACCCAATCAATCAATCAATCAATCAATCAATCAGTCAATCAATAGTAACTTTCTTGTTAGCTTGGTTTGAGTGGAGTCAGTGAGACAATAATAACCACCACTTTCCCTTCAAGGATGCCGGAAAGCTTTAATGACTCGTTCACCTGACAAGGAGAGGGATGCTGGAATCTAGAAATCAGTAAAAGGAGAGAAGGCTTTCTTGAATGAGCAGAAATGAAATTCTCTTTTGAATAGCCTGATAGGCCCACTGGCCTGGACTAGAGGCTTCGGCTAACCATTGACTCTTTTTACTTCTCCAAGCTGCAAGACCACTGTGGACCCATCATCAGGCAGCAGCATTCCTGCCTTATATCGGGGGAAGGTCACACCACAGTGAGCAGGTCTCCTCCCCTGATGCCAGTATCTGGCCCTCAGCCATTTCCTAGCTCTGTCAAGTTTCTTGCAGGACACAGGCAGGAAGTTGGCCTGCTCCCAGCAACAGGTCAACACTTGTCTGTGAGATGCAGAGCAGATCTTCTCCCAGCAGTGTCTCTTCCTCTCAGGGGACCAGATGATGTGCTTTATATTTCTTCCACAATGAGGTGCAGAAATTTAAAGAAATCCCTCTGCTGAGCTTGTGGCCTTGGCTAGAGCTGTTTAAATTGGGTTCTCATAATCCCTAGCCTAAATTCAACATTTTAAAGGCTGTTATTTCTGAATGATGGCAGTCTTCTAAAGTGACATTCTGTAGCTTTTGGGTTTTTTTTTTTTTTGAGGTCTTGTTAATTTTATTTGTGTATGAGTGTTTTGCAGACATATATGTATGTGTACCATGTGTATTCTGGTGCTCACAGAGGTGTTAGAAGAAGGCATCCAATCCCCGTGGAACTGGAGCTCCTGACAGTGGTTAGATACCATGTGCCTGCTGGGGACCCTCTCCGGGTCTATTGTAAGAGCAACAGATCCTCTTAGGCATGGAGCCATTTCTCCAGCTCTGCCAATCCCTTTTCTGATATGACAGGATCTGCTCTAGATTGGTCTAACACAGAGACTCAAAAGCTCTCATGTCTGGAAACCGGAGACATGGACCACACCACAGTCTGACTGCATCCTGTTGTGCAGAAGGGTTTCTCAGACCATTTCTTCTTTTTGGGAGGAGGCCTATCTGAAGTCTAACCACATATGTTCCGGCATCAAGTCAGTCCTGGTTGGCTTTCTGCACTAACTTCTATGTATCTCTGAGGAACCTCTGTACCAGAGGCTAAGCCTTTTCTTCTAAGAGAGCAGGACATTTATTCCTGAGTAGGTCTGAGAATAGACTTTGTCTTCCACAGAACACGTCCTGGGTCCTCACCTTCCAATCACTGTCCTTCCTGTCCTTGAATTAGCTTTTGGGAGGAGTGGTTGCTAAGAGCACATTTTCAGCTTACCACATTAAAAAGGGACTTTCCAGTGAGGTCTTGATCAAATACATAACTTTTTCTTTTCAAGTTAAAAAAAATGAAAAGTTTATATATATGGGTGTTTTGTCTTTGTGTTTATCTGTGCGCCACATGCATGCCTGGTGCCTAGAGAGTCTAGAAGAGAGTGTTAGATCTGCTGCAGTGAGCTTACAGATTGTTGTAAGCCACCTTGTGGGTACTAGGAATTGAACCTAGGTCCCCTAGAAGAATAGCTAGTGCTCTTAACTACCGAACCATCCTCCAGCCCCCCAAAATGACTTTACAGCTAGTCTGTTTATTAAAATTTAGAATCAGGATACTCACCTCTCACCCAGCGCTTTTTTTTGTTGGATTTTGTTTTTGTTTGTTTGTTTGTTTGTTTTTTTGGGTTTTTTTTTTTTTTTTTGGTTTTTCAAAAAGGCAAAAGACTCTTACACATAGAATAACTAAAACTATTTTTTTCTGTCTTTTCCAGACAGGGTAGCCCTGGCTGTCCTGGAATTCACTCTATAGACCAAGTCATCCTTGAACTCACAAAGATCCACCTGCCTCTGCCTCCTGAGTACTGGAATTAAAGGTGCACCAGCACCACCCAGGAGAATAAATAAATCTTGAATATATATGCGTATGTACACATGTACACATGCATACATGTACACATATACATGCATATATACATATATTTATACATATATACATACATACATACACATATACATATATATTTAAAAATGCTTTGTGGGAAGGGGAGGCTGAGTATACTAGAAAATTAAGATAAACTGGTATTAGATAAGAATTTTCAAACTTTTTTTTGAAGGTTTAGGTAGTAATTATTTAGGATTTGGAGGTAAGAATCAAAATTCAGGATATTATATATTTATTTGAATAATGGTTTGAAATATTAAAACTACCGGGCCAAGTGGCCTAGACTATATAACTAGATCTTGTCTCCAAAAACACAAAAATGGACAAAAACCAGAAGTTAAGGGTCAGGGGAGGCCTTCTTACCTGAAGACAGTCCCCAGAGAGCAGATTGGGCCCCGGACTCTAGTTTACCTTGTCCTATACTGGACCACTAAGGAACTACCCCAGTTGAGAAGACTTGGACCATCTTCCACGCTCAGCCGAGCCTGGTGTGAGTTCAGAGTGCTCTTTGCCATCTTAGGCTCTTTTCTAAAGATTAAGGAAAGTCATTTAGGGAGAGTGGCTGGACATGTCTTCCTGTTTATACTTTGGCTTTTGTTCTGTACAGGACTGGGCAACCCCAAAGGCTATTTTACCCTCACTTGGTTCAGGTAGCCCCGTCTCAGAGGCCTGCTTCCTTGGGGAGCTCCTCTGCCACTACCTCGGGAGAAGCTGAGCCTTTGGCTACAGAGCCAGGTGAGTAGCAGCCGACCTGTGAGTGTCGATCTCACTATTGCTGCCGAGTAGAACAATCTGATATGATGGGCAAGTTCTGCAACCATACTGTGAACACAGCATTTGCCACAATTGGCTGCTGAGTGTATGACTGTGGCTACTGTGACTAAATGTATACTTTTCTGTTTGTGTTTTGAGACAGAGTCACCCTAGCATAGCCCTCACTGTCCTAGAACTCACAGTGTAAACCAGGACAATCCACCTGCCTTGCCTCCCAAGTTCTGGGACTGAAGGTGTGTGCCACCACACCTGGCATCACTGTGCAAACTTTTCGTTCCGTTTCATTGTATTTGTTCACATGACCATCATCTGTATTGATGAGAGCAGAGTGACCAGCCCAGCTCTGGGCCAGTGAGGGTCTCAGGCAGTTGTGTTATGGCTTCACTGAGTATAAACCCGATTTCTTAGCCTTTTCTACACTCCCTCTTTTTTTTTAAAGTTGTATGTGTACATTGGAAATGTCTCTCTTGTAAATGGATATCATGTCAATTGCTATAAATGGATGGTAACCACAGGCAAGATACGCACATGACAGTGTTCTTGGGCTCCTGGTAGATGTTTTTGCCTGCCTCCAGTTGCTAAAGCATAAAGCTTGCTTGCTTCTGGCTAAAATGTGGATCACTAAGAACCAAAAAGGCACTACTAACATAGCGACACTTCTCTTGTTGGCTTATTTGGGAAGACCTGAAGAGGTAGGCAAAAGGAATGTCTTCTCAGGAGACTTTCAGTCAACTACAATCTCTAAAAGCCTCTGTAGGATTCTGTTGGGATCAAAGAAACAGGCAGCTCCCCTTTGTGGGAGGAAAACAGGCCTGCTCCGACATACAGAGATGTTGCTGTGGTTGTGATACACTTTTATAAAGTGGTGGAAAGTGTGGACCCTCATGAGCACCCCGATAATATGAACGACGTTTGACATCTCTATTTGTCAGGCTGGAGTGGCAGGACTTCCTTGGGGAAGTTTAAATTGTCCCTAAGACGGGTCTGCATGGCTTCTGAAGGCTCTTTTATTCCCCAGACAACAAAACTGATGATTGGGGGAAAGTTTTTAAAACATAAAATGGCAGCTGGGGATATAGCTCAGTCAGCAGAGTCCTCGCCTTAGAATGTATGAAGCCCTGGATTGAGTCTCTCCAGCACCATGTCAACCAAGTATGATAGATCAGGAGTTTTAGGTCATCCTCTGCTATATAACAAGTTTAGGGCCAGCCTGAGCTATGTGAGTTTATGTCTCCAAACACACACATGGACCATACTGTGGAAAATAGCTCAGTATGTAAATTTTGACTACACAAATGTGGTGAATCTAAGTTTGATTCTCAGAGTGCACATAGACAGTGAAGGCAGTGACGTTCATCTTTCATCTAGCTCCTGAGTTGTGTACACACACACACGTGCACACACAGACACATATGTAAGCACATACACAGAGAGTAGATGAATTAAAGTATAAAATATATACAGCCCTTTTCCCATGAATAAGGGAAGCAGGAAACATGTTAGTACAAAGTAGGGCAATAACCAATAGGGTCCACCCAGTCCTCACTGGATGTGCCGTCTAGGTTTTGTGTTTAATTTGAAATATTTTCAAAATTTAAAATGTTATTAATGTGTTAGTGTTTTACCTCCATGTCTGTATGTGCACCACACGTATGCCTGGTGCTCAATAAAGTCAGAAAAGTCAGATGCCCTGGAGGTGTAGCTATAGAAGGTTGTGAGTCACCATGTGGGTGTTGGGGATTGAACCTGGGTTCTCTGCAAGAGCAGGAAGTACTTAATGGCTGAGTCCTTGCTCCAGCTCTGCTCTCAGTTCTGTGACCTCAGCATTATGGCCACCTCCACTTTCTAGCTGAGTTGAGTTGTTCAAGGCACACTCAGTGCCTGTGGAGCAAAGACTGCACAGTGGCCACGTGACACCACAGCCCGCGTTCCTCATCACCTTGTCATCCAAGGGGCACTTAAATCTTAGTGATGTTGATTTCAGGGGAAGCTATGGGTTCTGCCAGATTTCAGTTGTGTCTTCTCATCCACAGCCTGCCTCAGACAGAGGCCAAAAGGACTCTCATGCCAGCCACAGTTGTGAGAGCTACAGAGAGCCAGAGAAGAGGCGTGGACATGTAGCACGGATCTGGGTCACGGATCTGGGTGGACCCAGGAGGTGGTCAGCAGTGGCTGGGAGCCTGGCAGGGACAGACATTCTAATCTTTTAGGAAGAGACCTATAGGTCATGTATGTAACTCCCTGGAGATAGGGGAAGGGAATCTGTTACCCTTCAGTAAGAGGAAGGCCCTCACTAGGACCTAGTGAGTGATGCGGGCACTTCAGTCTGTTGGAGAATTCCACAGATAACTCTGGTTCTGATGTGGCTGGGCCTTGGGTCAAGTTGACTACTAGGATGCAAACGATACTGCTTTATGCCTCCTTTTGCAGTTCCGTTGAAGACGGTGCTACCCAAGTGGGCATTCCAAATCATGTCTTCAGGGAAGTAAGGGGTGTGCTGCAGAGTCCGAAGAACAAGGTGGCTGGGACTCAGATGGCAGCTTTACATCTTCCGAGAACCAAGACCCCTGTCTGCTGCAGCTCTGCTGGGCAAGCCCTGAACACACCTGCAGCTTTCTCTGACATACCATTCCACGGGGACTTCCTCGCCTATGCAGTGCTCTCATGTCAAATAAGATCGTTGCGCTAGGTCATCGTTACACTGAACCCTGAAGTCATTCAGTTATGTTAAATGCAGTAAAATGCCTGGTTTTTACATAGTCTTTGCCTTCATCTTAAAACTTTATTTGGTGTGATTTTAGGTATACAGGGCATTTGCAAAGACGGTCAAAGGGGTTTCCTCATGCGGCTTCCCCTGTACTTAGCATCCCACATAACCGAGTGCCATCATACACTGTAGCAGCATTAAGCATGTGACAGGCTTTATTTGGGTTTCACCTTGGTTAGTTTTCTCACAGATCTCATTCTTCTGTTTCAGAGCCCTAGTGTGGTGACTGCAATACATCCACATTCTTCTTCACTTTAATATGTTTGTTTCTTTTGATGGGAATCATTTTTAGTATAAATACATTTGAATAAGAAGTCCTGTAAGGGCTGGAGAGATGGCCCATTGAGAGGACTTGGGTTTGGTTGCCAGCACTCACGTGGTAGCTCAGATGCAGGAGATCTAACACACTCTTCTGATCTCTGTGTGCATCAGGCATGCACATGGTGCACATACATATACAAAAGCTATACACTAATACTCAAAATAAATCTACATTTGTTTGTAAAAGAAAGTGTCTTAGGGTTTCCTTTCTGCGAAGAGACAATGACTACAGCAATAAAGGCAAATATTTAATTTTAGCTGTCTTACAGGTTCAGAGGTTCAGTCCATTATCATCATGGTGGGAAGCATGGCAGTCAGACATGGTACTGGAGAAGGAGCTGAGAGTTCTACATTCTGAATCTGCAGGCCAAGACGTGAAACTGGATAGGTTGTGACCTATCTTAGGAAGACTAAAGCTTCTGAGACTTCAAAGTCCATCAATGACACACTTCTTTCAACAAAGCCACACCCACTCCAACAATGCCACACATACTAATAGTGTCACTCTCTATGGGCCCAATTGGGACCATTTTTATTCAAACCACCCCAGAAAGTATCCTCTTTCTCTGCTGTGAAGGTAAATTTTAGATTGTTGTGCCACCTGTAAATATCTTTGTGTCCATCTCTCAAAAGTAGGGACACTTTCCTACACCATTATGGTACTTGAGAATTTAATAACTAAGCCTCAAATGTTGGGCATTCCAGAGGCAGGTTTTCAAGTTCAAAGCCCACCTGGGCTACATGGTAAAACCCACTTCAAAGTCTCCCACACCATGAATAATAAAAACACTATTCCAAATATTTATTTACCTAGTTTAAAGATTTGAATTTCTACAGTTGTCCCAAGAATGCTTTTTTGACTCTCTTTGTCCTAAACAGGGACAAATTAATGTTTGATCATTGTATTTGGTTTCCTTTTATAGAAATCAGTCTTACCTCTTTTTTTTTTTTCCGTCATACTGATTGCGAGTTGCAGCCAATGGTTTTATAGAATATGTAAACTGTGACTCTGCTTATGTGGTCATGGTACCCTTTCCCAAGTAGGTGTTCCATATTCTGTGTCTAGAGTTTGATCTAGCAGTATGATGGCTTTCATGCCACAGGCTTTTAGCTAGATCATTTTGAGGATAGCACATCACACCAGAGAAAGCCCCATTTTCTGGAATCCCCCAGTGTGTGGCCACGTGGGCAGAGTGGTGACTGCATAGTACAGAGATGAGTAACCCATTCCCCACCAACTTCTGTGTCCACTGGTGCTTTCCACGGGGACTGTGTGGGCTCCCCTCCATCTTAAGTAAGTTATATCTTAAATGTTAGTAAGCTTGGTTGTCCGTGTAACCTCTACTCGACATAAGCCATTGCTTTGACAGCCTCTCGTGTCTGTTTTCGTGCTTTACGTGAGCGCCGTCATTACTGGGTGTGTTTGGTGGAGACTGACTGCTTTCGCACTCTGGATGTTTCTGAGGACCTGTGTTTGTGAGCCTGTACTCTCTTTTCTTTGTTGACCAGGAGGTCATTGTGTGGATAGGTGGCCATTGGGCGGATGGATTATGGTCTGTCTCTTTGTTCCTTTTCCTCTTGATAGGATTTTGGATTGTCTTCCTAGTTTTTAAATTGTGTGAATGTTTTGCCTGCATGTATATTTGTATATGTCTGGTGCCCACAGAAGCCAGAAAAGGGCAGCAGACGTCTTAAGACTACAGTTGTAGGCAGTTAGGATCCCATGATGTGGGTACTAGGAATCAAACCTAGGTCCTTAGACAAATAGCCAGTAGTTTTTAAACTTGCTAAGCCACATCTCTGGTCCCTGCCTTCATAATCTTGTTCATGTCTTTTCATGGATGTAAATTTTCATTGTTCCTAATTAAATACATAGGAACAGGCTTGCCAATTCCCAAGTAGATCTACTAAACGGGACTATTTTATGTGGTTCCAACAGTGCCTGAGCTCGGGTTGCTCCCTTGCCTTCACCTGCTCACCATGTTGTCTGGCTTGATTTTAGCCTTTTGAATGCCTATGAAGGTTGGTCATTGTCTTGACTTTTTAAATTATCTTTATTATATGATTATTATTTGCAGTGGTGAAGATCAAAGCCACAGTCTTGGACATGCTAAGCAAGCACTCTTCCTCTCAGCTACATCCCTGTTCTTTGAACTTGCGTTTCACTAAGGAGGAATGGTGTTGAACACCTGTTCTGTGGTATATTAGGGGAAAACAAACCAGGTTGCAGGGCTCTGATCTTGTGTTAGATGAGAGGAGTCATGGAAGCCTTCTGTCTTGCAGAACCCTCTCTGGATCAAAAACACGTAGAACTTTCTGCAGGCATTCAGAAGTGCTGGCAAATTACTGTTATCTACAGGGAGAACATTCCTTGTTTTTAAATAATTAAGTAGAACAAGATTCACATAGTAACTTGTTAAGAATTTGAAAGTTAGTATTTTTTAAAGAAAAGCAGAGATTTTTCCCAGTGTTAGCATCATTTTCTTAAAAAAATCTTAAAAAAAAAAAATCAGGGGCTGGAGAGCTGACTCAGAGGTTAGAATGTGTACTGCTCTTTCAGACGATCCAAGTTTGCTATGTGTTGGGTGTTTGTAATCACTTGTAACCCCACCTGCAGGGGGTCCAGTCAGTGTCTCTACAGACACCTGCACATGCGTGCACGCACACATATAATTAAAAACAAGAGTAGTCCTATAAAGATAGGGAGACATTTCAAAACCGAGGCTGGTTGTATAGGTCAGTGGCAGAGCACTTGCCTCCCATGTATGAGGCTCTGGGTTCTATCCCCAGCACTGAAAAAAGAAAAGCTACTGACACACAAACGGTACGACGTTCAAAGCAAACGGTGAACAGTGAGGCACAACTGTCCCCCTCAGGTTCCCTTGCTCCACTCTACAGTGTCAGCATCTACACATGCTACAGGGCTTTCTCTTCTCTGGGATGTCTTGGTAATGACTATGTGTATATTGCTGCCTCTGATTGTTTGCAAGCCACTCCGGAGCATAGGTGCCCTCGTTTACATGGGGCCTTTACTAACATCAGATCATTTCTAACCTCTACCTGCCTAAGCAAAAGAGAGTTTGTATGTGTGCAAGTTGTTTTTGCCACCTGAACAGATATTCATATTTACCTTTGGGCCAGAATTGGTAAGTGAGGCTATCTTTTGTGTATAGAGTTTGGTCTAGTACTGTGATGGTTTTCATGCCACAGGCTTTTAGCTAGATCATTTTGAGGATAGCACATCACACCAGAGAAAGCCCCATTTTCTGGAATCCCCCAGTGTGTGGCCACGTGGGCAGAGTGGTGACTGCATAGTACGGAGATGAGTAACCCATTCCCCACCAACTTCTGTGTCCACTGGTGCTTTCCACGGGGACTGTGTGGGCTCCCCTCCATCTTAAGTAAGTTATATCTTAAATGTTAGTAAGCTTGGTTGTCCGTGTAACCTCTACTCGACATAAGCCATTGCTTTGACAGCCTCTCATGTCTGTTTTCGTGCTTTACGTGAGCGCCGTCATTACTGGGTGTGTTTGGTGGAGACTGACTGCTTTTGTACTCTGGCATTGTATGACAAAGTCTGAGAATGGGATGGAGAAATGGCTCAGCAGTTAAGAGCGCTTGCTGCTTTTACAGAGGACCCAGGTTCAATTCCCAGCACCCACAGGGCAGCTCACAACTGTTTGTAACTCCTGTTCCGGGGATCCAACATCTTCATACAGACATATGCAGGCAAAACAATGTTTGGGGCCGGCAAGGTGGCTCACTGCGTAAAGCTACTTGCCACCAAACTGAATGAGTTGAGTTTAGTGCACAGGACCAACATGGTGGGAAGGATTCCTACAAGTTGTCCTTTAATGTCCAGAGTTAGCTTCCTTGCAGTTATTTATGTCTGAGATCCTTGTTTCTAGCAGTCAGCTGGTGGCTCCCTCTGCTCCCAGGGTTCCTTGGGCTTGGCCATGTGCCCCTCCCTTCTGCTCTTCCGGACCATCAGCATTCTCTGCTGCTTCTGAGCCTTCAGAAAGCATCCCTGATCAAGTCAGACCCACTATAGAGCTGATTTTATTTTCTGTATGTGAGTACACTGCTACCGTCTGCAGACACACCAGAAGAGGGTATCGGATCCCATGACAGAAGCTTGTGAGCCACCATGTGGTTGCTGGGAATTGAACTCAGGACCTCTGAGCAGTCAGTGCTCCTAACTGCTGAACCATCTCTCCAGCCCTAGAGGTAATTTTTAAAAAATTATTATACAGTATTCCATAAGGCTGCCTTCACATAAGTATATAATATGCTTTAAACATGCCCTCCTATAGACATAATGTTTTGGTGTGCTGTGTAGAGATTGTCCTTGTATTATTCAAATGCTGATTTCTCTGTCCCCATATCTTGCTGCGATCCAGACATGGCTTTGTAATGCTTATTCTAAGTATCTCCTGTCTCACGTTTGCATGAATATTGCTCCCCATTTATTCTCTGACTTGTCAATAAAAGCTGATCAACCAATGGTTGGGTAGAAGAGAGAATAGGACTGGACTTCTGATCCCAGCCAGGTGAGGGAGGGAGGAGGAGGAGGGGCAGGAGGAGGGGGAGGAAGAAGAGGGGATTTGTCATGAAGAAGGGGTCTGGAAAAGATGTGGAAAAACACCTGAAGCCCAGAGAGTCAGACCAATACTAAAATACAAGTATCTTGGGGATTTTGGCTGGGAGGGGCCAGATCAGTCTAGAGGATTAGAATAGATTATTAATTGCCCAGTTACTCTGCCACAATGCTTACCAAGTAAATCTTATAGTCCCTGTCTCATTATTTGGAAGCTAGCTGGGATAAAGAAAAACTATCACTTTTAAAGATGCATTTTCAGGGCTGGAGAGATGGATGGCTCAGCGATTAAGAGCACCAATTGCTCTTCCAGAAGTCCTGAGTTCAAGTTCCAGCAACCATAAAATAAATAAATAAAAGAAAATGAATCAGTAAATCTTTTTTAAAAAATGCATTTCACCCTCTCATTCCACTGTCCTCCCTTCCTCACTCCCACTCTGCTGTCCTCCCCCTCCTCACTCCCACTCTGCTGTTCTCCCCCTCCTCACTCCCACTCCTCTGTCCTCCCCCTCCTCACTCCCCCTCCTCACTCCCCCTCCTCACTCCCACTTTGCTGTCCTCCCCTCCTCACTCTTTCCTATCCTTTAAGTCCCTCCTCCAACCCCAAATTCTTGTTTCTTTGAATCATTGGTACATATATTAGGTATCTCTTTATAGGACATGCAGATAACAGAAAAGTTGTAATACTTTTTTTTAAGATTTATTTATTATTATATATAAGTACACACCAGAAGAGGGCATCAGATCTCTTTACGGATGGTTGTGAGCCACCGTGTGGTTGCTGGGATTTGAACTCAGGACCTTCAGAAGAGTAATCGGTGCCCTTAATGGCTGAGCCATCGCCCCAGCCCCCAATACTTCTTTTTCTGAAACTAATTTTATTCATGTAATACAATTATCTTCATTTTTTTCTGCAAACTAAGTCGATTCTTTATGACTGGAAAAAAAGCCTATTGTGTATATGAACTGTTTTCTATATCCATTCCTCTATTGTTGAGCACCTATGCTGTTATCATAAGAGCTGTGTGAACGGTTCTGCAATAAGCATTGCTATACAGGAATCCATGATATGTTGACTTGCCTCTTTTGACTAAATACCCATAAGTGTTGGACATGGGTAATACGGTAACCCTGTTGTTAGTTTTTGGAGCAACTTTTATGCTGGTTCCGCAGTGTCCAGCCTAGTTTACATTCCCACCAGTGGTGTCCAGCATCTGTTCTTCATTTTCTTGTCTGTTGTGAGCAGTCTTGCAGTTAATCCAAGAATTGCAGGGGTCTCACTTGGAGGTCCCCTTAGAGCATTTGGGCTCCCTCCAGAGCAGCTTGTCTTGGTCCCCCTGAAGGTGAATGCTTTGTAGACCATCTTCTTTAAAACAAATGCTTTCTGTTGAGTGTGTGTGGCTGAAACAGAGAGTCTCTACATGACTCTGACTGTCCTGGAAGTCAACGTCATAGTCCGGGCTGGCTTTGAACTCACAGAGATCTGCCTGCCTTTGCCTCCCAAGGATATCATCATACCTGCCTTTTGAAAAACATTTTTAAAAGTTGTGTTTTATTTATTTGTGTATGTCGAGGGGTAAGCAATGTGGGTGCTAATGTTGAGTCAGGAGACAACTTCTTGTTTTTTTTTAAAGCTTTTTTTTCTTTTTTTTAAGATTTATTTATTTTATTTCTATGAGTACACTATAGCTGTTAGACTCACCAGAAGAAGGCATCGAATTGCATTGCAGATGGTTGTGAGCCACCATGTGGTTGCTGGGGATTGAACTCAGGACCTCTGGAAGAGCAATCAGTGCTCTTAACCATTGAGCTCTCTCTCCAGCCTGTCAGGAAACAACTTAAAGCCCTTTCTTTCCTTCTACCATGTGGGCTCCAGGAATCAAACTTAGGTCATGAGGATTGGTGTCCAGTGCTTTCTCCTGTCGAGGTGTCTCACCTGCCCTGTTGTTGTCGTGGATAGGGCCTTATGAAGCCCAGGATGGTCTTCATTTGAACTTCCCATCCTCCTGCCACCAACTCTGGAATGCTGGGAAGACAGTATACACTACCACACCCAATGCACTCCAAATTGGGAATGGAACCCAGGGCATGATGTGGGCTAGTCTCAAATTCACAGGGATCCACCTGCCTCTGCTCCGGGGTACTGAGATCAAAGGCAAACGACACCTGCCTTTTTTTTTTAAAAGAACAGTGGCTAGACAATAATGAGCACTCATACCATTCACTGACCATTCTCCATTCCCACGACATTCTGATGTGAGAGCCCCTTTGAGTCTCTCCTTAAACTCTGCTTACATCATCCTAGGTTTTCTCTAACTCACATCTGTTCCAAGCTCCTCCCACAAATGGGATCTGAGGCCTAGGAACTACAAGGTCCATTTTGGTCCTAACAACTTCACTTTTTTGGTACCAGATGGTTTGTTTGGTTTTTTGTTTGTTTGTTTGTTTGTTTTTAATTACTTTTCTTACTTCAGAGACCAAAAATAAATAAATGAAAGGTGTGGATTTGGGCACGAGGATGTTTCAGAGCACTCAGTCCAGGGTTACTTGGCCCTGTGTCTCTGGGCCCCTTGTGAGGCAGAACGTTACCTGTGGGACCTTAATGAGACGTGTGGCCACGCCCCAGGTTCTAGCCTGACTCCGCCTAGGCAGTCACCTGCCTGCAGCCACACTGTCCCCGCCTCCTGGTTACCTGACCACCCAACTCACTATAAATAACACCCCTCAGCGCGTGCTCGCTCTCTCCCTCCCCCCACCTCCCCTGTTCTCTCCAGGCCCTCTTCTTTGTCTGTCTCTCTGTCTTCTCCCCTTTCCACGTGGTCATGGCTTCTCTTATCTATTTTCTCCTCTTTCTTTATCTTTCTATCTCTTTTCTCTTCCTATTTTCTTAATAATAAAACATTAAAGCTATGGGCCGCCTCTTATTAAACTCGCCACACGGAGCTAGCTGGTACGCGCCGTCTGAGACTCTGGGATTCAGCTAAGCAGACAGTCTGAGCACAGGTAACACGCAGAGAGATCCGGGATCTCTCTGCACCCCCGCGCGCCATGTGCGGGACCGGCCGGCGGTGTGGCCGCCCGCACCCCGTTAGGCCGAGGCACGCGTGCATCTTGCCTGCTTCCCCAAAACCCCTCTACGGAACTTCCGGGTCCGCCTGCATATGTACGCTACCTTGGCCCTAGAGCCCGGCCTGGCGTGTGCCCCTGTGCCCGCCCGCGCCAGACCCCGCGCCTCCTTTTCTTTTTTTTTTCCCACAGTTACCACTGGAGCGTGTGGCCACAAAAGGCTAAACTGTCTGTTTCATACAGACAGGGTTTCTCTGTGTAGCCCTGGCTGTCCCTGAAACTCTCTCTGTAGACCAGGCTGGCCTCTAACTCAGAGATCCTCCCACCTCTGCCTCCCAAGTGCTGGGATTAAAGGTGTGCAGCACCATGTCCAGCTCTGGCTGACCTCTTTATCAACCCGTCCTGTCTCTGTGGCAACTGACCTGTCATAACTGCAGTGCCTATTTGGTTTGCTTTGATGCCGAGAGCATACCACACCGCCGAGACTTCTTCACCTTTTTGGTCTTCTTTTTAAGCAGGGTTTATTTCATTCTTACATATTTTGTGTTTTTGTGTGGACACACGTGTACCGTGATGCACGGCACGTGTGGTCAGAAAACAACTTGCTGAAATCAATGCTCTCCTTCCACCATGTAGGCTCCAGGTATTCAACTGTCAGCTTCAGAGTCAGACACGTCTACCTGCCAAGCCATCTCGACGACCCTTTGCCTGCTTGCTTTTTTGTTTTGTTTTTTTAAAGATAAAAGGGTCTAGTTGTTGTAGTGGTGGTTGATTTTCTTTGTCAACTTGACTAGATTTAGAATCACCGTGGAAACCCCTGGGTATGCTATTTAGGGTGTTTCCAGAAAGGTTTAACTGAGGAGCAAAACCCGATACGAATGTGGATAGCACCGTCCCATGGGCTGGGGTCTGGATTAACGGGAGAAAAGCCAGGTGTGTGCTGTAGCCTCCCCACTCTCTGACTGCTGATGCTGCCTTCCCTGCAGTGATGGATGCGCAGTCGCACTGAGACGCAGCCCTGAGCCACTGCACTGAGCCACGCTGAACCCTGTGTACCTTAGCTGGCTGTGTCGGGTACCCTGTCATAGCAACAAGGGAAGTAAGAAGAGTGCCCCGGGCTGGTTTAGCGCTCTCAACTACCTCTATTCCCCAAGTGCTGCCATTGAAGGCTTGTGGCGCTACACCCTGTGGAACCGCTAGAGTTTATCTGCAGACCTGGTATTTTTCCATGACTTTGCCTGTCCACACAGCTGCACATGTGTGTGCCTGTGCATACGTGCATGTGAGTGCACACAGCTTTGAGCAGATCCTAGGCTCAAACGAATCCACTGCACCCTGAGCCCAGCTAGGATTCTGTCGTCTTCTCTAGCTTCCAAGTCCCATGTAAATCCCGTATAAATCCAAGTCCATGTAAATCCCAGACTGTGGTTTTCTTGCCTCTTGTGCTTCCGGTGTCTTCCTCTCCGCCCTTCCTGCTCCAAGCTCTGAGAGCTTCTGAGACTTACTCCAAGTTCCCGGCATTTATTTCAATGCCATTAAGACTCTGTCCATCTGTCCCCTCAGCAGATCCTGGGCCCAGGTGGCAGGACTGTCTTCTGTCCCTTGTGTGCCCAACACAGAACACAGTGCCTAGACCAGCAGGCTCCTAGCACGCCCTTGTCACGTGATTTATCTAGGTCCAGGATATGTGGGTGGGGCCCGGGCTTTGCATCCTAGGGCTGGGGAGATCTGCTTAGAGGAGTGACTGTCTAGCCCTGTTTCCTTTGCCTGACTTCTCTGCTCAAGACTGTCAGACGTGAGGCTAATTTTCTCCCTCTGTGGGCAACCACTTAAAAGCAGAAACTGAAGTCTAGGCTTCTTTCCAATCTCAGGAGGCATCAGTGCTACCAAACTTTCTTTGAAGTTTTCCTAAACTTCTATGTTTGGTCAGGACGCCAAACTCGGGTGTCCAAGGATGCTATACTATACCCACTGAGCCTCGCTGACTTCCCTTCCTCACGCAGGCTGCTCTCCAGTCCACTCGGGGTCCTGACCTTTTGATAACTGGTCACACTTACCAACAGTACGTTTTATAGCCAATCCACTCTACAGCTGCCAGCCACTCTTCTTCATTGCCAAAAGGAGCCACCCTACTTTCGTCCCAGGCCCCTGTGGGCAGCTTACTGTGTGATGCCTCTGATCTCTGGGGCCACTGGGCAAACGAATTGGCTTGAACTTGAACCCTTCTCATCTCTCCTGTGCTTGTTTGTGTATGATAAACTTTCTAGAAGCATCTGCAAAGTAAATGTTTGAATTGTGCATCGTTATTTGATCAACCTTTAGTGCCTGTCAGCACCGTTGGACTGGAGGGGCTCGGTCTTCCTGACCGGGCTGCAGAGACAGAAGGTGTGCTCTTGGACGGCACAGAGTGGCCCTGCCTTTTGACACTTCCCTTGTACTCCTGGGAGATGGTCTTTGAAGGAGGAAATTAATGTAGTGAGGGCTTGGTTCTTATGTTCCTGCCGGTGGAGTCCTTCGTCGTCTCCTGAGAATTTAGGTGAATGGCATAGAGCCCTCAGGATTTGGCTGTCTAGCATCTCATAGTTGAGGAATGTGGTGACAGCCGCTTGGAGGATGAACAGCTCCTTTTATTGTTCCAGGAGTAATATACACTCAGGCAGAAAACCTGATGGCGCAGATATTTCTGTGCCGCACAAGCGGTAGGGGAGGATGCGTGCCTTGAGAGGGCGCTGTGCCTCTTTCTCCTGTCTCTTTCTTGGGTGTCTACCTGGCTTTTCTTTTCAAATACAATTTACTAGCTCCTTCGATCATTAAAAAAGCTTGAACATCCCACTAGTCAGTATCAGTTATCTTACCTGTGCAAACACCACATCTCTCTAACCAGTCTAGACGTGAACCCAGAGCTTCATTGTACTCATCCTGTTATAAGCATCCTTATCCAAATATTTTGTTTGCATCTCTTTCACCATTTTCCTGAGGATGAATTCTGAGAAATAGAGCTCTTGAATCAAAGCTTTAGAAGGTAAGAAAAGAAAGAAAAGAAAAGGGCTGGTGAGATGGCTCAGCGGGTTAAGAGCACTGTCTGCTCTCTCGAAGGTCCTGAGTTCAAATCCCAGCAACCACATGGTGGCTCATAACCATCTTGTAATGAGATCTGACACCCTCTTCTGGTGTGTCTGAAGACAGCTACAGTGTACTTACAGATAATAATCAATAAATCTTTGGGTCGGAGCAAGCAGGGACTGAGCGAGCAAGGTTGACTGGAGCGAGCAGAGGTCCTAAATTTAGTCCCCAGCAACCTGTACAGCTACAGTATACTCATATACAATCAATCAATAAATAAATAAATATTTTTTAAAAAAGAAAGAAAAGAAAAGGTCTGTGATGCTAGCTAATGTAGATGATTACAACGCCTCCCTGGATGTGGTGAGTGGGTTAGGCACTGGATGGAGCCCTGTGCATGCGGGGACCAGCGTTCTGACATGAACTATGAGACATCTTGCCTACTCCAGCTCTTGCTATGACCTTGGCAGGCTGCTTCAATGTTCTCAGCCTCAGTGTCCTCATCTACCAAGTGGGATGAGGAAAGTACTTGTCTCATGCATTTACAATAAGAAACAAAGTGAATTTCTATGTGTGAAGGGCTTAGAATAGCCTGAGGCCTGTAACAAGTATCATTCAAGCATTCACTGTTTAAGTGTCTTAGTCTGGGTTTCGTTGCTGTGAAGAGACAGCAGGACCAAGGCAACTCTTCTAAAGGCAAACATTTAGTTGGGGCTGGCTTACAGGTTCAGAGGTTCAGTCCATTATCATCATGGTGAGAAGCGTGGCAGCTGCAGGCAGAGATGGTGCCGGAGAAAGAGCTGAGAGTTCATCATCTTGATCCCAAGGTAGGCAGAAGGAAACTGTCTTCCATAGGCAACCAGTAGGAAGGTCTCTAGTGCACTGGGCGGAGCTTGAACATGGAACGCCAAACCTCACCCCCACAATGACACATGTCTTCCAAGAAGGACACACCTATTCCAACAAGAAATGTGTCTCTTAATAGTGTCACTCCCTTTGAGCCAAGTAAATGAGTCTATGGAGGCCAAACCTGTTCAACTCAGATTTGCTTGCCTCTGCCTCCTGAGTGGCAGGATTAAAGGTGTGTGCTGCTGCAACTAGGCATAAAAGCACTTTGAAGATGAGCCTTGGAGCCAGATGGGGTGGTGCACACCTTTAATCCCAACACTCAGTAGGCAGAGGCAGGAAGATCTCTGAGTTCGAGGCCAGCCTTATCTACACAGAGAAACCCTGTCTCAAACCCCTCAAAAACAAACAAACAAACAAACATCTTAGCCTTGGACTCGATGTTGGTAAAATAGGCCTAACATATACAAGGTCCTGGGTCCAATCCCTAGCACCCTGTAAAAAAAGGGGGGGGGCAGGGGGCAAGGGAGATCTTGATTCCATCCAAACTGTCACTGGTCATTAAACCTAGAACCTCCTGCATGCTAAGCAGGAGTCTACCACTCAGCAGCTTCCCTGAACTTTGGATTTTGTTTTTGTGGGTTCTTTTTCCATTAACTTATTAATTTATTCACTTTTCACCCTGATCACAGCCCTCTCCTCTCCTTCCAGTCCCACCCTCACACTCATCCTCCCTCAGACCTCCTCTCCACTTCTCGAGAAGGGAAGACCCCCATGGGTACCAACCCACCCTGGCACATCACGTCACAGCAGGACCTCAGTGCATCCTCTCCCGGTGAGGCCAGACAAGGCAGCCCAGCTAGGGGAAAGGAACCAGAAGGGAAGCAATGGAGTCAGCCCCTGCTCCACTTGTTAGGGGACCCACACAGAGACCAAGCTGCACATCTGCTCCAAATCTGTTGGGGACCTAGGTCCAGCCCGTGCGCGCTCTTTGGTTAGCGGCTCCATCTCTGTGAGCCCCGATGGACGCTGTAGGTCTTCTTGTGGTGTCCTCGAGCCCTCCTGCTTGCTCACTTCTGTTCCCACCCCTTCCACACTGTGCTCTGCCTGATGTTTGACTGTGGGTCTCAGCATTTGCCTCCATTCGCTGCTCGATGCAGCCTCTCAGGAGACAGTTATGCTGGGCTCCTGTTTGTAAGCACAGCAGAGTATCATTAATAGTGTCAGGGGCTGGCTCTCTCCCATTGATGTGTCTGAAATTGGGCCAGTCATTGTTTGGCTGTTCCTTCACTCTCTTCCCTGCCCCCTTTAATCCCTGTACATCTTGTAGGCAGGACACATTGTTGGGGAGAAAGTTTTGTGGGTTGGTGTCAGGTTCCCTGAACTTTGGATTTGCTTTTGTGGTTTTTTTTTCTTTAAATAAAATACTTATGGGGCTGGAGAGATGGCTCAGTGGTTAAGAGCACTGGCTGCTCTTCCAAAGGACCAAGGTTTACTTCCAGCACCCACATGGCAACTCACAGCTGTCTCTAACTTCAATTCTAGAAAATCCAACACTCTCATGTAGACATGAATGTGGGCAAAACAACCATGCACTAAAAATAAATAAAAACTTTTAAAAACAGAAAATATTTGCCTTTTTATTTTATGTGTTTGGATGTTTTACCTGCGTTCATGGCTGTGCACCATGTTCTGTAGTGCCTGCAGCAGCCAGAAGAGGGCATCAGATCGCCTGGAACTGGAGTTAACAGATGGCTGTGAGCTGTCCCGTGGGCGCTGAGATTTGAACCTTGGTCTTCAGTGAGAGGCACTGAGCTGTCTCTCCAGCCCATTATTTTGATTTTAAACCAGACTTCTACCTCTTGCTAGTCATTTTCTGTGATAAGTTCCCATATCTAGGATTGATGAGCACTCTCTCCCTCCCTCCCTCCCTTCTTTCCTTCCTTCCTTCTTTTTCTTCTTCTCCCTCTCTCTCCCTTCTACTCCCCAATCTCTTCCATAGGTCTTCCCTAAGTTGCAGGGTCTGGCCTTTGTTATTATTCATTCATTCTCCAGAGTTGCTGGGATTAGAGATCCGGACCTCTAGACCAGCTTATGGACCCACTTTTGGCAATCCTTAAAAAGCACACACTAACTTCAGAAACCAGAGTTTCTGCACTTATTTGAAGGTTTCTGGAAACCCAGGCCAGGGACCCTTGTCCCCGTGGAAGGGTCTTCTATTTGGAAGATTCTGGCTCTGCAGATGAGGGGACAGCATAAGATGTTACAGGGAGCCAGAGTGAGAGGAGAGACTAGCTAGTGTGTGTCAACTCCAGTGGAAATGTCCCATTCCATCCCCAAGAGGGAACCTGTGCTAGCCCTGGTACACATAGGCCCTCAGTACAAAACTGTCCTGTGATATACACTGAATATAGACTATTGGGTACTTGTAAGCATGTTTTATTGACTCCTCATAACTACTCTCTGGAGTTGACTCATGGGCTAATCTCAGAGAGAGAGAGGTCACTTGAACAAGGTCACCCAAATTACAGAGAACTCTGCCTTGCCTGGCCTGTATGGTAGCAAACCTTACTTTTTGGCCTTCGTAGACTTAGCTGGGGGACTTTGGCCCAGAGTTTGATGACAAGAAACCATTCTGTGGCCTGGGCAGGTCCTGTTTTCCCTGTTCAACAGTGAGGAGGATATGGAACATCTCTAGATTCAGCTATGCATGCTCTAGTCCTGTGACTCTACCCTTGTGTGGTGGCCTTTAATCCCGGAGACAGGAGCAGGTGGATCGTTGTGAATTTGAAGATCGTCTGTTTTACATAGCAAGTTCCAGGCCTGCCTGAGCTACTTAGTGAGACCCAGTCTCCCTCAACTCCCCTTGAGAAAAAATATAATTCTTTGATGTCAGGAGGCACACGGAACCTTCTAAAATGTTGACTAAGGAGTCTAATAAAGAGACTAATTATAACGTATGATTTGGAATTCGGGGGGGGGGACTGGGGATTCAGCCTAGGACCTTAGGTGTGCTAGGCAAGCCCTCTAACAATGAGCTGTATCCCAAGCCCTAATTACAAACGTATGAGAGCCCAAAAAGGATGTGGGGACCCTTGGAAACTAAGATCAGCACAAAGTTGTTCATATCACTAGCCCTGGAGGAGGAAGGAGAGGGAGAGACCACAGTTCAGCCAGTGCTGGAGCTGGGAGGTAATCCCGAGAGCTGTGGTCTGGGACAGCGGTCAGTCTCTGTCCCTCCCACTGAGTCCCTGTGTACCACAGAGCAGGGCAGTTTCCAGTTGGCTTGTTCCTGGGCACAGGGATTTTCTGGGCTGTGGCCTCATCTGTGGAGGGGACTATAACACATTTTGACTTGTACCTGTTGAAGGGCATCTACCATGAGGAGCCTTCTGTGGGACTGAACTCCAGACTCCTTACCTCTAGAGACTGCTTTCAAAGCAGCGACAAGAGCTTCAGGCTCTGCCCTTCTCCCAACTGTGGTATTTTTGATGTGTCTGACTCACATGTCAGTGTTTCCTGTTATCAATTCCTACAAGAATTTGTCTCTAGGAGGTCTAGATGGCTTAGCAGGAGCTTGCCACCAAGCTTGTCTGTGGGACCCACGTGATGGCAGAAGACGACAGAATCCTGAAAATGTCTCCCGACTTGTACAATCACCGTGAAAGGCGCGCGTGCATGCGCGCATGCGCACAGAGATGCACAAGAAATAAATGTTTTAAAAAATGAAAATTAAAGAATTTGCCTTAAATTCTCAATTCTAAGGAAGAAAGGATTCTGGGCCACGCCCAAGTGTCAAGCAAGAGGAGTTGGGGGAGAAGCCTGTGTCTGGGACACTCTACATCTCTCCTTCCTTGGAGTCCTGTCCCAGGCTGCACAGGCTCCGCCCTCCTCTCTAAGGGAGGATTGATTGGCAGTCCTGTCAAAACCTGTTCAAAACCTTCTCCTTTTGTCTATGAACTTTACCGTTGAGTCAGTCTCCCAAAGAGGTGTATATTTTAAAGTGTAGACACATGTGTCAGGCAAGTTTGTTACAGAACCAAAGAGTCAGGAACCAATTCAAACTGACTGAAGAGAGCATGGGAATCTGTCTGTTCACGTATCAAAAATGGCTAAGGAGCGCCTTGGGCACAGAGGGCTTGACATTTTTCTGCTTCTTCCTGCCAACCAGATGCTACCAAGAAAACCTCAGCTTCCCTCCAGATGTGGGAAGCTCAGGAGCCGGAAGACAGCCAGCTTCTCAGAAGGGCTGCATATGGAACCCGGCCTATTCCATGCCTACAGTCCCAGCTATTTAGCTGAGACAAAAGCTTTGTAAATTTGAGGGCTGCATGAGCAAGCTAATGAGACCCTGTGTTAGAAAACCCCAAAAGGTATCAGGGTAAGTTCAGTGGTACACATTTGTCCGGTGTTGTGCACTTGGCTAGAAATAGAGGCGCTAGCTCTGATCGGGGCCCACGACCACTCTTCACCCAATCACCAGAGGGACAGACGTAAGCTAACTGGTCAGGCTGCACTTGTCTGTTCTGTTCAGGAATGGGAATTGATGGTTATTCTCCTATACCCAAAACTAAAGCAGGAGTGTTAGTACCTATAGGTCCTACAGGTTATTAGGATGTCCCTGCTTAGACAGGTATAGATGGGTAAAATGCCGGAGCCCATGACTCCTCGCCATGTCATAGGAAAATGTGAGACACCAAACAACAGCTTCAATTGTGGCTTACTCCTGATGCGGAGTATTATGCGGTATTAAAACATACATTAGAATTAAGTTTATGGAGAAAATGTAATGATAGGATTTATGCTAGACTGTGTTGAAAATAGGTCACAAATACACAAGCTATATGATTTCAGCTGTACGAAGTATATTTATGCTTTAAAAAAAATGCAGAAAGTATTCCAGGATGTTTGTTGTGATTATGGCAACATGGGTAAATGTCTCTTGTAATTGTTTCTTTTACATTTTAGAATACTCTAATTAGATATGTACCTAAGAAACAAGCGTTAGTTTTACAAATCTGAGCTACAAAATGATTTCCATGTTTCCCGTGCATGGCTTTTCTGTGCTGTAGTCAGTGAGGAGGAGGAGCAGCAGGGAGGAGGGAAGCCAAGCACACAGTCGTAAGCCTTTTTAGGAAGCTGACAGCAGGTCTTGGCACTACTGGGTGCACACGGTGGGAGGTGCGGTCGGCCTGGGAAGATCTGTAGTTCCCTTGATGAACCAAGGCTCAACTAGAAGACCCCGTTCATTCATTTAGCTCTGCACACCTTCATTCTGCAGATAGGTGCCCCAGCACACTGCAGGATGGAAGCAAGGAGACATTCCTGAGTTTCCCAGAAGCCCAGGCCTGGCTAAGTGAGTGAAGCAGCCTTTGAAAGGTTGCTTAGACATCACGTGGATACAACAGCAGATTGTGGGGCCAGGGGTTCCCCCATATGAGCAGAGACAGAGCAGGTGCTGAACAACAGTCTTGCTGCCCCCCCCCATACTGATGGGGGTTGCTGACTTTACCTGCTTCTGGGTGGAAATGAGTGTGTGCTGGATGGCTAGATAGTGGGAATGGGGATTCGGGGAACCCCCAAAGAGAGAGCTAAGGAGTGGCTCAAGGAATTGTGGCGGATGGAGAGCAAAGGGGCCTGCAGGTGGGAGGTGGTCCTGGAAGGATCAAGGGAGTGGCAGCTGTAGTCAGACAGACGATGGGCACATGGGTTACAAGAGGAGGTCAGGAAACAAAGGTCTTACTCAGGTAGTTGGCTTTGCCATGTCATAGTATGCAGGTTTCACTTACTAATGAAGAGTCAAGACTATCTCCCCTTCCCTTTTTGAGACAGGATCTCATAGCCCAGGGTGACCTGGAATTCAGTATTTAACTGAGTGAGACTTGTGATCCCCTGCCTCCACCCCCAAGTGCTGGAATTTTGGACATGTGTTATTACCACACCTGTTTCATCAGTGCTGACCAAGCCTCCTGCGTAGTAGACAAAAACTCTACCGATGGCTGCGTCTCCAGACTCCTCATGGCCTCTTTCAACATGACATCCCTGTTGGTCATGCAGGGATAGGACACTGGCTTCTCTCCCCTTGTCCTTTCTGAGGGTTCCCACCCTGAGAACCCAGCCACCACGGTTCAAGGAATCTAGGCTACATGGGGACACTGTGTGGGCTGACAGCCCCTGCTGCGGTCCTGGCAGCTGGGGCATCGAGCATCTGTAACAGGAACCTGCAAGATGAGGCCTCGAGGGAGAGCCACTAAGCTGAGCTCCATCAGGCTGCAGACGGGGACAGATGACAAATCACGTTGTTGTCTTAAACCTTTGAATTGTGGGCGAGCGGTTATCAGATCAGTTCGTGCTTCTACTTGTAGACAAACTCTTCGACAGCAGAGCAAGCTTGATGCGTGTGGTCGCCAGCTCTCAGACAGGCACCCCTCCTCGTGTGGACCCATGAGACACACAGCTGCCACCAAGTCTGTAGTTTACATTAGGGCTTACTCAGTGGGACGTTTGGACAAACCCACTGTCATGCTTCCAGAACCTTCCGGGGGACTTCTCCAATCGCTGATAACCTTTGAGGCACTAGTTTCCAGTTTTGCCTTTTCCAGACTGCCATGCTGTAGAGTTGGAGTTCTGTGTGTAGCTTCTCAGGCTGCCTTCTTTTTCTTATCACTACTCCAGGCTCCTCCATACCTTTTCATGACCTGATAGCTCATTTCTTAGTGATGAACAACGTGCCACTTTCTAGGTATACCTCAGGTGAACCGCTCACCTACTGAAACCATCTTTACTGCTTCCACATTTGGGCGGGTAGGAATAGAGACGCTGTAAGCACCGATGTGCAGTTTTGTGTGAACACAGGGTTTATCTGCTTGGATACAAACCAAGGAGTGCAGCTGCTATAGTACAGAAGAGACTTGGGAGCAGGGGCTGTGTGAACCTCCCTTCCTTCCTCTCAGCCAGCATTTGGTGGAGTCGGCGTCATTCTAACCTGACCCGTTCTAGTAAGTGTGTGGTAGTATCTCGTAGTTCCGTTTTTATTATTTTGTTTTAATTTATTTTTGAGACAGTTGGTTCTCAGACATGTGTCCCACTTTATGTAGAGTTTTCTCTATATAAACCTTAGAGCATATTACTCATTTTGTTGATATCTTCAAAATAATTTGAGGGAGATTTGATTTGAATTCTGCACAATCTAGAAAATGAAAAAAATAACTTTCTTTCTTTCTTTCTTTCTTTCTTTCTTTCTTTCTTTCTTTCTTTCTTTCTTTCTTTCTTTCTTTCTTTCTTCTGTGCCAGAGAGCAAGTCCAAGGCCTTGGGTACTCTAGGCAAGCCCTGTATCTCTGAACTAACTCCCAAGCCCAAGAACTGACATCTTTACCACTCTGAGTTATTCTATTAGTCTTTGTTAGGACTTCTTTTTCTTTTTTCTTTTTTAAAAACTGTATATGTATGAGTGTTTTCCTGCATGCGTGCATGTATATATGTATGTATGTATTCATGTATGTATGTGCACTGTGTCTGTGCTTGGTATCCAAAGAGGCCAGAAGAAGATGTCAGATCTGCTGAAACTGGAGCTCCATGTGGGTGCTGGTAATCGAACCCAGGTCCTCTGTAAGAGCTACAAGTGCTCTAAACCACTGAGCCATCCCTCCAGCCCCTTAGGGTCTCTGTTGTTGTGATAACATGCCATGACCAACTTGGCAAGGGAAGGGTTAGTTTCAGCTCACGACTCTCAGGTCATTATCACTGAGGAAAGTTAGGAAGGAACTCAAGGCAGGAACTGAAGCAGAAGCCATGGAGGAGCGCCGCTCACTGTGCTTACCGGCTTGCTCAGCCTGTTGTTGTTGTTTTGTTTGTGTGTTTGCTTGTTTGTTTTTGTTTTGTTTGTTCAGACAGGATTTCTGTCACACTTAAGGATGCTGTGATTTGGGCCTGGCCCAGAATGCATCATTGACTTTGTCTTTACCAGGGGTGATCAGGGGTGGCCTCATGGCCCCAGCTGGCCTCAAACTCAAAGAGCTTCCTGCCTCTGCCTCCCGAGTGCTGGGACTAAAGACGTGCACCACTGCTGCCCAGCTTCAGCCTGCATATTTTTTTAACATTCATTTATTTTATGTATGAGTGCTCTATCTGCATGTACACATGTTCACCAGAAGAGGGCATCAGATCCCATTAAAGATGGCTGTGAGCCACCATGTGATTGCTGGGAATTGAACTCAGGACCTCTAGAAGAACAGACAGTGCTCTTAACGGCTGAGCCATTTCTCCAGCCCTCAGCCTACATTTTTATACACCCTAGGACCACCTGCCCAGGGGTGGCACCACCCACAGTGAGCTAGGCCCTCCCACATCAAACATTAATCAAGAAAATACCCACAGGCTTGCTACAGGCCAATCTGATGAAGGCATTTCTCTCTGTTGAAATTCCCTCTTTCCAGATAACTCTAGCTTGGGTCAAACTCACAAACAAACAAATAAACAAACAACCAGGACTTGGAATATGTAATCAATTATTTGAATTTCTCTTGTTATTTTTAGTCTTCATTAAAAATTTTGTACAAATATCTTAGATTTGTATTGAAGTATTTCATTTAAGGGGTGTTTATATTAATACT
This sequence comes from Tokudaia tokunoshimensis, assembly GCA_036184795.1. NCBI lineage: Eukaryota > Metazoa > Chordata > Mammalia > Rodentia > Muridae > Tokudaia > Tokudaia tokunoshimensis. Next base: position 15,027,531 of record BTHU01000020.1, on the reverse strand, counting down.
ATTGTGTATTACATTTCTAATTTAGCTTTTTTTTAATTGATGGCATATAGGAAAACATTATTATATAGTTACTGAATCTTACAACCTTACTTGTTCCAAGTTATCAGTTCCAGGAGAGTTGTTTATTTGTTTGTTTGTTTGTTTTTGGATTGAGGGGTTGTTTGTTTTTCTCAACTCTTTTGAATTGTCTTCAAATAACCACAACAATTTTTTATTTATAGAGTTGTACCAATGACCAGGCTAGAGATAACTCCAACATTAAACAGGCTGCCAGGACCAGAGGCCTGGGCCCATGGACGACTAGGCTGGTGGTGGCACCCTTTTCCTGTGACATTATGAAGGAAATGATCTCCCCACCCCATACCCAGCACCTAAGGATGGTGTGATTTCGGCCTGGCCCAGCATGTATCATTGACTTTGTCTTGACCGGGGGTGATCAGGGGTGGGCTCACCACCCCAGCTGGTCCAAAGATCCCTTTTCGTGGTCTATGCCTTTTCTGATGACATGTCAAACTGTTAGGATGTCACCTTAGCTAGGATTGGGAGATGGACCCCACCAAAAATGGAGTCTCCACAAGGGAGGACAGTCAACCCCTGTTTATGACTGTGTGAGACCTAGGTCCCCTGTTACCAGAAGGTAAACAAGCTGATAAGCCCACTTCTATATACTTAATCCAGCTTGAATTGGTACTTGTCACTTAAAAGCAAATGGGCCTAGACTGACAACCTCTAGGAACCACCCAGAGGGGGATATAAAACACAAGTTCTGGAAACAACGTGTCTGCCCTTTTCTCCATCACAGGACCCTGTAAACGCCCACCTAAGTCTCCAGCGCACACTTCAGAGGACTCACAAGCCTTCCTGCATCCATCAGGGCTCTCCAGTAGAGCAGGACTTCTAGAGTGGGCGTCCAGTTACAGGAGAGGTATTAGAGTAGCTCGCACAGAGGCTGGGTAGCCCCATGATGGCTTCCTACAGGCTAAAGCGTACCTGCTCATCCTAGAAGCCTCAGGAGGAGCAGTGTGTCAGCCCCAGCCCCACACTGGCCTGGACAGCTGCACACACAAGTACATGCCCAGTGTTTGAAGACCCTGAAGACTCACACAGGCATAACAGCAGAAAACACAGTGTTTGATCAAGAAGGGTCACGCAGGATCGGAGCAAGCCTCTTTCCTTTACTCCCCTGTCTGTGCCTTCAGCTTGTGGGACAGTCCTGCTCACATCCAGGATGGGATTTCACTTAGCTTGCCAACTTACACTCCGGTCTTCCCTGGAAACGCTCTCCCAGACATGCCGGAGTGTGCTTTGCCAATTTTCTAGGTGGTCTCCGTTCATTCAGTTTGACAGCCAAGATCAGCCTTCCCCTTCTGAGCCCAGCCCCCCAGCCTTGTGGTGCAGCCAGGCTGATTTGCAATGGTTTTGGTTCTTGGAAGCTGGAGCTCAGGCTGATCCTGACCCATCAAGACACGGAGTCACTCGGAAAACCGGACACAGCCAGCTTGTGACGAGGCCAGAGTCCGGCAGCTGTCCAGGGGTTTACACGCATTCCTGTTTCTTTGGGACCTGTCTATCGTGGCCAAGAATGAAAGCGGGAGCTCCGCAAGGAATGTGAGCCCAGTGTCACGGAACCATCATGAGGCCTGCACTCCGAGTGCCTAGATCTGCTGACTGCAGAGCCCTTGCTCTTAGCTTTAAGCTCTGCCCCCAGCGAACATAACAGACTTAGAACCTACCCTGGGCTCTGGAGGCAACTATGTGCTACCGTATCGCAGTTGGTCCAGGCCTGGGTAATGTGCACATTTGGGCCAAGTTCAGGTATGTTAAAAAGTGAAAAGGCAGAAAACCAAATGTTTATTGTGAACTGCCCTTTGTGTGCATATTTTTGACACCTGAATCCTTTGACACATGTGATTCAATTTAACTGTGCTGGGACAACTAGCTTATTTATGTTTTTAGAGTTTTATTTTTAAGACAGAATCTTATTATATGTGTTCCACGATATCCTTAAATTTAAAGCAATCCTTCTGCCTCAGCTTCCCCAACACTAAGGTTATAAGTTAAGGTTATTTATTTTTACATACTAATTTACAGGTCTTTGTCTGTAAATTACAGCCTGGTCTAGACAGGGAATGTGAATTCAAGGTAGGGAATGCTTGTCCTTTAACCCAGCTCCTCTGGCTTGCGCAGGATAGCAGCTGCAGGGAAGGTCAAAGATTCGTGGCCAATGAGGGGAGGACCACCATCATGCCACTGTTAGATCTGAGTAGGGACATGGTGACACTCACGGGCCCTCTACCCCACAGTGCTGGTATCCTTGCCAATCAGTGTCATCCTAAGAATTAACAGCCACCAGAAGGGGGCAGGCTTTAACTTCTAAAGCCCAGACACAATGAGGCTACAAGGAGGCAGGCTGGCCGGACCTGGCCACCAGACCAAGGGTAGGTACCTCAGCACAAGCTAGGCCTGGCTCAGAGGGTCTCAAGCCAGCCACTGGTCTCCTAGCTGTGTACTTTCCTTCAGGTGGGTGCTGGCCCAAGCGTGTCTTAAAGCAGAGCAGGTCTTCCTTCTGGGGTTATATATTTAATATATATAAATTTATAGGAGGCAGGCCTAGAGGGGCTTTTGGGTGAGTTTTTGCTACCCCTAAGTTACTCTGTGGGTGTGACTTGGCCAATGCTGAGGAAGTCCTTCAAGTTTCAGAAAACCCTAGACCTACCACATTGCCTCGTTGAAGAAAGACCTAGATGCAGATCTCCAAAAATGTTCTTTGCTGTCCCGATGCCAGGTGGACAGTCCAGTTCCGCTCTTCACCACCACACGGGCTTTGCAGCACACCAGGGTCCTAGGCCTGAGGCCTTCTTTGGGGGCCACCTTTCAGCAGTAGGTCCCCGGTGGGGTAGATCCCTGCTGGAACTGCCTTTTCTGTCTGTTTTCTAAGCTGTGAAACAACGCAGCCCTGGCATGGCTTGAACAAAGAGAATTTTTAAAAGACACAGGCTGGACAGGCTGCCACGAGAGGGTGTCTGTGCAGATTAAGGCAAGCTCCAGCTCGGGGCTTTGAAGGTCCCTTGATTTCCCAGGGCGAGGATGGATTTCCACAATGGAGTTAGGAAGAGTCTCGCCAAGCCCTCACTCAACGGCTAGGCGGGCCTCACTGGTCCTTTGAGGCTGCAGGGGAGGTTTCTGGGCAGGCAATCGGTTCTCATCCCCAGTGTACTGTACCATTGCCTGAGCCCACTGTCCCAACACCAGAGTCCCTGAATCAGTGTCTGTCGCTAGTGCTCTGAGGCTGCACGAGCCTCTTCCAACAGGGTCCTGCTGTGTCTGCCTCTCGTTTACACCCTTTCCGTGCCCAGCCTCAGCCTCAGGGCACAGTACAGACCTGCCCCAAACTCCATGAACCCTGCCTACCTCTCCTGCTGTGAGGGTTCGTACTTCCCACCCACTCCCACCACCTCTGTGCCGCGAGGCAACCCTGGGTCCTTGGCTCTCCTTCCTACCAAGTCTGTCCTGCGCACTCCCCTACATTCAAACTTCAGTTTAAACATACCTTCCTTCTCCCTGCCAGGACTGCCCCTCCTCCTTCTGCCTCTGGACTGCCCGCTCAGTTTGGGTGGCCGTAGATCCGATTCTTTTGTTATAAACTTCCTTTCCCTCAGCCACACAGAGCAGCTGGGCGTCAAGCGCGTGGTGCGTGGTAGGTGCTCCCTGAGCCAGTGCTTCCTGGATTTGGAGAGGGAGGGATGGGGGGGGGGCGCGGTGAGCCTTGAGGGGGGTCTGCTCTCTTGGGTAAAGACATCACTGAGTATAGGGCCTGTCTCTGAAACCAAGGTGTGTTTGCACAGTGGCAGGAGGACCTGAATCTGAGCCCCCACTCCCACCCCCAGCCCCCTCTCTTCCTATCTTGGACCGGTCTTCACTTCCTCTTCACCTAGGACCTCTGGCGGGATTGGACTGAGCTGCTACCTGCAGGTTCCCAGCAGCAAGCAAGTGCCACAAACTAGAGGCTACCCTAGTGGCCAGTTGTGTTTGTCAGGGTCCTGCCTGCTTTCCTCTCCCTAGACTTTACCCAAGCTCCTCTTTCTGGGAAGCATAGGTCCTAATTCCTACCAACCTCTTAAAATCACACCTCTAGCCTCTTCTTCAAAACCCTTGGCCAGAGGAAAGGTGTCTCTCATCCTCCATGGATCTGGTCAGTTAATACCAATGAAAGACATAAACTGCTCAAAATTGGAGGCTACCAAAGGTTATGAACAGGTCTAGACTCTGCAGGTACCACATATATGCATACACCCCCACACATATCTGCAGGTACCACATATATGCATACACTCCTACACATATCTGCAGGTACCACATATATGCATACTCTCCCATACATATCTGCAAGTACCACATATATGCATACACTCCCACACATATCTGTAGGTACCACATATATGCATATGCTCCCACACATATCTGTAGGTACCACATATATGTATACAGTCACATATATATGCATGGCTAAAAGTAAATGTAAAGTCTTTTTTGTTTGTTTGTTTGTTTTTTGAGACAGGGTTTCTCTGTGTAGCCCTGGCTGTCCTGGAACTTACTCTGTAGACCAGGCTGGCCTCAAACTCAGAGATCCTCCTGCCTCTGCTTCCCAAATGCCGGGATTAAAGGCATGTGTCACCACCACGCAGCTAAAAGTAAATCTTAAAAGAGCCATAAACGCAAGGCTGATGTCCTCAGTCCTGGACCCATCCCAGGAGTTCTCGTTCTTCTTAGGATGGACTTCTCAGTACATTTGGTAGATCATGGGAAGGAGCAAAGGACTGTCAGTCAGGAAGAATAATGTACAATGTGCAGACTTGAATAGAGGATCCCATTGGAACTCTCCCCTCTGTCTCCCCAGAGAGCTCCATTGGTGGCAGTACAGGGGCAGGTACCCCATGCGCAGCTTCAGGAGTCATGTGAGAGTTGTTCCAGGTACCCTGGGAGGCAGAAGGTCCTGTCCCCGCTCCTGTCCACTCCTCTAGGATACTGACCAACCGTTAAGTCAAAGAGGCAAGTCATATGACCTCAGGGACTAGGACAGTCCCATGTGTCTTGTAGGGAGAGTCATTGTCCCACCAGTTGGGTATTGCAGCTAGTGGGACCTGGTAGAAAAAGCTGGCAGTGGTGGCACACACCTTTAGTCCTGGCACTAGGAAGGCAGAGGCTGGTGAATCTTTGAGAGTTCGAGGTCAACCTGGTCTACAGAGTGAGTTCTAGGACAGCCAGGACTACATAGAGAAACCCAGTCTGGGAAAGAGAAAGAGAGAGGGAGAGAGAAATGGGGGTAGAGAGACTGAGGAGAGGGAGAGGGAAAGGGAGAGGGAGAGGGAGAGGGAAATGGGGGTAGAGAGACTGAGGAGAAGGAGAGGGAGAGGGGGCTGGAGAGATGGCTCAGGGGTTAAGAGCACTGACTGCTCTTTCAGAGGTTCTGAGTTCAATTCCCAGCAATCACAAGGTGGCTCACATCATCTGTAATGGAATCTAATGCCCTTTTCTGGTGTGTCTGAAGACAGCTACAGCTGGGCAGTGGTGGCGCAAGCCTTTAATCCCAGCACTTTCAGAGAGAGGCAGAGGCAGGGGCAGGGGCAGAGGGGCATAGGGGCAGAGGCAGAGGCGATTTCTGAGTTCAAGGCCAACCTGGTCTCCAAAGTGAGTTCCAGGACAGCCAGGGCTACACAGAGAAACCTTGTCTCAAAAAACAAAAAACAAACAAAAAAATGAAGACAGCTACAGTGTGCTCACATACATAAAATAAATACATAAATCTTTTTAAAAAGGAGAGAGAGACAGAGAGGCAGACAGAGACAGAGAGATGACAGATTGAAGAGATTGGAGAGTTGTTTTCAAGGGGGAAAAGATCTAGGTTATTACCTCAGGTTTTTAATTTTAAATGTTGGCTAAGCCTGGGGTGATGCACAGGACCCCTAATTCCCACACCTGGGCAGCAGATGAAGGAGGACTGTAAGTTCCTGGCCAGCCTGAGTTACAAGGCAATACCCTTTGTCAACAAACAAACTGAATAAGTAAAAATAAATATAAATATGTGAATAAATGTTTGCTTAGTTACTAAAACAAACAAAAACCAGCCAAGCTAACAAGGCAAATAAAATGGCCTCATCTCGTGAACAGTAAGTATTTGACAGGGGGTCCCTGAAAATGGAGGTACTGCCTCTGGGATCGGAAGCTCCTTTCCTAAGGAGTCAGGTTTTATTTACCTGGGGTAATCAGTCACAGCTGATTGGACCAGGGTGGGCCCTGGGGTTACTGAAGATGTTATATGCCTTAGGCCTTTCCACACCCAATCTTCATACAAAGCCCTCTGAGCTGGGATTCATGTCATGAGATTTGTGCTCACACCTTGCTGAGGGCTCCCCTGGCTCCCCCTGTGTAAGGCCTGGAGAGCTGGGGGTGTGGCTCAGTACTGTGGCTAGTGCTTAAGAAGGCATGGAGCTCTGGGTTCCATCTCCAGCCCCTCAAAAAATTCAAACGGGAGTCAAATAAAATAAACAGGGTGCATTTCTTCTCCATTTCTTTTATGCCATATAAGTCATGTCCAGAAAGGTGTTCAAGCCCTTGTAGATCTTCACCAGACATGTGAAAGACCCCCTCCCCATCGCTGTCCTAGAGGAGACCCTAAAGAAACAAGCGGAAGCCCAACCCCACCGGCTGTCGTTCAGTGAGGTGACTCCCACAGAGCTGCCCCATCCACAGCTGGTGTTTCTGGTTAGGAATCTTTGCCCTCATGCAAATATTTCAGTGAGGACATTCCAATGGCCTCTGCAGTGCACAAGAAGCTCTGTACATCACTTGGGAGCTGATCTGAGCAGCCTCACAGCTCACCAAGTCCCGAGCTGAGAACGACCTCTTCTGAGCCAGTTCAAGGCCTCGTCAGAGTGGAATGAGAGATGCTGGAATCTGCGGCTGATAGAGAGATCATTAGGCAACTGCCTCATACTCTCTGTCACCCGAAAGGAAAATCAATTGTAAACATCAGATAAAATATGACAGGCGCTTTAAGAATGTATTTTACAAGCAGCACAGTATGATGGGAATCGTCTTGGCTGGAGGGAGACCTCGTGTCTGAGCCATGTCAGAGAGGGCTGGTCTAGATCTTCTTAGTGTTGGCTCCACTGGCTACAGCAGCATCACAAGCTACAGATGCCCAGACTCGAGGGCGCCTTGGCCAGGCTGATGGCAGCTGGGAGACTGGCCAGAGAGGGTCTTGGCCTGGACGTTAGTGGCTCCAAGGCTGCCATCTCTTGTGCATTGATAGTGAGGAAGTCAGGTCACTGGAATCTTCCTGGGGACTGTGGCCAGGCCGTGTGCTTCTCCAGGATTCAGCCCTTTTATCTTTGAAATGGGGCTAGCCCACACAGCCAAATGGGGAAGGAGTAAAAGATAATAGGACTGTTGTTTAATTGTATTTACTTAATTACATTTATTTATTTATTTGGGGGGCAGGGGTTTGAGACAGGATTTTTCTGCATAGCCCTGACTGTCCTAGAACTCACTCTGTAGACCAGACCAGTCTCAGACTCAGAGATCTGCCTGCCTCTGCCTCTGCCTCTGAGTGCTAGGATTAAAGGTATGCAGTACCACTACCCAGCTTTATTTATTTTAGACAAGACCATGTAACTGAGGCTGGCCTGGAACTGTTAATCCTCCTGCCTCAGCCTCCTGAGTGTTGAGACTGCAGATGTGTGTCACGGTACTCTTACCCTAGGAGAACATCTCCATTGCTGGGAAGAACCTTCTGTCTTCTGAATTTTCTGCACTGTAGGTGGGTGCGGCTGGGTCCTAAAGACCCCGTCTATGCAGTGCTCTTGAAGGCCCAAATTGGGCACCAGATCCTCTGAAACTGGAGTTACAGACAGTGGGTTCTGGGAACCAAATGCGAGTCTTCTGCAAGAGCAGCAAGTGCTCTTAACCACTGAACCATCTCTCCAACCCTCCCCTGGCCATGGAACTGCTTGATGCCATAGTTACTGGGGTGGAGGCCAGTGTGCTGGACTCCCAGGGGCTTGTCTTTCCTTTTGAGCAGGTGCTGCCCCTCACGGCTGTAGATCTATGCCATCAGCCAGAGCTGGCCAGCTTCCGACTCCATCCGAATCCCAGATGATTGACACAGAAGGTTCATCTACACATCTGGACCATAGATAGTGGGGTAGCCTGGTCTCACGGACCCCGTTGAACCAACTACAGCAGAACTTTTTCTGTTTGATTCTGCGATGTCTCCCATAGCCTCCGTGCTCTGAAAGTTTGCTTTCCAGTTGGTGGTGCAAGTTTTTACAGCTGTGGAAACTCCAAGAAGCGGGAACTGACTACTGAAGGTCGCTAGGGTTAGGACTCTGAAAGTTACACACACTTAGAGTTCTAGTCTGTGCTCTCCAGACTTGGTTGGCCACTGTGTGAGAAGCCATGCCACATACTTCTGCCACCACGAGCTTTGTCATACCTTCCTCATTATGACGGACCTCAATCCTTCTGAAATGGTTGACCAAAATCAACCTTAAGTCTCAGCATTATCATCATCAGCATCATCAGCATCATTATTATTAGTTTTTCAAGATAGCATTTCTCTGTGTAGCCCTGACTGTCCTGGAACTTTGTAGACTAGACTGGCCTCGAACTCACAGAGATCTGCCTGCCTCTGCCTCCTGAGTGTTGGGATTGAAGACATGCACCACCACCACCTGGCTTTAAATTTCATTTTATATAAAATGGAGAGATGGTTCAGTGGCTAAGAGCACTTTCTGCTCTTGCAGAAGAGTTGGGTTCGCTGGAGAGATGGCTCAGTGGTTAAGAGCACTGACTGCTCTTCTGAAGGTCCTGAGTTCAAATCCCAGCAGCCACATGGTGGCTCACAACCATCCGTAATGAGATCTGAAGCGCTCTTCTGGTGTGTCTGAAGACAGCTACAGTGTACTTACATATAATAAATAAATCTTTAAAAAAAAAAGAAGAAGAGTTGGGTTCAGTTCCCAGCACCCAGCTAGCAGCTCACAACCGTCTGTAACTCCAGTTGTAACTCCCGAGTGGCCTAGAACTCACCACATAGACAGAAATCCACCTGCCTGAGAATGATAAAAATAACACAGAACCCACCTCGATGAGACCATAGAACACAAAACTCTTCTTCTCTGAGGACTGGGAGACAACGGGGAGGCTGCTCTGGTGAGATTTCTAGTGCCCATTAAGAACTAGCGGAGTTGGGGGTTGGTGGGATGGTTCAGGGGGTAAATGTGCATGTGGCAAACACCTGAGTATAGTCCCTGGGACCACACAGGTAGAAAGAAAGAACTGACGCCAAGGTGTCCTCTGACATGCCATGATCCATGACATTTCTACACACATGCGCACACAAACACTCACAAAATAAACAGACAAACAAAAACAGCTGAGAGGGTCGGGTTGGCAGCTCCAGTGAGAACTCACACAAGGCCCTGGGTTTAATTCCACCACACGCAAGAAAACCCAAAACAAGCCACAAAGGGAGGAAGTAATGCAGCTAATTCAGAGTAAAACTAGCATTTGATGGGCTTCAGCTGTTGGGATCTGTTTGTTGTTGTTTTTTTTTTTTATTTTGACCTGGGAAGGTAGTAGAACATGTGTCCTTCTACCTGACAGGAAGAACTGGTTGTCCGAGTACCATCTGGGGCTCGTGTTGCTGTCTGTTCCACAGTCATCCCACCCCCTCACACAAACACTGCCCTTCTTTAGGTCTCTCCCCAACCTACTCGCCCTCCCCCAAGGGCAGTCTTTCCTCTCACCGGCTGCCCTTCCTTGAAGAGGCTGGGTTTTTGATGCGTGGGTCTTGTTGGCTCTCCCTGTAGCCAAGGGCTACTAAGCATGGGTGTAAGACCAGGAGCTGCCGGGCAGCGGTGACGCACGCCTTTAATCCTAGCACTTGGGAGGCAGAGGCAGGTGGATTTCTGAGTTCGAGGCCAGCCTGGTCTACAGAGCAAGTTCCAAGACAGCCAGGGCTACACAGAGAAACCCTGTCTCGAAAAACCAAAAAAAAAAAAAAAAAAAAAAAAAAAAAAAAGACCAGGAGCTGACTGAGGAGTCTGTCCTCAAAAGAAGGATTGAGCCTTTCCTGTGTGCTGATAAAAAGGCCCACAGTAGAAATACTGCCTTGTGCTGCCGTCAGTCATGGCTTCATGTGGTTGTTCAGAGTCATGAGGATGGCTAGCTGAAGGTTCAGGTCCGTGTGTTTGCTGGGGATGTGTATTGGTTGTGTAAGGCCACACTAACACCGTGCAACATTCGGCAATTAATTAGAAATGTCATGGATCATGGCAAAAGGTGGGTGGGTGGGATGGGAAGACTGTAAGGCCCAGAGGTGAGAAGGGCAAGGTGAGATAGTGTCTCCCGGACACGACAGGACCACTGTACTATGAACTCGTAGCCGCTGCGGTGGTCAGCACAAGATTAAGTCAGTTAACATTCTAACGTGGGGGAACATCTCATGAGCCCCCTCCCCTAGCTGAGGAGTTATTCCCAGCTTGTGACTACTGAGGGAAGGAGAATCAATTTTCTTTAAGGGTGTGGTCTCTGGTAGGTAGGTCAACCACAATCCAAAGACGACTCCACAGCCATGAGTATATGGGCAACGTAAATTGTTATAAAAATATTGGGAAGGGTGGGGTGGTTATTGTTGGTATTAAAGGGAAGAAGAGTACAGGTGAATATGATCATATTGTAAGTATGTCTGTCTGTCTGTACGTATGAAAATCTCTGAGAATTAATGCAAATACATAGAAAAGAAGATTCAAAGGCATGACTCACATGTTTGGAGCCAGCTGATCTAAGTCAGCTCTGGCTTATCCTGGGTGTTACTTCTCCTACTCCAGGTTCTGGGAATGATGGCAGAAGCACCAAGTTCAGGCCCAGATGTGCATCCCTTGGGCTAGCCTCTGCTGCCTACATCCATGTTCCAATACGTGTGAGTCAGAGCAAGGTTTGCAGCTGGGACCAGTGTGCATGCCTCAGCAACATGGGCATGAGCTGGAGGGCAGCAGTGAGGAATGAGAGGGAATCACTACTCCAGTGCACCACGGAGTAGGTGAGAGGATTGATGTCTGCTCCTTGGGGCTGGAGAGATGGCTCAGGGTTTAAGAACACTGCTGTTCTTCCAGAGAACCCAGGTTTGGTTCCCGGCATCCACATGATAGCTCACAACTATTTGTAACTCCAGTTCTAGGGGATCCAGTGCCCTTTTCTGAGCCATGGTCCTACATGCATATGGAGCATATATGCTTACGTAATGACAACCATATATACATACAGATAAAAAGAGTATATGAGAGAGTCATTGACCTCACCTAGCTCAGGGCTGCCCTACTTTGATGCTTTTGGTTGTTCAGAAACAGAATGCTTCTCTAAGTTTTTAAGAACTGGATCTTGCCAGGCAGTAGTGGTGCACATCTTTAATCCCAGCATTCCAGAGGAAGGCAGAAGCAGGTGGATCTCTGAGTTCAAGGCCAGTCTGGTCTACAGAGTAAGTTCCAGGATAGCCAGGGCTACACAGAGAAACAATGTCTCAGAGATAGATAGATAGATAGATAGATAGATAGATAGATAGATAGATAGATGATGGATGGATGGATAGGTAGGTGGGTGGATAGATAGGTAGATAGATTAGATAGATAGAGAGAGAGAGAGAAAGAGAGAGAGAGAGAGAGAGAGACAGACAGACAGACAGACAGACAGACAGACAGACAATAAAAGAACTGGGTCTTTCATTCCTCAGGGCCCCCAGCTGGGAAGTGAATGGTGAGACATGGCAGGACCTTCTGACACTCTGGGTCTGGGTCCCTAGCTCTGCCTGCATGCCTGGGCCCTCCATCGTGTTTCTGAGAGCGTGATGTGATACGCCTCTTCCTCTCCCACTTTAGACTCAAGGAAGCTTCACCACCATAGGGCCCTTAGGGAGTCAGGCTGGGGGGACTCTGGTGTGCTCCAATGGGATTCTGAAACAGGGCTTGGCCCTAGTGTGTTCTGGGGATATGCAGACTCTGGAGTTGCGTTCTTTCCTAATGACTACCTAGCTAAGGTTTACTCAATGCTTTTGTCCTAGGCTTTGGGACTACGGCATGAAAATACAGTCTCGATATTTTTACAGCATCAGGACCACCCAGAACCACTCAGTGCATTCTCCTGCCTCCATGTAGGTACCACTGCCACACTAAGCTGACAACACCCCACAGAGGCCAATGACTTTCTTCAGCCTCTTGTGAACTGAGAAACCAGACGCTCCTAGGACATCTAAAGAGTAGCTTACATGAACTGCATTTTCCCCAGGCTTATAAGATGGAGGTGGTGGTGAGCAGTCATAGTTTGTACTTGTGCTAAGTTTATGTCAGCAGCAGCATATAATAGAAAACTCAAAATCTCTATCTCTTTTTTTAAACAGGCTTTCTCTGTGTCTCCCTGGCTGTCTGGAACTCTATAGACCAGGCTGGCCTCAAACTCATTGAGATCCACCTGCCCTACCTCCATAGTGCTGGGATTAAAGATGTTCAAAACTGTATTAAAGAGGCTATAGTTTACATCTTTTTTCTAGAGCAAATCCCAATGCAGGCAGCTGATACCACCACCCATTACCAGCCTTCTTCTTCTTCCTCCTCCTCCTCCTCTTCCTCCTCCTCCTCTTTTCCCAACCAACCGCAACACTGGTTTTCATTCCCAAGATCCCTACTTGCTCTAAAGTTGCTGCTAGAGCTCATGCCACCATGATCAGAGTTCTAGGACAGCCAGGGCTACACAGAGAAACCCTGTCTGCATATACAAGGACGCTGTCAGCTTTCTGTCATGGCTTCAGAGGTGTCTCTCCATAACTGCTTAGTCCTGTCCCTGATGGCTTTTGGATGCACAGCATGTCAGGGCCGAAGTGTGTTGTAGGAGAGGCTGCTCCTTAATGGTGGACAGAAAGCAACAAGAAAGGAGAAGGGACCAGGGTTCTCACAGCTCCTTCAAGGTCAGCGATGGAACTCCTCCCAACCAGGCCCTGTCTCCTAAAGGTTCCACTACTTCCCTGTAACTCTGTGGGCTGGGGACCAAGCCTTTAACAAATGGGTCCTGGGGGGTCATTCAAGGCCCATACCGTTGTAAGTCTCAAGTATATTCCAAGCTGGGTTTTGTCACCAGACAGTTGACGTGTAGCCTCTCCTTCCCAGATATCATTAGTAAGGGAATGACGGAGCAGAGGGAAATGTAGTTGGGCTTTATTCCCAGGTTACAGTGGTTTTTAGAAGTTCTGGCAATGTGGCCTGCTGCAGTTTCTCAGGGTCAAGTTTCTAAGGGGTCCTTCTGTTTGCCACAGTTCCCACCAAGCACCGCTGCCTCACACTGCCAAGCCTTCAGCTCTGACAGCCATGCATTTACCAATCGAAGGCTGGGAGACAACCCAACGACGGGTTGTCAGACGCATGCCAGGTGTCTCTGTGTTGACAGCGAGCTGACAGCACCAGCAGCCTTGTGGCTGTAACTTGGTAGACACTGTATCTCTCAGGGAAGACAGGTGATTCCAGGTATAAAAAGATCAATTAAATCAAACCTCTACTCCTTCCAGACAAGAAGTGTCCTCAGCCTGCAGGTGGAAAAGAACTTTCTCCAGGTGGAGTGATAGCCCTGAGGACTGACAGGCATGGGTTTCTCTGACCCTGACCAGTGACAAGTGTCAGTGACCCAGTATCAGGCCAAAGGTGCCCAGAGGGAGAGCAGCTATTTGAGCTCCCAGGTCCAGCAGAAATATGGCACCCCAGCCCCACCCTCCCACCTCTCCACTCCCCACCCCTGCTCAGCTCTCCAGGGAGCCCAGGGCGCTCAGTGCACAGTTCCATGTTTGCAGGCACCCCAGGACAGCTTCTGAGCCTAGGGCCTGTGAGATCTTGCTGGAACCAGCTTGTATCCCGCTCCAGCGCTCCGCCTGGTTGAGACTACTCAGGCTGGGTGAGCCCCAGGGCGCATCGGACCTTCCTGGGTGGCCTCCCTCCTGCCCAGCCCAAGGGCGTCTTGCAGCTATAAATTGAGTAAATTGAAAATGTTACTGGGGTTGGAGATAAAAGAGAGAGCTGGTGTCTCCATGAATAAAACATGGGAGGGAGGCCATTTCTTGGAAAAATAGAGAGAATAAATTGCGGTGGATCAATTTTATCTAATTTCTTGGCCGAGCTTCTGACATGCAAATGAATGCGCTCATAATTTATGAGTGAGCTGTAGAGATTACCAGAGGGAAGGGAGGCTGGAGTTCTGCTGGAGAAAGGGGGGCACAGCCAAAGATTTAGCGAAGGCCACCAGGCGCTTTCTCCTTAATACCATAAGATTTAGAAGCCCTCCTGAGGAAGACAGGAGCCAGAGTAGAGAAGATTCTAGATTCCTGGTCTGGTCTTTAGGGCCAGTTCTGCTCACCCACTCTATTCCAGCAACCCTGCTAGCCAGCCCTGACCACGGCAGAAGTGGTCAGGCCCCAGGCCTTTGCTCACTCATCCTGTCCTGCAGTCTCTTACCTAGGTTTGACCAGCTTAGTTGTCCCTTGAACTTGGGTCAGGTCTGAGTCCGGCTCAGTACTCCATATGATTAGACCCTTCTGTTCTACAAAAGTGTGCACTTACTCCTAGTCCTAGTGTCCAGTATCACCCACCAGTGTGTTTCCTTTAGACTGGCAATGGCTGTAAAATATCCGGACTGGTTACCAGCATTAAGCAAACCAGGAGATCTCTGTGTACGGAAGGGTTTGCTTCCTATTGAATATTAGTGCAGTGGGTACCCAAACATCAATTGTTTGCTCTTAATAACTGCCCTCAAAGCAGCCACTAGCCAATCAAGGAAAACTGCCAATCTTGTCACAGACTCTATCACTCTCTCTTACATCACTGACTGGGAGGCAAAGGGTTGATGGCTATTGGTCGTTAGGTGTGCCTAGCCGATCTTCTTACAGTGACCTTAATGGGAATGGACTCTCTCTTTGTCCTGTGGCTCTAAATGAGAGGGATGGAGGAGAGAGAGAGAGAGAGGAGGGGGGGGAGGGAGGGAGAGGGGGAAGGAAGGGAGGGAGAGAGAGAGAGAGAGAGAGAGAGAGAGAGAGAGAGAGAGAGAGAGAGAGAAGAACACACATTCGAATCTCAAGAGTGGCTACAGATGTGCTATTTCTCTTTGTTAGGAGTGACTGATGACCACTGTGGTAGTCGCGTGACAGTGGCTGTGGTGGGACTGAGTACACAACGGACTCCATCATGTCACTGAGTGCTCTGCAAAGCCCTGAGTGTGCTGGCGTGTTCAGCCTTTCCTCTAATCCCTCCTCCTCAATGCTCTCTTTCTGAAGTAGGTGCTGGGAGCTTGGAGGGAGGGTATGCACACCTCTAGGTCCCTTGCCATCCTCTTTGGAGCCATGTTGTTACAGAAAACAGTAAAGAACTGAATGTGACCGGATGGTGGTGGCACACACCTTTAATCTTAGCACTCAAGAGGCTGAGGCAGGTGGATTTCTGAGTTAGAGGCCAGCCTGATTGATCTACAGAGTGAATTCCAGGACAGCCAGGGACACACAGAAAAATCTTGTCTCAAAAACAAAACAAAGCAACCCCCCCCACTCTCCCTCATAAAACTGGATGTGTCTGGTGTCTGGTTTGAGTGGCTGATTCTAGAGGTAGCATTTTGGAGAGTGGTAGTGATTGGTTTGGTTTGGTTTTTGGACAGGGTTTCGGGCTGTACAGGAACTCCATCTGTAGACCAGGCTGGCCTTGAACGCAGAGAACCACCTGCCTCTGCTTCCCGAGTGCTGGAATTTTTTATGTGTAAAAAAGGTTTGAAGATATGAGTGTGAGACCTTCATGCCAGGGTCAGTCCCTTCACGGGCATTCTCTCACACGCAGAGGGAAACACTAGAGCCTCCTCCTGCCACCAGAGGGAGGCGCCGAGAGCCAGGGAGAGGGCTCTCTCTGCACCTGAATGTGCAGACGCACACTTCACTTCTCCAGACTTCCTCTTCTCCAGACTTCCTCTCCAGGACTATAGGAAAGTACCATCTGGGACTGGGGCATAGCTCAGTGGTGGAGGATTTTTCTAGCAACCAACAAGCTCTCTATCACCAACAAGGAAACAGCAGTGCACCCAAGCTGGCAGCGGCCTACTCTGGTGTCTCCTTAGCAGACGCTGAGCTAGGGCGGGCCCCTTACATTCCCCACCCCCACCCCCCACCCGTGGTGCTGGGAATGCAACTGGGTCTTGCAAATTCTAGGCAAGGACTCTCCTGCTGAGCTGTAGTCCTAGACCTCGGACAGAGCGTCCAGTCCATCGGGGAAACTGAGGGACAGTGCTGAGTGACTTGTGAAACTCAGGAGACGGACTGGAAAAGCTTGGATTTGGTCTAAGCAGCTCCAAAGCTCAGACTCACTGTGCCCTTCAGTCCCCTCTGGCCACCTCTTGGTTGCCTTGCTTGGTCAGCCAGATTGACAGTACTGAAGATAAAAAACGACAAACCTCGCAGTGGAGGCATCCTTGATCTACCCCTCTTTCCTCACAACAACACTCCTGCCTGCCCCTCGTCCCTGACAGAATGCAGGGCCTTTTAGCTTGAGTCCCTGAAAGACTTGACAGGAAGCTTGGTTTCCTCCCCCTGGGGATGGCCTTGTATTTCTTCTCCTAGCTCCTCCCCCTCCCCCATTCGATTTCCTTAGCATCAAGGGTGTGGCCATCCACTACATGGCCCCTCTTGGTCACTCACTCAGGACTGTCTTTCTATCACGTCTATCTGGTCTCCTCTGGTTTCTTTTGTATTTGTTTTTGTTTGTTTTACTGAGGGTTTGGTTATTCCTGCGACCCAGGCTCCAGGAGGGCAGAGCCTCTAGGGTTGAAAGAGAGCATGGAGCCCAGGTTTTCCACCCAGAGGGGAGGAGGGCTGCTACCAGAGGCTCTATGACACTGAGACAATGTATGGAGGGACAGTGGTGTAGCTGCCTGCTGTGGCATCGGGTGAGAATGAGGTCATGTCGTCACCCCCGCGGCACCCATATTTGGAGTGAGCTGCACAGCCACCAGTGCAGGGGCGAGAGCACCTAAGGACCCTGTGATGAGAGGATGCCAGCAAGGGGGTCACCAAGGGTCCGAGGTAAGGGTTTCGGGGGTCCCCTTCATTCCTTTTAGGGCATTCTGTGGCAGCAGCGGCAAAACATCAGATTGTCCTGGAATGTTGGGGCTGGAAAGGAAACTGAGGTCAAAAGATAGGAAGTCCTGGCCGGAGTCACAGGAAGTCTACGGGCACAGGAGGATTCTGTATAAAGCTTGAGTCTACAGTCGGGCCTCTTTGGGTCCAGAGAGTTAAAAATAAGTAGAGAAATGCCCCAAATTGCACTGACTCTTCATATCTTTTTTTTTAAATTGACTATATCCTTTATATTTCAAGTGTTATACCCTTTCCCAGTTTCCCCCCTCCCAGAAAACCCCCAACCCATCCTCCCACCCCCTGCCTCCAAGAAGATGCCCCTCCACCCAACCCACTCCCACCTACCCCACCCCCTCGATTTCCCCACGCTGGGGCATCTATTGAGCCTTCATAGGACCAAGGACCTCTCTTCCCACTGATGCTTGACAAGGCATTCCTCTGCCATACTTGCGGCTGGAGCCATGTGTGGCCCTTGGTTGATGGCTTAGTCCCTGGGAGCCCTGTGGGGTTTGGTTGGCCGACATCGTCGTTCTTCTCATGGGGCTGCAAACCCCACCCCTTCATTTCTTCCATTACATTTTATTTTGTTTTTTTTTTTTTGGTTTTTCGATTTTAATTACATTTAATTTAAATCAACATTTTAATATACTTCAAAGTCACTGTGACATGTGACTCTGTACTTCATTGATCTCGGTGTCCTGAGTGGGTGACAGGAAAAAAGGGTATGGTCTTCCTAAGCATTCTCGCTATGGTCTGCATGGCATTGGTTGGCCCACCAGGAGACCCTTTAAATCGTGATGGGACAAGGGCCCCATGGTCTCTAAGATACCAGACCAGATAGTCCCAGGTGTGGATCTGACTTGGGGAGTCCTCTGAGCCTCAGGTTTCTGGAGCCATTAAATGGTATACTCGTCTGCTGTCTACAGTAATGATCTAAGGCTGAATGTGTGAGGTGCTTGGCAAGGCCAGGTTCATCTGCAGAGCTGAGCCTGGGTTCTGCATACAGTCCTTGCCATTGCTTCTTAGGACAGGTCCAGAACACCTTGCTAAGAGGACCCATCCGTGGAGAGCAGAAATGGGCCTTGTTTATTTAGTCAATGTTTGTGAGTGTTTTGTCTGCATTCTTGGATGTTTCCTATGTTTGTACCCAGTGCTCGTGAAGGGAAGAAAGGGGCATCAGATCCCCTAAAAGTGGACTTCCATGCAAGTGCTGAGACTCGAACCCGGGTCCTCTGCAAGAACCACAAGTGTTCTTAACTTCTTAGTCATCTCTCCAGCCTTGGGACTTTTCTTCTTAGATCCATTCCTTGTGGGAAGTCTTCAAAGAGAATTCATATAAGTTCTCATTATTTAATTTTATGTGCAATTACAAACAATGAACTGTGAACATTAACTGGACAGACTGGGGGGGATTTTGTCTTCAGTTCACAGATCTTTTAAATCCCTTTCAGGCCACATAAGAAGTTGGTCTGAGAAAATGAGCTTCCAAGGGGTGTCCTCGACAGCTGTGTACCCTGCAGCCCTGATGTGGCAATAGTGGATTCTTCAGGAAAACAGGTCACTGCAAGCAAGTGGTGGAGCGAGAAACCTGCACTGTTGAGACCACAGCCTCCCCAGGTCTCCCATCATGTCCATGTGTATGACTTAAATAATGGCCTTTTCACTGGCCCCACCTTGACACATAAGAGGTCTCCATCTATTCATCCATCTATACAACATCCATCCAAACATCAAATACCTAAACATATGCTCATGACTCTGCCCACCCTCCACACATCTATTCAGTCATCTAACTATACTTCTATCTGTTTAAACAGTAACACATCAATCAATCCATCCATCCACTCCCCCACATTTGCATCTATCATCTATCCATTCACACAGCCATCCATGAATCATCATCCATCTATCCATCTATCCATCCATCCATCCATCCTTCCATCCATCTGTCTATTCATCTATCTTAGTTCTATAGCTGTGAAGAGACACCATGACCAAGGTAACTCTTATAAAAGAAAACATTTAATTGGGGGCTTGTTTACAGTTTTAGAGGGCTAGTCCCTGATCATCATTGTGGGAAACAGAGAGAGGTATAGCAGTGAAGCAGTAGGTGAGAGCTTTACATCCTGATCCACAGGCAGCAGGCAGAGAGAGAGAGAGAGAGAGAGAGAGAGAGAGAGAGAGAGAGAGAGAGAGACAGAGACAGAGACAGAGACAGAGAGACAGAAAGACAGAGACACAGAGACAACAGAGAGAGAGAGAGAGGACCTGGCATAGGCTTTTGAAACCTCAACGCCTGCCCCCAGTGCCACACCTCCTCCAACAATACCCATCTACTCCAACAAGGCCACACCTCCTAATACTTCCCAAATAGTTCCACTAACTAGGGACACAGCATTCAAATACATAAACTTATGGGGACCATTCTCATTCAAACAACTTCTCTCATTTATCCATCCATCCATCCATCCATCCATCCATCCATCCATCCATTCATCCATCCATCCTCCACACCCCAACAAACAACATTAGTTGATATCTGCTAATGTGCCAAACTCTTGGCATAAGAGTTTGCATAAAGCAGACAAAAGTCCTTTCTCTGTTGAAGCTAATATTTTGTAGCAAGGGCAGCAAAGATAGCAAAGACATTAAATAGGACCATTATATAGACAATCACAAGTATAAGAACTTGGCGTAAGTACTTGGAAAAGAAATTAATTAAAAGTGGGGCCTGGGATAAAGAGAGAGAAAGAGAGGGTGGGGCTCTAGGTGAAATAAAGTAGTCAGACAGGCCATCCTGAGAATGCGATGCTGGAGTAGGAGCTTGAGGAGAGCCAGGGAGCAGGCAAGGGTGTTGTGGGTGGGGGAGAGCATCCCGGAAAGGAGTGAGGCCAAGGCCCAGCAGAGATCAGAGGAAAGGCAGCTGGACAAAGACGGTTCACCTTGTGAGGACTTTGACTCAGAAACTAAAGCCACTGCATTGCCCCCAACAGAGACGTGACACGCTCTGGTCTACTTTGTAAAGGCCCGTTCCAGCTGCTGGGCTGAGAGCAGAACTGTCTGCTCATTGTTGAAGCCACTGGCCACCCGTGGATATTGAGGGCTTGAAACGTGGCTCATCTGAATCAGATGTGCTGTGTGTGTATCCGTGCAGCCTGATGCCAAAGACTGAGTGAGCATGGAAAAGAGGACAGGCAGCGTCATCAACAGCCTTCAATGCCGATTTCACGTGGGCACGATGATGCCTCGCAGAGAGTTAAAGTATGCTATTAAAATTAATTTCATCGGCTGCTCTTTATTGTTTTAAAAGCCAGGAGTCTTTAAAAAACAAAAGTTGATTTCAGAAGTAGGAAGTAGAATGGTGGAAAGGTAGAGAAGGAGCAGGGCTGGAGAGAGGCCGGATGTGGTACAGAGTTACCCCAATACGGTGGATGAGTTCTGGGGTGACTGTGGTTAATAATAACACTCAGTGTGCATCCAAACACCCATAGGATGAATGGTCTCACCACAAAGGAATGACCTATGCTTCGACAATGAGTACACTAACTGCCCTGATCTGAGCTTCATACTCCAGACAGGTATAGCTAGACAAGACGTGGTACCCCAGCAAGATACACGGTGCTTTTACAGTACTGGGGGATCAAACTCAGGGCCTCGCCTCTCAGGGAACATACCGTATGGCTGTTACACTCAAGCCTTCAAATGTACAATTTTTTTTAAAGATTTATTTATTATATGTAAGTACACTGTAGCTGTCTTCAGACACCCCAGAAGAGGGCATCAGATCTCATTACAGATGGTCATGAGTCACCATGTGATTTCTGGGATTTGAACTCAGGACCTCTGGAAGAGCAGTCAGTGCTCTTAACCACTGAGCCATCTCTCCAGCCCCAATTTTTTTTTTCAACTGTCAACAAAAAGTTCATTCTAGGGTTAAGGAGAAGGCTCATTCAGTGCTTGGCCTGCATGTACCAAGACCCAGGTTCAATTCCCAGAACTCGCAACGTGGTGAGTGCTTATTCTCCCAGGACTGGGGTGGCTGAGATAGGTGGATCGTGGGGATCACTGGCCAGCCAGTCTAGTCTACTTGATGAGTTCCAAGACAGGGAGAGACTATCTCAAAGGAAAAGGGTGAATGGTACCTGAAGAACAATACCTAAGGTTGTTGTCCCCACACGTTTGCATGGGCACCCCCTCCCACATCCAAGCACACAAACAGGCAAAGGGTTTCTTTTTCAACTTCATTCTAGGACCAATGAGATGGCTCAGTGGGTAAAGGCGCTTGCTGTCCAGACTGACGGCGTGAGTTCAATCCCCAGGACCCACATGGTGGAAGGAGACTTCCAACTCGCACAAATTCTTCTCTGACCTCTACATGTGTATTAAATAAACAAATGCAATTACGAAACAAATGGACAAGAACTTGTGCTGGAGAGATGGCTCAGCATTAGGAGGGTTGGCTGCTCTTTCAGAACTCCCAGCCCCCATGGCCACTACCTGTAAGTCCGGCTCCAGAGGGTCCTCTGAATGCAGCACACACATGCTCGTGTGCACTCAGAATGCATAAAATAAAATAATTTTTTTCCAATGGAAAGGAAACATAACACTCAGTTTTAACCTTAAAAAAAAAAGTTCAAGTGACTTTGTTACAGCAAAACTAAATGTGTACACAAAGGTTTGATCAGAATGGATATTTAATACGATCTTCTAGCCTGGTGGTGGCGGCAGCAATGCACACCTTTAATCCCAGCACTTTGGGAAGCAGGCCAGCCTGGTTTACAGAGTGAGTTCCAGGACAGCCAGGATCACACAGAGAAACCCTGTCTCAAAAAACAAAAACAAACAAAAAAAGATCTCCCAAGTTTGACTTGCATAAAGACATCTTGTCAAACTTTGTCTCTTTAACTCCATATGGTTTTTTTTGATGTTTTAAAGATTGGTTTATTTTTTATAATTTTATGTGTATGGATATTTTGCCTGCATGTGTGTGTGTATGTATGTATGCATGTATGAATGTATATTACATGTGTGCCTGGTGCCTTTGAAGTCAGAAGAGGGCATTGGATTCTCTGAGACTGGAGTCACAGGTGGTCCTGAGTTGCCATGTGGGGGTTGGAAATTACCAGGGTCACACAGACCCATTGCTTTAAGGCCAGTTGTACATGGGACAGTTTTGGTGGGTCTTCGTCATCAGTATAAATGGCCAACAAGACGAGCAAGACGTCCATGTCAGTAGACTCTAAGGTCCCAAGTATGTGGCAGGAGTCCTCAGATGTGACTGTGTGGATGAAGAGTCCAGTCTGCTCAGTGCCCTGTGCAGGGAATGTTTGGGGAAGCTCCGAGATCCAAAGTATATAAAATTGGGCTAAGATTAAATGCCACTTTTTCAGAGGACAGTCTGGTTGAATTCAAAGCTTTCTTATGTATAATACTTTACAAATTAACTATTCCACTAATACACAGAGTATAATTGATGTCTAGATGGATAGCCTGTAACTTCTACCCAGGACTGTGTTGACTAAAAAGTAAATAGTTTTTACTAAATAGTAAATACATCACTATATTTACTATATATTATAAATGAACACTAAAGTCTTGTTCCAGTAAAGGAACATAAAGATTAAATAAGTTAAAAAAATAAATTAAAAAAATCTTAAATTATTTTTTAAATACATAAAATTGATTAAAACTGAAAATAACCTTCATTTTGACACTTGAGAGGTAGAGGCGTGAGGATCAGGTGTTTGAGGCATGCCTGGACTACATGTCTCAAAAAGACCAAAATAGAACAAACAAACAAACAAACAGAAGAAAATAAAATAGATGTAGCAGGCTAGGGTCATAGCACAGTCTGCACTGTCGCTGAACAGCATTGGGTGGGGGATGGGAGGGGGGAGGCAGCAGGGATAGTCAGGGTAGCCTGGGGAAGTCAGCTGCAGGCCAGTGATAGCACTGACCTAGGACAGAAGTAGAGAGAATTTGAAGCTAAGGTGTGCTGGGAAGTTGGTGGCAGATAGTCAGCATGGTGTGTGTGGAGTGAGCGGTCGGTCATACCATGGAGCTGGGTGGAGAGGGGTGGGGGTTGGAGTCAGAGTCCTGTCTGTGCCCCTGTGAGGCCAGAGGAAAGCTGTGTGTGTGCTTAGGGGCAGTGTAGGTGGGTCTCACGGACAAGAGTTTGGATATCCCCCACCCCCACCCCCACCCCGACATTCTCAGCTGTAAAAACAAAAGCCAAGAGCAATGGATTCTGGACAATCAGGCCTAAGGAAGGCCTGGACTAACCTGTGTTCTATTTGTGGATCTGATCCATTACCACAAAGACAGGGCTGTGAACAGGAAGCTGAGATACATCCGCAACCCATCACTCCGTTCTAATACAGGAAGCTTCTTCCAGTAGTCCAAATGCCAAGATGTTGAGAATGTGTGAGTTTTCTGTGGTCAGAACACTATGTCGGCCCAGGCTAAGGCCTTGCTTCCCTGTGCCAGAGAGAAAGGAGAGCTCAGGCCCTTCTCAAAGCACGGCTAAGATAGTGAACAGAGGTCTGGGTTGGGGAGCTGTGTGGAAGTGCAGCCCCTGTAACCTGCAACACTCTAACCCATGCAGAACAGGAGGGACTTGGAAAAGCAGAGGTTGCAGGAGCCCTGCCTTTTAGCCCAAGATGGTGTTCAGCCTGTGTTAGGAAGCTGTGACAAAAGGGCTGGAAGCAGAAGTCACCCATAGGTAGGGGGCTTTGCTGTTTTTAGTCTCTGCTGTGGTGTGGCCAAGAGAGCCTCTACCTCATTTACCACCCGCTGTCTTCAGTCCTGGGGCAGAGCCCTGCACTATTGACCCAGGATGCACCAGGTGTGGACCATGTAGGAGAATGCTGGGATTCTCAGGTCATGTTAGGGAGCACAGTGCAAGAAGGGTATGGAGGGACCACCTGAGTGCCCATGGGTGGTCATGTACATCCCTTATCTGTCCACCCTCTCCGCCACCCCATCCCGGTCATCCACAGTAGCCTCCCTCTGGTTTCTCCCTTTCAGTCTTGTTCCCCCCACCCCTGTCTCTTCTCCACACAGCAACCGAGGAGCTTTTTAAATCGTAACTCAGGTTCCACCATAGCCAGGCAGAAACACCTAAGATACCTTCCTTCCCCAGCAGCCACACGGCAATTCTTTGAAGGCTCTGTGGAACTGGACCTTTGTCTTTGGCCAAATCTATGGGTGAATACTCTTTGTGTTCTATGCCTTCTATGGTTTTCTATAACATCTCAGGCTACTGAAAATCTGCCACAGGGCCTTTGCACAGGCTGCCGCTCCACCTAGAATGCTGTGTCCTTCTATCTTTGTCTAGGTCCCAGAGTCTCATTATTTTTACCCTCTGTCTTAGTTTGGGGTTTTACTTCTATGAAGAGACACCATGACCAAGGCAACTCTTATAAAGTCAAACATTTAACTGGGTCTGTCTTACAGTTTCAGAGGTTCAGCCCATCATCAACATGGCGGGAAGCATCGTGTTGGGCAGGCAGACATGGTGCTAGAGAAGCTGAGAGTTCGGAGAGATCTGAAGCAGCACACTGGGTGGAGCTTGAGCATCTATGACTTCAAAGCCTCATCTCCACAGTGACGCACTTCCTCCAGCGAGGCCACACCTCCTAATAGTGCCACTCCCTATGGCCAAGCGTTCAAACATGAATCTATGGAGGCCAAACCTACTCAAACCACCACACCCTCCGTGCAGTTCTGATCCTGGCATTGGGCCTTCAGATGTAAGAAACCCTGAAACTTATTTCCTCTTTCAGGCCTTGCTCTCACGTGCCACTGTTGGCAACCTTCTTGCATAGCTGGTTACCTGTGTGTTAAGATGCCCTGACAGAATGTCAGCTTCTGGAAGATATTTGCACCTGGTTCACAATCTACCTCCTTCTAGAGGGTGGTTCTTAACTTTCCTAATGCTGCGATCTTTAATACTGTTCTTCATGTTGTAGTGACCCCCAATCATAACATTATTTCAGTGCTACTTAATAACTGTAAATTTTCTGTTTTTATGAATTATAATGTAAATATCTGACATACAGAATATCTGATATGTGACCCCAAAAGGGGTCACTACCCACAAGTTGAGAAACACTGTTCTAGGGCCTGAAACACCATAGAACGAGCAAATATTTGACTTCTGAACCATTGTGTGTGTGTGTGTGTGTGTGTGTGTGTGTGTGTACATCTCCTGAGCTCTTACTGTGTGCTAACTCATCTGATCCTCCATTGTGACACTGTAGGTTGAGCAGACTGTGGTCATGAGGACCTGACCCCAAAGCTCAAGCTCCTGAGTACCACTGAGTGCTGCAGTGGCTTGACCCTGTGATCTCGGTCACTGTCCCTACTTGCAGCCTCAGCTGCCCTCTGATCGTCCAGGTATGGCTTCCACGGGAGGCAGGAGGGCCCCTTGGGAATGTTCATGTCTAGGATAGTCCTGTGTGAATGTCCACTTCTGAAAAGGTCTTCCTCATGGCTCATTATAATGTTTTGGGGGTGTTGTTGTTGTTGTAGTTTAAGACAGGGTTTCTCTGCTTAGCCCTGGCTGTCCTGGAACTTACTTTGTAGACCAGGTTGACCTTGAACTCACAGAGATTGGCCTCTCTCTGCCTCCTGACTGCTAGAACTAAAGACATGCGCCACCACTGCCCAGCTTCATGTGTCGTTACTGAGGATATGGCCACTGGTAGGTTGCTCATGACCCAGTGTATGGCCACATACCCATGCATGGATGGATTCAGGAATAATAATAATGATAATAATAATAATGATAATAGTAGTAGTAGTAGTAATACAACATACATAAGGTCATAAGGAAGATGCATTGGAGAATCTTAAGGGACATTAGAGGGTGGTTGTGGAGTGCATATGATCCAAATACATTGTATAATGTATAAAGTTTACAAAGAATAAGTTTAAGATAGTATTTAACAATTAAGTAAATGCAGATGCATAAACTGCACTTGTCTCTCTACTTCGTTTACGTTGGAGCTTGTCTGAAAGAACAGGGCAATTAAAGGCAATTATGTTACAAACATAATCTAAATGGGGGCTATATGGTCATCACGGAAGTCAGACCCATGGTTGCCTGAGGATGAAAGGCCCAGGGTAGGAGCACATGGAACGTGCCAAGCCAGGCTTGATAGCTGACAGGATGCTGCTGTGATGGGTGGAGTACGGTGGCCTGGACCTGCTGACGTTATAGATTTCATAGGCTCAGACTTAGATGCCTCGGGACTGCGTGGCCCTTGAGACCCATCTTGGAAAGAATGAGGAACGCCTCGGACTCAACTTCTCAGGACCCATGTCCCTGTTCTCCTCGGAGCAGCTGGAGCCCAGGAGCACCCTGGGGAGACACAGAGTATTGCCAAACTTTTCCAAGCTATTTGCCAGTGGCCCGAGGCATTCTCTAAGGACCTGGCCTGCTATGTCCCTGGGCTAGGCTCCCATGGAGGCCTCACCCTGGGAGGGGTCTGTGGGTGGCTGGAGCTGGGTGGCTCCCAGTGGACCTCTCCACCTTCAAGGCTTCTTCCCACGAGGCTTCTGACCCCAGAGTCTCACTTTCCAGTCTCTTCCCACAGGGACCTGCTCCTTCCACTTGGGGCCTGGGTTGCTGAGCAGAGGTCACCAAGACTCAGGAAACCAAGAAAAGCCTCAAGAAATCCCTGAAGATCAGGGTGCTCAAAGCCTGGTTGCCAGGCCCCCCCAACCCTGGAGATCAGAGACGCACTCTCCAAGGTTCTGTGGGCTCCCCTGGGCCTTGAGAGGCCTGGGTGGAAAAATGGAATAGTTGAGTTGTTGAACTGGAACAGGACCAGAAAGCAGTAAGCAGGTGTCTTCTAAGTGATCCGATTTCTGGCAAAAGGGAGACTCCTCCTGGGAAACACCAGGGCAAAGACGCCTCTCTGGGCTTTTGGTCTGATCTACCCTCCTGAGCAGGGCTCACATAGAAGCAGTCACTCATTCCTCTTTCTGTGTTTATTTGCCGAGCACCAACTCTATGCTAGGTTCTGGGAATGGGAGTAAACAAAGAGATGTTCCTGGTCCCAGAGAGGAGATAGCTAACAGGCAGGGGACTATCTTCCATGAGGAGAATGGCAGTGGCTAGCAGACCAGTATGAGCTGGCAGGAGAAGGGAAGGTGACCCTGGGGAACAGACAATTAGGAAGGGCCTTGTGGAGGAGGGGCTTGCCTTGGAGGTCTGCTACAAGCACTCAGATCATGCAGGAGCTGCATGTGGGATCTCTAGAAGAGAAAGGGGGCTGGTGTCCGGGTGCAGGTTGATCAGGGAGGATGTGAGAGGCGAGGTCAGAAGACCCTGGTGTGCAATGGACACATGCTGACACGTATTCTGATCATCAGAGAAGCTATGGGAAGGTCTTGAGCAGGGGACCGAAGTGATGAGACCTGTGTTTGGAGAACAAAGGGCTAGTGGAGCTGGGTAGAAGGCAAATCAGGAGTTCCCCGGGGACCCTGTGACCCTTTCAGAATTAGGGGCAGGCTAGGATTCCATTACCATCTTCCAGGGACAGCTGTTGGAAAATGTCCATGAAAGAGTTCACTGTCATTTCAACTGTTCATTTGCAAGGACTATAGGGCCAAGAGGGGTGAAGGCAGTTGTTGTATTTCCTGTCTGTCTGTCTGTCTGTCCGCCAGCCTGGCTGCTTATCTACTTGGTGTTTCAGGACAGGGTTTCTCTGTGTAGCTTTGACTGTCCTGGAACTCACTCTGTAGACCAGGCTGTCCTCAAACTCAGAGATCTGCCTGCTTCTGCCTCCTGAGTGCTGGGATTAAAGGCGTTCACCTCCACCGCCCACCTACTTGTTGTATTTCAAAATTCTGCTTACTGGAACGTGAAGAGTAAGCATGAACAACATTTCAGCACTGAAGGCAAAGCAAGGGCGAGGTCAGGTGATGGTCAGTGAGTGGACAGTCAGTATACCTGGATCTGAGCCTAATGCAGGAGCACGGTGACAGGCACCCCCGCCATTTGCAACACAAAGGAGGGGCTCAACTCCAGGAGAGCTGTGCCCAAGCCTTGTCCTTGCTGGTAGGAATCCTTTCCAAGGAATGAGCTCTGGCTGTCATCAGGATGGTCCTGTCTGTCATCACTAGGAGTTAAGCAGTAAATAGCTGTGAGTTCCAAAGAGCAGATGTGCTTAGAGGCCTGATGGTGTTCCTCTGCCTACCAGGCAGGGAGGCGGAGGGGCCCTGAGCCTCTGCTTTGCCTCAGATGAGGCTACAGAGTCTCTTGTGAGGACTGGAGAGATGACTAGAGCTGCCAGACCATGAACTGCTCTAGCAGAGGACCTGTGCTCAATTACCAGCACCTCATAGGCACTTATAACCATTCACAACTCTATCTATCTGTCTATCTATGTATCTATCTATGTATCTATGTATCTATCTATCTATCTATCTATCTATCTATCTATCTATCTATCTATCTCTTCCTCCAGGGGATAGAACACCCTTTTCTGGTCTTCTGGCTTTTGGAGGCACCAGTCACATATATATGGGGTACACACACACACACACACACACACACACACACACAGAGGCAAGACACTCATACGCATAAAATGATTTTTTAAAAGTCCCTTGTGGCCTAGTGGTGGTGGTGAAACACATCTTTAATCCCAGCACTTGGGAGGCAGAGACAAGTAGGTCTCTGTGAGTTTGAGGCCAGCCTGGTCTACAGAGAATTTCAGGAAACTCTGTGTTGACAAACTAAAAATCAAAAACAAACAAAAAAGCCTCTTGTATCTGCTCACCAGCTGTACTCCAGGTGCTGGCCTTCCAAGGCTGAAGACTGAGCCTGGCTTGAGGGTTATTTAATGACCCCAGGATCACTGAGGCAGAATGTGGATACTGAGGCAGGTGTGTGGATGTGTACTCAGATCCCACAGAGCTGCTCCAGCAGAGAAATGTGGATGGGCTGGGATGATGTCAGGGGTGGAAGAACCAATATAAAGCAAAGCTGTTCTAGGTACCTGGAAGTCTTCCCACTGGGGATTCTGGGGAGTCATGTTCAGTGCATCCACAAGGAGCAAGGAGTTGGGGTCTTGTCACCACTGGTTGAGGGGTGTTCATAGGACAATGACTCCATAGCACTCAGGTCCACCGTCCATGTCAGCAGTCAGCTTTGGTGACCAGAGAAAGTCCTGAGACACAGAGGTGGAGAGAATGGCTCGTGGATGTCTGTCCTGTAGGCACTGAAAAAGCTGGAACAGGGGACACAGGAGGAGTTCCTCAGTGCCTGCTACAGCAAACCTAGACCTGGGCCTATTGCTTCATCTGTTAATTTGACCAACAAAAGCAGCCTTTTCTGTGGGTTTAAAAAAAATGTATGTGTATGTGTGTATACACAAATTTTTATTATTTTTATTTTATGTGTATGATTTTGTCTGCACGGAAGCCAGAGCTGGGTGTCAGATGTCCTGGTACTGGTGTTAAAAATGGTCGTGATACATGTCCAAATGTCCTGGTACAGGTGTGTGCTGGGAATTGAACCTGTGACCTCTGGAAGAGCAGTCAGTGCTCTTAACCACTGAGCAACCTTCCATCCCCAAGAGCAGCCTTATTTAAAGGAAGAGAGAAAGTTAAGGGGTGGCCTACAGCTGCAGCCCCAGCTGCTCCAGAAGGGAAGGAAAGAGGATCTTTAAGTCCAGAAGCCCAAAGCCAACAGAAAAATGGGGGAGGGGCAAAAGAAAGGAGGAAGGAGGGGGAAAGGCATTCCATCTCATAGACAAAGTGTGTCTGTTTCAGAGCAGGCACCAAACGTGCCTCCAGAGGGTGTTTCCCACGAGCCTTCTGAGAGCAGCAGGTGTTCAGTGATAAGCAGGAATGACTGGAGTCTTACCATGTGCAGCCCCATGTCACTAGGAGCCACCAAGTAGGTAAAGACTCGTATGACAGTCATAAGAAGGCAGGATGAGGTGAGGCAGCCGTTATGTCATGTCGGGGATGTCTCTTGCAGTCACGGTGTCCCCCATGAAACCTATGCATGCAGCATATTGCTGTGAGGAAGCACCAGGCATGGGTTGGGTTTGTGTGGAAGGAGGGAACTCATGGAGGAAAGAAAACTGCACACCCTAGGGACTAGAATGTCACCATGCAGAGAGGCAGTCATGTTGCAGACTGAAGCCAATGAGGGGCGAGGGACAGGAGGCTGTCCCCTCCTCTTTCTGCCCTCCACATCAGGAAGAGATGGCCTAGGATGTACATGGAGTTGGGACTTCTGCTGCGGTCACTGACACTGCCTGCCCTTGGTCCCTTGGCTCACACCACCAAAGTATGCCCATCTAGTGACTTCTGGCTCCTGGTACTTGATTTTCCCGACTTTCTCTGGCCCCAGATTCTACTTGGTCTGTACGAGTCATCTGGGAAGTGGTGGGGCCTTTGTTCTCCCCCAAAGATACTCCTCTGCCACAAGCTGGCACCCCAGTCTGTGTTCGGTGCTCCCAAGACATCCATGCCTTTCCCCCCCTGAATGTGGGGCCTTCTACCTCCCTCTCCAGGCAATCCCCTGCACCTGCTTCCAAGCCTCCCTAACAGCTTGGCAACCACCTGTCACTTTTCACTGCACTTGTCTGACAGTCTCTCAGACACCCTTTGTCATAGGCATGTGTCACAGGTGTATAATTACTTGTTTGGCATTTTTTATGTAAATCAATATTTTCATTTGCTTATGCTTTCATTGTGCTAAAATGAACATGACATTAAACATATTACCGTCTTTTGATCTTTTAGTGCTAGGGTAGATACCAGGGCCTTATACTTGCAAACCAAGGTCACTGAGCTAGTCCTCCGGCCCTAAGATTTTTTTAAAAAGCTTTTGTCATATGTAGCCCAGGCTAGCCTTAAACTCACTATATAGCTGAGGATTAGATTTTCTTGTTCTCTTTCACGTTCCAAATACTGGCATTACAGGCATGCACTATCATGCCCAGGGTATATCCTCATCCACTTAAAAAAATGTATGTTCTTATTATTTTTAGTTATATGTATCTGTGTCTGTGTCTGAGTATGCACACATGAGTGCAGGTGCCCTCAGAGGTCATTGGCCTTAGATCACCCCGAAGCTGGGGTTACAGATGGTTATGAACTATTCAGCATTGGTACTCAGAACCAAACTCAGGCCCTCTGCAAGAACAGCAAGGGCTGTTAACTGATGGGCTGTCTCTCCAGCCCCACCCACAAATTTATATATATTTGTATGTATACACATGCACACACACACAAACATACATACATACACACACTCTCTCACACACATACACACGTATACACACACTCACACTCACAAACATACACATATACACACACTCTCACACACATACACACACACTCACACTCACATATACACATGGAAATAAATGAAAAAATTGAGGTAACTAAATCATATAAGTGCAAGGTACATGTGGCACACACCTTTAATCCCAGCACTTGGGAGACAGTGGCAGGTAGATTTCTAAGTTCAAGGTCAGCCTGGTCTATAGACATAGTTTCACGACAGCCAAGGCTATACAGGGAAGCTTTGTCTTGAAAATAAAAAAAAGCAAAGAACAAAAAACAAAAACAAATTTTTAAAAACCCCATATAAATAAAAAACTAAAAAAGAAAAAAATGAAAGCATGTCTGGAACCACGGAGATGACCAATATTGATTCATGTGTCACCTCTGGGGACATTGAGCCAGCATGTATACACAAGTACAGACAAACTGAGCCTTGAGCCAGCCGGTGGTGGCTTAACCCCAGCACTTGGGAGGCAGAGGCAGGCAGATCTCTGAATTTGAGGCCAACCTGGTCTACAGAGTGAGTTCCAGGACAGCCAGGGCTACAGAGAAAAACCTTGTCTGGAAAACAAAATGAAATAAAACAAAACCTGAGCCTTGTCTACAGCTGAGTGTCCAGACCTGACCAGGGCTGGTACATTATAAATACTTAGATCACTTGCTGGACAGCTTAGGTGAAGGCTCCGAATCTCCAGTCGGGAAAAGCCTAGCCAATGGAGCAGCTAGTTCACCCAGCCTCGTGCTAGGGAACTGCTTGTGCTTCGGGGGTCTTAAATCTGGACCGATGCCCCACCCTGTGCTTTCCTGGACTTAGCCGGACACTCTCTGACTTCTACCTGGCAGCACCTCTTCCCTGGCCTAGGTATGGGCTTCCCTCGGGCACTGGGGTCCATTTTGCCACGCACATGGTACACTGGGCATGCTCTTGAATCAGCTTGTGAGCGATTATAGAGGATGGAAGGTAAATATCCAAATTTCTCCTTTCCGGGGTGGTGCCTGTGAAGTGGGCGTGTTCTTCCTTGACTCCCAAGCTCCCCAGCAACCCTTGGTGAGAGGCTCGGTGACACTGCTTTAACTGGCTGTCTTCTCTGCCCGTCTCCTGGCATCTTCTCCCCTTCCCTTCCTGGTACATGCTGGAATTAAGTAGACAGCTTAGCGTGGGACCTGGGTCTTAGCCTCTGATGGAGTACACCAAAGGAAGATACCGGAGAGCGTTAGATTCCAGTTCATTTTCTATGCCCGAGAAACCTATTTTCCCCCTCTCAATTGCTTTCAAAACAGCATTTTGGAGGAGTCGGGGTGTGTGGGGACACCAGAAATTCTCTCTTTCCACCAATCTCTTTCCCACAGGGGTTACCTCAACTGACTTGAGCTTCTCAAAGAAATAGAACATTGTAATTAACATATGAAATCCTTACTTCTGATATTATTAAATTTGTTACGCTTATACAGTGTGGAACATATTGAAAGGCAAATTAAAATGTTATGTGTTAATAGGCTTGGATTAAATTGGGCTTTGAGAACCCAGGGAAGCAGAGTTGGTCCCACATGGATGCTTTGTGGGGGTTTTAAGGAGTCTTGCCTCCCCTTGAAGTCACCATCATTGAAACCACTCAGGAAGAGAGTTGGTCCTAAGAGGAGGCCCCAGCCTGCATGTGTGGGTTTGGTGAGTGTTTCTGTTGAGTGTGTGTGGAGAGTTTGGCTTCTGTGTATTCCATTTCTCCATGGTAGCATGGAAAGAGAAGATGAAATCGAGAAATCTCTCAAAAGGAACATTTTCCGGTCAGAATAAGGTCAAGGAGCCTCCCACTACCCCTGGTCCGTGATGTCCCCAAGTCTGGAGAAGGTCCATGAACAGTCTTCGTCTAGGGAAAGGTAGTACTCTTCCTGGTCCATGGAAGGACGGACAGTCAGCAGTTTCCACCCTCAGATTCAAGCACCATAAATTGAGAATATTTTAAAAATATAAAAATAATCCCAGCATTTGGGAAGCAGAGGCTGGCCTCTGAGTTCCAGGCCAGCCTGGTCTACCGAGTGAGTTTCAGGACAGCTAAGGCTATACAGAGAAATCCTTTCTCAACAAACAAAAACAAACAAACAAATAAAAATTAAGCATAAGGCTGGTTGTGGTGGTGCACACCTTTAATCCCAGCACTCTGGAGGCAGGGGCAGGTGTTTGAGGTCAACTTGGTCTACATACTGATTTCCAGGCCAACCAAGGGCTATATAGTGAGTCCCTATAAATAAATAAATAAATATTAAAAATTAAAAATAATAACACACAATAAAATATGATGCAGATAACTTTTATGGTATGAATCTGCAATATCAATTCTCCATAGGCTCGTATATTGAATGCTTGTTCTCTGGATATTGGCACTGTTTGGGGAAGTGGTGGGCCCTTTAAGGGTTTTGCTATAGTAGGTGGAAGTGGGTCAGTAGGGAAGGGTCTTTGAAGTTATAGCCCAGCTCCTAATTTGAGTCATAGTTCCTGCAGCCTGATCTACCTCTGTGCTCCTGCGGCTCTGGACTGATCTGCTCAGCCAACCCTCTGTCCCCCATGATGGAATGAAACCAGCGGCCAAGATAACCCTTACCTTCCCTAGTCATTTTCTTCCAGGTATTCTTATCACAGTGATAGTAAAGTAACATGATAATACACAGTATAATGTATAGTTTACAGCATTTATATTGCACTGGGTATTGTGAATATTCTAGATGTGTGTAAGACATCTCTAGATGTTTTATAGTAAATGGGGACATGTGCTTATCTTGCAGGTAACCACACAATTCGGTGAAAGGACTTGAGCATCTGGGGATCTGGTATCAGTGGGCAGATGGAGTCTGATCCTCTTGGATACTGAGGAAGGGCTGCATGAAGGAACCACCTCCATTCATCCTAGAGAGTTGTCTTAGTTAGGGTTTCATTGCTGTGAGGAGACACCATGACCAAGGCAACTCTTAAAAGGAAAACATTTCATTGGGGTTGGCTTACAGTTTCAGAGTTTCAGTCCATTACCATCATGGTGGGAAGCGTGGCTGTACACTGGCAGACACGATGCTGGAGAAGGAGCTGAAAGTTCTACATCTTGATCCGCAGGAGACTGTATGTCACACTTGGCGTAGCTTGAGCATAGGAGACCTCAAAGCCTATCCTCACAGTGACACACTTCCTCCAACCAGGCCACACCCACTCCAACAAAGCCACACCTCCTAATACTGTGCCAAACATTTTTCTATGGGCCAAACATTCAAACACAAGTTGATGGGGGTCATTCCTTTCAAACCACCTTGAGTCAGTCTTTATTTTCCTCCTCCCAAACCTTTAGCATCAGTCTATCTGGACCTCCTACAGTATGATTCCCCTGTCCACAGCCCCCAGGTGGGTACCATCCTCTTCCCCAGTGGCAGGTTCAGGTCTTCAATCTCATCTAATCTAACATCAAGCTTGGAATCCAGGGTCTAATCCCTAACACTGTGTTACTACCCATGGGACTAGGATATCAGTCCAGTGGCAGAGTGCCCAGCAATATTCATATTATGTTTATACAATTAAGTACTATGCATCATTCATGCATTTATGCTATAATTCTAGTATCCCATTGTACGATGCATGATCTATACATGTTTACATATCATACTTTATATTTAAATTTGACTTGTTAATATGACATACTACCAAAAATTTTTAATTTTTATATATATTGCAGGAGCTTTCTTCAAAATCGAACTATTTCATGGGTGAAGAGTTTTGTAATGGACGGCTAGTACTTCCTGCCTTTCCTCTGAGCGGCAGGGCTCCCCAGTCCTTCCCTAGCTTGGAGGAAGTGTTACCTCCTTCAGTAAATTCCTGTTCTGTCTTTGGCAGGATCCTCTGAGGCAGTTTGACCATGCTACTTTCTGGCTCCACAAATCCCTACCATAGTTAGCAGGAGCTCCAGGCTCTTGTCTGTGTGTTCAAGGCCTCCAGGCCCTTGTTCCTGCTCTCTCCATAGGTTCTGCATGGCTACTCTTGCCTCTGCTGAAAAGGTCATTGTGGAGCCTGGGAAGCCAGGCTCTGTGGATGCAAAGCTCATTTCTCCTATTTGCCAGCTCCCCAACTTTTTATAAGTTCCCTACATTCCTTGAGATGATTAGGATTTGAAGCGGATGAGCAGAGGCTATAGCTTAGCAGCCTAATTTTATTTAGCTTGGGCTATTACAGACCCCTCCCTCTTCTAATGGTGCACTTGGCACCCGACACTCTTACCTATACACATACCCCTCTCTAAACTGTACCTAGCAACTGTTAGTGACCCGTGGCCCCCTCCTTGCATCAAGCTGCACACTCTACTTGGAACAATGGAATAAATGTTTCCTTTCCCCAGCAAACACCCAACGTGGACACATTTTATTCAAATATTCTTGATGTCTCTATTATGAAGAAAGGAGGGCCAATCTGGCTAGACTGTTTCAAGGTGCAAACTGTGTTCCTAAGTGAACTTGTCAGGAGAATTCCCTATTTACCATTTTATGCCTATATATAAATAAACATGCATATGATTATAACCGGATGCATTATGGGAAGTGACACTGCAGTAGGTAAATGGCTACAAATCTGTCAATCAAAGTAAAGAACCACCCAAACTATGCTCCTTAGCAACCAAACTTCTCCTTCCATTGAACCCCATAAAAGGAATTCCCAAACAACAATCAGGGCTGTTGAGTACCCCAAGTTACTACTGACGATCTGATCTGTTCTAATTGTTTTGTTTTGAATAAAGTCTTTGAGCTGCTTTGCAACCTGTGTGCACTTTTCTTTCTTTCGTGACCAAAATGTCGAGAATCTGGAAACAGCCAGTCCTGACCCTGATTGCACTAGCAGACTCAGTGAATTGGTTAATACACAGGAGAGCTTAGCATGGTGCCTGGCACATAGGTGTGCCCAGTGCATATCTGATATCATCACGATTATTTTTGCTCCCTGAATACATCAGCACTCCCACAAAGATCCCTGGTGCATCCAACTTAGTGGGCGTGCTTCTGGCCTCTTCAGCCAAGAGGATGCTCTCTATTACTTGTCTTATCACTATATCAATATGCGTGACTGAAGCAACTTAGGAAGGAGGGGCTTGTTTTGGTTCCCAGTTTGAGGGTACAGTCCATCGTGGTGGGGAACGCATGGCAGCAGGAGCGTGAGGTGGCTGTCCACATTGCATCTGTGGTCAGGAAGCCGAGAGACGAACGTTGGTGCTCAGCATACCTTTTCCTTTTTATTCAATCCAGGATTCTGGACCATAGGATGATCCCACCGACATTTAAGGTGAGTTTTCCACTTCAGTTAACCAAATCTAGACACTCCCTTATAGACATGACCAGAGTTCTGTTTCGTAGGTGATTTCTAGATCTTGTCCGATTGACAATATCCATTTTTCAATTATCCATTACAGGCAACATAGAAGGGCGAGCTTCAGACCATCTCGGCTGACATGATGCTACTGGAAATTGCATGATCTCATTCATTCCTGCATTACCCAAAGTTACCATGCTGTGAGGAAGCCTACCACTGCACGCAGACGATCCGCTCTCACTGGTAGGTGAGTCTCCCAGTCACACTGGTCCATGAAATGAAACTCCAGCAGAGACACAAACACCAAGGAGGGAGACCAGCTGCTTCCACGCTAACCATCATACTCCTGACCTACAGACTCTATAAACACAGTGAAGTATTCCTGTAAGATGCCAGTTTGGAGTAATTTGTTATATAGCATTGCCTTACCTTGCACAGCAAACACCTATATGTTCCTCATTAAGAACCTGGAACTGCAGCCCAGAGGCGGTGAGAGGCCAGGGGCTCAACTCGGAGCAGTGCACAGCGCGCCAGCCAGCAGTGGGCAACCCTTTGTGGGTCTGGGCCCCGGGCATGGCGGCTGCCCATGGAGAAGCCGGTCTGGGCGGTGGAAGCTGTGTGTCCGTCCCACCCCCTCCCCGTCCTCCTCCATGGAGGGTATGGACGTGAATCTGGATCCGGAGCTCATGCAGGAGTTCAGCTGCCTGGGTACCACATACAAGGATGCGCCATTCTCCGAGTTCCAGCAGCTACGCGACTTCCACCTCAACTCGGCCGGATGCTCCTTCCTGGACGTGACCAACCGGAACTTAGAAGCAGCAATTGGAGCCTATTATGACTTCGGAGCCCAAATATCAGTATGCCCTCTATGTTCTTTGTTGAAGATTCAGCGTAGGAGAAGGAGAGTCAATACCCCCTGATACCCAGTTTATAAAAACACGGCAGATCCAGAATTCCGGGGCAGAGGCCTGGCTTCCAGGGGTTTGTCTTAAATATGCTGGGA
The DNA here is from genome assembly GCA_036184795.1 of Tokudaia tokunoshimensis. Taxonomy (NCBI): domain Eukaryota; kingdom Metazoa; phylum Chordata; class Mammalia; order Rodentia; family Muridae; genus Tokudaia; species Tokudaia tokunoshimensis. The sequence continues at coordinate 14,989,680 of BTHU01000020.1, read as the reverse complement.
GGTGGGGGGTGGAGACCAGTTTGGACATGTGAACATGGTGATGGTGAGATCACTAGAGCCCCAAGAGTTCGCAGATGTCAGCATCTAGATGTGCAGCCGCAGCAGAGCAGACATGTAGCAGGGACAGTGGCGGATGTGCGCCGCTACTGGACTCTACTATGGAGATGTCACCTGGGTGACTCTCAGTGCGGAGGTGGGTGGACTTTTTGGAGTAACGCAGCAGCTGTCGTTGTTTGAAACGGAATTCAACACACAGCCACATCGTAAGGTAGAAGGAAACTTCAACCTGTTTGCCTCTCCCCTAAAAAACCGGCAATCAGATGAAAACAACCTAACAGACCCTGGGGGTTCCGAGTTCCACTCGATCAGCAAAAACACATGGGCTCCTGTTCCTGACCAAACCGAGCAGGATCAGGATAGACTGTCACAGAACTCTGTAAATCTGTCCCCCGGCAGTCACGCGAACAACTTATCAGTAGTGACTCACAGTAAGGGGCTCCATGGGCCTTACCCCTTTGGCCAGTCTTAAACAGGTGTCAGGAAGAAGAAAATCTAACAAAAGACAGAAGGCCTGACTTTGCGGGGAGAGGCCAAGGGGTTCCTCTGGATTGCAGACCACATCACTCGGACCCCTGGCTCAGACCCCCACCCACCCACCTCCCAATCATGGAAGAAGAGGAAGAAAGAGACTAGTTTAGAGTGAACTCAGTATGCATGTGTGAATGCTGAACTGCTGGAGTGGTGTTGAGGCGACCGAGAAGAGACCCGCACAGCCACCTTGGGTTTTGGTGATCACCTCCTGTGTGTGACATGCCTCTGGATTGCCCCTGAGCTGGCAGTTTCTTAGGTGTGGGTCTCATTGTCACCTGTCTATCTCTTCCTTCTCAGATTAGCTTCTAGGAGGCAGAAACCTGGATCTGTCCTGGATCCCAGCATCTGGTCAGGTCTGCGTGCGTGATGGAGTGAGTGGATTACCTATGGGAATGAATGAATGAGCTCTGGCCTCTGTGGCAGAGCTCTCTGTAATATGCTAGCATGGTTTCCACATTAGGGACTTGACAGCTGTCGACATGGGGAGGAAGAGTCCTGGATTATTCAACCCATTCTATCACTCAAGAGCTTTAAAATCGTCCAGCTACACCCTTACTCTAGCACAACTGCCTCAGACCATGTGAGGTGGGGGTGGGGGTCACCTGTTCTTTGAAGACCTTTGCTTGAGGACTGCAGGGTGAGCTAGGGAGGGACCAGGGCTCTCCAACCCAGGGACAGTATCACTAATAACATTGCCCCAGATTCCCCCCCCCATTTTCTCCCCCAACTTCTCTTCCCCCCTCCATTTTTTTTTTGAGAAAAGGAATCACTCCATAACCCAGGCTGCCTTGAAACTCACAATCCTCCTGTCTCAGCCTCCCGAATGCTGGGATTACAGGCCTGTGACATCACACCTGAATCTGCCTGATGCCTCTTCAGTGATGATGTGCCAGACATCGTTGTGAAGTTTTTCAGTTATATTCTCACCCTGTGAGGAAGAAACTATAACCAGCTCAGATTGTAACAGTTTTGTTAAGACGTAAACAGTTTATAGGGATCAGCACACGCTTGCAGAATACAATGAGCTGTGCTATGTCGAGGATGTAGCTTATTTTTAATATAATGGCTTTATTAATTGAGGATTTCATGCATGTATTCAATATGTTTTGATCATATTCACCCTGACTCCTCCCTTAATGTCTCTGATTCACCCCCAATGCCCTCACAACTTCTTATTTATTTATTTATTAGCAGCCTAAGTCCAATTTATGCTGCTCATATAGTCATGGGTATGGGAGTCATGCTACAATGGAGTGTAGTCAACATACCAGGGACCACACCCTTAAAGAAAACTTACTATTCCTTCCCAGCAGCTGCTAGCTGTCAATAGCATCTTAGTTAGGGTCAACATCCCTCTTCTATACCGGGACGTTGACTGACTTGATCCTATGCAGGTGACACAGCCACTGTAAGTTGGAACGTGGTCCTGACCAGTCCAGAAGACATTGGTTCCCTAAGCCCTCTTTGTATGTAAGTGTGTATGCATTTAATCATTTGTTTGTTTATCTTTTTGTTTTGTTTCTTTGAGACAGGGTTTCTCTGTGTAGCTCTGGCTGTCCTGAAACTCGATCTGCAGACCAGGCTGGCCTTGAACTCCAAGGATCCGCCTACCTTTGCCTCCCAAGTGTTGGGTTTAGAGGCGTGTGTCACCACTGCCCAGCTAGTCTCTGGTTCTTACAGTCTTTCTGCCCTCATCTACCATGATGTTCCCTAAACCTTAGAGAAAGGGAATGGGCATAGATGTCCATTCATGTATGAGCATGCCACAGTGCTCACATAAAATGAACTGCATCCTGGTACAGATGATTTTATATATCCACGAGCTCAAAGTCATAGCACAGCATCTCCGTCACCCTCCGAAGCTTTCCTCTCTGTGCCCTTCGGAAGCCCTCCCTCTGGACATGTGGAACCGCTGACTTACCCTCTATCACTATGAACCAGTTTACACTTAACCAGTTTACACGAAGTATATATAAGCAGCATCCTTCAGTGAGTGCATTCTTCTGGTCTGGCTTCACTCAATATAATAATTTTGAGTTTGCCCACACTGATGTGATTTTTACCCAGTATTCCAGTGTACAGACATATCATACTATCTTCCATTTTTCAAATGAGATTGAGCTGAACGTAGTATCTTATGCCTGTAATCCCTGGCAGTGTCTTCAAAGTATCAGTGCCTGGTTCTGCCTTGGACAGAGTTTGATGCAACTGAGCTGAGGTGGGGGTTGTAGCTGAAAAAAATTTTGAGCTCCCTGAGTGATTTTATAGGACACTTTCTCAGTGTACCAGTATCCATCAAGTCCCATTGTGTAGAGGCTGAAGCAGGAGAACTGTTGTGAGTTCAAGACCAGTCTGAGCTACCCTCAAGAAACCAACCAAACCAAACCAAATAAAATAAAATAAAAGAGACTGAAGTTCAGAGAAATGAAGAGAAAGCTATGCCGTGCTAATGCGGGCTAATGCACTAGAACCCAGGAGATTGTATCAACTCCCTCAGCTGCAGTCTGAGCCTTACCTTTCCCCAGGATATCCATCCTGCCTTCCTTCCTTCCTTCCTTCCTTCCTCCTTCCTTCCTTCCATCCTTCCTTCCTTCCTTCCATCCTTCCTTCCTTCCTTCCCTCCTCCCTTCTTTCCCTCCTCTATTACTTCCTTTCTTCTTTTCTTCATTTATTTTCCCTTTTCTTTCCCTTCCTTCTTTCCTCCCTCCCTCCCTCCCTTCTTTCCTTCCTTCCTTTCTTCCTTCCTTCCTTCCTTCCTTCCACTCTTCCTTCCTTCCTCCCTTCTTTCCACAGTGCTAGGACATGCTGCCCTTCACTGTCTAAGGCAGAATAACAGCCCTGCAGGTGTCTATGTCCTAATTCCCGAAGTCCGTGAGTATCCTATGAAAGGTGGCAGGGGACAGAGATTGCAGCTAAAAATCAAGGTTGCTATGAGACAGCCTTAAGATAAAAAGGCACCCTTGGTGTCTTACACTGGGTGGGCTCAGTGTAGCCACCAGGGTCCTTTGAAGCAGAAGCAGGGGTTGGAGTGAGAGATTTGAAGATTCTGGCTTTGAAGAAGGAGGAAGGGGCCACAAAGCAAAAGATGGAAGTGGTCTTTTGAATTTGGAGAAGGCAGAGGAATGGATTTCCCATGAATGGAGACTTGGCAAAGCTTAGCAAGGCCTGCTTCACATGTCTGACCTCCACGATGGAACATACGTCTGTGCTGTTTTTGGAAGCTTATCTCTACAGCTAGAGAAAATAAATACAGTGACTCTGACCAAGCTGTCCTAGAACATGCATCTGCGCCTAGGAGGACGGCTCAGGGCAGAGGGTCTCCAAGGAGCATCCGGCCAGCTCACAACCTGTCAGAAGGAGTGGCTCACAGTCTACCCCCCTGCACCACAGTGGGCTTAGGCTCTGTGATGTTCCTTGAGGCAGGATAGCCAGGAGAGGGAAGCTTGAAGTCAGATGTACCTGAGCAAACCAAACCAGTAGCCAGCTGTTCTTCACAGTTGAGGGTGAAAACCGAGAGGTTCTCCACCAGAGGAACTGACAGAGCCAGGCTTGGCTGCACAGGCCTCTGGGATCTTGGCCATTGCGGCCCAGGGTCAGCCATGCAGTGGGGGCTGAGAAAGCCTAGGACAAAACTTGTCCCGGATGAAGGCCCATGGAGCCCATCAGTGCTCATATGACAGGGAGTCGACGTCCTCCACTGGGGGCCAGATGTGGGTAGTCAGCTGACTCAGGTCAATTCTCACACAATCCAGATGCTGCGGACTGCAGAGGAGAAGGGCTCAGTCACAAGGCTGTCCTCCAGTTCCCAAGACAGCTCTCAGTTATAAGTTCTAGGCTGTCACCTGTATTTGGGACCAAGTGGCTATGTGTAGGAACGGCTACCCCACTGGCCTCAAGTTTGATGAGCTGCTAAGAGGGTTCACAGAATCTGGGACGTGCTCGCTGCCTTCTCCCTTCACTAAGAATCCAGATGTGGGTGGAAAGACACCAGAAGGAGATGCTGGAATTCACGAGATCTACTCACATGGCCTCACTGATGCGGCAGAAATTCATATCCACCTGGGCGCTGGGGAGAAGCAGGCTCCGAAGCAGTTGATGGAGGAACTGAATGAAACTGCAGATGTGGGCATTGGGGCTGGTGGGATGGGCAGGGTTTGTTGCTGAGGGATTAGGGCATGGCACAACCTTTGTGGGCTTGTTCTCACGCTGCGTATGTTGGATACTCGTAGGAGGGAAGAAAAGCCAGACTTCTTTACAATGAATACACTTTCTGCCTTTAAAGTGAAGGAAGCAAAAGGTTTCCTTTCAATCCAGTCTCCATCCAGACTGGCAGCTTCTGGTGCAGATTGTCTGAGACCCCAGCAAGCAATAGGATGGACAAAGATGGAGGAAGAAAGCCCAAGGCAAACTTTAGAAAAAGAGTTCAGTCCGGGTGTGATGGTGCGGGCCTTGAAACCCAGCACTTTGGGGACAGAAGTAGGTGGATCTCTGTGAGTTTGAGGCCAGCCTGGTATACATAGCAAGTTCCAGGACACCTAGGGCTACATAGAAAGAGACCGTGTCTTTAAGAAACAAAAAAAATGTAGTTGAGGAGCTGGAAAGATGGCTCAGCAGTTAAGAATACTTGCTACTCTTCCAGAAGGTCCAGGTTCAATTCCTAGCACCTACACAACTCTCACAACCATCTGTAATTTCTATCCAAGGGGGATCCAATGCTCTCTTACAGCTTCATTTGGGTACCAGGCACACGTGAGGCACAGGCAAACATAGAAAGGAAACACCCATCAAATAAAATAAATAAAAATGAAAATGGCTTGCTGTGGTCAATCATGCCTTTAATCTCAGCTCTTGGGAGGCAGAGGCAGGTGGATTTCTGAGTTTGAGGCCATCCTGATATATAGAGAGAGTTCTAGGGCAGCCAGAGCTACATAGAGAAACTCTGTCTCGAAAACCCAAAAGGAAGGAAGGAAGGAAGGAAGAAAGAAAGGAAGGAAGGAAGAAAGAAAGAAAATCAAAAGTATCAGCAAAGAATAGCAACAGGACCTGGGGCAAAGATGGGTTTAGAGAGGATCAGCGAGGAGGAAGGGGAGTCAGAACTAGTGAGGAGTAAGAAGGGGGGAAGAAAAGGGAAGACTAAGAAGACAGTGGGAGGGGAAGGCGGGGTGTGTGTGTGTGTGCAGGACAACAACCAGCAGACCCCTGGGAAGGCCTTAGCAGTAAGATGCTGCTACTGGGGAAGAAGAGAAAACTCAAGGAAGAATTTGACCAGAGGACAGCAGTGAAGGTAGTGATCAGGGCAGGAAGGGAAGACAGGAGCTAAAAATCACCGGAAAAGCAAAGCGAGGACAGCAGAAAGGAGATCCTAGGCAGGAAAGAGAACGATGTGCGAGAGCCCCGGGTCAGGAGCAATGGAGGGCAGAGGCTGCTTGGGAGGGGAGGAGCTGGGAGTGGGGATGGCAATAGAAGGGCTTGGGTGACTGTGGAGTGGAAGAGACAGAGGCAGCAAGCTGCGGGGACAACGATGAGGAAAGTGTACAGTTGCGGGGCGGGCAGAGAAAGAGCAAGAATGGGCCCAGCCTACGGGTGGGAAAGAAAGAGTAGAAGCAGAAGAGGGCGGGGCAGATGGAAGGAGGAAGGGAGTGGCCGCTTCAGGCGCTTCGGAGATAGGTGACCCTGGGCAGCTTCAACCTTGGGAGCGCCCCGGCAGGGAGGTGGCTCAGGCAGCAGAGAGCACTGGAGAGGAAGAACACCTTCCAAAATGAGCCCCCAGAAGGGCGGGCTGTGAAGCTCCTCCTCCTTAGAGGAAAGACTGGAACCCCCAAAGGCAGGAAGGCTGGCTCGGGTCACGTGCAGAGGACCACCAAGCCACGGTGAGGCGAAAGTACTGTATTTGGGTTTGCAGAGACCATCAAAACAGCAAGAAGCCTCCGGGCTCCTGTTGCTTACACGGAGATGCCTGAGTGTCTCCAGGCGATGAAGGGCAACTCTTTCTTGGAGAACTGTCCTTCTCTAAAGGAGCAGAGGAAGGAACTGGCAGAGATGGCTTCTGTGGATATCACCAGGAGCATCAACAATCCAGCCTGACCGGGAAGACACGCTGCCTGGGACCTTTCAGAGAAGATGCAACGTTCCTACCTAGGGGATCTATAGCCGTGTGGAAGGGGAGTGGCCAGTCAGGCATACCACAGCCGTGTATCAGCAGCAGTGATACATTATATCCCACCATTCCCCGGGATGAACCTCAGCTTGTGCAAAGCTCACACGGCGTTTGCAGGTTGTAGCAGCTTTCCAAGAAGAAAGCCTATGGCCCTAGGGACCCGCGCTGTTGGCTCACCACTCAATTTCCTTTTTTTTTTTTTCTTTCTATTTAAAGAGGTTAAGGCTCAGGGGTTTTTTTTTGTTTGTTTTTTTGTTTTGTTTTGTTTTGTTTTTTGTTTTTTTTAAGGGAGAAAGAGCTGGGTGGGATAGGACAGGCCTTTAATCCCAGCACTTAGGAGGCACAGCCAGGTGGACATCTGTGAGTTTGAGGTCAACCTGGTTTACACAGCAAGCTCCAGGCCAGATAAGGTTACATAGTGAGACCCTGTGTCACAAGACAAAAAAAGAAATAGAAAGGTAGAAAGAAAGAAAAAGATGTAACTGAACAGTCACTTAAATATAGGAGTTTCTGTCCTCATGTCATGGGGATTATTACCCTGGGGTCACCCATCATCACACCACATGTGGTCAGCTTCCTGGAAGATCTTTGCAGGTTACACCTTGGTGTGATTCACATAGGTATGATTTTTTTTTTTAAAGTACTGGGCAGTGGTGGCGCACGCCTTTAATCCCAGCACTTGGGAGGCAGAGGCAGGTGGATTTCTGAGTTCGAGGCCAGCCTAGTCTAAAGAGTGAGTTCCAGGACAACCAGGGCTATGCGGAGAAACCCTGTCTCGAAAAAACAAACAAAACAAAACAAAACAAAAAGATTAGTTCATTTATTTCATGTACATGTCTGTTCTATTTTCATGTGCACCAAAAAAGGGACCACAGATGCTTCTGAGCCACCATGTGGTTGCTGGGAATTGAACCTGGGTCCTCTGGAAGCGCATCCAGTGCTCTTAACTGCCAATCCACCTCTCCTGCCCCACTTTTAATGATTTATTATATGGACATTGATATTTTTTCCACATGTATGTCTGTGTGAGGGTGTTAGGTCCCCTGGAACTGAAGTTAGAGACAGTTATGAGCCAACATGTGAGTGCTGGGAATTGAACCTGGGGAGAGCAGCCAGTGCTCTTAACCCCTGAGCCATCTCCCAAGACTCCCCATGTAGGTATGATTTACACATTGCTGCTGTTTCCTCACTTGTTTGAGATGGCCTCCTTTTATAGTCCAGTCTGGTCTAGATCTTGCACTGCAACCCAGATTTAGTCTTGGACCACACACACACACACACACACACACACACACACACACACATATATCCTCCTCTTCCTCCTCCACCTCCTCTTCCTCCTTCCCCTCCTCCTCTTTCTTCTATAGCTCACTAATTCCAGTTCGTGCTGACCATATTTTCATGGGTTTGTGGTTGACTTCTCAGGGGCCTTAAAGAAAACTGTCCCTTAGCAGTCACCAGCTGTCAATAGTTCCTCAGTTAGGGGTGGGGCTCATGAACCCGGCCCGCCTCCAGGTTGGAATGTTGACTGGCTCGATCTTGTTCAGGTCTTGCAGGCAACCACAGCTGCCGTGAATCCAAGACTGTGTGGCCCCGCATATCCAGAGATATAGTATTTCACTCTGGTCCTGCCTAACCTCTGGCCTTTTCAATCTTTCTGTCTCCCCTTCCAGGATGTCCCCCGAGCCTTGGGAGAAGAGAGTTGAACCGTCTAGTGGCTGAGCTCTCCTCGGACCCCCTCTTCTCTGAACTTTAGCAGTTGTAAGTTTCTTCATGGACAGCCATCCTCTGGGCAAATGAACTTCTCGGCTGAGGTCTGGAAGCTGTTCTAGTAAATCTAAAGCTTCAACAGTTGGGTTCACGTTTGAGTGAGAACACATGTCATCTCTCTTTCTGAGTCTGGGTTACCTCACTCATTATAATGTTTTCCAGTCCCAGCCATTTATGCACACATTTCATTTTTTCCTTACAGCTGAACAAAATTCCATTGTGAGTGGGTACCACAATTTCATTGCACATTCCTCAGTTGATGGACAACTAGGCTGTTTCCACACCCTAGCTACCATGAGCAGAGTGGAGATGCACACGATGAGCCTGTGTTTCTATAGCAGGAATCAGAGTCCTTTGGATGTGTGTTCAGGAGGGGCATCGCTGGTCACATGATAGATCTGTTTCTAGGAAAAGTCATAGGAGCTGGGCAGTGGTGGCGCATGCCTTTAATCCCAGCACTTGGGAGGCAGAGGCAGGTGGATTTCTGAGTTCAAGGCCAGCCTGATCTACAAAGTGAGTTCCAGGACAGCCAGGGCTACACAGAGAAACCTTATCTCAAAAAACCAAAAAAAAAAAAAAAAAAAAAATCACACGAATTTCCATATGGCTACACCAGTCTGCACTCCCACCAGTGCTGTGTGAAGGACCCGCTTCCTTTCCAAATCTTAGCCATTCTGACTAGAATAAGATGAAACTTCAACGTCGTTTTAACTTGCTTTTTCCTGGTGGCTAAGGAAGGTTAACACTTTAAAATCTTTCTTAGCCATTTGCATTTCTTCTGAGAGCTCTGTTCAGCTCCAGGGTCTATTTTTAACAGGTTGGTTACTTTCTTGCTGTTCACTTTTCTGAGTTCTTTCTATATTCCACTCACTAATTATTTTTTTAAAGGACTTATTTATTTAGTATACAGCGTTCTCCCTGCATGTATGCCTGCAAACCAGAAGAGGGCACCAGATATTATTATGGATGGTTGTGAGCCACTACGTGGTTGCTGGGAATGGAACTCAGGACCTTTGGAAGAAGTGTCAGTGCTCTTAACCTCTGAGCCATCTCTCCAGCCCACCCCCAATTCTTTATCAGCTGGCTGATTGGCAAAGTTCTCTCTCTCTCTCTCCTCTGTAGGTGCCTTTTCAGTTGATAAATCATTTTCTTTGGAGTCCAGAGTTTGTTTTTTTTTTTAATTTCATGAAGTCCCATTTATTAATTATTGGTCCTGTTTCCTGTGCAACCAGGTCCAGTCCACAAAGTCATTACCTAAGACATACTCCCTATTCCTCTACACATAGATACTTGATTTTCCTGGCACCTTTTGGTAAAGCTTCCTGTGTTCTCTCCTCCTGTCTAAACCACTCCCTCTTCCCCTTCCTCCCTCTCTGTTCCCACACTTTCCAACCTTTCTGGAGGAGAGCTACCTGGTACTGCTTAGGTAACTCAGCTGAATTTCTCCCCACCCTTACTTCCTTATCTTTGAACAGAGAGTGCTCCTGGGACAGAAGTCCCCCCTCAGATGGGTAGTCAACCTGGCTGGATCTCAGACAGGTAAGACTGTTGATCTAGGATCCAGACCCTCTCCCCTTATCCAAAGGATGGGGTAGGGTGGGGCTAAGGATTGGAGATTTCAGGTGACTAGCCTCTACTTGGGAATCCATTAGAAGTAAAGATAACACTAGTCAAAAAATTCTGAGAGATTGTGAGCACAGTGCCAAGAAGAGGAGAAGACAAGATTTCATCTATCTATCTGTCTTAGTCAGGGTTTCTATTCCTGCACAAACATCATGACCAAGAAGAAAGTTGGGGAGGAAAGGGTTTATTGAGCTTACATTTCCATGCTTCTGTTCATCACTAAAGGAAGTCAGGACTGGAACTCAAGCAGGTCAGGAAGCAGGAGCTGATGCAGAGGCCATGGAGGGATGTTTCTTACTGGCTTGATTCTCCTGGCTTGCTCAGCCTGCTCTCTTATAGAACCCAAGAATACCAGCCCAGGGGTGGTACCACCCACAAGGGGCCCTCCCTCCTTGGTCACTAATTGAGAAAATGCCCCACAGCTGGATCTCATGGAGGCACTTCCCCAACTGAAGCTCCTTTCTCTGTGATAATTCCAGCCTGTGTCAAGTTGACGCACAAAACCAGCCAGTATACTATCTGTCTGTCTGTCTGTCTGTCTGTCTGTCTGTCTGTCTGTCTATCTATCTATCTATCTATCTATCTACAAATTACACACACACACACACACACACACACACACACACACACACACACACTGTCTTAGTCAGGGTTTCTATTCCTGCACAAAACTTCATGACCAAGAAACAAGTTGGGGAGGAATGGGTTTATTCAGCTTACACTTCCACATTACTGTTCATCACTAAAGGATGTTAGGACAGGAACTCACACAGGGCAGGGACTTGGAGGCAGGAGTGGATGCAATAGCCATGGAGGAATGCTGCTTACTGGCTTGCTTGCTTTCTTATAGAACCCAGGACTATCAGCTCAGGGATGATACCACCCACAATGGACCCTCCCACCTTGATCACTAATTGAGAAAATACCTTACAGCTGGATCTCATGGAGGTATTTTCTCAAGGGAGGCTCCTTTCTCTGTGATAACTCCGGCTTGTGTCAAGTTGACACACAAAACCAGCCAGTACATTCACATATATGTAAATACATATATCTATTTTCTAATTTATTTATTGTTTTTAAAGCAGAGTCTTGTATAATCCAGACTGGCCTTAAATTTTCTTTTTTGTTTTTGCTTGTTTGTTTTTGAGACACAGTTTCTCTGAATAGCCCCGGCTATCCTGGAACCCCTCCTGTAGACCAGGCTGGTTTTGAACTCAGAGACTCACCTGTCTGTGCCTCCTGAAGGCTGGGATTAAACGCATGCGCCACTACTGCCTTGCTGGCCGTAAATTTTCCATATAGTTGCCTTGAATTCACGATCCTCCTGCCTCAGCCTCCAGGGTCTTAGGTGTGTGCCGCCCTGCCTGGGTAAACGCTTCTTGCTATAACTCACATCACCATCCATGTTTTCAAGCACAAACTCCCTACAGCTGAGAAATACACAACTCAGAAGACATGAGTATTACTAGAAACTCATTGGTCATTGGCAACTAGTCCAGTCCCTCATCATCTCATTTGAAATTGCCCCGGGGGGGGCACTCTGGCATCTAGGGTGACTGACCCTCGGGACTGTCATCTCTCTCACTGTGCATCTCTCTGGGTCTTCGGGTGTACAGAGGTTCCTCATTACACGGCCCCATGCATTCATCTGTGTACCCTCTGATAACTGCTCCTCCTTCTCATCTATGACCAAACGTTTCTTCCTTAGGAAGGGACACGAAGCTCGGCCCTATTCCAGACCAGGCTGGAGGCAGTGATACTACCTTAGGTGGTCGTTGTCCCTACCGCTCCTGCTCGGGTAGGATCAGAATTAGCTGGTTCTCTGTACCGCAGCCAGCACAGCTGCGTTAGGCATCCACCCTACCTGCTAGTTGGCACAGGGCCAGCCTGCCCCACAAGATCCTTTGAAATTCTGACCTGAAGCTCAGAGCCAGCTATAGTATCTCGCTGAGGAACGGCCCATGACCACTGTACCAGCTAAGGAGGGAAAAAAAAGGCACAATGATACAGGGAAGAAGAAGTATCATGCCTGGGCTATGCCATAGATACCGTCTCAAAATAACAAGGGCTGCACATGTTGCCTGTCGGAATGGCACCTGCTTGGTGTGTTGTGTGTCTGGGTTCCATCTCCAGCACTGGAAAACTTTAAAAAAAAAGATTATGTGGTCAGATTTATGTGCGATAAGGTCCCTCTAGTTGACTGGTGGCCCCTGGAGAGGAATGGGTCAGGACAGGCAAACTGCAGTTGTCAAAAGTTAAGAGTAGTCAGGCTGCAGTGGTGTGCACCTTGAATTCCGGCACCTGGGAGACAGAGGCAGGCAGATCTGTGTGAGTTCAAGACCAGCCTGGTCTACAGAGTGAGTTCCAGGACAGCCAAAGCTACACAGAGAAACCCTGTCTGGAAAAACCAAAACGAAACCAAACAAACAAAGAAGTTAAGAATATGGGGACATCTTTGAGAGGAAAGGGTCACATTGTCGCAGGATGGACCTAGACATGGCTATGGTGGCCTTGGAATTTGCCTCCTGGAATGTTTTTTGGGATAGCATTGTGATTGCCAACCTCTAGGGCTGGTGGGCACCCATCGCATATGCTATTTGGGAGACTGAGGCAGGAGGCTCATGACCTCAAGACCAGTTTGGGCTGCATGGTAAGATTCTGCCTCAAAATAGCAAGCACTAGGAGTGGCAAGACCCTGGATCCTAGAAAAGGACATGAACAAAAGGAAGATTAGGAAGTCACAGGAAGAAATTGGCCTTCTTCAGGCTAGGGAGGCCTCCAAAGAAACTTTGCCCAGCCGCCATCTTAGACTTCCAGCTGCCACCACTGTGAGAAAATCAGGCCATATTGTTTGATGATGATGATGATGAGTCAGTTTTTTAAGACAGGTTTTCTCTGTGTAGCCCTAGCTGTCCTGGAACTTGTACTGCAGACCAGACTGGCCTCGAACTCACAGAGATCCTCCTGCCTCTGCTTCCTGAATACCAGGATTAAAGGCCTGCTCGACATCTCCCAGCCCAGCCCACGTTATTTAATGCAGTTTGTAGTCCTTGTTACAGCAGTCGTGGCTGGCCATACAGCCACTGTCACGGCAGCCACAGCAGAAGTAGCACACCGAATGTGTGTGAGGCAGACAAGGACGCCACAATGATCCAGACACCATTGTTTATAACTCTCACTAATCTGGAAGGCACGGACCAAGGACCTTGTTTGGTCAGCTGTGGTCTGACTAAATTACTTAGCTTCATCTTGAGGTAGTGAGTCTCAGCATTTGGGAAGGTGAGGCAGGATTGTTGTAAGATCTAATTATATAGAGAGACCCTACCTCTAAACTATCATCATCATCCTCATCATCATCATCATTCTCCTGCCTCAGCCTTCCCTGGCTCTGCTCTAGACTGGACATGTGTTTGGGAACCCAGCTCCATTTGCACCTGGTCAGAGAATATTCTGGGCTGTCCCTGGGAGGCAAAGCTATCAGGAGAGAAAGAACTCTCTCTTTCCCACAGCGCCGGTCCTACCCTTCAGCTCTCCATGATAGGCAGCCCCTCAAAAGAAAGAGAACTGTGCCTGGCATCCTGGTAAGCAATGCCCTTGACCCTGACTGGACGGCAGGAGGAGGAGACCCGCCCCAGCACCCTAGGATGCTGGCACAACATGACTTTTCTTGTGGTGATAGCTAGACTCGTGTTTACAGAGGCCAAGACACTGAGTCCATAGAGCAAGGAGGTTCACAAAGGCTGTCTTGGGAGACCTTATGGCTTGATTTTCACCCAGAAACCCACACAACACGACCTTTTCTCCTGGGAAGGGTTAATCCAGCTACGCTTCCTGAGTCTTCTGTAGGTCCCAACATACGGCTGTATGGTTCACGGTGAAGGCAAGAAAAACCCAGTATGTCTGCTTTCTCTGGAACCCTTGCTAAGCCGAGAGTTGGCACCTGGTTCCTTTGAGCAGTCTCAGACATCTTCCACTTTGGCTGTCTGAGTTGCTGGCTTATTGGTTGAGATGGCCCAGGCCAGCCTTGAACTTTCAATTCTCTTGTCTCAGCCTCTTGAGTACTGGCATCTGTCATGTGCCACCATGCCTGGCATGGATGGTGTGTGTGTGTGTGTGTGTGTGTGTCACTGAACCTGGAGCCCACTGTCTTTTGGAGACTGGCTGACCAGCAAGCCCCAGTGATACCTCCGTTTGTTATTCCCCCATGATGCTGGAATTCCAAGCACACATGAACTCAGGGTTCCATGTTTTCACAGCAAGTCCTGGGACCCACTTAGTCACACCCCCAGCCCACACTTGGTTTTCTAAAGAGAGTTTCAGAAAAAGAAAGGGTTAACAGCTCCCAGCTGAACTTGTGAAACTAGAAGACAGTGGGCAGGAGGTGCTGCTCAGGGGTGTGTTCAGGGTCCCCCTGCTGAACCCCAGAACCGCACTGGCACGAGAAGGCAGCGCCCCAGCTTACCACCGTGTTCCGCTTCCTGGAACCTGCCCTGGTCTGGGTTTTCCACACCCATCTGGCCACCCTGTGTTGACGGGCAGCTGGGACTGTCTTTTCTTAGCCATTGTCTTCAGGGCCAGCTCCTTAGTCGGTCCTTAGTCCTAAAATCCCTTTCAGCTGTTTCCCATCATTCTTGAGAGGAAGCGAAGTCGGAGTGGCCCCATGGCTGTGCCCTCTAAACTGCATGTCCCTGCCTGTGCCCCATTCCCCTGCAGCCCACCCTGTCCCCACGCCACATGATTCCCAACAGCTTTCATGAGGCTCCCACTTGTGAGTGTGGTAGATAAGTACCTGTGGGGATGCTGGCTCACAACCAAGGGCCTCCTGGCTGTCACACTGGCCTCCTGCAGCATTATGGGGCCAGGAAACTGGACAGGGGCTGCAGAATCCAAAAGGTGCCTTAGTGGCCTCTCCTCACAACAGAGGCCTCCCCTGTTCCACTAGGTAGTGTCATCTGAAACTGGACTCAGCCGCAGCAATTGGGAAGGCTCAAAAATAAGCCAGTGTGAGAGCCAGGGCACTGGCTTCAGCCCTCTCCTCTCCTCTCCTCTCCTCTCCTCTCCTCTCCTCTCCTCTCCTCTCCTCTGCTTTCTTCCCTTCCCCTCTCTTCTCCTCTTCCCTCCCTTCCCCTCCCCTCTCCTTCTCTCCCCCTCCCTCCCCTCCCCTCCCTTCCCTTCTCATGTGATGCTAGGAACCAAATGTGTCAGGCAAGTTCTCTATCACTAAGTCACATCCCCAAACTTCTTTTTTGTTACTTAGGTTGACTTCGAACTCCTGCTCCTTCTGCCTCCAGAGATTACACGCCAAGACCAGCTCTCTCCTTAACTTGACCTATAGGTCCTTGCACAGACCTCTCTCTCTCTCTGTCTCCAGTGTCCCATCCACTGAATGACAGGACATATAACTCAGGACTCACTGTTGTCTGATCCTCCAACTGTTGGGGAGAAAAAAAGTCAGAAATTAAGATTTTGGTGGGAAATTGATTTTTTTTTTAACTTGCTAATATATTGTGTTCACATTAAAAGAAAAAGTGGGACATTAAAGGAAAGAAGCCAGTGAGCCAGGCTGGGTTCTGCTTGCCAGCTTTGTACTAGACAAATCTCTGTCACCTTCAGTACTGAGGTACCTGCGACTTTGGGGCTGGGGTGGGACATCTCCTTGTACACAGGCAGTAGCTGCATGGGAACCCTGGCTGTGCAGGGACTTGCCCCGGTGACTGGAGTTAGTGATATCCCCTTGCTGAGAACCTCAGGCTGTGGGCCAATACCGTACAGGAAGGATTCTTTCTTTCGGGCAGTGGGTCTGGCTCAGAAAAGGTGCTCTGTGAACAATGGCAGGAAGTGACTGGTAGCTGTTTTCTGACTAAGTAGCTTGAGCTGTACTTGGAAAACAAGTCCATTTGCTTCAAGACTGAGACATAATAAAGTTCCCCACCGCTCGGGGTTGAGGAAAACAATTTGGGCCACATTTCTGCCTCTGGCCACAGCTGTGGAGTTCAACAGCTTGAGGAAACCATTCTAGGCCTCAGCTTGGCCAGCTGTAACCACGTTCTGGCGAGACTGGGTTTTCACTATTGAGTGTCAGAAATGCCTTAGACAGAGAAGGGGCAGTCAGAGACTCAGCAGCATTGCCCAGATAGCTTTTGTTTGACTCTTCAAACTGATAGTAACAGGGTAGCTTGACTCCCTCTGGGAGATAGGCTGGCTTTAAAGAGGAAATCCGGTCTTGAAACGAGGGACCCAGGCATATTTGACCCCTTCACCTAGGGTAGGATGTCTCTCTGGGCTGGGCAAGTTGTGAGAAGCTGCAAGAGTTCAGTCAAGCTGTGACCGGTGAGACTCCATTCAAAACAAAACAAAAAAGTTATTCATAAGGATATTGGCTAGTGGAGGGTCTTGGGCCCTAGTTTCCCTTTAGAGAGCCACTGAACCTGTCCAGAGTGTTCTCTGACCCCAGCAAGAAAGAATTCCAGGACCCTGAGGAGTCACTGTCCAGCCCTGGCATCAGGGGACAACAAGTCTTGTGCACTGACCACGTCCTGTGCTTGCAGAGGCGCCCTTGGGGACGGGACTCCAGGCTCCTGGCCCGCGAACCTCGCTTGCAGGTCATTCAACAAAGACCCCACGCTTGTCCCTAGGTTCCTGGCTGTGCGCCCCGTGTTCTTCCCGGTTCTCCCCCACCCTGCCATCTGGGCGACTTAGCAATAGGGGAAGAGCCCCCTCCCTTCTGAACCCCTGCGGCGGCTTCCTTCCCCTTCCCTGTGGCTCTGGAATTCCTGGTGGAGCCCACTCCTCCAGGCCCTGTAGAGCGATCTCCCTCCCATGCGCTGGGTGCGGCTGGGTGTGCGGAACGTGGAGCGCGGGGCTCGCGGGTCGAGCGGGGCTTGGGCCCTGCACGCTGGTGTTTCTGCATCCAACCGTGTTTATACACCGGGGCATAATTTTTTGTGCACACACGCAGCGACGCTTGGGGAACTTTCCTGAAAATCCTGGGCTGGCAGTTTAAATATAAAAAGGCTTTGTTTAATGCCAGAAGCGTTTTCCCCCTGTTCTGGGAGTCGAGCATTCACCTGCTTCCTCGCTCCTTTAAAGACCCAGGAGGCCAGGCTTGTTTTAGGGGTGAAGAGTTAGGGAGGAGACCCCGGATCCGAGCACACGGTTATTTTCCAAGTCTGTGTCACAGCCTTCTCCATCTCTGTCGCCCAAGGCTTGTGGAAGCCCCTAAACTTCCCCAGTCCCGCCTCTCTCCTGGGGCTGGTTAACTTTGGATCTTCCCTCTGCAAATATCTGGGAGTGTTAAAACGATGCCAACATCATTGTGGCTGTGGAATTCAAATTGAAATGTGGCCAGAATATGGAAGGCTGAGGAACAGTGGGCTAGAGGAAGCTGTAGGGGAGGGTGTTGTGGGCAAGACAAGGCGACCACGGAGGGCATACCCTCTCTCAGAGTTGACACTTTAAAGAGAGAGTAACATATGCCTTTAATCCCATTACTTGGGAGGCACAGACAAGTGGATCTCTGTGAGTTAGAGGCCAGTCTGGTCTACAGAGAGAGTTCCAGGACAGCCAAGACTATGCGGAGAAACTGAAAAAAACGGGGGTGGGGGGGTGGGAGGAGGAGGAGGAGGAGGAGGAGGAGGAGGAGAGAGAGAGAGGAGCGAGCTATGGAGATGCTCTAATGCAGTAGTTCTCAACCTCTGGGTCGAGACTCCACTGGAGGTCACATATCAGATAGTCTGCACATTTATTTTACAGTTCATAACTAATACAATTACAGCTATGAAATAGCATCGAAATGATTTTTATAGTGGGGGGGGGGTTACCACAACATGAGGATTGAAGCATTAGGAAGGGTGGCCTGTGGGCAAAACTGTAGGGAACTCTCTTGATGGATGATGGATATGGGAGTGTTGTCCCCCTCGCCCCCCCCCCCCCCCGTGGTACCATTCCTGGGTAGGTGGCCTCTTCATGCTGTAAAAAAGCAGACTGAGCAGGACAAGGGGAACAAGCCAATGAAGAGGGTTTTTCCAAAGTCCCTGTTCCAGTTCCTATTTCATGACGACTGGGACTGTAGGAGTAAATAGCCCTTTCCTCCCCAAGTTGCTTTTGGTTATGGTCTTATCACAACAATAGAAACTCAATAGAGGGGGGAAAAGGCGTCTTGTAGAATTGGCACAGATATTAATTATTTTGGAGAAACAAAGTAATTTGTCAGTATATGTGTTAGCTATTTTTCTTATTGCTCTGACCACAGTACCTAACGAAAGCAACCTAAGGAGGAAGAAGAACCTTGGCTCTTAGAGCCTCCATCATCAGGGCTGGGGAGGCATGGAGGCAGGAACAGGAAGTGTCTGGTCACATTGTATTCTTAGTCAGGGAGCAGAGAGAGATGAAAACTGGTGTTCAGCTCATTTTCTTCTCTGTATTCAGTTCTGGACAAAATAGTGGAACAATACTAACCACATTTGGAGTGGAGGTTTGCTCTGGACTTAATTTTTTTCTAGATATACCCTCATAGAAATGATGTACCCAAAGGTATGTTGTCATGATAATTCTAGATCCTATCAAACTGACAATGAAGATTAACCATCACAGTATGTATATGTGTGTATATAAATGTATGTATGTATACACATACATGTATGTAAAACAGTGCTTCTCAACCAATGAGTTGCCACCCTTTGGGGATTAAAGGACCCCTTTCACAGAAATTGCATATCAGATATCCTGCATATCAGATCTTTACATTACAATTCAAAAACAGCAGCAAATTTATAGTTATGAAGCACCAATAAAAATAATTTTATGGTTAGGGGCTCGCCACAAGAAGTGGAAGTGTATTAAAGGGTCAAAGCATTAGGAAGATTGAGTACCACTGCTACAGACAAAACTATGTCCAACAAACAACCCTCTTAGCCTTTGTGCATCAGTCACATCCCTGAGGTTTTATCCTGAGACAAACAATAGCCAGAGACTTAAAAACGCCTTTCAAAACTGGGTGGTGAAGTCGGGCGGTGGTGGCGCACGCCTTTAATCCCAGCACTTGGGAGGCAGAGGCAAGTGGATCTCTGAGTTCGAGGCCAGCCTGGTCTACAGAGTGAGTTCCAGGATAGCCAGGGCTACACAGAGAAACCCTGTCTTGAAAAACCGAAAAAAAAAAAAGAAGTCTTATTAAAACTGGGTGGTGGTGGTTCACACCTTTAATGCCAGTACCGAGGAGGCAGAGGCAGGCATATCTCTGTGAACTCCAGGCCAGCATGGTCTACAGAGTGAGTTCAGGACACCCGGGACTACATAGTAAGACCCTGTCTCAAACAAAACGAAACAAACATACTTGCCTTTCAAAGAAACAGAAACAGGGGAACATTTACACAGAAGACCAAAGGTTGACATTGTAACACATTTCAGATGTGCTACTATGTGTTCAAGATAAAGGAACTGGAGACCCGTTGTAACTTCTTGGTATAGCACATGTGAATCAAACCTGAGGTCCTGGCTTCAGTCTCCAGCATTTCAGAAACTGGGTGTGGTGCTGCAGGAGAGACATGGGAGTCACTATGTAGACACAGGTTGAAGTTACCATGGGGGTTGTCAGGCAGAGTGATGGACAGCTTGTGCCCTGGTAGTATACAAGCCACTGTCTGTGCAATACTGCTATTGTCTGTAGCTACTTGCCAAGACAGAGTTTTATAACTGGGCATTGGGGTCGAAGGTCTTTAATGCCAGCACTTGGGGTGCAGGGGCAGGCAGATGTCTGGGAGTTTGAGGCCAGCCTGATCTACATGGTAAGTTCCAGGACAGCCAGAGCTGTATAGTGAGACTCCATTTTAAAAAACAAAAATAAGTAAGTTAAGTAAGTAAATAAATAAATAAATAAAAAAGGAAGTCCAGTAAACTCATTGGTTCCCTCCAGGTATACTGTGGTAGGATTCTGCATTAGGACCCTAGGGGCAGGGGTAGACATTGTTTATACCCCATCTATGGAATTTTAGCACCCTACTGCTACTGGAACACCTGAGCCTTACATAGCACTTCCAGCTGGGTTTTGATAAACCACTCAGAAAAGAACAATGACTTGTTCCTACCATAACTCTCCTGGTGTTTTTTACACAGCTTTGCCCAAAGCCTCAGTATGACCATGCACCTGCCCAAGAGAAGATTTCAGAATATCTGGCTGTGGAATCCCAAAGTCAGGATTAGCTCTACAGATGTGTTTGTATAGGGACGATGCCGAGCACATTTATCTGTGGTGGCAGTGGGTAGTTTGCCTAAATAGAGATGGGGACTCCAGAATGACAACCTATCACCTCGTGTGTGTGTGTGTGTGTGTGTGTGTGTGTGTGTGTGTGTGTGTGTGTGTATGTGTGTGTGTGTGTGTGTGTGTGTGTGTGTACGCGCGTGCGTGTGTCACTGTTCCTTGGTGTGGACGGCTCTACCATGTCTGCAGAGCAAACCTACTTGATGTGTTGCCTGCCTGCTGTTCCCGACAGTGTCTGTGATTATGCCCCCTTCAACTTTCAGATACTCTGCAGGTGGCCAAGAGCTTTCCTCCTTAGTGCAAATATCTAAGTATTGGGGGTTTCCCCTTTACATTCTTAAGTGGAAATGCTTCACCCAAGCTGGAGGAGGTAAGGGTAACTCAGATATTTAACTGACAGCTGTAGTTGAGTAAGACGAAGGAAACATAGATTGTTCATATCAAAGAAAGCACTCTCCAGCAAGACATCCATGAAGGAACATGAATTTACAATGCATTATTTTCTGCATATTAAAAATTATAGGCCAGGGGCCTGGAGAGAGGCTTAGTACTTAAAAGCACTGACTACTCTTTTAGAGGATCTGGGTTTTATTTCTAGCACCTACACCATGGCTCATAACCATCTGTAACTCTAAATTCAGGGGATCCAATGCCCTCCTCTGGCCTCCATGGGTACCAGGCATGCATACCGTACATAAAACATATATCCAGGTAAAACACCCATACACCTTAAAATAGCAATAAAAAAAATTTAAGAGAACTCTCTGCTCTTCCCAAGTACCAAAGTTCAGTTTCCAGCACCCATGTCAGGAAGGTCAGAACCACCTATAATTCCGAGTCCAGGGGGGTCTGACCCCTCTTGGACAACCTCACTTAGATGCATGCCTGGTCTTCACCATATACACATAGTTAAAATAATAAAAATTAGTCTCCAATTTTTTTCTTTCTTTCTTTTTTAAAGACTTATTTATTTTATGTCTATAAGAACACTGTTACTGTCCTCAGATACACCAGAAGAGGGCATTGGATCTCATTACAGATGGTTGTGAGCCACCATGTGGTTGCTGGGAATTGAACTCAGGACCTCTGGAAGAGCAGTCAGTGCTCTTAACCACTGAGCCATCTCTCTAGCCCGAGTCTTTAATTTTTTAAGAAATATTTATGGGCATGAGTGTTTGCCTAACAGTGCGAGTTACCATGTGAGTACTGAGAACTGAAGTCAGGTTCTCTGGAAGAGCAGTAAGTTCTCTCCAGCCTTTAAAGACAAATCGTTCAAAACCATCTTAAGCCAAGTATTATGCCACATACTTGTAATACCAGAACTTGAGAGGTAGATGCAGGGGGAATCCAGAGTCCAAGCCAGCCTCAGCTATCTAGTGAGTTCAAGGCCAGCCTCTGCTACATAAGAATTTGTTTCCAAAAAAAAAACAAAACAAAAAGAAAACCCAAAACCAAAAACAACAAAACAAAACAAAATATATTTATATTTCCCAACTAAAAAATAACAACAACAAATTAATTTGGGATTGATGGAGATTTGGTGGATGGTTATCACCTCTGTTGGCACCTGGTCTGTGATTCCCAGATATCATCTCTCTCTGTCTACCTAGTTGTTTAAATGTCTATCTCAGCATCCAGCTATCTAAAATCAATAAGTCCATGCTGTGCTTCAGGCAAACTATAGAAGCTGAAATTAACTAGAGAGGAGGCATTTCCTGCTCCATAGGAGGGTCCAGCTTGATTTCAGTCCTGGCTGCTAAGACACCAAGGCTAACACTTGAAATCCCAGTTTATGGGAGGCTGAGGCAGGAGGATCACTAAGAGACTTGGAGCCAGCCTGAGCTATTTAGTAATGTGCTCTCAAAAAAACAAAACAAGGGCTCGGGTGAAGCTTATGTTGGCAGAGTGCGTAAAACTGGGCCTGGTGGCACACGTCTCTCATCTCAGCACTTGGGACGTGAAAGGCCGGAGTATCATTAGTTCAAAATTATCCTTGGTTCCATAGTGAGCTGCATAGAGAGTCTGGAGCCAGCCTGGGAATGTCTGAGACCATATCCCAAATAAAACAAAAACAAAAAAAAATATCCGACTCTTACCCTTAAGTGTTGTGCAACCTGGGACCAGGAACCCTACATCTTCTCTGGCCTGCTTCCCTGATGGGGAAGGAGAGCCTCCCTCATTGTGGGTAGCAACTTGGACCTGGGAGAGTTCTCTGTTAGGCATTAGGTGGGCTGTCCGGTAGAGCACTTGGAGAAAGGACACAGATAAAGGGAGCTCCTTCTCCCAAGCAGCTGAGCTGCACTAGGGTGAACTAACCTGCAGTTGGATGCAGATCTATCTGTTCCCGGCCTCACTTACTCTGTCCTGCCTTTCCTCTGCCCAGTTCTGGGCTTCTGTGGCCAGAGGGTGAGGAGAGGTTGTTTTGCATTGTGATGACTTTGTGGTGGCAGACTGGCACCCAATAGGAGACCAACTGTCTATGGGCAGCTGTGGGGAGCCTGGGCTAGCTATGAGAGTCCCAGTAAAACCCCCTGCAGGCAGGTCATATTCAGGAGGTTGTTGGGGGGTGGGGAAGCACAAGGGGTGTCCTTCCTTGGGGAGCACTCTTGCCTCCCTGGCATTAGGATGGAAACCTGGATGTCTCAGAGGCTGAGACCCAGCTGGGAATGTACAAACCGTAGGAGGCCTGGGGCCCGATCCCATTTAAAGACACCACAGGAATGCTTAAACTCATTGTATATATATTGTGTGTGTGTGTGTATGTATGTATATATATATATATTAAATACTATTTATTTTATGTGTATGAGTACACTGTTGTTGTCTTCAATATTTTTGGAAAGAGAGGCAAATGAGCCCAACCACTCTGTGAACTCCTAGATCTTCTCAGTCTCTTTCTGGTGTCTTTCTGGCTCCTGGACTCGGAAATCCTGCCGAATTTCTAGTATCACAAGGGAAGGTTGGGATGCACCGTGTGTCAGGCCTAGTGTATCTGTTAACTCACCCCTACTCAAGATCCATCTGACCAGGGACTTCTCCATCTGGCCCAGCTTTCTCACTAGTATCTGGCCCAGTGGCCATCAGAGCCCAGACCTGAGGAAGAACCAAATAAGCACTGACTGAGCAGATGAGGCAAGCCCTTGCATTTACAGACAAATTGAGATAACTTGTACATCCATGTTGTAGTAGAAGGAAGCTTTTCTTTAGGATACAAGGTATAGAGAGATTCCATGGAGATTTCAGACCATCAACATGTGTGCTCGATCCCCTCACCAGCTGAGCACACAAGATGCCCCAGACACACATGGTACTAAGAACTTAACCGCTAGCTCACTTAACCTCAGTAGTCCTACAAGGTGGGCATGGATGGAGTCTTCCCCTTGCAGATAAGGAAATTGAGGTACACGACATGACTTGTTGGGAGACAGGACTGACAGCTCACAGGAGAGGCATTCCAGCAGCCCCAGGGTGCCCCTGGCCCTCCTGCAGGGCAGACTTTCTTTTGTTACCTGGTGTTGGGCCTGAAAAACAGTTTTATCCTTGTATCACTTTTCTCCAGACTGGCTTCCCTGTTTTTTTCTAGTCCGTTCTGGATCCATCTAGTAGGAGGATCCTTCTTGGTCTAAAGCCCAGAATAACTGTGGGTCTGGTAAGGGGGCACCTGGTCTCTGATCCTTCATTTTCTGTCCCTGACATCTTGGCTCCCAGGGGCAGGAAGATTTGGAGTGCAGGCAAAAACTTCCAGAATCCTCCCCTCTTCCTGGGGGTTGGGGGGGGGGGCTTTAGCTTTGGGCGGGGCTCCAGAACCTCTCCCAGTGGGTGCCAGAGGCCAGAGCTGCTTTTGTGGGCCCCAGGAGGCTGGCCAGGCGCTGGGGCTGCAAACAGCCCCTGCCCAGGCCTGGGAGATGACTTTTTTTTTTCCTTGTGTGTTGCAGCTGGGACCGTTTATAATAGAAGAGAGAGAGAGAGAGAGAGAGAGAGAGAGAGAGAGAGAGAGAGAGAGAGAGAGAGAGAGAGTGAGAATGACCAGGCCAGCCGGCTGGAAAATAAAGAGACTTAAAAAGAAAAGGGCCAGGCCTGTTCTTCTCCTGTGGAGGCTTTGGTTAAGCAGAAAGTTTTAGCTTCTTTCTGAAAGGCATTTGGGCTTTTGAAGTCCCCTGCGGGAGCTCCCTCCAGCCCCTGGGAAGCCAGGCCCTGGCATGTCCCAATGTGCATGACCAGGATGGGGCCAGGCCACTCAGAGAAGGCAGCGGCAGGCCCTGGGAAATGTGCACCGGGCCTGTCCACTGGGGCCTGGGCCCCGCCCCTCTGCTCCCATCCCTGTGGGGCCCAAGCCCCATAACCTCTCTTCAGTGGCCTTTTGCCTGAATTCCCTCTACTCCCTCAGGCTCTGAACTCTGGCCTAGTGCCTTTTGGGCCAGAAGGTGGGTTTGGAATGGTTTCATCATTCAGAAAGCTGGAAGGATTTTGCAAATGGGGAGACTGAGGCAGATAAAGGCCACCCTGCGGAATCTAAACCAACCAGATTGTGCTGGAACAGGCAGGGTTTGCTGAACTCTTGCAATAGGAAGGACAGCCCCTCCCCTGTGAATCCAGGGAACTGACAGATAAAAACAGGTGACTCTTCCCAAGGCTCCTCCCAGGGGAGTTCTGCTGCCCTCTTCTTCCCTCCAGCCCAGTCCTGGCAAGTGAGCTTGCTTCTGTGTGGGTCTATCTGCAGTACTGTCTCAGCTACACCGACTACTGAGGTTGAGAGCCACTCAGACACTGTGACAGTAACTCAGGTCATTCATCATCCGCTGTGCAGAGGGCTACATGCCAGACACGCTCCGCCCCACAGGATCTATCACCATGAGGTGCTCCCCAACCTGTTCTCCACAGTCACCCTGTACTGTTGGTGTGATTCTCCAAAGCTCATACTTGAGGGGTGTGGCTGGCACACGATAACCCCCCCCAACTTCTAAGTCACACCTTCCCGGCTCTTTCTGCAATATGGACCACTATGTTTCACGGCAGCTACTCTGTCCTCCCAGCTTCTTCAGTTCCTAGCACTCACTGGATAGAATAGGGCAATGTGCTCAGATGGGAGTATGTCCCAAAACCTAGGGGTCTGCCTCCAAGAGCTTTTGGTCTAGTTGGATAGGAAAAGCTTTCTAGCTTTTAGTTTCTGATCCTGCCAGAAAACCATCAGAAAGTCATGACAAGAATGGAACAAAAAGTGACATATTTGTTCAACTTCTCTGTCTGTCCCTTGGGTTGATGGTTCTTATTTTAATGACATCACTATATTCTGAGCACCTGCAAGGCGCGTGGATGTAATGAGGAACCCCGACGGACCCATTCTTTTTCTTCATATCTGGGGTATCTTGTGTGCTCAGCTGGTGAGGGAATGGATCATACATGTCGATGATCTGAAATCTCCATGGTATCTTTCTATACCTTGTATACTAAAGAAAAGCTTCCTTCTAATATGATATGGATGGACAAGGGAAGGGACGGACATGCTTGTACACTGGGGAAACCCAACCAACCAACCAACCATCTTCCCCTAAGTGATATAAGCTAGCATGGTCTTTCTTAGTAGCTTCATACAGTCGTGGTCACTGGAGATAGAGGAGGGTTTGCTATTATTCTGCCACCTCTGTAGCAGGTGACATCGAAGGAAGGGTCAGATCAGACCTAGCGTACACACAGATCATTACCATGTGACCTGCCAGTGGACGAACAGGACAACTCCAAGGACAAAGCCAGTCTTCAAACAACGTTGTCAACCCAGTGAAGTGGAGGCTTTATCTTTTCACGGCAGTCTACCATGGGCATCAGACAGCCAGAATTACTGCTCACGATCGGACCCAGGACCACTTAGGGGCCGAGCTCTGAGGGTGTGTGTTTGTGCCTTTGCTTGTGGTACTTGTACAAGTTATCCCAGCCTCATCTGATCGTATGGGGGGAGCTTTGTTTGTCAGCAGCACCTTGAAGGCTTTAAATGTGAGTTTACATTTATGAGACTCTACTTCAAGGAGAGCCTAATTCTAAATCTATCACGTCTTTTGTTATCAAATTTGCTAATAGCTTGTTTGATGGTTGATTAAGGCTAATGGACTTGTGATCAGTCCTAGAACACTGTGACACGAAACTTGGAGGTTGCATACTGGGGATATTTTATCCAACTGTTCCTACCTAAAGTTTTTTTAAATTGGACACCACATTCATTATACTGGATTTCTTTATTTTTTTTTCTTTTTAAGACAGGGTCTTACTTAGGTTGCCCTGGCTAGCCTGGAATTTGTTATGTAGACCAGGCTGGCCTCTGCCTCCTGAATGCTGGGGTTAAGGTTATTTATCACCTTTCTCAACTCTTTATACTGTATTTTTTTTTAAATTTAAAAATTGAAAATAAGAAATATCAAAATCTATAAAGCCAACCACAGACACTGTACAATAGATATTTTGAGAGAATAAAGCCGGAAGTGAGTCTGACTCAAAGGCTTGAGTGCTGTGTACCGGGTGGCTGGTGGGGGTCTGGTGGAGGTTTCAGGCTGGGCCAGTAGTTGCAAGCTTTCTGAGGGTGTGAGTCCACTGGGACCCTCCCGCCAAGTTGGTATCCTCGCTGCTGTGTGGGTGTTCGCTGCAAAGACTGCTGATGCTTGAAGAACTAAATAATTATAATAATGATGATAAAATAGAAATGGCTTTCCCAGCTGAGCAGAAACTGGAGAAGACAAGGAGGTTCTCACACCCGACTTATTGTTTTTGGCACCAGGCTCCTACAGCCCTGGGGAGGCAGATGTCTGGGCCTGCTGCTGGCCTCTTTGAGTTGTGGTCAGGGGGACAATGGAGATCTCTGGGGAACTTCAGAAGCATCTGCAGGGGTTTTCCTCCCCCCAGATGTCAGGCTGAGAACTAGAAGCAGAGAAAGGAACATTCTTCCATCTTGTGCTTCACTCTTCAGAGTCCTCCTAAGCCTAAGTGCCAAGTCCCTGGAAGGAACAGTGTACAGACTCCAGTGTTGTACACTGGAGAAAAGACAGGGAACGCAGGACGGGGAGCTCCTAGTTAACGGTGGTTTACCAGGCTGAGAGATCTAGGCAGGGGGTCTGCTCATGGTTCCCTATGTGTGTCTAGAGGATCCAGGGAAAGTGTATTCCACAGAGGATGACTGATCAACGGAAGTCCATGGAGCTGAAGTTGAGCTGTGTATATATAGCCTGTGGTAGAACACTGCTTCATGTGCTCAAGGTCCTTAGTCCCATCTTTACCACTTAATGTGCACACACACACACACACACACACACACACACACACACACACACACAAAACCCTCCTGATATACCTGGAGCAGCTGGGAAACTTCTAGAAGTCAGGTGCAAGACTGTCTTGGAGGTGATGGGTGGCATCAGGGAAGGAAGAGCCTTCAGGGACAAGGAAGGAATTTGTGTTTATATGGCTGGCATTTTCTTCTATGGTGAAAGGAAAGAGGACGGAAGCAAAGGCTGGGGAACAGCTCCATGGCCTCACCATGCTCCAGACAAGCAGCACTCAGTGGATGGCACACTAGGTTGCCATTTTGTAGATGAGAAATGGAGAGAAGAAAGCTTGTTGTTGCTTGAGGTTCTCCAGTGAGACAGTGAGGGAAGCTGGACTGCGGAGTTGATTGAATTGCTTCTCAAGCCTGACTACAATTGCCTTCTTTGGTCCTTTGACTGAGCTATGTAACTTCCCCTTAAAACTGTCCAGCACCTTCTCCCCCGGGGACCTGGGTATATACTATATGCTATTCTTCCTTGCTTTCTTCCTTCAGACTCTTGGCCAGACCATCTCTGGGACCCTTGCTTTTTGGCATCGCTTACACTGTATATTTTTTTCTCATGATTGTTCAAAAATAGAATTAAATCATTATGGTGACTTATTAAAAGTTAGCCTCCCCTGTTTATTCTCCTAGGGAGCCAGGACCAACAAATCCCAAGGCTGTACTTTGCATTCATTGTTCTGGCACACAGTAGGCACACAATCAAGTTCATTTAGAGTCAAGAAGCCGACAAGGAAATGAACTTGTAATCATTACTCCTTCAAATGGAGATTTTCCTAGTAAGGCAGAGAGAGAAACACTAATTTCAGATGGCATATATTCAAATGACTTGTTATTTAAATTGA
Organism: Tokudaia tokunoshimensis; assembly: GCA_036184795.1. NCBI lineage: Eukaryota > Metazoa > Chordata > Mammalia > Rodentia > Muridae > Tokudaia > Tokudaia tokunoshimensis. The sequence goes on along the minus strand of BTHU01000020.1, from coordinate 14,961,130 downwards.
CTGTGTTTGTGGTCTGTTTGTATTTGGATGTGAATGAGGAGAAGGAGGTCACCCTAGTCATTTACACCAAATCATCATTCTGTCTTCTGAGTCAGTCTCACTGTGTAGCTCAGGCTAGCCTCCCACTCCTGATTCTCTTGCCTGTGCTTCCAAGTACTGGGACGACAGACATGGGTTCCTTTGCCCGCACAGACACATCTCTTGAAACATATTAGGAATTCTGTGAGTTTAGAAGTCACAAATCTCAAAACCCACCATTTACCGTTCTGTTCTCTGGTCCTGTGTGATTTCTGTTGTCCCCCAGACACTCTGCAGACGGCTCTACAAGATACCTGCCTGTTTTTGGAAGAAGGGGCAGCTTTTTCTGAGGTGCCTATAGTTATATCCCTAAGGAGCACCCAACCTAAAGACAGTGCCTAGGGCAGAAGCCTTTCCTGACTTCAAGCAAGGACAGACTTGGAAGGAAGAGCCCATTACGATTCCTTCTGTGTCCTCTGCAGTGGTTTCACCAGCCATTCCTCTGAAGAGCCCTGCCTTACTAGGAGGGGCCCAGATCTTTGCCTAAGGATGCAGGCAGGAGGTCAAACACCATCAGCATTGGTCCAAAGTCATCAGGCTGGTGAGAAGCAAGGCCCCAGTTACTAGGTATTCAGTGAGATCCCAGGGATGGGAGCTCAGCAGGGGTGGAGACAGTTAAAGGGGACACTACTGGCTTTTTTGTAGCTTTGCAATTTTCCTTAAAACAACTTCCCCCCCTGGAAGGAGTTAAACATGAAACAAGCTTCAGAGGACTCCAGCAGCAGCTGTGGGACCAGGTCGAGGTCCCTCCATACCCTGACTGCGGCTAAGCTGGGAGACCGCAGCCGCGCGCCAATGGGGGGCAGAGATGAGCGTCGAGAGGAAAACGTGTGTGGCTGTGGAGCGCAGGAAGGGTCCAGAGAACTTTGTGATCTGCTCTACGACCCTTCTTCTTGAAGATTAGTTCCAAACGGTCCAACGCCGCCCCCTCCTCCATCCTGTTTCTGTCACCTCCGACCTCGGAGCTTCCCGCAGTTCCCTGAGGGTGGGAAAAGGGCAGCGACAAGGGTCTCCTAATCACCCCTCCTTCAGTCCTACACGCCCCCCTTCCCTACCACGCTCTTTTGTCTGGCCCTCTCCCTCAAGGCTTTAGGCTAGGCGCAGTCCGCAGTCTCAGTACCCTAGAGAGCCAGGGCGCACAAGTTGGGGGCTGGTCCCTTCCCCCTCCACCTAGGAGAGGGAGCCCTCGGCGGGGGCACCCCGAGCCGAGGCCAATCGCCCCCTCCCCCAGCGTGTGCCATCTGCCGCCTGTCAGCCTCTCTCCATGGGCCTCGATCCCAGGCGCCGGCGGGGGTTGGGGAGCGACGGGATCGGCCCCTCCTTCTTGGCGCCTTCCCAGGCGCTTCTCGGCCTCTGCCCTGGCCCTTGGCACCCCTTCTCTGTCTAACGCTGGACATCCCTGGGCTATGGGCGGCGGCTTTCAGTCCCTGCGGGAAGCCTGGGATGGTGTGCACTCCGAGGCACGAGCTGAGGAGGAAGGGAGGAAGATGGTCAGGGATGGCAGCCCTAACCCCGAAGTAGGAGTGGCCCCCCAGGGCCCAGGACCAAGACAGGAGGATGTCTCTGGTTAGACTCTATCCCCTCCGGGGAGCCTAGCTCTCTGTCTCCTGCAGCTGGAGCGTTTGCCTTGGCGACGCAGAGCGCGGTCACCCGACTCAGCCTTGGAGATGGCCCTAGGTGCGCGCACACGGGCCCCTTTGCTTCAGGCCTTTCTCTGCAGCCTCCGGCCTGTGCTCCCAAGCCGCAGGGTTGCGGGGGTGGCATCTACCTCGGCAATCAGCCCAGCACGAGCTTGGCGAAAAAGGCCCCGCAGGACCCCGAAGCAAACTGAGGGGGGCGCGGGCCCGGCGGGCGCTCAGGCCCAGGAACCGCGGGGCGCGGGCACCCTGCTTGGGGCGGGCGCCGCGCTGGGCTGGGCCGGGCTCTGCTCTCCGCGGGCAGCGGGGTTGCTTTTTTTTTTTTTCCTTTTCCGTGAAAGGTTGCCCTGGGTAACTCGTCTCCGAGGGGACACAGCCCTCCCCTCTCTCCAAGTGGCAACTTATCGATCGGCGAGATTGATAACCCCCAGCGCCGCGCCGCTCACCCGCTTTGCTCTCCCTGCTGCCGGGCGAGCCGACCTAAGGTGGCGCCACTTGCTGGGAGGGGGCAGTGTCGGGACCCCTCCCCAGCTGTGACCTGGCCTTTGCGGCTGGTGGGAGAAGCCTCAAAGGGCAGTTTATGGGAACCGCCTCGGGATGACTGATCCCAGGGCCTGATGCGAGATCGTAGCCACGACTGTAAGGGCTGCCGGGATGCAAGGCGCCCCCTGGTGGCTGGGGCAAAACTTTGCGGAAAGTAGGAGCTGATTTCTTTTCCCTAGGTGGAGGGAAGGGGTGAAATAAATATACAAGGTGCGCCGCGTATATGTTTGGCTAGTTTGAACTAGGCGCGAGAGTTATACAGATGTAGGCGTAGGTTAGCTCAGTAGTGGAAGGTTCTCTTTGGTGTGGGACAGAGATAGTTTTGGAATACCGAACCAGCGAGAAAAGCCACGTCTTGGGGTAATTCTTGTGCATGGATAAGTCTCGGGGGCCGCGATGCTAAGGCATTTCACCTTGGTTTGCTCCCCCATTTTCTCACATTTTCAGTTTGTGATACTAAAGGCATCCGGGCAAGCCCGTCATCCCGCGTGGGCCTGTTATCTGCTCTCTCCTCCTGCCCAGTGCCGTCAGAGCCCAAGCCCGGGCCCCGCGTGCCGGTGCGGTGCCCGCGCCGTGCCTGCCGCCACCGCCGCGGTCCGGGTTTTGCGGGCGGCCGGAGCTGTATTTCCAGCGCTGTCCATCGCTCGGTGCTGTTGGCCCTCTCTCCGTCTGATCCGAGCCGGAGCAGTGCGGGGCGCCCCACGGGATCAGAGCGCTCCCCCGCCGGGACTCCGCTCCTCACATCCTCCTGCTGGGACCCGGCTACATTTCCAGCCAAGCCTGGCTTTATTATGTGTCTCTGCAGTGCAGCCCCAGCAGCCGGATCGGGAGGAGGAGAGCCAGCGACCACAAAGAAGACAGGAGCGCGAGGGAGGCTGGCGGGCGGGCCGGCGCCGGCTGGAGCGCGGAGGAGCCGGGGCGCAGCCGCCGCCGCCGCTGCCCGGGAGGACGGGAGCCCGGCCGCCGCCGCCTGCTCTTCCCCCTCCTCCGCCACCGCGGCCGCCACCTCCCCCCTCTCCCAGCCCCTGGTCCATGGAGGCAGCTAGCGGGGCCGGCGACTTGGCACCGGCCTGGGGATCGACTGCGCGTCGCGCGCTGAGCACCGCAGCCCGAGGGCAGGCAGCGGCGGCCCGGCACACCGGCTGAGCAATGCCCGTGCCACGGGCGCCCCTGCCCGCCTCCGCCTGAGCGCCCCCGCGCTCCCCTTACTCCTCCAGGGAGCCCGCATCAGATCAAGCCGAGAGCCAGAGAAGGGGGCGTGAGCCGGGGACCCCCAGCCGCGGCTTACAAGCCACTGCGGCCGTTTCGAGCCCCCCTCTAAGTAGGCTGAGTTGAGGGACACCCCCCCCAATCCATCATAATTTCCAAACCAGGCATTTGGGCATTTTTGAGCCATTAATATTTATTATTATTATTTTTGTGTGTGTGTGTGTGTGCGGCAGGGGATAATTTGAAGGCTTTTTTTTTTCCGGGGGGTACTAAGCTACTGCGCTCCGGACCGCCTCCGGTCTCCTCGCCCCCTGAGACCCTACCGGCTCCAGCCCGTTCCCCCTCCTCAGATGGGTTCATTGTGAGCTCCGCACCGGGCTGTGTGGCCGGACGCCTGCAAACTTTGCACAAAAATCCGGCAAGGGGCGGAGGAGAAGGAGGAGGAGGGTGAGGGTGGCTGTGGTGTGGGGGAGAGAGGGAGGGGGCCGCAGGGGCAGGGGGCCGGCGGGGGGTGGGGAGGAGGAGGGGGGCGGCTTTTTTTTTTTTTTTTTTTTGCATAACTCGGCTCGGCCGAGTGGCCTCCGGACTCCCCGCGCCGCTGGGACCGCCGCTGGGACCCGGAGCCCCCGGCTGCCGCATTGCAACAGGCAGGGCCCCGGCGCGCCCCCCGGGCCTCCCCCCGTCCCCCAGCGGCCTGGGCCGGCCAGGGCTGCCCCCCACAGGGAGGCTGCCCGGGACCTGCGGTCCGTTCCTTACGGCCGCCGACCCGGCTGCAAAAAACAAAGTTTCCGAGAGGCAGGCGGAGGAGAAGGGGGAGAAGGGCTGCCCGGAGCGGCGGGGGGCGGTGCGGGGAGCCGGCCGCGGACGGCGACGGAGCGCCCGGAGCCCCGGACATGTCCAGGCGGAAGCAGGCGAAGCCGCGATCGGTGAAAGGTGAGCGAGCGAGGCCCGGCGGAGGCGCGAGCAAGCGAGGAGGGAGGGAGCGAGCGAGGGAGGAGGGACCGGCGGGCGGGCGGGCGGCCGGGGACCGCGCGAGCGAGCGAGCGAGCGCCGAGAGGAGGAGGCGGAGGGAGGCGGAGGCGGAGGCGGAGGCGGAGGCCGCGAGCAGGAGGCGCCGGCGGCGGGGGCAGGACGCACACCCTGCCCGCTGACCCGATCCGGGGCCGGAGCCGGCGCTCGCCGGGACCCGGGCCGGGGGGCACAGTAGAGGGGTCCTCGCAGCTTGTAGCGCGCCGGCCCCCGGCCCGCGTGGCCAATCAAGGGGTGCGGGCCGACTTGGCGGGGATTGCGAATCTCGGCGGCAGCATGAGGAAGAGGCGGCGAGGACCGATGCCCCGGAGGCTGGCAGCCCCGAGGCGCCTTGGTTGGCTCCGGGCCTCGCTCGCGTTCACCGGTGCCCTCCTGGTCACTCGGGGGACGCGGAGAGAGAGCAAGCCGGGCGCCCCCTCCCCGCCCCGGGCCCAGGCCGAGCTCCCGGCCCGGGCCCCCGCACTTCCTGCCGGCTCCTCCGAGGCCAGCTGGGCAGGGAGCCTCGCCAGGAGTTCATTGTCTGTGCCGCGCCGGCGGGATGCTGGTCCCCAGGGGAGCGCAGCGACTGCCGTGAGCGCCCCTCGGAGCGGGGCGTCCGATACCACCCCGGGCAGCCGCGCCGCGGGCACCCAGGCTGTCTTCCGTACTGACTCCCCAGGGTGCGCACGTTTGTGAGGAGCTATAGATAGCCAAGTACACACATTTCTCCCCCCCCCCGCCGCTTTCTAATTCCTCCGAGAGCCCCAGGTTTGAAGGGACCCCAGGAGAGCGGATGCCTCAGGGAGAAGCTGCGCGAGGGCCTCCAGCTCCTTCCTGTCCCCTTTTCCCTCCCCAGCTAGCTTCTGCAAGCACGGCCTGCTGCTTTGTACCCAGTGCAGCCCCTGCTTGGTGAGTTGAAAGATAGATTAGATGATACAGGAGCAGGACGAGAGTAGCCGTGGAGCTTGAAGTCCTGAGGCCCTTGTCCTGGCCGACTCTCCTGATAACCTCTGGCCACAGCCCAGCTCTGCTCTGAAAAGTTCATTTCCTGGAGGCCTGCGCGGGAAGGCGTTGGGGCCGGCTCCCTTCCTGCCAGTCCTGCTCCTGGTTGGAATAGCTGGTGCTGAAAATGCACCACGTGGGTTTCCAGACACTTGGCTTCTCCTTCCTTCTAAAGCCCCAGGAGAGTCAGGGGCACCTGGCCCCACCGAGACCCTCCCTGTGGTCTTAACTCTCAGCTCCTTTCTTTCACTGAGAGAAGTTGCGGCCGCTGAGCGCCCCAGCCAGTTTCCCACTCTAGAGCAGTCTGACTTGTTCTACAGAGCTGGAGGTTCCAGAGGGTTCTGATTGTGGGACAAAGAGGCCAGAAGAGAAGACTCTCAGAAGACGACAGGGAAGAGGAGAACGGAAAGAAGAGCTTTGCAGATTGAAATAATAGTTTATTTCTTTCCTTGGCTAACTATCCAGTTCTTGGAGAGGCACTTTGAGTCATCCAGAAGAAAAGTAGAATTGGAATTATCGGTGGGGAAAGCAGTTTTGAGGCAGCTGATTTTGAGTTAAGCCTAGTTGATTTTGAGATAAGCCTATGTATAAAAGCAGATTGTGTGTGTGTGATGCTTGTTCACCTTTAACCCAGCTTCTGTCTCCAAACCTCTTATTTTAGAAGGCAAGCCACTGAAAGCAAAGGTAGGGGAGATCACAGCAAACAGATGGGTGGGTGTTTCAAAACTGCCTGAACCGAATTTTAAAAACACTCCATGGATCACAGAGAAAGACTAGAATTGAGTTTCAGCCTTTCATGAAATGAGCCTTGAAATGATTTTTAACGAGCGCCCGTCCCTAAATATATGTATTTGTATGTAGCGGGCAACTCAAGCAGTGATAGCCAAGTGGCAGGCAGACCAGCAGAGGTGTTGTGAGAAGTTCTGGAACATCAGCCACACATTACTTTTCCATCCTTGGGGTCTGAAGGACCCTTGCCTCCCTCCTGACTCTCCCCAGGGTTCTTCTCCAAAAGCTTCTCCAGTCCTTTTCTCTCAGCGCACGCTTTTTCGTTTTAGTGCCTTTACTGAGGTGAATAAGGTGGAGATGTGAATGACCACATATCAAGAGCATATCAGGATCAGAATTAAGAGAGAAGATAATTTGAATTGATAAGAATTACAATAGGTGAAAGATTTATTGATTCTTAAGAACTGCCCCCTTTCTCTCTATTCCGAAGTCAGAGCTTAAGTGTAGACTGTTCCATCCACACCAAGGGTTTGAAAGGACAAGGTCTGCACCTTTTAAAGATGCTTCTTAAGGAACAGCAGTTGCCTTTAACATTGTGTTTATTCCACTCTAACTCTACTGTTGTGTGTCAGAGCTGATGGAGAGGCATTGTGGACTTCCCCCCAGCCTGGAGTATTCTGCTGTGAAAGTCGCTTGACCGTAATTTGTAATTGATCTCGGAAATATGAAAGCCCATAGCAGGAAGGAAAGACAGAAATGTAACAATTTTGAATGAATGCTCAGAAAGTGTGATTTGAAAGCTAGGGTACTGTAGCTTTGAAAATCAAACAGGCCCCAGGGGTCACTTCCCACTCTGGACATAATCTCCCTCTGGAGTGGGGTCACTTGTCCCCTCAGGATGTTTGTCCTTCTTTGGAAAGCTCAGCTCTATAGGGAGGACGCCCAGCAAATAGGCAGTGGGGTGGGGGTTCTGAGGCAGGAGGGCAGGGAGTGAGCGGCCTGTTTTTCAAAAGCCCGTGATTTTGTTTAAAAGGAAGAAAAAAAACGTTCCAAACCACCCAAATTCATAAATGTTACAGAAGTCACGTTTTCTGACCGATTTCCCTTTTCCTTTTTGTATGGCTGTCCTGGTGGTGTGGCAGTTGCAACAATTTGTTTCCTTTGATGGTTTTGGCCTCATTCCCTAGGCTGTTGTCATCTTGCTCACTGATGCCGTTTTGGCTGAGGATACTAGGGGGTTTGGTAACGATTACCAGCAGGTCTCTCTGTTTTTCGACATTGAGGAGATCTGTGAAGCCTCTTCACTCCTGTAGAAAATGAATATCCCACTCCCCAGCCTCAGTTAAAAACTTTTCAGTAATTTGTACTATGGCTGATTTTCTCTATGTTAGCACTGTGTGTTAGCTAATTACAGTTCTTAGTATTAATTAGCACTTAGGTTGGGTCCATGCACCCTACCCCTACCATCCAAAATGACCACTTGTGACTTTTGTACTGTCGTTCATTTCTTTGTCTTCCCTCGACAGCTTGAGCACCTCAAAAGTCCATCTTATAAATTTGGTGGTCTAGGGAGCAGTGTGGTTCACCATTGTGCCTGTTTCCATGGAAATAATTGAGGTGTAATAAGTAGAGGCATTCTGAGGTTACAGGTTTCTTGATTGAGCAGAGACCACACGCAAGTGTAAATGGTTGAGATTTGTTTGGCTAAATGTACATGGTCTTGCAGGAAGGGCAAGGCAAATCCTTTGTAGATTCCTTAGATTTCTCTAGGTTCAGGTAGATGACATTCGAATCCTAATATTTAATTCCTTCCACACCAATTAAATAACTGATCCCCAGCCTTAGAAAGACCTGTTTCAGTTTAGGAAAGATCCTTTATGTCTAGTAATTGCTGTTTAGATTCTTACACCTGTTTCCTTGCAAAAACTTAATAAGCAATAAAATAAGATAACTATGTGCCTCTGGCAGGAGAATCTTGCTAAATGTTTAACTGTGAGGTGTCTAGTGTGTATTCGCTAGGAAAGGTGCAAAATGCCGGTGACTTCCCAGTCCTAAAGCGATTCAGTAGAACCAGCCAGCCCTGGCAGGGCTGTGGCGTGTTAACAGAGGAGGAGGAGGACCACGGGAAGAGGAAACTGGAGCACATCATCTTTAGAGTGCAGCCTTCCTAGCTGGAGACAGAGAGGCTGGAGATCTGGTTCAGTCAAATAGAAAGTTGCAACAATTGCTATATCGGTAGCCAGCTCTTAAGCTGGTGGCTGTGGAATTCTTCCCCTGATGTTGGATTTAATAGTCTGGCAATTAGATGCATTGATTTCTCTTAACTGTTCATTTGGATGTGTAAACGAAAGGAGCCCACCACTGAGGCTGCTGTGCAGGCTTGCCGCCTGGCTCTGAGAAACCGTTGCTTTAGGTGGTGGTGGTGGAGAATAAATCCTCAAGGTAGCCATAGGATGGCTTCTCCTTTTAAAATTTCTGTCATCTTGCAACCAAATGAAGAGCACCTGTTGTTGTTTCAATATTCAATAGATAGACCAAAGGTGTCCACTTTTTTTTTTTTTTTGGTCTGAAAGGTAAAGCACCCTTGTCTGCCAGAGATGCTTCTGGGATAATGTCTGTCTCTGAGTTATCAGGCGCAAGTGCATACTTTTGCTACATTGTCTATTAGGCGTCAGAGGGGCCAGTCACACCACCTTGAACCCTTCCGGTCTAGAGGACCTGTTTCCCTCCCCTCCCTCTACCATAATTGTCTAAGCCCTGTGTCGGTGTGCACCCTTTAAGGGTCAAGAGCACTCTCGTGTGCTCTCTGATGGGCTGGTGGCTAGGTGGGTTAGTTTGGAAAGGGAGTAGATAATAAGGTCTCATGAACATTAGCCCTGATCACTTGATGCTTTTGGATCTGCAACTTTGTGTGTCACCAACTGCAGATGCACAGGCATTCAAACTGTCTTGAGGTCATGGAAATGGAGCTGAAGGTGGATAGGTTTCTTTATGGCTTGGTCCTTTTGCCAAGGTGTTGCTGTTAGAATTCCTTCAGATGTGTGCGTCTAGTGTACTATGGAGACTTACTTGGGTGCCCTATTACTATGGGTAGCTGGGAAAATTCTAATATGTTGTTTGCTGGCAAATTTGACAATTTCTTCAAATACCAATCTGATGGCAAGGTCATTATATGCATAGAGTACTTAAGACTAGCTTTGTATCCAAAAGGGCCTGACAAAGCCTGGGTTGGTTCTATCTTGGTTGAAGTTTTTGGCATTGGCTATTAGCTTTCTAAGCCTGCTGTGGGCTCCAGGAAGGGGGAAATGAGTGGGAGAGATGGGAATGGAAACTTCTGATTCCTAGTTTACCTGGCAGGGTCTGGGACAGCCAATGATTGGGGTTGTACACTCAGTAAATAAAAATACTTTCCCTCTTTCAAGGATGCCAATTAGCTGATTGCTCCTCATGGCTGTCTTTAAGGAGAACGGTGCTTTACCTATCTTCTCGTACAAAGGTTTGATTTTTTTTTTTAATGTCTTGTGAAAAGGATTCTCTTTGTCTTGATTGATGTCAGGAATAAAAGCATGATGGTAATATCCCTCTGAAAGCTATTGTATTGTCAGCCCTGGCTGACAGCGGGAGGGCCTCCCAGCGTTATAGATTAGCACTGTGAAAACACTGACATTTTCTTTGTTATACTGCTGTTGTTCTTCCTGCAAAGTCAATTACACAATGTCAGCTCAGTTACGGAGTTGACTTTGGAAGTAGCAATGGTTTTCATTCTCGTCTTAAAGATATAATTTTCCTTTGTTTTATTTATTTATTTATTTATTTATTTATTTAAAGCCCACCTTCCTCCATGGTTATCTCCCCTCACTTGTATCTCCGTCTCCCTCCTCCCCCCCCAAAACCCCAGAAGAGCTTCCCTTTACCTAGACATACACTCTGGTTTCATTTGTGGCAAGTCACAGTCAGAGACTGCTACTTGATTATTTTGGAATTCTGCTCATTCATATTTCCCTGGCTTCTTATTGAGATAGTAGCAGCCAAGATACATAAAGAGCCCCTAACAAATGAGATTAAAGTGTTGATAATCTCTTATCAAGCGGCTTTCCTGGATTTGGGGGAGTGCTCATTGAACTTGGCAAATTCAGTTTTCTTCCTTTTTCTTTTTGTTCTGAGTCTGTAGCTAAAGCTTGGTTCTTGGGTCCATGGGACTCTGGCAAAAAGTTTTATTTAATTACTTTTTTAAAATTTTTTTGAGACAAGAGTATCTCTGCATAGCCCTGGATATCCTGGAACTCACTATGTAGACCAGGCTAGCCTCAAACTCACAGCTAGCAGCCTGCCTTGGCCTCTTGAGTGCTGGGACTAAAGGTGTATGCCACCACATCTGATACTAATAGAATTTTTTTGGCCACAGGATCTCGCTGTGTAGCCTAGACTGGACTTTTGATTTATTTAACTTTCTAAATACTGAGAGTATAGGTTTCTGCCACCACTCCTTGCTGACAAACACTTTTTCTGTTTCTCAGTATCTGTAAGCTTTGGATGTTGGAGGCTGGGGCTCTTGAGTTTAGGTCACACAGTGTCAGAGTAGAGGGGTCTCAGTAGGAGAGTCATGCACTTTGCCCCCCCCCCCCCATTCCCACCATAGAGGGCACATTGCATTTGGAGTCTCATGAGGTGGCCCCAGCCTTTTCTGGACACAGAAGGACTTGGTATCTCTATTGTAGTGTTGTCAAACTCTTTCAGAGAAGGAGGAAGGCCTTGGTGTGGCTTTTTGCAGTGTTCTTCCACCTCACCATCTCTGTTCTTCCCCCTCAGTTCCCTAGTCTGGTCAGGAGAGAGGCAGACACCTGCTTGTGGGAGTGTCTCCCCTGGTGAGGAGCTGCCATCATCCCGGACTCCAGATGACAGGGAGAGACCCATCAGGATAGTCTGTCCTAGGATTCTAATTGTGGGCCCCCGAAGTTGTTATGAACCACCAGACAAGAGCCAGTATTCAACAGCAATTTGTCAGGACTAATTTTGTTTTTCTCCAATAATTGAAAATTAATGTCTTGAAGTGAAAGCAGATGTTCGTGTCATCTTCTGAATTGGGATATAAAATGGGGCTCTGTGGATGTGCTCACTAATTTAACAGCCACTTTTCTCTCCTAGATAATGGGGGTACTGGGGCTGATATCACTTAAGGGCCAGGGACTAGAGAGAGAGAGAGAGAGAGAGAGAGAGAGAGAGAGAGAGAAGGAGGGATGTATGTATGAAGTGCTCCTGTGTTCCTTGAGGGTTCATTTTGAGAGAACACTAAGTGAAAGGCTTTCCCTGGACTGTGGAACTTCTACAGTTTATTGTTTTGGCAGTTCCTGCAAGACTGAGGCTTAGTGTGGAGACTGTAAGAGAAGCTGTGGCCTGAGGAAGAGCCTAACTTCCTCTAAACCTGAAGCCCTACTATTCTGTGAATAAAACTGATTAAGATTGCAAATGAGTGGCCCACACCTTTCATGCCTGGAGGCAAGGGCAGGAGGATTTCTTTGAGTTCTAGGTCAACTTGGCTCCTACAGCAAGTTTGAGGCAGCTGGGAAGACATAATAAAATCCCCGCTTAAAAAAGAGAGCAAGAAAGATTGCAGATGGTGGGCCCAGACTGGGAAAGTTCACCTGATGGCTCTGAGAAGTGTTTAAAAGATTATAAACTAGGGCTGGTGAGATGGCTCAGTAGGTCAAGGCACTTTCCACCAAACCTGACAACCTGAGTTCAACCCCTGGGACTCACATGGTGGACAGCAAGAACCAATTTTGGCAAGTTGTCCTCTGTCTTCCACATGTGTGCCGTGGTGCACCAACCCCAAACAAAACAGATGTGATTTGGGAAAGATTATAAAATTGTAAAAATCAGTAAAGTTTGCCATGAAAAATGTATGCTAAGTGGCTTGAAAGCATGTGCCATAAGGTGCTGTGTGGCCGTCTCTGCCATCTTCCTGTGTACAGCTGTAGTGGCGTGGCTGGAGGGTCTGTAGTCTAGAAGGCACCATAGTGCTGGCTCGGGAGTTGCTGAGTGGTCTGGTGGCCATTGTCAGGATTGCAGCACCTGCCCTGTCCTCAGGGATACTGCACTTTGGCAGGTGGATCCTGGTTGAGTCTGACTAGACCAGGAACCAAGGTAGGCCAGATCCCAGATCCCAGAGCCTGCAAGGACCCATACAGCCCTTGCTTGTTATCTAACCCGATCTCTCCACGTTGGCTCCCCTGAGAAAGGAGAAACAGCTTTTATGGAATGGCTGCTTTGAATCTTACTCCTTGAAACTCCCAGTGTGGGCACAGGTATGGGTGTTGGTGCAGAGCCATTTGTTAGTCTCCATGTGGGGGTAGGGGTGGGGCACCTTTTCTACCCCTGCCTTTCCTGTAATTGAGATTCCCCCGTTAATTACCTGGATGGGATTATTTCGTGTAGCCCCGACATTCCTGTCCCTCTCTGAGGTTTGTCTTACTTCTGTTGATCCTAGTTAGTTAAAACATACTGCTCCTCTGACTCCCAGGGTATCCACTTTTACCTGCACAAAGGCAGAGTGATCGATCACCATGCGGATTCAGTAAAGGGACAGGGCATGGTTAGACAAGACAGCTGGGCAGAGTGGTTGCCACATCCAGGTTAGACCCTCAGCGCAGGTGCCGTGGAACCTTGCAGCTGCCAGGATGTTTCTGGTTTCTGAGCAGGAGATAGAACTCTGTCCCTAATACCCAGAGGCAACAGGTTGGCACTTAGGGAGAGGGGAGGCAATCACCAGCTTTAGAGGTTCTCCAGAGAGAGAGGGTGCAGGAGGAGTGCAGGGTCCCAGGGGAGACTGATGGAAAGAGGGGGCTCTGGAGGCTGCAGGAGTGCTGTGCCCGTGGGACCTGTGAGCAGTGCCTAGGTTAGCCTCTACAGATCCTCCATTATCCCTTGTGGAGGAGTCAGCCAGTCAGGCCTTTCCCCTTTGACCTTTGGGTCCCTCTATCCTGAAGGTCAGTGGATGATGAGCAACTTTGGGTACCGACAGGCTCATCTTTACATGTTTCTGGCATCCTTAGTCTCATCCAGCCTGGGCCGGTACACTTTCGCTCTCAGGGAGACCGCTCTCTCTGTACATCTGTGTGTTGAATTTCAACTGTAGAGCTGTCTCTCTAATCTAGCTGTGGTAGTCTTGATTCTGCTTCCTAGAGCTACAGTCTTCAGTCCTTAGTCCTTAGAAGCCAGTCCTTTTGAGAGATGGTAGCATCTATCTTCTTCAGGTGAGAGAATTCCCTGAGGTGTGGACACACTTTTGGGCATCTGCGACTCCATATTTATACATGATCTTTACCTGCTGCCTGGGTTGTGGGTCTGAAAACCTCTGACTGAGCAAATATGGTGGTTGTTGGTGGAGTGCATATGAGCAGGTGAACAATGAGTGAGCGGAGAATAAATGTGTGGGAGACGTGCAAATGAATTAACCAGGGAGTGAGTGTGCAAGCGAGGGTGGGCTGCAGACCGTCTAAGGCCTGAGTAGGATTTCCTGGTGTCCATATCTGAGGTAGGTCCTGCTTCCTCCCTACCTTCCCAGCCTCTGTCTCAGTGAGGACTGTGAGGCTTCTGCCTGTTGAAGCTGGGGGTGACTGGTGCCATCTCCCCTCCATTCTTGCTCCGCTGTAGCCACTGTTCTCTCGTTCTGCACACCTTAGAAACGAGAGCTTGGCATGGGATTTTAATAATAATTTTAAGCAATAAAGTAGAGTGCTTGACTGAGCGCACCTCATGCTACCTCCAGAACAGCCAGAGAACTACAGAAGTCACACTGGAAATACCTGCTTGGTTTGGGGCTAGCCAGAGCTCACTATAGTTCAGTACCACTGGGGGCCCTACAGACTCTCCTTGTCTTCAAGGTTTGCCTCAGGAGCAGTGGTAGCAGTGAAGGGTGGGGCTGAAATAAAGAGGTGGGAAGGGGACTATGAACAGTAATGGCCTGGTGGCCCGTTAGTTATCTAGAATAGAAAAGAAAGACCCCCCTTTTCTGAAGGTAAGCCTGGCTTCTATCATGGGGATGAGGAAGGTTAGAGAGAGTATAGTTTGAGGCCTCAAGAAAGACATGAGTCTTGTCCATGCCTGTTTTCTGTCTGTAGAAGGGGATAGAACTGGTTGGATTGTTACTGTATGCTGTGAAGTAGAATTGAAACCAGAACCTTGGACCCAGGGCCTTGTAAAGTGTGTTAGGTGAATGCTGTAAACTCTGAGTCACAACCTCGGCTCTTGTGTTTTGTTCATTTGATTGAGTGACTTTTCGTTTGTTTTTGTTTGTTTATTTGTTTTTGGTGACAGTTTTGCTCTGTAGCCAGCCAGGCTCAACTTGAACTTGAGATCTTCATGCTTCAGCCTCCAGAGTGCTGGGGTGACAGGTGTGTGCCATGGCATGCAGCCTAGGTATAGTTTTTGATTCATAAAAGCAGAACAAGGGAGAGTGAATGGGTTGGTAGTGACGAATCCAAAGGAATTGTTCTAGGAGATTCTGCAGTGCTCAGCTGGTCCTGTCTTGCTCTCCTGCCCTCTTGGAGGCTGAGGAATGTTTGGACAAGAGAGGCTGCAACAGGATATGACAGCTGTGTGAGCATCTTGAGATGCCTGAGAATCTTAGAGCTTGTGGGGTCGGTGTGCCAGCTACGTAGAAGCATTTGGCCTTAGGGGCTTGGCCAAGTGTCCCTGGAGCTGGTTCTCTGAGTACCCTTTTCATCCAGGGAAGATGGAGGTGGAGAATGACCAGGTCATACACCTGTCCATCCAGAGTCACGTGACGGGGAGGGCACGTGCGGGGTCAATACTGTACAATCCCACCCCACTTGTAACTTCACACGATTCCTGATTGACTTTCTGTTCTGGAGATGTATAAACTGTGGCACTGAAATGCCCTGGACAAGGTCATTCAGAACAACTAGGATTTGTGGATAAGTCTTAGCCAGCTTCAGAGCTCGAGCCAGTGGTCATTAGCTTTATAATTACACTGGCAGCCCTGGAAAGGAACAGGCAATCTGCTTTCTCTAGTGCAGAAGTCCCTGGCTCTGTAGAAGCAGGACTCAGCCCTGCTTCCACGCTTCTGTAGATGCCCACTGCCTTTGGGCTGGCGATTTCTGAGCTGGGTGGAAGCACACACCTTTAATCCCAGCATTCTGGAGGCAGAGGTGGAGACTGTGAGTTTGAGACCAGCCTGGTCTACAGTGTGAGTTCCAGGACAGCCTGGGTTGGTTATACAGAGACTCTGTCTCAAACAAAGAAACTAACACACAAACAAGATAGTTTATATATGTTGATGTTCTAACTGCATGTACGTCTGTGTAAGGGTGTTGGGTTTCCCCCCTGAACAGGAATTATAGACAGTTGTGAGCTGTCATGTGATACTGGGAATTGAACTCAGAACCCCTGGAAGAGCAGTCAGTGCTCTTAACCACTGAGCCATCTCTTCAGCCCAGGATTTAATCTTAAAATAACTTAATTCTATTTCTTCATAGTGACGGTGGCTGTGATCTTTATATCTATACCGGCCACACATGCACACAGATAGCATCTTATGCTCCCTGACTATTCTGCCTCTCATTTAGTATTCTCAACAACACTGGTTCCAGTCCTAGTTGTACAGTTTTCTCTTAGACACCCAAAGTAGTTGCATGACCTGGGACAGTAGTGCAGACTTTTTGAAGATTAGGTTCCAGGTTAGTTTTCCTTTGGAAGCTTTCTGTAAATGGAATGTAGCCCAGGGCTAAAGACCATTAGCACGGAAGTTACTACCATGCTACTGTAGATCTCCACGTTAACAGCCAGAAGGCACTGGAATTTCTGTACAGTCCTCTGCTGGTGGATATGTAATCGGCTGCCGTGTTTTGCTGTTACAGCGATGCGGGAGTATCCTCATGGAGTTGTGTGTTCTTGTTTGAGCGTTTCTTAGTCCTGATCTCTAGAGGCGGGATTGTCGGTCATGGAGTATTTGCTTGAACAATTGTACAGCTATTTCTAAACTGACTTGTAAACATCACATGAGCTCACCCATCATTAACCAGTGTGTGAAGGTGGGCTTCACCTCATCCTTAACTGGAACAGTTTCCCCCCTTTCTTTGTTTTGGTTTTCTTTTGCTAAGAAATCACACATTGTTTTTATCCCTCCTTAGGGAAGTTTCTTGTGTTTATGGGCACTACTCGGGTACCCTCTTTCCTCTTTCTCATACATCCGTTCATCCTCATTCATCCTAAGTATCTGACCTAGGTGACACTCAGTCTGGTTCAAAGGAAGATGCAGAGGGAACCAAGTGGAATCCATGCTGGGAAAGTCTGAATCCCGGGGTGCTGGATCAGACACAGCAGCCAAGGGAGAGAGAGAGGCTCAGGCCTTGGGCTGCGGTGGGGTAGATGGAGGGAATCCCTTTGATAGGGGAATGGGCAGAATCCATCTCATCTGTGCCTTGAGGATGGAATCACGCCACGAGGAGTGGCTAACATCTAATGAAAGCTTGTATGCAGGCACAGACTGTGACTGTTACGGGCAGTGGATGCCCTTGAATCCGGGTGCTCAGTTTCATTGTCTAGATGGTCTTGGGCTAGCCTTTTTCTGAGCAATAATGATTCTTTGTTTTGTTTTTGTTCTTAAGGATAAGCATTTCTCTGTGTAGCCCTGGCTATCTTGGGTCTTGCTTTGTAGACCAGGCTAGCCTTAAACCCTGAGATCTACCTGCCTCTTGCCTCCTGAGTGCTGAGATTAGTGTGTGCCACCACTGCCTGGCACTAGCGGTTCTTATCCCGACTCCTCAGCCGAGCACCCTTCTCACGAGGATGGTCAGAAGTGCTCAGAGAGTTGCAAGTCAGGTGTCCAAGGTTATGCAGTGGCCTTGTGACAGGATTGTGGCCGAGGGAAGAGCAAGGCATCCTGGGAACTTGCTGCTGCGCTCGCTGCTCGTGTCTTGTCTTCTCCATCCTCCCTGTAGACGATCTCCTTCTGGTCACTGGCCAGCAATAGGAAACGATTGCTGGGAGAGCAGAGCATTGCTACAGGATGGGCTTCATATGCCTGTGCACAGAGATGTGTGTGCTCCTGTGGGTCTGTGTGTTTGTGCGTGAATGTCTCCTCAAGTGTGTCTCGTCTTTGTACCTGTGTGTTGGAGTCAAGGTGTGTGCATGTGTGAGTTAGCCTTGGATGCTAGCCACCCAGAGAGGAGGCCGTGGTGGGCTTTGTGTGTGGCTTCTCTGTATCCATCATTTAGGTGTTCAGGAGCACGTCCTGTGTACTCAGCTCTGTCCTATTGTAAGCACCAAGAGGCAGGTCTGTCTCTCTGAAAATCTTTTGACTGTTTGTAAAGTTATGGTTTGAGAACAGTGTGATGTCTCCTGTGCCCTGGATTAAACGGAGTTACAACTTTCTTAAACCTTTAGGGTTTTTCTGATCCTTTCAGATGCTCCTGTGGGAGTGTCTCAGAGAGCCTCAAGGTTTGGGACGAGCACTAGATCCCTTGTGACTGGATCTTCTCACCTCGACTTGAGTTTCAAGGCTTTTAAGATCCACACTGCTACTGGTTGTTCACTCGCTCATTCATGCGTCCCGTGTGTTTACTGAGCATGCACTGTATGCCCGCACTCAGTGAGTGCCAAGGCTCCAGCGACAGGTGTGCATGTAAGTTCACTGTGGTTGGAGGGAGAGGCTTCTGCAAGTATACCCATCGATGACACAATTCCTGTTCAGAGGGGAATGGTGAGGAGAAGCTATCTGGACAGGACCATCCTGGAGGGGACATGTATCCAATTAACAGGGGTTTCTGATGGGAGGGGGCCGGAAGGGTTTTGCATCCACAGGGTGGGGAGTTTGTGGGTGGTGGTGGGGTTCCCTCCCCACTTACTGCATGCACCCTCACCCCCACTGGCTCCATTCCTTTTGGCTTTTCTGGTGCAATCCAGGCCGCAGAGAGACTCCCTGGGTGATGGGTCAGCCCAACTAGGGCTGTCACCAGCCAAGGCTTAGAATTCTTGAGTCTCATTCTTGCCCCAGGAACCAAAATGTCCTGTCCTTCACCCCCACCACAGACACACAGCTCACTCTCAGTGTATCTGCCTGATGGGAGGCCTCAGGCCATGACCCATCTCTGAGAAGCATCCCGCAGGGTGTCTCCTCTGTCTGGTCTCTGCATTGTCCCCAGCACCTGGCAGTGGACTTACATTCCAGACTTATTTGACAGATGGGGAAATGAGGCCAGGAGGCTCCTCAGAGGCCCGGCCCAGAACCTGGCCCTTCCCCAGACCATGCTGTGACCTGAGGTGTAGTATTGATAAGGGAGGCACCTTTGGTTGGGGACACCAGAGACTTACAGGACAAGAGGTGGGGAGTTGGGCCTACTGCAGTCTGGCTGTAGACTTGTCTCAGAGATCTGGATGCAGGGACACCAGGGCAGGGACAGGAAGACAGTGAGGTGGTGCTTGAAGGGGAAGAGGCCTTAGATGGATAGGGCAAGAAATGGGAGTAGGGACGCAGTTGGGAGAAAGGAGGGGTGGAGATGGTGAGGTAGGGGGATGGGATAAGGGTAGGTGAAGCCAGGCCGCGGCTCCGGGGCCCTTTCTGCTTCGTGACCCGCGAAAGCCTGGTGGCCTTGGGAACGTGGCCCTTTCGGGGTCCCCACCCTCCTGCCCATGGAGGCGGTCCTGGGACTCCTTTGAGGCGCCGTCCTGGGAACGCGCCGGCTGCCCCCCGCGCTGAGGGCTCCATGGCTGCGACGCAGTAACTCAGGGCCTGGGCTTGGCACAAAGCGGCCGCGGCGGGGGACTGGCTGGGAAGGCACGGGTTGCGCCGCTCGCGCGTCGCCGGGTGGCCCCCGCCACTCAGCCGATTCCGGCGCCCTCAGGCCTCAGAGACCCAGGCCCGGCGGGGGCGGCGTCGCGACCCCTGCAGGGTGCCGGCCGGTGGTGGGTGGTGGGCGGCAGCCCGCTGGCCAGATGCACACCTTAGGGAGCCTTGGGGTCCTGGATCTCGGATTGGCCCCCAGCTTTGGGGCGGGGCTTAAGGAGGTCAGAGGCTGCCGCTTGGGCTATGCACTGTAACACAAACAGAGCCCTCCATTGCTTGTTTCCTAGGGGCCAGGGATGTTCTGAGCACGTCACACCAATTCAAGCTTCACAGACACCTATGGGCAGGTACTGTGATCATTCATGGGTTACGGGGTGTACGGGGGAGGGGGAGCTGAAGCACAAGATGTAAAGTCAAATTGCCCAACGCTGGACAGGTAGAACTAGTCCCTATTTGAAGGCAAGCTTGGAGACCTCAGAACTATACGGTGTCTCTGCGTTATGCTAGGAATACATAGACAGGCTGGACATATGGGCATGGATAGGTTTCTCATTCATTCATTCATTCATTCATTCATTTGAGATAGGGTCTCATGTATTCCAGATCGGCCTAGAACTTGTATTACAGCCGAGGATGATCTTGATTTTTCTGGACCTCTTGCCCTCCACCCTCTGAATGCCATGATTACCAACAGATACCAACACACCTAGTTTATGGGATGCCAGAGATTCAAGCCCTGGCTTTGTGCATGCTAAGCAAGCGCTACCTAATGAACTACATCCCCAGCTCTTGAACGCATCTGTCTAAGAAATTACAGGCAGAAGACCTGCAGACAGATCCAAGTCACCTAGTTTGCCCCTTAAAAAACTCTCCTTGCTCATGCAGTAGGTGACGGTACAGCCTGAGCTGAATGGCCATTTCAGAGGCATTCTGGGTACCTGCCTTCAGGGAGCTGACAGTGGACTTCAGAGCAAGATAATCAGACAGAGCTCATATTGCCAGGTTCTTACCGGGAACCTGCTCTGCTTATCTGACTTCCGGTCCTCTGAGAGGACATTCCAGAGGAGGTGATGGGCTATAGCTGACATGGGAAGACAGGAGAGAGCCACAGAAGAAAGTAGACAGTCTTCTTTGTCTGTGACCCCAGGGCTGCCTTCTTTTGCCCTGCCATGGAGAGAAGGAGAAGCCAGAGTCATTGTCTCCACCCTTGAGAATCCGATAGAACAAAATCTGTGGGAATGTGGGGTGTGTATGTCTGGAGGGACTGGGACAAGTCTGGATGGCTTTCTTTGAGGCCAGAGCATAGTGGATAGACGAGGAAGGTAGAATAGTAGAAAAGTCCTCTGGGTGCGGGGTGGCATTGTGGGGTAGTCTGCTGCTGTGTGCACACAGTTCAGAGCATGGTCCGTTCTGGAAAGTCCCCAGGATGGCTGACTGCGCTTTGGCCTTTACACTTATTTATTTTGTGTTATGTATATGCAGATGCCCTAGCATATATGTCTATAGATCAGAGGACAATATGCAGGAGACGATTTTATCCTTCCATCATGAAGGGTCCAGGGATTGAGCTCTGGTCACCAGTCTTGGTGACAAGTCTTCTTATCTGGTAAGCCATCTAGCTATTCCTTGGGCCTTGATTTTTTTAAAAAGCCTTCTTATTTTTTTTTCTGGGGGGCACTGAATATTCACACACATTAGACAAGTACTTCACTACCAAGTTCTGTTCCCCACTCTTTACTTTCTTATCTTTATTTTTTTAAGTGATAAATTATTTTTATTTTATGTGTATTGGTGTTTCCCCTGCGCGTATGTCTGTGTGAGGGGGCCAGATCCCCTGAACTGGAGTTACAGACAGTCGTGAGCCGCCATGTAGGTGCTGGGAATTGAACTCAGGTCTTCCGAAAGAGCAGTCAGTGCTCTAACCACTGAGCCGTCTCTTTAGTTCTCTATTACCTTTATTTATTTCTTAATTTATTTATTTTATGTATATGAGTGTTTTGTCTGCATATATATCAGAGTACCACATATGTGTTTGGTCCCCATAGAGGTCAGAGGATAGCCTCGGGTCCCCTGGAACTGGAGTTACGGTTGGTTGTGAGATGCCATGTGGGTGCTGGGAACTGAACCTAGGTCCCCTGGAAGAGCAGCCAGTGTTCTTCACCATCAGGTCATCTCTCTAATCCCTCTTATCTCTATTTTTAAATGAATCTAAGTCGCCCTGCCCAGCCCACAGTTTTCAGTCTGCAGTAGCCGCTGACTAAGTAGTATAGGTATGGACCACCATGCCCAGCTCTTAAAGACACACAGGTTTAGACAACATCTGCGAATTGTGTAGTTCTTGAAGTTCACATGGCACCTCCACACACCCAGGGAGATAATTTTGTCAAGGTCCCTTCTGCTGTGCCAAATGAGAAAGGGGGTCACAGAGGCTACAGGCCTTGTTCTAAGTTCCGGAGCATCAGGGCCATTTGCTGCAGTGAGTTGGGCTGTTTATTTCCAATGTGCAAGAACCTTGCTGGGGTCTATGACCCCATACACACTGTTAGGACCGAGGATGGAAGGAACATCCTGACACCCCAGCATTGTCCCTGAATCTGTCTAGCCAGGCCGAGCCACTCCCATTTCCCCATCCTGGAGCCTTGAGAAACCAGCTGCCCACTTGTGTCCACGGTTCAGTCTGTTTGGGTGTCTCTCGGGGCTTTGTTCCGAATGTCCTGTCTTCTTCACTGATTCCAAGTACTGGTTCTCCACGTTCTCCAGGGGAAATGTGGAGGCCCGCCCTGGGTTTCCTGAACTCATTTCTCACTCAGATGTGCAGGGTGAGACTGAGCTTGTTCCCACCTCCCTGTGTATCTTGTCCTGCCTTATTTTCTTTGGAGAGTCCACCTGGGAGCTTTGGCCAATAAGTAAGGAGCAGCAGAAGGGACAGGGTGTTTATCAATTTTTTTTTTTTTTGAGGCCTACTGTGTACCAGTTCCAAGATGACTGACTGCTCTGTAAGCTTCTCATGATTCTCTCAGTGGTTCTGTCAGGTTGGTACCAATCTGTTTACCTGGCTGCAGGAGTTGAGGAAATGCCTAGCGTTCATAGTGGCTAGATGCAATACTTGGTGAGGCAGTGCTAACCTAGCTTCTCCCCAGGAGGTTCAGGTGGGCCAGTGAGGAGAAAAGGAAAAGTTCTGGACTCCGAGCTGGTGACAGACACTGTGTGACTGAGTATGGTGGTCATCTTTATTCCTTCCCTGCTCCTGGGCTGGGTCCACTCCTGAGGCTCTAGTTGGGAGCAAGCAGTCTGGACAGGTTAGAGAAGGGAAGACTAGCCAGGGTGTCCTGCTGACGGCTGGCTGAGAGGTTGGTGAAGCAGGCTATGCTTGTGTTTTGAGAACCTGCGGTACCCAAGGCCAGCTCTTCTGTTCTGTGAGATAAGAATTAGTATACTCACGGTAGGAGTCTTCCTTTCCCCGGTGGCTTCTCCCACCCTACCCCTCCAGGCCTTGGGAATTCTTCTGGATCATCAGGAATCCTGGAGGTGATTGTTGGAGCGTGGGGGTGGGGCAAGTGGCTTTGCTGGGGATACAAAAGTAAGGTGTTTGCATGAACTGCCCCTTGGGCCCTGGGGCTGGCCTGTAAGCCTGCTTCGTGTTTCCTGCCACGTCCCCAACCCCCCACCATCCCGTGGGTGCATGCCCCTCCATGGAGCCTGCTGTGTCAGCTTGCTCTAAGTCTTTGCCCTAAATACAGTACCATAACGGGACACTGAACCCCTCTTTATTCTCTGCCCCCACCCCACCCCACCCCACCCACTCCTTGCTTAGCTTCCTGGAACTCAGGCACCCTGGAGGTTTCTGGACCATATCGAGTTGCCTGGGTGCGTAGATGCTTCCTTTTTTTTTTTTTTCCTTTTTTTCTTTTTTGGGGCCATGAGTCCGGGAGCTTCTAAAGATACTGGTGACTGAGCTGGACCAGTCATGGGTGGAGGCCTACCACTAGCCGGTGTCTCCCTGGATCAAACCGTGTCCCCTCCTTCCTCCCCCTGAGAACCCTGGGATCTGGTTGCCCCTCTTGGGTGGGATCAGCTGGGGCGGTGTTTCCTGTCTCCCTCCCTTCCTTTTTTACCAGACTCCCTAAGGAAGCCTCTTGGGGACAGGGGCCCTCTCCAATCTTCTCACTGGTGAGCTGTGGCTGACTTGGCGTGGCATAGCCACAGTTCTGCTGAACTAGGGCCCGGCATGGGCTGCGCTACATTTCTGCTCCTACCCCAGGAGCCCAACCTCCTGGCGGGACAGCTGGGCCGCTGGGCACACCTCCGGGTCCGAGCCAACCGGCTGCTCCGTGTGGACTGGAGGGTGGGCTCTAAGAGGCTAAAGAGATGAGAGAGGAGCCTCCAAGGCCAATGGGGTGGGGTAAAGGGAAGGACCAACCTGGGGAGGAGTCCAAATAAAGGCCTCCCCCGCCCCTGCAGTTATTCTGAGGCGATTTTGACAACCCTCTTCTGCAGCCGTTCAGCCACTCTGCCTGGCCCCCCAAGGCCTACTGCACACATGGTTTTGCTTTTCCAGGCATCCTCCCCTGGTTCCCTCCCCCTGGGTGCCTTCACGAGCTCTTCGGCCCCCTCCCCCAGCCCTCCTGGGCCCCCTCCTTCCTCCTTGACCCACTTTAGTCCCCTGTTGCTGGGGGAGGGGAATGCGCAGCCGGCGGCTCTGATCCTGGCTGCCTCCCCCAGCATCCCTTGGGGCGGGCTCTGCATGGAGCCAGCAGGCTGAGCCGGCCTGGCCCCAGGGACTGGCACACTGCGAGCTCCGTGTGGCAGCCTCCCTGCCCCCTCCTTGGACAGACAGTTCTGGACAGCTGCCCCTGCCCGGGCCCCTGGGAGGCCCTGCCAGGACACAGCTCTGGTTTCCCCCAGCCCCAGGGAGCAATGGCTGAAGAGGTCCCTCCCACCACTGCCTCCTTGCTGAGCACTTCCGGGAGGAGCCACAGGGCAGGGGCAGTACCAGCTGAGTTTCCACCTATCTCTCCCCTCCATCCCTGTCGGAGAAGCCTGACCTGGGGTTGTCTTATGTGTGTTATTAACCTGTGTGACCTGGGGAACTCCATTAGTTCCCTCCGGGCTTCTTCAGTATAGTGAGGGAGTCACAACTCACAGCTAACCTTGACTAAGCACAATAGAGTCCCAAGGACTGCACACCAAGGACTGCTTAGGTCTCACTGCATTGGAAACACGATTTCGTAGATCTGTTTAAAGGGAGGCCATCCCACAGGGGTTTATGCCCCTACACCCGGACTAATCCTCTCAAATTCTGTGGTCTCTCCAACACCTGATCTATCCAACTCCTCAGCTGCAGTGGCATGATTGAGGATGTGGCTTCTGGCACCTTTGGGACCCTTCCTAATTCATTGACTGGGTGTCCCTTTGCTCTGATAGGTCGTAGGAAGAAGACCAAGTACCAGCCTGCCAGGACTGGAGCTTCTTATATTGAGGCCTTTTCTTGAGGTTTGATGTCTGACTCCAACCTGGCGGCCCCCTTGGTGAACACAACCTGGGCATGCAGTAGGTCCTGGGGTCTGCTTTCCATGCCCCCGGGATGGGTAGGAGCGGCCAGGAGTTTCCTGTGCCCTGCGCCCTGCCCATGAGCATCTTGTACATCGTCCCCTCCACCCTTCCTGCCACCCTACTCAAATGCAAGTGTGAATAGGTGGGAGGTGGTGAGGGGCTGTTAAAATTTGTGAGATGCCCCTCCCCACAATCTGCCCTGTTTTTATTTTTTTCTTCTTCTTGGAGCTTTGACATCGTCCTTCCTCTGGGAACCTTTTCATTTTACCATCATTGTCTTGCTGAATAAAGGAGAACCGGGAGGTGGGAAGGGGCTTTGGGAATGAACTCAGGCCATCTCTTCTTATTTGCCTAATTTCCTCACTCAAATGTGTCTTGTGATTAAACATTTTCTTAGCATGCTTGGTCAGGGCCAGGCTGGGGTTCTTTTCATAAACATTGGCAAGTGAGTTTAACAGCCCTGTTTGTATTAGCTGGAGGTTTCATTTGCATAGCGATTGTTCTTATGAAACAGAATAATCACTCGCAGTTTATGAAACTGTATAAATACCTGGGTCTGCGTCCTTGGTGCACGGCACAAGCCTTTCTGACCACGTGTAAATCCATCCTGTTTGAGGAGGAAGTTCAGATTCCTATAAAAAACCATAGTGCTTCGGGGTGCTGAGGAGTCCAGGGTTGTTTCCCTGGCTGGAGTCCTGGGTTGTAGGTGTTGTTGATGGGCGGAGCTTATGCTGATGAACCGGTCTAGCGACTGGGTGCCCAGTGCAGCTAAACCAGGAGGTAGGTGCCCATTGGAGACCCTCCCTTCTTGCCGTCCTCCCTGACTTTTGCTTAGAGGTTTTGTTTTGTTGTTGTTGTTGTTTTCAAGCAAGGGTTTCTCTGTGTAACCTTGGCTGGAACCCGCTCTGTAGCCCAGGCTGGCCTCGAACTCACAGAGATCCACCCGCCTCTGCCTCCCAAGTGCTGGGATTAAAGGCATGCGCCACCAGTGCCCAGGTTTAGAGTTTTTGAAATGACCTTGCTCTGTAGCTAGCTTATACTTGAACTTGCAATCCTTTATCCTCTGCCTCCTGAGTTGCTTATGGATTTGCGCTATCGTCCAACCCTGCCGTCCTATCTCTTAGATGCAGGGTTGCCCATGGATTTTTTAATTTTCATTTTTTAGAGACATGCAGGTGCAGAGGTTACAGGTGCATAGATATTGCTATGATTGACTTGCACCGTCTTCTCTTTTCTTTTTAAATTTTTTAAGATTTAATGTGTATGAGTATTTTCCCTATATGTATGTATGTATGTATGTATGTATGTATTATGTATGTATGTATGTATGTGTACCATGTGTGTGCCTGGTGCCCACAGAATCCAGAGAGGGCGCTGGATCCTCTGGAGCTAAAGTTGTAATGGCTGTGAACTGTCGTGTGGAATTGAGCCCTATCCTACAAGATAGCAAGTGCTCTAAACCACTGAGATGTTTTCTTAGCTCCCGCACTGTCTTTGGAAGAAACCAGTGTGGGAAAAGATGGCGACTTCGCAGTAAAATTCATATTGTGGCTTCTTTTTCTAGAACCTAGTGGATGGACCTGGTCCCGGGACTATGAGACCCACATTCCTGCTTGGCCAGGGTCCTGAGGCTTGTGGGGAGGGGGGCACTTGTACAGGAGGGCATAGCTGCTGACTGTAGCCTCTTGCATGAGCAATGGATTATTTCTCTGTGGAAATTTCCTGTGGAACTTGAGGGTTTTTTTTTTTTGCTTGAAAAAAAAGAAAAAAGAAAAAGGAAAAGAAAAAAACCACACACATCTGTTAATTTATTAATTAGTGTGTGTGTGTTGCACTCCCATGCATATTCCATGGTGAGCCTGTGGAGACCAGAGGGACAGTCTGTAGGAATCAGTTCTTTCCTTCCATGACATAGGCTTCTGAGATTGAACTCAGGTCTACAGGTATGGTGACGGGCGAGCACTTTTACCCACTGAGTCATCTCGCTGGCCCAGAACATCTGCCCCTGCCTTTGGTGGCTGAATTCTTTGTGGTCCATCAGGCTCATGTCTTCTTGTCTCTGCCCCAGTGGCTGTGAGTTCAGGAACCTCCTGATAACCGAATCAGTACCAGGAAGAGAGGCGATCTGGGGAAAACGTCACTTTGAGAGGTCATATCCTCATTCCCGGTGGCTTCTGTTTTCTAGAACATTCTTGGCCTTTTCCTTAGTGGCTCATTTTAGAACATTTCATAGTCTCAGTCTGTGCGCTAGACTCAGGCACCCTAATCTGGATGGGTCAGCTGACCCAGCTAGGATGGTGTTTGTTAGCTGATTGGAAAACAACTGGAAATCTACTGGACCAGAATAGTACCATCCATCCAGAAATGGCTTGAGAAGGATGCAAGTGGAGGAGCTGGGCCTGACACATCCACATGGGTGCTTTAGCACCCAGGGCCTTTGGATCCTGGCTGATCTGGGGGAGCCTGCACTTTAACTGAAGCAGTGAAGCCGGGCACTTCGTGATAGCTGGAGGGCTCGGCATTCACTGTGAACTGCCTGGTTGGAAATATGCTTAGTCTGGGCCTGTGCTCTTTATCCTGTGGTCTCTGTGGTATTATTCTCCTGCTTTTACGGATGTCTGCACTGAGGCTCTGGCGCCTGAGGTCATGTAACTGGTAAGTGGATGGAAGTGTTAGGATTTGAACCTGGGTTTCCCACCTCTGGAGCCCTCCCTCTCAACACTTATTCCATGTTTTCAGTTTCTCCAACTGCCAGGGAGGTTAAATATGATGCAGAGGAAGTGTCTGTCTTTGTTGTTTTTTTTTTTTTTTGGTTTTTCGAGACAGGGTTTCTCTGGGTAGCTCTGGCTGTCCTGGAACTCACTCTGTAGACCAGGCTGGCCTCGAACTCAGAAATCCACCTGCCTCTGCCTCCCAAGTGCTGGGATTAAAGGCGTGCGCCATCACTGCCCGGCTTGGAAGTGTCTGTCTTAGTCAGGGTTTCTATTCCTGCACAAACATCATGGCCAAGAAGCAAGTTGGGGAGGAAAGGGTTTATTCAGACACGTCCACGCTGCTGTTCGTCACTAAAGGAAGTCAGGACTGGAACTCAAGCAGGTCAGGAAGCAGGAGCTGATGCAGGGGCCATGGAGGGATGTTTCTTACTGGCTTGCTTCCCCTGGCTTGCTCAGCTTGCTCTCTTATAGAACCCAAGACTACCAGCCCAGGGATGGCACCACCCACAAGGGGGGGGTCCTCCCCCCTTGATCACTAATTGAGAAAATGCCCCGCAGCTGAATCTCATGGAGGCACTTCCCCAGCTGAAGCTCCTTTCTCTGTGATAACTCCAGCCTGTGTCAAGTTGACACACAAAACCAGCCAATACAGTGTCCATTATAAACTTTTTCTTACCTCTCCTGATGGGCAGGAGCCTGGAGTCAAGCACTTTTTCAGGTGTTAAGCTGAAGTCTCCTCTCCGCCCTACCTCGATGATGACCTGTACTTTGCTGTAGGTAAGATTTCTTCCTTGATCTAAGGCCTCCGAAGTACAGAGAGCCTGAGAAGATCCTCTGGAGAGGGGCCGGAGCAGGCTGCTGGGGGAACTGGCTGGTTGACAGGGGTGGCACCATTCCGGCAGAGTGCGTTAGCAGCAAGACCAGTAAGTCAGATTCAGAACAGCCCAAGCATCAGAGTTGTTGGGTGTAATAGGAGGAGAGACCTGGAGGAGTGTAGCCATGGAGCACCACTGAGTTCTGCCAGCCTAGGCCCTGGCCGTTTTCATGGTTACACTTTGTTCTGCTCAACACACATGGGCCCTTGTTTTCAGGTTTGTCTCCTTGTGGTAATGCCTACTGTTGTTCCAAAGAGCACACCCCACATATGTCCAAAAAGCAGAGGAGAGGAATTCCATGACAAAGATGTGTCTTTGGGGGGGGCTCTTCTAATGACCCCAGAGCCCCTCCTTTGTGTCTTATTGGTGAGAATGGCGTCCTGTGAACATCCAGACCAAACACAGACAAACTTGGAGTTAGTGGCCTCTGAGGACATCCAAACAAAAATCTGTTAGGTCGGCAAGAAAAAGGGAGGTAGGAAGGCTATGGGTGAGAAGGTTCTAGAAGGACCTCAAATGCTTGTGCACTTTTGCATGTAAAGTTCGAGAACACCATCTCAGTGTCTAGGGCTCTACCCCACACCCACCCCAATCCTTTCTCTGTGCATCTTTCTTAACAAGAACAATGGGGCACTTTCTTCCTTGACTGGCAGACCCCCCTTCACAACCGTTGGAGTCACAGCCTTTCTGCACAGGTGCATGGTCATTCTGTCACTCAGTAAGACTTTTCAGACCACTTTGCTTGCCAGGGCATGAAAGGACCATGGCCAACCATCTCTCTCTCTCTCTCTCTCTCTCTCTCTCTCTCTCTCTCGGCAGAGAAGTTATTCTCAGCAGTATTGATTTGTTTTACTTGCTGTGGTTCCTTTCTTACTGGACTCTTAGCACCACCTGGACCAAGTCCCTTAGCTTCAAGAGAATGCTTAGAGAGGAGGAGGAAGAACTCTGAAGGGCCTGGTGAATCATGGCATTTTCAAATTTTCCCTGAGTGAAAAACCCTGAGTGTACTAGACTCTTCTCTGTGCCCTGCATCATCTGCTGGGTCCTGGTCCCTAGGGCCCCAGTCTTTTTTGTCCTTTGTTCTGTGAGGAGGAGGAATCCCAGGGATCTTCTGGACCCATTGATTCTTTATAGTGGCAGGGCTTCCCCAAAGGGCCAGTGGGGGGGATGAGTCCCCTGTCTCAGGGCATGCAGTGGTTGCTGGAGAGGGGAGCTCTGAGAAGGTTTGGGAAACTGCAGGCATCAATGATGGATTAGCCTCCAGGATCTCACCCTTACCCATATTGGCTGGGTCACTGTGCCCCAGGACAGCAATTTCCTTTGTTGAGGACTCAGTGTCATCAGCCCTCCCTGTCCCAGGAGAGCAATGTGGTTCCCTGCTGCTGAGTAAGCAGACTGGCCCAGGAGCCAGCAGGGTTTTGGAGACTGCACCAAGGTGATGAGAACAGCTCAGACCTCTGTCCAAGGCAGGTCATCTGGTAGCTGTTAGGAATTCCTGGTGGGAAGGGTCGGACTGCTCACCATAGGAAGTTGAAGAGGATTTGGGCACACCCACAGGATGTGGAGGATGCAACCACTCTTTTGGAGCTCGGGAGGGGAGGAAGAGATGGTCAGCCTAGACAGGAGTGTGGAACATAGGTGGATGGCAGGGTCATCAGAGGAAGCCCAGAGGGGAAGGGCCTTGAAGGCAGAACTCCTGCCACAAAGCCCTGGTCATTTGGGTCTTCAGGTTGCTCAGCTTTGCGAGTGGGGGGCGGGGGGGGTCTCCCTGTGTATAGGAAAAGGGCTCTCCTGGGGCTAGGGTGGGCCTTTTGTTTTATGTACCTTTTTGTGATTATTTTTATTTCTTGTGCATTGGTGTTTTGTCTGCATGTTTGTCTGCATGAGGGTGCTAGATCCTGTGGAACTTGAGTTACAGGCAGTTGTGAGCTGCCATATGGGTGCTTGGAATTAAATCCGGGTCTGCCAGTGGTCTTAGCCACTGAGCTATCTTCTCAACCCCCAGATTGGGCCCTTTTAAAAAGATGCATTGGGCCACTGCAGCAGCCCTGTCTACCCAGGGCCTTTTTGCAATGTGTTGGCTGCCGCGTTAGCATAATGAGCAAGAGGTTTGATGCTGGGCCTGCAGGCGCTGTCCCCCCAAGGCGGAATTGTTGGAGCTGGTGGAGGCTTCCTCTGCCTGCTGGCCCTTCCAGGGTCTTGCCTATGTTGCCTTTCTTTTCAGTGGGAAGTGTCGGTGTGGGTAATTACATATATTTTCACAAACTCGAACTATGCCATATTTAAACTTTTATAAACATGTGTGTGTAATTCTAATTAACTACTCACATAAAGCCATCCGAAGGTTAGGCAGGGGGAAATGCTCATTTGGCAGACTGGAGCCTAAAAAGCCAAGGAAAATATTATGTTCTAGAAACAAATGGTCTATTCATGTCGGTGGTTACCAAGATCGACAGTAGGTATCCGAGGGCAAGTGAGTCTCTGAGCAGCAGTGGCTGAGCCTCACTTGAGAGGGTACCCTAGTTGCCACTGGGGAGAGTTGTCCACGAGGCTCATACATCTGTCACACCTCTGTCCATGGACTAAGACCTTCTGGAGGAGTGTGGAAAAGGGAGTCTTGGGGTTGATCTGGCAAAGCGGAGGATGGATTTAAAGTTGACTTCTGTCTGTCTGTCTGTCCAGTACCAGGTGAACCAGGTTCTTGGTGCCATGATGAACGATGTCCTGGGACCACAGGAGCTCTGGTTGTTGTTAGGGGTGGGGACACAATACACAAGATAAGGGGTGATAGGATAAAGACAGCGGATGAGCTGGAGAGGGATAAGCTGCGAGCATGTGTTTGAGGCTGGGGGACAAGGCGGCCACACTGCAAGGAGTGATAAGAGAAGCGATTGATCGGGTTGTGCAGCCGACTAGGAAGCAGAAAGAGCTGCTTGCCCCCCTTCCCCTTAACGAAAAAACTTTAAAATGTTGGTGTGGAACTGGATATAGTGGCTTATACTTATAGTTCCAGTTTCTTGGAAAACTGAGGCAGGAGGATAGTTTGAGTTTAGGAGTACAAGACCAGCCTGGGCAACAGAGTGAGACCTTATCTCCGAAGGAAAACAGAGTTGCTGTATTCACTCACTTAATGATGGGAACACACACCCAAATATAAACAAAAATAAGACACCTCTGTTCTTTGGGAAGAGCACTGTTAGTCCTGAGGCCCTTCTATTCTATCTTCATTTATTATTATCCCTATTTTCTTACCTACTGTTTTATCAAAGATCTTAGCAGAGCAGAGCCTGGTGGCACAGATCCCAGCCCTGGAGGGACCAAGACAGGAGGATTCAGACTTTAGGGCCAGCCTGGGCCATATGGTGAAACTCTGTCTCTCAACAAACAAACAAACACAGTCAACTCTTAAAAAGGCCGCAGATTCCAGAGGAGTACAGCTAGCTTCCTACTGGAAAGTCCCAGGTGTCTTCTCCTGGGTGGGGATCAAGGATACTTTGTTGTGCCCTGAAGATACTGAGATTGGAGTCCAATACCTTCGATAGGTGTTTACAGCTAAAGTAGCTGTGTGGAAAGGTAGGTGCTTGTGGACTGATGGTCTTGTATAGACAGCATTCGGTGGTGACCCATGGAGATTCTCTACGTGCCTGGCCCCACACCTAGACACTCTTGGTTCAAGTTTGTTTTAGCAGTCGCAACCCACCAAGGCAATGTGGTTACCGCCATTTGTATTACAGACGAGAAACTGAGCTATGGGGAGAACAGTGTCCTTCTCCGAACTGAAGAGATTATTTGGGGCTTCACTGACATTAGGACCTCAACATTTCAATCAAAGTGCTGGGCAGGACGTTAGGATTCTGTCAGGATGGAGCCCAGCCCAGTTTCTTTCTTCTGAGCAAGGGCTCTGCTGCCGCATTTCCCTGGGCCATTTTTGGAGTTTACTCTTTGGTGTGCATTCAGCAAAGCCATCTTGGAAGGTCCATCTGGGTTCTCCAGGCTGGACTGGAGAGGGAAGTGATAATAAACAGGGGCCCAGCCCGACTTTGGCATGGGTCAGCCCTTTTTAATGAGCAGAAGGTTTTTTGTTTTTCTTCCTTCTTCTTTTGGCAATTTCCTGTGAAACCCTGAGAGCCAATAGTAAGGGACCATCCAGAACCACTTGTGTCTTCTCGCAGAGCTAGTGAGACTTGGTCTGGAGGTGAGGGTCTGCGTGAGGCTGCTTCATTCATTCCCTCCCTCACTCATTCATACTGAGGTGTGAGTTTCCAGCAAGGAGAGTCCCTTGGTCTCCAATTTCCGGAGGCGCCCTGTACAGTCTAGATTCCAATTAGCTTAATTGCTTCATATTAGACTTCTTAGAAATGATTTTTTTTTCCTGCTGATGGTGAGGTTCCAGGAAGGCTTTTCTCCACTGCCTTCCTTCCTGAATCTTCCCATGCATGTCTCTTTCAACTCTTGCGTCTTCAGTTCTAGCCTGTGCCTCAGTCTCCTGGTTCTGGTGCTGTGGAATCCATTTACCTCCAAGTGACCCAAAAAGGGAAATGGTGTCTGATTTATATAAATCTTACATAGTGTATGTGTTAAAGGACACACGTGTTTTTAAAGAGAGAATTCCTTTCTAGGGTGTGTTTCAGCAAAGGAACTGGACACAAAACCCACCCCGAGTTCTCACCCTGTTCCCTTTCCTTTCCCCATTAACACCAGGTTTTTTAAAAAGTACTTTTCAACAACCCGAGGAAACAGTTACATCCTGATTGACACACAGGATGTTGGAACAGCATTCTTGCTGTTAAGTGATCAGAATTTCAGCCAAGGGAGTATAATGAAATCCACATAAAAATTTATTTACCTAATGAAAATCCTGGAGTAATGCATAAGTGGTTCTCTGATAATAAAATGCAAATCTCAAACTATAACCAGGAGGACAATAATCTTCATTAAACGTATTGTCTAGAGGAAGCCCACGACATCCACTTAACAGTGATTTGATTTGTTTAGTAATTTCCAAGTAATATTTAAACTTTATTTCGAGCCTTAAGAACTGTTCAAGAGTTTCTTTCCTGTCACTGAGGAGGGCAGTTGGATTTGGGCTGGGGACCCACCAGCCCATCCCAGGGCTTCTGTTATGAGGCACCCTGAACTAAAAGCCTTGACCAGGCAGCTTGACATCTGGTGGGGAGATGGGGTCCCGAAAGAGAAAGCAAAAGGGTCAGGTTTCCTCTCTGGGGGAGACCTAGCAAAGCTCCTCAGAGATCTTGGATGAGAGTCCTGGAAAGACTCCAGAAGGGAAGTAAGTGCCTTGCCCTGGTTTATCCCTGGCCTGGGTGGAGCCCAGGCCTCCAGCATTCAGGTCATCACCCCTGTTTTCCTGAACCTCTGTTTCCCTGGAGTGCTGTGTAGAACCTTTGCTATCCTCTCAGCCCTGAGCATCTAGCTACAGGTCCTCACCCTGGATCGTGTGCCTGGGAGGGAGAAGCAGGTTGGAAGAATCGTAGACCTTTGGGTTCCGACCCTGGTCTTGCCACTAGCTGCGGAACATTGAGATGTGTCCCCCACCTCTGTGAGCCTCACTCTGGGCTGTCATCCTCCTCACCTGGCTCATGGAGGGGCTCAGTGAAGACTGACTCAGGGTTGCAGTCTTTTGTGGTGTAATTGTTTCTGAGAGCAATAGAGAGGAATTTGAAATTGAGATTTTCTGCCCAAGTTTGAAAGTGATGAATCTCAGGCCTTGGATGAACAGAATTTGCCTTTTTAATTTTATTTCGTTTTTGGTACTGAGCATTGAACCTTTTACTTGTCAGACAAGTGTTCTGTCGTGGAGGTACATCCCTTGCCCCTCATATTTTTTAAAAATTTTTAGACAGAATCTTACTAATTTGTGGGGCTGGCTTTGAACTTACGCTCTTCTTGCCTCAGCCTCCAGGCCTAGCGAGCCTTTTGGATTTTTAATATTTCTGTATTTATGAGGTCTCAAATAACAGATGAAAACTGCTGTTTGTGACTTAACTGCATACATTTGAATATATGTGAAACTTTTCTTCAAACATGAGCAGATTGCAGATGGCCCTCCTCCCCGTCCTCCCCGTCCTCCCCATACCCCCATGCTCCCCCGTCCCCTCTTTCCCTTTCTGTCATAATAAATCATGCCCTCCTCTCACACGTCATGAAGTATGTTGAGATGCTCCTTACTGCAGTGGCTGAACAGGGCAATAGTGAGGCCCTGGCCTCGTTCCAGAATCTGGATCAGAGGCTTGTCATGAGTACCACAACCACCTCAGTTTCCTTGCCTGGAATGCAGCATGAACCCCTATGGCTTGCTTTTTGTTGGAGATTAAACAAGATACTGTGTGTAAAGAGGTTAGCACGGTGTCTGGCCCTTTCTCAGTGCCTGATGGGCAGGAGAAGCTTTGTTGCTGCAGAGAAAGGGCTGTGCAGAACAGAGGCTGGTGAAATGGAGCCGGGAGGCTCGGATCCACTGGGGATGCCAGCGCCGGCAGTCCGGCCAGCCACCAGGCCTGTGTTTCCATCTAAGGGCTGGCTCGGGTTACTCCTGGCTTGTTAGTAACTCTGCTCAGGGCTTGTAGCCCCTTAAGTTCAAGGTCGATCCCAGGATTCTTGTCCCCCACATAGTCTTCTGTCTTGCCCAGAGTCATTAGTCACCAGGATGAGAGAGTAGAGATGAGTCAGGCTCTTGGGTCACACCCAGAGCCAGGCCTTCTGATGGAGGACCCACAGGACCAGTCATTCAAGCATTTCACAGAAGCATTTCAGTCCTGGCTTCAGTTGACCCCCTAGCCAGGCAGGTCATTTAAGCAGGGTGAGCCTTGGTGTTTTGATCTGTTCAATGGATATTTTAGTGTCTCTCCGTGAGATGGAGTGGGTTACTAGCTTGCTGCAAACAGTCCTGCTACCACTCCCTAGAGGAAGGTTCCTGGAGGAGGACGGAGCTTTTCCTGGAAAAGAGAGCTCTTGAGTTTCTGAGGAGAGCAGGCCTGAGGGCTGGGGTCAAAGGAAGAGGGAGCAGAAGAGATAAAGTGCTGAAAAGCTCTTTTGCCCAGGACACCTGAGGATGACCCCCTGGAGGGGGGTCCTTCCAATAGAATGTACGTTCTTGGGGAAAAGGTTAAAGGAGCAGCATCCTTTCTGAACAGGGTTAACTTTCAAAATTTCCTGCAACTGGCTGGGATGCAGCTCAGGGGTAGAGCACTTGCCTAGCATCAAAAGTAGTTACAATCAGCGCAAGGAGTGGGGGCAACTCCTGTGGGAGTGATATAGGCAAATGAGCTGACCTTTCAGGTCTAACATGCCTGTAATCTCACAGCAGCCTTAGGAATTGGCAGTTGTCCTCAAGCCTCTGGCCCCTATACCCTGGAGTTTCTGCCCATGTTCCTATGGGGAGCCAACCAATTGTTGGAGTGTCCCTTCTTGCCACCTCCTGGTTTCTGTAACTCTGCCCCTCGGTAGAATAAGAGTTGTGGAGATAACCAAGCCATTGGGGTGGTGGCGGCGGTGGCAGTGACGGCGGTGGTGATGATGCTCCAGACAAACCCAATGAGACTTGGACTGCATGCATCCTCCTAAAGCTCTTTGTGGGTGTGCATTGAAAATCCCTTGGCCTCTGAGTGCATCCTCCAATGCTGCAGAGGGATAGGGCTGTGGGGGTTTGCAGTAACTACCCCTGAACCTTGTGGTATGTATCATTTTGGCTTCCTTTCCTGGACCTATAAAAGGTCTGTGCGACAGCCAGGTTGGGCCTTCACACCTAGAACCAGGCCAGGGGGAGGAAGAGAGTGAGTTACTGGACCAGAGGAGGGGACTTCCAGCCAGTGACAAAGGCAGCTACAGAGAAACAAAGGAAGAGAGATGTCTCCTGTTCTAACCTGTGATTTAAAGAAAAAGTGACTTGCTACCCTAGGGAGGCTTTACGTTCATGTGATTAAAACAAAAGGAAAAGCCAGGACCTCTGACCGAGCTGGGCTCACCTCAGGCCCAGGTGTGACTGCAGGCCTAAGGCCTCCTAGGCAGGAAGCGGGCCCCACCCAGGCGTAGAGGCGGTTGGAATCAGAGGCTGTCATCTGCTGCCAAATTTGGGAGCAAACATTTTTCTTTCTGGATTTAAATAATTGCATTGCATCCTCAGCTCTGGTTCTCTTCTGAAGCCAACCCCAAATGACATTTGGCAGGCTGGCCACGGTCTCCGCCCTGTGGGGTTTCTCAGGGTATTTTCCTCAATGTCTGAGTAGCTGGCTTCGAAACTAGTTCATTCTCTCTCTCTCTCTCTCTCTCTCTCTCTCTCTCTCTCTCTCTCTCTCTCTCTCTGTTCAAGCCTCAAATTTTATTAAATTTAAATTTTATTCCATTTTAGACTATAAAATCTCCAAAAGTGGCCTTGAAAACGAACAGATTTGGCATGTAGGAAATAGGTTACCTCCAATGCAAATAAAAGAGCCTAGCTTCCGAGGAGAACAAGACTCCAAGGGGTGGGAAAATGTGCAGTGTGCTTAGAGACACATAGTAGAAAAATGGTCAGAGACCAATTTAAAAGCACATATACGCTAAATGAAACATTGTGTGGACATATGGAACCAATAGCTTTGCCAGAAGCTCAATTTTGGGGATCAAGTCTTAAGAGCTAAACTTCAATCTTACTACCCAAGGTGGTTTTTAGCAGACAGATGAAAACTCCTTTTTGCATTCTGGTCTAAGGGGAATCTTAATACATTTTTAAATTATTTGGCATTTTGAATTAATTTTCTTAGAATGAAACGAGATTCTTAAATTGGGATCTTGTAGGGAAAAGACAGCCAGGTAATTAGCGAGCTGATCTTCTTTCTTGACACATGGATGCAGAGGGGGTGAACTCCAACCAAGGTGCACACAAATCTATTTTAGAGCAAACATTTCAAAGTAAGCAACACCATCTGTTCTTTAATTATTTCTCTTTATAAAAAAGCCGCTACATTTATTTGGGTTACTTAGTTGGAAAGAAATGTCTTCAAGACTCTCAGAACAGAAGCTATTAAAGGCAGTGTGTCAGCTCTGGTTTGCTAGGTATCTAAGAACTCAAAATAGTAAAGGCATTTTCGAATTGATTTTTCCAACACGGATTCCACTTAGTCCAGCAGGGCGTGGTTACAGGACCTTGAAGGGAGGGGATAGTTCACATCTGCTCATGTCTGGGACAGGGACAGTTGGGTTGAGCAGAGGGTTATGACAGGGCAGTTAGGTAAGGTTTTGTTTTGGGGAGTTTGATCTCTGAGACTTAAGGTGCTGGGGATTCTGATCCCAACCCATCTAGATTCCATCCACCCACCCACCCATTTATCCGTCCGTCCGTCCATCCGTCCGTCCACCCGCCCATCATGAGTTGTCCATTACTCAGTCTGTCCATTTGTCAACCTAGTCAATCCCCATCTATCTCTCCTTCCCTTCTTCCTTTCTTTCTCCTCTCCATACCTTCCTCACTTTTATTCAACATTTCCTGAGGACCCTCTGTGAGCTTAGAGCAGTATTGAAAGAACAGAAAGTGATGTAGGTGAGTCTGTGGTTGCCAACAGTGTCTGCTTGCTCTAGGTACAGACTGGGGCTGGTGCTGTCCGGCGGAACTTCCACAGCATGGAAATGTTTACCTGTGTGCTGATCAGCATAGCAGACACTGCCCACATATCGCTGCTGTGTTCAGTGACTGAAAACTACTAGTTCCTTTAAATTTTTGTTTATGTGCATGTCATATGTGTCTGTGCGAGTGTAGGTGCCCAAGGAGGCCAGAGGAGGGGGTCAGATCCCTCAGAGCTGGGGTTGTTGCAGTTCTTAGCCGCTATGTAAATGGAGTCTGAGTTTTTATTAGTCCCTCAGGTGGTATTTGTGTCTTTGCTTCTGAGGAGTGGCCTTGGGTGCTCGCTGGAAGAGCAGATTGGATTTCAAAGAACCAACACTTGCTTAGAGAAGGTGTGGTGGAGTTGTGGCTGGGGCAGGAGTAAGGAGGTGACAGTGGCCTGGCGTGGAGTGGGATTGTGGTGGTGGTGGTACAGTTTACTACGCTCAGTGGCACATCCGATGAACTCAATGGGTCGCCATGTTGGAGTTAAGAGAATGGAGGCTTGGAGGGTAGAAGATCTGGTATGGCGGCTCCAGTGCTTCTGGACTGGTGTTTTAACCTCTCTGGGCCCCGTGCTTATCACTGATGAATGGTAGATAACTACACCTGGTTAGTCCTTAGCTGCCGGAGTCAGACCACAGGTAGGCAGGCTTCTCGAAGTCCCTGATTCAGAGCCCACATGTTAGGCCATGTGAGGGATCTAACCGGTTTGCTTCTTACTGATTTTTCTTTTCTCTTTCAATCCTCCTTCCTCTCCTGTCTCTCAGCGTCTCAGCTCTGCTGAGGACTGTTCAGAGTAGCTCCACCCGCCGCCTCTTATTTGAGCTAATGTGTATATTGCTCCCTGTGACTTTTTGTCCTCATCCCTGAACTCTGGCGTGGGAGACCCCTGTGGTACTCAACCTGCTCTTTCATTTGCTTCCTGGAAAACCCTGCCTGGGCCTCAGCTTCTG
This sequence comes from Tokudaia tokunoshimensis, assembly GCA_036184795.1. Lineage (NCBI taxonomy): Eukaryota > Metazoa > Chordata > Mammalia > Rodentia > Muridae > Tokudaia > Tokudaia tokunoshimensis. Next base: position 14,922,429 of record BTHU01000020.1, on the reverse strand, counting down.
TCTTACTGTGCCCATGTGTTGCAGGCTCTGTTTGGAGCCCTACTCTGGCAGCCAGGGGCCAGTAAGAGGGCAGACTTCTACAAGCACCGGTCTAGAGTCAGATGTAACCAGATGCTTTTTGGATAAGGCTCAAAGTAATTTTAGCAGCATCTTTTCTTTTGTCTAGACCTAAGGTCAGCATTTTAGGGAAAAGTGTCCAGGCAAACTTTCCCCTGCCTCCCTCCCCACCCCTCCCCAATTCTGGGACTCCCTCAATTCCCATGTCAGGTGCCCAGAGCAGTGGCCAAGCCCATTTGGCAGTAGAGAGTTTTGTCTCTGGAAGATGCCAGACTTATTCTGAGGCGGCAGATGTGGCGGACACTTCTCGTTGGACAGACACCAAGAGTCTGACCCAGTCCCGTGCATGTTCTAGAGGATGTCAGCAGCCTCCTAAGTCACGTTCCTTCCTGTGCTCTTGCGGGGCCTTTGCCAGACGCTGCTGCGTATTGGAGACTCGAGCTCAGGAGCTCTCGATATAGCTGAGTTATTGCTGGTATTATTATTGTTGTTGTTGTTGTTTTGTCTCTCCTCCAGACAAAGATGTTCATAACAAACTCTTGAAATCCTTTTTTTAAAATAACGCCCAAAGAGAGCCCGATTTGTTGCAATGGAATGAATACCTAATGGTAGAGACTGAGACATCGGGCCAAGACACTGATTTATGGGGAAAGATACTTTCCAAGCACTTCTCATGCCGTTTTGACTCACTGCCAGGAGCTCATCCTCAGGCCCCGCACGGAATCCTGGATGGAGGTTTCACACCAGTAACCCGAGAAGCATGCACAGCGCTAGACTTGTGTTTCTTTTTCTTTTTCTTTCTTTCTTTCTTTTTTTTCCTTTTTGGTAGCTGCTCTGGATTAAACTTTGTTTGGAATTAAAGTGGAACACTTACAAATCCAGTAAAGTTTATACAGAAACCCAGGTTTCTGACTGGGGGAAAAAAAAAAACGGTCCAGTGGGTGAAAACACTTGCTGCGCACAAACCTGACCATCTGCATCACTGGAGCTCATATGCAGTAGCGTGAGATGGGACTCGAAGACAGGAGAAGCGCATGAGAGTTCGAGGGCCAGCTAACTTGGAGTATGAGGAGAAATGGCGGAAACAAGAGAGACCCTGCTTCAAAACAAGCTAGAAAGTGAGAGCTGACTCGGGAAAGGTTTCTCCTGACCGCCACATCGCAACCTGCGCGCTGTGACTTGTGCGCATGCCCACACTCCCCTCCCCCATCTCTGGCTTGTTGACGACCCACTCCTATTCCTCCAGCACCCCTCTCCCCATTCAGCCATCTTCCCTGGAGGTCGTAAGCCTGCTGGTGCTGAGGCATATATGTTGGGTCAGTGTTGTTGCTGCAGGACCTACCTGAAGCTCGAAGCTCCCAGGATGGTCCCCATCCTACAACGGCCTAATGCCTGCTGTGTGATATTGCCCTGTTGTGCACAGATACCACCTCTCTCTGCTTCAGCTTCCCTGGGGCTGGTGGAGCGCCGGGCTGGATCAGTGTTTCCCACTGTGTGTGAATGATCCTGGTGGGGGAAGTGGGGTGCGAGCCGGTCCTCTCCCTTCATCAAGTAGGCTCGTACGTTAGATTTCTTAAGGAAACATAAGGGCCCCTGGTTGGCAGAATCTAAGAATCTCCCAGACAATGAATCAATGTTGACTCCATGTCAAGAGTGGCAGGGGTGGGTGGGGCTTCTTTATTTCTGGTGATGGAGTTGTTGCCATAGGGAAGGACAGTAGTGCTTGTAACGATTAGATACTGCATTTGTTGGGTGGTTTTATTCTGTCACTCTTGTTTTGCTGATGAAGAAAAAAAAATCTTCCTTCCTTCCTTCTTCCCTCCCTCCCTCCCTCCCTTCCTCCCTCCCTCCCTCCCTCTTTCTTCCTTCCCTCCCTTCCTTCCTTTCTTTCTTTCTTTCTTTCTTTCTCCTCCTCTCCCTCCTCCTCTTCCTCTCCCTCTCTCTGTCTATCTCTGTCTCTGTCTCTCTCTCTCTCTCTGTCTCTCTCTCTCTGTCTCTCTCTCTCTCTTCTCTCTCTGTCTCTCTCTCTCTCTGTCTCTCTCTCTCTGTCTCTCTCTCTCTGTCTCTCTCTCTGTCTCTCTCTCTGTCTCTCTGTCTCTGTCTCTCTCTCTCTCTCTCTCTCTCTCTCTCTCTCTCTCTCTCTGGGCAGCGTTTCACTCTGTGTCCAGGCAGGTCTTAAAATCAAGATCTTACTGACTCAGCCTCTTGAAACCGAAGTTCTGAGAGGTTAAGTAACTTTCCAGAGGTCACACAGTTGAGCAGTGGTAAGAACTCGGGTTAGTTTCGCCCTCCCAAGGCTCTGAGCAGTGTGGGCTGCCTGAAGTGGCTGTTATCACCAGCGAGCGGGTAGGAGAGAGGCTCCCTGAGATGAGAGGTGAAGCCAGTGCACTGCAGCCGTCTCCTGAGTCTCCTGAGAAGCCTGTGCCTCTTGCTCCAGCCTGCCTCCAGCATCTCCCTCTCACTCCCAGGGGAGCTCCCAGAAGCCTCCGCCAGGACTGTTGGAGGCTCCTGGTCTACCAGAGTTAGAGAAAGTCTGTCAGGGTTTAATCTTTTTGTGGTATTGCTTGAGGGCACAGTAGTGGTTAGCCAAAATCTCTGAGTCAAACTGTGTAGCCTCATAAGCTAACTTGGTTGTTCAGTTGGAGCTGGGTGATCTTGCTCTCTGAGGACCCAGCATGTGTCTTGTTTGAACCTCAGGTGCCCCTCTGAGACGGGGTACACCTTTAGCTGGAAAGCTACCCAACAAGCGTCCATCTTGGGTTTCCTGGGTGCTCCATGCACCCCCATTTTGCAGAAATCAGATGAATGATTAATCCTACACACACAGTGCCTGGAAAAGGTAACAACACAGATCACAGACCTGTCTGAGGTGCCCAGCTTCAGCGGTCGGACTCTGACTCTGTAGTTGGCTCCTGGCAGCCTTTAGCCAGATCCAGCTCTACTGATGCATCCTGGCCCTCTAGGGTGTCGAGAAGGAAAGTGTGGCCCTCTCACAAGCCCTGATGTGTTCTTCAGGAGGGAGCTGCTTTTACTTCTTCCAGCTTCCTCTGGGTAGTCCAAGTGGGTGCCTCCTGTCGTGTGTGTGTGTGTGTGTGTCTGTCTGTCTATGTGTGTACGCATGTATGTTTGTCCCACCTTACCTAGGGAGCACTGGACCTTTTTTGGGGAGGGGACAAGTGTATTACTATCTGATGGGCACCTGGGCTTCTGCACAGCTTTTCTGTCACTCAAGATGTGTAGCAGCTGCTCTCGACATAAGTAAACACTGGACAGCGTAAGCCAAAGGGGGAATTTCATGGAAGAATAAGAGAATAAACAAGAGAAGAAATGGAGGGAAAGTAGTGGGTAAGGATTGGCGATTAGACTGGGAGGGAGTGCTCACTTACACCCTTCCACTTGAGGGGCTCCACTGGAGAGTGTCTGGGTGCTTTCAGCTGGGCCGGAAAAGCTGAATCCCTCGAGCTCTGCATGGTTAAGAGCTGGAGCGATGTTAGCAGGGTGGTCCCTGGACATCTGGAGGCTGATGTGTAGCCTCACTGTTGCTGTTAGCCTTTAGGTTGCTGTGACATCATGAAGAATCCTAGAGTTCAGGGTGACAGGGGGTGAGTGGGCTGTGGTCCATTTGATCAGCTTTGGGCTGTAGGGTTGAGTTCCCCAAGTCTTGTATGGGCTGTTAGGATGTAAGGGTCCTAGATGGAGCCCCACCAATGTCTAGTGTGCGCATAGAGAGGCCATCTCCCCTGCAACCCAGCTCAAGAAAGCCAGATTTGAACACGTGGCACAACTTTGTGCCCTAAACTCATCATGGCTACATTGGTGGTGAGGGATGGGTTCAAAAATAATATTTGCTAATGAGCGTGTAAGGCACAGAATTAGCCTCAGCCCCGCCCTCGGGGAAATGTGTGGTCATGGTATTTACCATTTCTGCTGTCTGCTTTTAGAGCAGTGTATGGTAGGAAAGACGCATCCCTTTCCCCCACACCACGCAGTCTGACTTTCTCACTGCCCATCCAACACGTTCTGAGGCTACCAGTGATGATTCTGTGTGTGCAGAGAAAGAAGTCCAGGGTGCCCTACAATAAGACAGACCCCGGATCCAAAGCTTCTTCTTGAGGAGACCCCTGGCCTGCTTCCTAGGACTAGACCTTGCCTATCCTTGTACTCAAGAATGGTAAGTCCCTTTGGGTTTGAATCACCATGCCTTTTTTTTTTTGTATAAAGAATTTAGTTATTATATGTGTGTATAGACATACCTCTGGATACATAAGGAGGTCTAAGAACAGCGTCATGGGGCTGTTTTCCCCTTCACTTTTACGTGGGTTCTGGAGAACTGAACTTGGGTCTTCGTACCTGCACAGTGAGAACCTTTTTCCACTGAGCCACATTACCAGCCCCGAGTGTTTGCTTTAATGTCGTCTTCTGGAAGAAACCCAGGCAGGAGATTCCCTGGAGACCATTCCCAGGGTTGTTGCCCTTGTTGACAGGCCAGGAATGATGGTGGGGCAAGCCCAGGGTTACCCCTGGGGCCTTGGAGGCCTAGGTTTCTCCTGCTTCCTTTTCCAATCCCCAGACCTCGGCTTACTGCAGCACACAATGCACCATGTTTGGGCAACTTGCCTCCGTAGAACAGAGAGAAGTGGGAAGAAAGTTATCCAGAGTCTGTCAGGTTGGTTTATCTCAGCCTATCCCTATGAGGTTGGATCTGCCCCTTTTTGCTCTGCTACAGATAGCTGGTGACCAAGGTCTGTGAAATTATACTGTGAACCCTCTTGATTGTGTCACTGAAGATCTTCTGGAGCCACGGGCCTGTAGGTGCAAGGGGGAAGCGAAGAAGAGAGGGGCACCCAGCCAGAGTTCTCTTTCACCCCCTACGGCATGCCCCCCACATGAGCAAACGGCTCTCTGTGGAACAGAATCTCTTCCACAGCCTGTGACCTTCCCCCAGCCTCTGGCTAGCCTCCCAGTTCCTTAGAGCTGGGACTTCAGGCTGGGAGGCTGAGGCAGGCCAGTCAGGTGGGGCCCGGGCAGCTGACAAAGTCCCCCAGGGGGCTGGGAAGCCAGCTGTGCCCCCAAATTGGGGCAGAGCTCCAAGTCGGCTTTAACCCACTCTGTTCGCACGTGTGTGGTGGCTCTTCTTGGTCCTGCCCCGCTCCCTCTTTGATTGAGGTGGGGGCCCCATTTTCCCTGTGAGTATCTCTTGGACCTCAGTGGCCCAAGGGTGCACTGGGAGGAGGGGGGAGTGTGCATTTGTAGTGCATAGGAGCATTGGATTGTGGATCCTTGCGAGAACCTATCCAGCTCAGGTTGCACAGGCTCAAGGGGGAAGGGACTTGAGCAGGCAGGGGTGAGCCTTTCAAAGTCCACTTGTCCCTCTCAGCTCAAGCTGCCTTCTGTAGTCACTGCAAGTTCCAGGGGGCTTTGCTAGGCCCCCTCCCATGCCAGGAGTCTTGGCACCTCCCACTTGGATCTCTCTTCAAGTAGCTCTTGCTGGTTGAATCCTCTCTATCTTTTTGAATCTCTCCTGTCCAGAATGCCACTGCTTGGTCCTGGCAATTGACCTCTTGGGGCCACGCAGTAAGTAAGCTCATTCCCTCTTCCCAGTGACAGCCCTTCAGATGCTTGAAGACAGCTCTGGGCCTTCTCGAGCTTGTTCCACAGGGTTACACTGTCTCTTCCTCTGCACTGTTTCTGAGACACAGTTCTGGGGTCCCATCTACCCACACACCCCTCCTTGGGCGCATCCCCTGTGGGCCTATGGACTTCCTACAGCGGCTCTTTATAGCCCTGCATACAGGGGGTCAAGGACCACTCAGAGCCTGGGACCCACTTGTTATAAAGGGGAGGTGTAAGCTCATATGGGAGTGTTCTGATTCACCAGCCCGCAGTGATGCTGGCACGGTGTGGCGTGTGTCAGCTGTCTTTATGTGTACGCCTGCATTTAAATGTCTTCCTTCAATCTTGGGGATTTAAAAAGGTGAAGAAACAAAGCGCCTTGGATGAATTCGGAACATCCACTAAAAGGTGGGTGCTGTACGGGGAGGTGGGTCTGGGCTGGAAGCGGGCAAGCAAAGAGAAGCTGGGCTTACCACACATAAGCCTGATGCTTGGAACCTTGGCATCAAGGTGTCTTGGCTACAGGGATTTCTGGGAAATGTTTAGGTGAACCAGCGGGGAGTGAGGCCCTGTTTGTGCAGGGGTCTGGGGAAGCGTCATGGGTAATGCGATCAGGCGGGGCCTCCATCACTGAGGGGTCAGCTGAGATGGTAAGAGAAGGGGCATCTGTAGCCGGAGTCTCTGAAGTCTCCAGGGAAGGCACTGGAAGCAGAGGAACAAGGCTTAGTGGGCACTGGTCTTGGATGGAGAGAGGTATCAGAAGGTGCAGGAGAGCATTCCAGCAAGCATGGTTGCCACTGAAGGAGAGTCTGGTCTCTGCAGCCAGGACTGGTCTGTTCTGCACTCCGGCCGGGTCAGTGGCTGAGCAACCTCTGACCTGCCCTTTGATGTCGTGTGACATGGGCTTTGGTGGCTGACTCCCTGGCTGGGCTGCTGAGGGTGAGCATTAAGCGAACTGACATCCACAAAGATCTCAGCTTGGTGCTCGACAACAGCATCACTCAAGGCTGTTCTGTGACTCGTCTCGAATGCTTCCTTGAGCCAAGCTGGTCTGACCTGTATAGCTATCAGATGACAAGATGGTGTTCTTTCTCCGTTTAACATTCTGTGTTGAGTCTATGGCTCAGGAGCCAGACCCCAGCCTGCTGGGTTTCCATCAGACTAACTGGTCCTGCCTTTCAGTCTGGGGAGAGAAATCTGCCTGGGAGACTGCACCCACCACAGACAACTGCCCAGGCATCTTCTGGGTGGAAGGGGAGTTGTCAGAGCTTTCTTCCAGGCAGGGGAGTCAGTGCCAGGCCTGGTGGCTTCTGGTCCCCTGGCAGGCCCTAGAGAGTGCACCTGGCACAGCAGGTCAGTTGGAGTTCGTCCTTAGGCGCATTGGGTTGGTCCCAGGGCTGTAACAGCTGGGAGAGGGATCCAAGGTCTTGTTAGCGCTCTTCTTGCCTTGTGGCCAAGGCATGCTCTTGGCAGGGCAAAGATGGGATCAGGACGGCTTCTCCATCCCAGGGGGTCTTGGGACCTTAGGGGAAGGGTTGCTGATGGCCTTTCCATCCTCAGAGGAAGGGAGGAAGTGACTGTATTAGACTCTTGGCATATTGCCAGTGTCCCCTAATCTCCAAACCAGAGTCTATGATCAGCAATGACTACCACAGCCGGTGCATGTCAAGAAGGCCTTGAGGGACTGTGGCAGAAGCCTGGTCCTGATCCTGGAACCAAGGCTGGATTGGGCATATGTGCAACCCTAGCAAGTGCACCAGTCTTTGGGTCTCAATGTCCATTGTGATGTGGGACATGTGACCTGCGACATGACCCATGATACTGCCCATCTTGATTCAAGGTTCTGAGGAATCAAATGTAGTTCTTCCTGGATAGGAGACTAGGTGACTATAGTAATGTGATAGCCATGTTTGCTCACTTGGTGTCATTTGCTGAGACCAGCTGCTCCACCCATCCTGTCATCCTTTGTTAGGTCTTTTCACTGTACCCCAGGTACCAAACCCTGACTCCCACCTCACAACCCAGGTATCTCTTCACAAGATCCCTTAGGGTCAATACTAGTATGGCCCCTGTTTGACCTTGTCTAGAAAATGGAGGCAAAGAGAGGAGGGCTGCAAGCCAGGTACCCACAGTTGTTAGTGTCAGAGGCTAAGCTTGCCTAACTCACCACCTTGTGCTCTGTGGTGTTCAAGTCCTGACCATGAGTCCCGAGCAGGCCAGACATAACCATTGTGCTTCTCTACCAACATGTGAACAAGAATGGGAGACTGCGAATGCCAGCCAGGGAACAGGCTGTGCTGGGGGTTGAGGCGGGGTCAGCAGGCCTTCAATTCTGCGGTAAAGGCCCTTCTCTTGTACTCCTTGGGATGGGGAGTCTCAAGGCCATCATGGCTTCTTTCTATATTGTCTCTGCCGCAGACCCTGTGGATACTGAGCCTCTTTCTGCATTTGCTTACCAAGGTATCTGAGCTCCTGAGTGTTAAAGAGCTAGGAATGGGGTGCTGCCAATGGAGGGGGGTATTGGCACCTGCAGGGAGGGGCTCTCGGGTGGAGTTTTGTCATGGAGATGTCCCTGCCTTGAGGGAAGGTGGAAAGAGTAGGACTCTGGCTCTGTGACCGTTAGGTCTGGATGAAGGGCTGCGCTCTGCCATTTTGGGAGAGCTTCCATGGCCCGTGACTGTGTAGAGACATTCACTGCCCCCTGGGTGGTCTTGGGTGGACACTCCAGTTCCCATCACTAATGTCTTTGTCCTGATCCTGGGGCGCAGTGTTTCAGAAGCCACAGGGATAGAACCCCAAACCTAGTGCAGAAGAACAGCGATGGGGGCTTTTTCAAATTGGACAGTCTGCCCAGGCCCCGCGCCCCGCCCCCTTGCAGGAAGCCTGGCATGCTGCCGAGGGTGGGGAAGGAAGGCAGCCGTGTCGTGTGACTCCCTGTCTCCCTGCAAGCCATTCTCTCCTTTGGGCTCTGTCATCAAGGGGACCTGGGCATGTCTTGATTCTCCTGTGACTGCTCACCTAAAGCCCTCTGATGCTGGCACATAGAGGAGTGACTGAAATGCTGGCCTGGGGGAGCAAGACACTGTGTGGGGGCACACAGTCCTTGTGGAAGAGCTGCAGCCTTCCCCCAGCCCCAAGAGCCTTCCCTGCCAGCAGTGGGCCAGATGTCTTCTTGGAGGGTGGAGGAGAGCCTCTGTGTGGGTGTCTTCTCATGATGTGTGGGCTGCTGTGTTTTGAAGGGATCCAAGCTGATTTTCCTGTTCCATCTTACTGCTGTCCAAAGCTGAAAGTTAAATAAACACAGCCAAGTATTATCATAGGACACAAGAAAAATGAACTTGGTCTCTCTAGGCACTCACATCTGGCACGTTTTGGATCTTTTAGTGCTGTGGGATGAGAAGACGTGGGTGTAGGCATACTGTGTACCCCTCACCCTGTGTCTGGCTCTCTCAGGACTCTCTGAGGGCTGCAGCAGACATCTTCCCTTCACCTCATTCTTAACCACCCACAGGCTCCCAAGGCCTTGCTTTGGACTAGACTTCCTATGACCTTTCCTGAGGCCCAGGCTTTTTGATCCAGCCTAGATGGATACACAGTTTGTGAAATGGCCTGTGCTTCTGAGCCGAGTACCAAGTCCTGGTGCAGGGACAGGATCAAATGCGTCTGTCTTCTTTCCTTTTCCCCAAGGGCTGATGTAGGTAGGTGGTAGGTAGGTGGCGAACCACCCGCCTGCCTGCCTGCCCATCACTGCCGTTGGTTTGCAACCGGGCTGCCACTTTGTTTAGATTGGAAGGTGGGTTTCTGCACTCCATGCAGCACCACTGATGTCACACTCCTGTGACATGCCCAGTTCTTCTGGGTTTGTATTCATAGTTACGTTCATGTCTATCAGTGTGAGTCACACTCATTCGGCTATTGGAAAGGGAACGTTTCTCTGATTTTAGTTTAAGGTCTCACATAGCCCAGTCTGACCTCGAACTTGCTATGTAGCCAAGGCTAGCCTTAAATTTTTGGCAATCCTGCTTCAGTCTCCAGAGTCCTTGGCTCATAAGCTTCCACACCTTCTCAGGAAAACATTGCTTTTTATGTCTGTGCTAAGAAGTATTAAGTTCCCTGCTGGGCAGTGGTGGTGCAGGCCTTTAGGCCAGACTGGTCTACAGGGTGAGTTCCAGGACAGCCAAGGCAATACAGAGAAACCCTGTCTCAAAACAAACAAAAACAAACAAACAAACAAACAAACTAAAATAAGCAGCAGCAGCAGCAAGGATTCAAAACTAGTGTGAGCAGTGTGTGAAGGGAAGCTAAGGAATGTTTGAAGGATGGAGTTTGGGGACAGAATAGTACTATAACATAACATTGATGTGTGCGCACTTGAGCTCACATGAGCACGTATGTGTATGTGTAAACATACCTATGCTTGGTGTAAGTGTGGGAAATGCCCGTCACCTAGGCGTTCCCTACTGGAAGGCTCTCACTGCTAACGAGTGTGCGCACCTCTCCCTGGGCATGGCTCCCGGATATAGGGGAGCTTTTCAGAGGCCTTGTAGACCTTGTGCAGGTTTGGGTGAAGAAAGCTTTGTCAGGGTGCGAGCAGCTGGCACGTGGGGAAGTTTGGGACCCTGAAGGGCTTTCCATGGGTGTGGTTATCATTGGGGAATGGGCAAAGGGGCAGAGTAGGGAAGGGGAAGTAACACATTTTGTCCATGAAATCTCCTCCTCCCAAATCAGACTTCATAAAAACACTAACTTCTTAGATCACGTTCTTAGGTCATGAACCATTCCGATTACTCCTACCCCGGACCCATGTCCAGAATTTCTAAACGTGGAAATGGGAGATATGGTAGGCACACACTCGCCGCTAGCAGTGACAGCCTTACAGGAGGGAACTCCTAGGTGACGGGCATTTCCCACCCTCCCACCAAACATAGGTGTACAGGCGTTTGTGGGAGATGCAGAAGGTTGGATGACCAGTGAGCACGTGGTCAACACTACCGACCCACACTTTTCAGAGAAGTCAAACTGTGACGTACTATGTACTTTTCACCACACAATTGGAGAAAGGGGCAATAAGAAAAAAAAGAGAGATGAAGGCCGGTCTGTCTACCCCAGCCAGTGAAAATATGCACCACCCCCCTTGCTCATGTGAGCATGCACCATCCTGTGTGTGCACGCACACATCGGTTTCCAATCAGAGCCTCAGTTTCCTCTTTGTGGGTGTTTAAAATAAACCACACGTATAACAAGGTTCGACATTCATTCGTGGTATATTAGCACAGAGGCCAAGCTGTTAAAGACTCATAAAAGTGTACTAGTCTCTACTTTTTGATGCTTTTCTTCAAACAAAGGTAGAAAAAAAAGGTGCAGGACTTCCCCCTTCATCCTTTTTACCCTGATTTGCTGCAGTTCTGAGTGAGGGCGGGTGCCTTCCACCCTGTGAGTGGATCTGTATAGTCCCGGTACTTGCCTTTTGCTGTACACAACTGGTACCTCCCTACAGCCCTGCTTGTAGATGACCTGTGCCCCTACATAGACTGCTCTGATGCCTTCCACGACCCCTGTATTACCATCCAAACAATGTAGTCATGTTACATCACAAATGCATGTGTGTATATGCATACTGTGAGCCAGCGAGAACACACAGGGATGACTGTATGAGAGGAAAACCATTTAGAAGATGACCAACCAACCATAGTAGGGACTGGATCAGACAGGAGGGCAGCCACCTCCCCAGGGAGGGGGAAACAAAGAGGAATTCTGCTTAGTGTCACCCACTCTCTGGAGACACTAAGCCAAACTCCTTGCCTGGCTTATTTCTCTCTGTCTTCCAAATGAATGGGAGTTTTATTGCCCTCACTTTACGACTTGGAAATTAAGACTGAAAGAGTTACTTCTTGTTCACAGTTAACGGCTTGGGGTCACACCAAGCCAGAGGAGAGCTTGTGATTGACTTTCTGGCACTCGGCAGCACCTTCTCTGCAAGTCTTGGGACAGAGGAGTCTCAGCTCCACCTTCTCAATCAGCCTCTGCCTTTCTGGGAAGGTGCTGGCATTCTGGGAAGCTCAGATAGTAACTGCCCCACATTTGCAGAGAGAGGCGGGTAGTGCGGTGCTGAGAGGCAAGCTTTGAGTAGTGAAGACAGGCCCTGACTCAGATATAGACTCCACCGCTTGTATGATGTTGCTAACTGAATGCATCCAGGCTCTGTTTTCTCTTTGGTAAATTGGGCACCTACATCTTAAGACTGTTGGGAAGGCAAAAAGCCTGAGGCAGAGTTCATAATGCAGGGTCAAAGTTCAATGTTTAGTCCCCCCCCTTTTCTGGTCAATAATAGTACTTCAGTTCAAAGGTGAGAGAAAGCCAAGCACATTGACAGTGTGTTCTTATAGCCTCAGTGGGGCCCAGTCTTTGTTCTAGAAATCCTGTTTCTGAGAACTAATCGTAAGGGCTTGTGAACATGTGATGCAGCCCAGATAGTCACTGATAGGGGAGCAAGTGAAGTGGTCCAGGCATCTAGCAACATGGGACTTGTTAAATTAGTCCCCAAGCCTCCTGTGGTAGGACTCATCGTAGCAATGGTCTCCGTCTAGGCTCGATTTGATGGGAAAAGCTGTTGGCTGTGTTCACTCATGCTGCAGCCGGAATCCTGCCGAAGCGGCTGCCTTCTTCAGTTACCGGTGCTGCTCCAGCCTTCTGCAAAGTTGTAACAAAGTGTCTATGCCTGAGAAGTTGCTCTTTTAGTTCCTTGATTTTTTTAACTGT